>CM053567.1:9381547-9414219 GCA_028646485.1 Cryptoprocta ferox | reverse complement strand
TCTCCTCCCCCCTCACACACACTCTCTCTCTAAATTAAAATAAAATGAGAAAAACAACTCAGTTAAAGAGAAAACAAGAAAAAAGAAAAAAACATACAAACAGGGAGTTCAAATTTTGAGTGTAGAAAAAGTTCAAATGCACTACTATGTACAATAAAGCAAAATATATAGAATTTTAAATTTAGTAAATGTACATTGACAGAATAGATTAAAGAAACTCCACTTGTTGGAGTGCCTGAGTGGCTTAGTTGATTGAGCATTTGACTTTTGCTTTTAGCTCAGGTCATGATCTCAGTTCATTAGAGTAAGCCCTGTCTGGGACTCTGTGCTGATACCATGAAGCTTGCTTTAGATTCTCTCTCTCCCCCTCTCTCTGCCCCTCTCCTGCTCATTCTCTCCCTCTCTCTCTCTCTCTCTCAAAACAAATAAATTAACATTTGAAAAATAAAAGTCCATTTGCATGATATTTTTTTAAGAACATAGCTGAATATAAATAAAAAGATACATGTTAATTAAAGTATGAACAAAATATGTCACATAAACATAAACCCAGTGAAAAGCTGTGTAGTTTATCTCTTACACACCTCATAACATATATTCATGATACATAAATGAAAATTGATAGAAATAGGTGACAAAATTAAATAAGTAAATATAGTAAGAGATTTGAAAATAATGTTCACATATAATTAACCACTGGGACAATATTAGCATATACACAGAGGCACCATATTATACATAAATGACATACACATATTTGACAAGATGGATTTAATAAAATATGAATTCCTGAACTTACTAATTGGAAAATATGTATTTTAGTACGTATTTGATAAATTTAAGAAAGTCTATGGTTTAGTCATAAAAGTATACATAAAATCCCACTTCCCTCCAAAAAAAAAAAAAAAAAAAAACCAAAAGGAACTGACAGAATGTAATGTGGATTCAGTTAGATAGAGGTGAGGACCTGACTTCATTCTTTTGGCTTTGGAAATCTGTTGTCCCAGAGACATTTGTTGAAGAGACTGTTCTTTCGCCATTGAATGGTCTTGCTACTTGGTCAAATATTAGTTAACAATAGATACTTAGATTTCCTTCTGTACTATCAGTTCTCTTCCATTGATCTATATGTCTGTCTTTGTGCAAACACCAAATCATCTTGATGATTATTGTTTTGTAGTCAGTTTTGAAATCAGGAAGTGTGAATCCTCCTACTTTATTATTCTTTTTCAAGATTGTTTTGGCTATTCTGGATCCCTTGGAATTCCGTATGAATTTTGAAATCAGCCTGTCTGTTTTGGGGCAAAAAAATGTCAGCTGGGATTCTGAGAGGGACTATGTTGAATCCCTAGGTCAGTTTGAGGAATATTATCATGTTAACAATGTTAAGTCTTCCAATCAATGAAAATGGAATGTTTTCCCAATTACTTAGATTTCCTTTAATTTATTTCAACAAGGTTTTGTAGTTTTCAAAGAATATATTTTTGTTCTTTTGTTCAATATAGTCCTCAGTATTTTATTCTTTTTGATGTTATTGCAAATTGAGTTGCAAGTATATAGAATGCAATTGATTTTTGTTTATTGATCTTGCATCCTGCAAATTTGCTGAACTTGTTTATTCTAATAGTTTTCTTGGTGCAATACTTATAATTTTCTATATACAAGGTTTTAACTGTGAATTTGGACACTAGTACTTCTGTCTTTCCAATATGAATGGCTTTCATTTCTGTCTTTTGCCCAATTGCCCTTGCTAGAACACCTAGTACAGTGATGAACAGAATTCATGATAGTTGACATCCTTTTTGTGTTCCCTATCTTGAGAAAAGTATCTAGGCTCTAAAGTATGAGGTTAACTATGGGTTTTTCATAGATGCCTTTTATCTGGTTGAGGAAATTCCCTTCTATTCCTAGGGATCTCTTTCTCTGTTTCCATGAACACACCAAAATGTTAAATCCCACTGATTTGTTGTTAATTGCACAATAGTTTTAAACAATATCCTGGAGGCATAAAGTCCTCTACAAACCAACCCAGTCAAATTATGGTTTTTATGAAAATATTTTTCAGGTCAGTGTCGTGTATTTGCTCTGATCCCAGTAGGGCTCCTCCCAGCAGTCTTATTTCTCAATTCTCTTCTCAAACTGGGCTGCCTACAGTTTGGTTTGTGTATTGAATCTATTCCCAGTTCTCTTTCATCAAACATCCACAGCTCTTGAGAGGATCTTTTGGCTTTGAGTTTATCCAGATGAATTCAGGTCTTTGTGAAGAGATTAGGAGGTGTCTGTTGATTGGCCCACTTTTCTCCCCTGGTAAAATCTCTGACCCAGTGCTCTGGATCCATATGGTAGGACACATGTCAAGGTTCTCTCTGACTGACAGAATGAAACCCCAGCTCTAGGGGCTGAGCACTCAGTGAAGGGTGGGATAGCATCTTGAAGATCTCTCAGCTTACCTCTTCTGGGTTTGAATCAGTGCTTTATGATCTAGGGTTAGGGTGATCAGGACCCAGGTTTTTTTTTTCCCCTGCAAAAATCTTATTGTTTCCATCCAGTAAGGCCCTGATAATTACTAGTTTACTGTACCCAAGGCCAAGCCTCTGTTTTGTGAGTAGATCAGGAAGAAAAGGGACCCTCATTTGTCAACTACAGTTGCCCAAGATTTAGTCTCAGCAATAGGTCAACGGGCAGGATGAGAAACATTGATGTTCTGCTCTTCTAGAAAGGAAGCCTTTCAACTGGGAGCTGGATGTGTGGCAGGGGAGAGGGAACCTATATTGTTGACTGCAGTATCTGGAGTGGAGTATGTGCCTCATCGGCTGAGCCAGGAGTGAGGAGGCAGGGAGCAGTCTTGGTTCACATACCACAGACTGAAATTTCTTATCACAGTCCTTATCACAATTCCTTATACTTCTTCATATTTATCTAAATATTTTTTAATTTCTTTTTTTCCTTTGGAATGATTTCTATAACTTGTAAAAGCTGATTGTTCTTTTTTTTTTTTTTTTTTTTTGAGAAAGAGAGCAAGCAGGAGAGAGGGGAAGAGGGAGAGAGAGAGAATCTTAAGCAGTCTTCATGCTCAGCACAGAGGCCCAGGAAGGGTTCAATCCCACAACCCTGGGATTGTGACCTGAGCGGGAATGAAGAGTCAGACAGTCAACCAGCTGAGCCTTCCAAGTGCCCCCCCCACCTTTTTAAATATAGGTTTTCACCAGCTTCCCTGGGACTAACGAGGTCGGCAGAATCCCTCACACTGTCATGCCAGAATTCATTCTTCCTTTGCAGTCATTTCTTGTTAGAAATCAGTAACAATGCTAAAGTGTAATTTAAAACAAAGGATTTATAATTTCCACAAAAATGTTAGCTACCTAGAAATAAAACTAGAAAAATATGAATGTGCTATTTGTTGAAACATCATAAAGCTTTATTATAAGACATTATAAAGGCCTAAATAAAATTATAGAAAACTCATGGATTATAATTTAAATATCAATTCTCCCCAAGTTGATTTCCAGATTTCAGAGCTATTCCAGTCTGAATTTTCATGACACATGAGCACTGATTCTAAAAATTATATAGAAAACCAAAGAACCAAAACCCCGAAAAACAAGAAAAAGTTGGAAGGAAGACATTTAACATGATAGTAAGGAACAGGCACATACCCCATGTGACATGATGAGGTATTTCAGGAAGGCAGGAATGCATGTAAAAGCTCGTAATCACCACAGCTAGAATAAATTGAGCAAGAAAATAAATATGGCAGTATTAGATCATAATATAATGTAAAAAGAACTATTTATGAGTGCAGTGCTTCCATGAGGAAGTATTGCAAGTAGTGAATGTGAACACTTCCTCCTCAAAGAGATTGAGAGTAATTTCCTCCTTTTATGAGGGCTTTACATAGTGCTTTCTTTCCAAAGAGACCAGTATGGAAAAGGGGGAGAAAAGACTAACTTCACACAGGAGAAACTTTGTGGTCTCCCTCCTAGATAGTAAATAGACTTTATATAATCATGTGGCTAATATCAGACAAATCTTTTTATTTTAATTTTTTTAATGTTTACTTTATTTTTGAGAGAGGGAGACAGAGCATGAGCAGGGGAGGGGCAGAGAGAGAGGGAAACACAGAATCTGAAACAGGCTCCAGGCTCCGAGCTGTCAGCACAGAGCCCATTGTAGGGCTCAAACTCATGAACTGTGAGATCATGACCTGAGCCAAAGTCGGATGCTTAACTGACTGAGCCACCCAGATGCCCCCAGACAAATCTTAATTGATGGGAATTCTATAAAGCACCTAACCAGTGGTCTCAAATTTGAGAAGGTCATTAAAATTAGGAAAGTATGAAATTTTGTCACAAGAGCTTAAGCTTTATTAAATGTTCTGAACCATGGGTGGAATCTTGGAAGAGAAAAAAGACATTAAGTAAAAATAAAGGAAATATGGATAAAATCTGGAATATACTTAATGCAACAATTTTTGTTCACTAATTGTGATATGCATACCATATGATCACTAATTATGATATATTGTAATACAATATATTAATAATAGAGGACATGGGGGCACCTAGGTGGCCGGGTAGGTTGAGCATACAGCTCTTGGTTCTGCTCAGGTCATCATCTCACATTTCATGGGATCAAGCCCTGCATCAGGGTCTGCGCTGACAGCACAAGGCTGCTTGGGATTCTCTCTCTCCCTCTCTCTCTGCCCCTCCCCTCTGCACACACATAGTCTCTCTTTCAAAATAAATACATAAACTTAATAATAGAGTAGACTATTTGTAATGTATATGAAAACTCTAGATTATCTTTACAACTTACTTATAATTCTAAGATGATATTAAAATAAAAATGTATACTCTCAAAGTAATTTTTTCTTAAATAAATTTAAAGACGTTATAAAAATCAGAATGAGATATTCAAATGTATCAAAAAGATAGAATCACTTCATAAAAAAAGCAACACAAGGAAGAAAAAAAGGTAAGTCATGAGCTGAGAGAGTAACATTGAGCCCATATAAGTGACAAGTAGTTCATTGCAAATAGCAAGTACTTAAAATATCAATATATCAATATGAGAAAGATAACAATCCAGTAAGAGATACATAACATAAATATATTTATATCTGCTCCCAGACATATATTTTATTAGATATATATTACAATGTGTTTATAGAAATACATTTATATACAGCACATATAAATATACATGTACATTATACTATATATATATAGAAAATGTAAAACTATAATATATATGCATAATTATGCTATATAGTATGCAATATACATTATATGTAAGTATATCCATTAATGTATCCATATGTAATAAAAGGGAAAACATGATGGCCAGAAACTTAAAACTAAACCATAATTATCCGTTTTCATTTGTACCTGACTGGGAGATCTTAAGTCTGGCAAAATCAAGTTCTGTCGAGGAAGTGGAGCCATTATAGGGCATATCACTGCTGGAAGAAATGTAGATCGGTACAACTACTTGGGAAATAATTTGCATTATTTTCAAAAGGCAGAACATTTATAAAATAGAAAAGAGATTGTCCCATCATCACTATATGTATCCTGGGGAAAATCTATCAAATGTTCACCTGGAAACATTTATGAAACAACCTTATTGCATTATTATTCTTTAAAATACATTTATGAAACAACTCAAATGACCATCAATAGGAGAAGAGATTTCTGAGTTCATGGTCATAGAGAAATGAAATACAGCAATTAAAGATAGTGCCAACTGAAAAAAGCAAATCATAGAAAAATTCATTGAGTATAACACCACATTTATAATGTTCAAGTAATAAAATGAGGAATATTTGTGTCTGTGGGTTTGTGTGTGTAATAAGTATTTGTTAAAATACAATGAACACAATCATATGCCTAAAAAAATCCAGGTAGTGCTTGTACTTTTTAGGTAAAGCGAAGCAAGTTAATAAAAATTTGGGAGTAACATACAGAAAATTTCTTGTGTGGTATATTTCTTAAATTTATATTTAAAAAACCAAGTGGCTGAAACAAGTGTTAGTGAGAACGTGGAGAAAAAGGAACTCTCGTGCACTGTTGGGAATGCAAACTTATGCAGCCACTGTGGAAGACAGTATGAGAGTCCTCAAAAAGTTAAAAATAGACTTACCCTACGATCCACTCTTCACACAACTGGCTATTTATCTAAAAAGTACAAAAACATTAATTGAAAGTGATACATGTACCTTATGTTTATGGCAGCATTATTTACAATAGCCAAATAATGGAAGCATTTGGGGCTATAGATGAATGGATAAAGAAGAAACGGAACACATAGACACACACACAAACACACACACACGCACACAGACACACACTGAAATACTATTCAGCCATAAAAAGAATAAAATCCTGCCATTTACAGTGACATGTGTGGAGCTAGAGTGTATTATGCTAAGTGAAATAAGTCAGAGAAAGACAGATACCATATGATCTCACTCAGATGTGGAATTTAATAAACAAAACAAGTTAGCAAATAAAAAAAAAGGAGAGAGAAACCAAGAAATAGATTCTTAAGTATAGAGAACAAACTGATGGTTATCAGAAGGTAGGTGGATGGGGCAGTGGGTGAAATAGGTGACGGGGATTAAAAAGTACATATATCATGATGAAAAATAAATAAAATAATAAATATATTTCAGATAAACATTGAAGAAATGGTTTTCATATTTTCTAAATTGAACAGTTGAATCAGGGGTACTTGTTTTATTATATTGCTTACTTATTTTCTTATTTCTCACATATATGCTGCTATTTATAAAACTATATATTGCATGATTAAATTTAAAATTTAAAACCTACTAAATGAGGAAGGATTGTCATTTAAAGATTTTTTTACTAAAAACATTATGAAAAATTCCTTTGAAATATTTATAGAACGTTTATCATCCTTTCCAATTAAATGAGATCTAGGGGTCCTTTATAGGTTTCTTCATCTGATAACCAAGAACGTAAAGATATTTTTTTTTGGACATTTTAAAAAGCTAATTTTAATGCAACTCAAACTTTAAAATATTTAATGAGGTACTTCTGTGAGATAAAGAAATTAATGTTTATTTTTGAGAGAGACAACATGAGCAGGAGAGGGCAGATAAAGAGGGAGACACAGAATCTGAAGCAGGTTCCAGGGTCTGAGCTGTCAGCACAGAGCCTGATGTGGGGCTCAAACTCATGAACCATGAGATCATGACCTGAGCTGAAGCCAGACGCTTAACCTACTGAGCCACTCAGGTGTCCCTATGAGAAAAAATTTTAAGTTGTGTAAAATGGGATTGGGAGGAAAATAGACCTTTTCTATTAAAAAAAAAAGACTACAAGACCCTTAAATAATGCATAAAGTAGCAAAGAAATACTTCCAGAGAAGGAAATATCTTTTTTTTCCCTAGTACCATTACTTCTCCTCTTTCTTCTACAAGTGATTAAATAGAAGAATTATATTTTGGAGAGATAAGCTTTCTTTGCTCCATAGTAGATAAATGGATAAATACAATTTAGATTTACTTAATGAGGCATAACTGATCTACTAGCAAATATCTCTTTTCACTTAAACTCTTTATTTTTAATTTTAACAGCTACAGTTTGCAATTTGTTTTACAACTTTATTTTTTTGAAATAGCATATCAAAGTTACTAAAAGAAGAAAAATCTGGAAAGGAACGTCTGATTTAACTCTAGATTAGGTTAAATTTAGAAAAAATCTTTGATAGAAGTTTTTATATCAGTTAACCCAGGATAGATTTAGTCAGTGATGTTTACATATATATATTTTTTTAATGTTTATTTTTGAGAGTGGGGGGATATGCATGCAGCATGCATGCTTGAGAGAGGGACAGAGAGAGGGGGAGAGAGGGAATTCCAAGCAGCTCTGTGCTGTCAGCACAGAGCCCAACACGACCCTCATTTTCATGAACCATGAGATCATGACCTAAGGTGAAATCAAGAGACAGACAGTTAACCCACGGAGCCACCCAATCTATAGTTTACTCTTTATAAATATAATACCCCAAAAATTTGAACAGTATTTAATACAGCCTGTGAGTTGGAAAAAAAATATATATATATATTGCCCAAAAAGGTACGTTTCAGATAATGTTTATTGAGAAATATACCTTTCAGAATTGATCAGGCTGTTTTTTTTTTTAAATATTTTATTTATTTTTGAGATAGAGAGAGAGACAGCGTGAGCAGGGGAGGGTCAGAGAGAGGGAGACACAGAATCCGAAGACCGGCTCCAGGCTCTGAGCTGTCAGCACAGAGCCTGACGCGGGGCTCAAACCCACAAACCGCGAGATCATGACCTGAGCCGAAGCCGGACGTTCAACCGACTGAGCCACCCAGGCGCCCCTCAGGCTGTTTTTTATATATTGCATTCCTTTGTAATTTTGCATATTATTCATCTCTCGGGATTCCATTTGGATGTTCTTCCCTTCTTACAATTTTTCTGTACGTCTTTCTTCCACATTTTCGGGCAGATTTGGCATAAAACCCTTTTAAAAAACATATCTCTACCAGCGTACTTAACCCAGTGTGTAAGATTCATCTATTCGTGTTTCTCTTTTGCATATACTTGAAAAGCAGAATATGTGCATAATTATGACTTTTCCTCTATTTCTAGAATAGTGGCTGTCAAGCAGCTGGACAGTAAACACTTGGTGTATGTATGACAATGAATAGTATAGTTACCCTTGATCACTGACTGGATTTTGAGTTTTATTGGGTGATTGCTCCAGGAAATAGGCTCTGAGTTGGAGAGTAAGGGATTGTGGGAAGGTTTACATGGAGGAAATTTTTAATCCTGTTGGAGATCTAGAGATGAGATGACCCTTCAGCATTATCTAAATTGAGGGAGTTGCCCTTTCTCCTCTTTTGCTAGATGTGGGCCAGTCCCAGGGATGGAGCCCAATCTTTGGCTGGAGGCAGTTCCTGAGGAGGGACTCAGCTTTGAACCTTCAGCAAACAACCTTCCTAGCAGCTGAGAAATGAGTGCCTTTCTCCTTATCAGGGGATGTGATGGTGAAGAGTGGGTAATAAACCATGGAATTTCTTAGAGCACATCCCTGTGATGCTCAGATTCCCTTACTGAATGTAACAGCAGAGGTCTCAGTCCAAACCCTGAGGAGCTTTCGAGCTGGGGCGGCCTTTCACAGGTGTCTTGTATTCAGGCAAGGGAGTCAGGAGCATGGATAGCTGCTTCCCTCAATAGGATGTAAGCCACTTTCAGCAAGAAGGTTTAACATTGGGAACGGCAGCTCCCCTGTCAGAAGACTATTCCCAGGAAAGCGCTCAACTGGGAGGAGTCAGCAGGCAATTCCCAGCAAGGCACTCAACTCTGAGATCAGCAAGAGTCTCCTGACAACTGAGAGAATGAGTTCTTTGGTTCTGGAGAGAAACTAGGACAGAGCACTGTGGCATCCGCTACAGAGTTGAGCAGTTCATCAGTCAGGTCAGTTCCAAAATGAGAAAGTAAAGACTAGAGAGTGGAGAGATCAAATACACACAGTTCTTTCATTAAATTTTGATATAAAAGAAGATAAGTGTTTTTCTAGAAGAGTAAAAGAAATGGTGGATAGAATTAATGGCCCCTTTAAATCCAGTTTTAGCTGTAAGAATGGATGGGGTAGGATACATAGTAGCTAACTGTGAAAGGCTCTCAAAAGCAGAAACTATGGGTACTTTTTGAGTAAAGTAGTGGTAATGATGAGTATAGTTAAGAGGAGTTACCCTGAAACAAACAGGCGATTCAAGGAATTGATTTGCAGTTACATTTCAGATTGCAGTTGATTTTGGAGAACTGGGTCCCGTGGCAGAAAATCTTTCTGCGGTGATTCTTTTTTGTTTTGTTTTTTTTCCTTTTCCTTCAAAAGCCTTGGGCATTGTTCACATAAGTATAGAATTGAATGACTGGCTTCATTCAGTAGAGATTTTACAAAACATGTGCGACTGTCCATTAATGAGCCCTGTTAGTTGAAATATTGGAGAAAATAGAGTTGGACCCTGGCTTACCTAGGAAGAAAAAAAAAAGTTTTAACATACTGATAACGTGAGAGAAAATATAGTGTTTAAAGGACTGAGCATTCAGTGACATCAAATAAAGTAATGGGTGTAATATTTTACAAAATCACCTATTGAACATATTAGTTTTCTTATTGATTATGATGATAATAAGGACAGGCCATATAGAATGCTTAACCAAAACTGTATATATAATATATATTATATAATAAGTTCCTTTTATTGATTATTATTATATATAATAAAACACTGCTGTATGATTCAGTTATGCATAATATTGGCTGAAATGGTAACAAAAGAAGAACAAGAACTCTGAAAGGAAATCTGGTGAATATGAGCTAGGGTATGGCCAGGGAAGCCGAAATATAAACAGAACTTGGACATTTTAAAGAATGTGACAAGTATGATAACTTTTATTACAGTATATTCTTTATTTTTGTAATTCAAAGTACAATAACTTGTAAAAGCCTGTAATTTAGCATAATGCTAACCGGAATTATGTAGAAAAATGCAAACATAATTGCATTACAGTTAATATCTACTTGATTTCTCCTATGAAAGAGAATAAGGATAGAAAATTTAGGCTTGTAATCTCTGAATAAATTATAATTGGAATAAATCAGTTTAGCTGAATTTGAAAAAAATATATAAGGCAATTTGACTTAACTATGATATAAGTCCCTTGTGGTAGAAGCATTTAGTTTATCTACAGCTGACTACAGAATGATCTACTTGTGTATATATGTATCTATAATGAAACTTGACAATGGATGGGTGATAGAAATGGAGAAAAATGGGAAATTTATGAAAATTTAAACCTATAACCAATAAATTATAATAATCTTTTATCCACAATTTGCTCCACATCATCAATTAGTTCTATTATTGGTTTTTGGCAATAATGGTTTTTGGGAAGTCCACACTCACACAGGGTATATATTGCACTTGTCACACAATTATGAGTTTAGTTATAGTTCTTCCAGAATTTCATTAAGCCTCTCTGTATCTATAAAGTAGAATCAATAATAACTGTTCTTTGTTTCTCGTAAAGATATTATGCTTCTTTCAAGAAACTTACCAGAATTTCAATGTAGGTTTGATTAAAGATCTCCTTCTTCATACATTGTAGTAGTTCTGTATCATTTATGTTCCAATTATAAAAATATAGGAAGTTCATATTTCCTACAAATTGGTGATACTCTCTTAAGGTTTATCAACATGCTACACATGCAATTAACCCAGGAATACTCTGTGATTATAGTGTGGTGAGTTTACAGAAATTCTTGGATTGGTAGAAATAATTCAACTGTAAAGTAGAATGCTACTGTTATATATCAATAATCTATATTGAATTTTCCATGAAATCATCTAGTAGTTTGCTCCCTCCTTCATGTTGTGGGATTTCATTTATTCATTTAAATTTATGTATCAAATATATATTGAATATCTAAAATGTCCCAAGCTTTTTATCAGATACTTTAGAAAATTGACAAGGGAATATAGTTGGTGCCTACCATAAGCTCCAGATTAAAATAAATAGAAGTGGAAATTTCAAGTACAATGGGATGAAAGAGAAGTATGTGATGCCACGAAATAATACAGTTGGGAAATATGACCAAATCGTGGAGATTCAGGGAAAGATTGGGAGAAGAAGAGGAGTTTCACCTGTGAGAAAATTCTAGGACAGAAGTTTCATGAGTTGGACAGAGTGCAGAAGAGGATGAGTGTGGAATGAACTTACAAGTGCAGATAGGTAGCATAATGTGAGATAAGAATAAAAACCAAAAGGTACATGTGCATAGCAATTGGATGGGGGTGGAGGGAAAGGCATACATTACCTTATCGCCCTTGATAAGAAATTTAATGATTGGGTTAAGAACAATGGGAAACCTTCAATGTTTGTTAGACAGGGAGGAAAGATCTTTTTTCTTTATGGACACACTGTGTGGTTGCATGTGGAGGGTAGAAGAGAACCAAAGAGAATTGAGGCAATTCAGCTAAAGTGCTACTGTACCAGTCACAACAGAAAAAAATACACATGTATTTGGATTAGGTGGAGGTGATGGAAATGAAGAGAAGTCAAAGATTTCCACAAATGTTCAGGAGATACAAAAGTAGAAATTGAGGATGGACTGGAAAAAGGGGGCAATAGAAATGGAGGATTTAAGGGTGACTACCAAGTGTTGGAGGGATAATAATGAATTCATAAAAAATAAGGTCATCTACAATTTCACATATGTAAAGAAAGCCAATGAGTTTGAGTTTTTATATGCTCAATTAAAAATGCGCATGAGATATTTTAGAGTGGATAAAAATGATGCAAAGAGAATTTATTAACAGCAATAAGAAGAAGAAAAAGAAGGAGAAGAAGGGGGAGGAGGGAGAGGAAGGAGGAGGAAGAGGAGAAGGAGGGAGAGAAGGAGGTATTGATTGTGTCATAAAACACATGAAAGAATGGAATTTAGAAAGTAACATTCAACTATAGATCCAATGGGGTTGATAACCTATTCCATTATATGACATGGAAATCACTGTTCACCTTAGCAGAGTTGTTGACCTGAAGAGACTAAAACCCAAAGAGACTATTTGAAAGTAAGTGTTTGAACATTCTCTTCTCACTCACATCAATGTTCTATTACTTGCTTATCTGGTAGAACGGACGTATAAGAAGACATGTAGTCACCAATATGAGCATGTGTCATTCACGTACCCTGTGTGCTATGTAAAGTGTGGTTACCTGAGGCAGAAAATATACATATTTTGATATTATAATTTTTAAAATTATTTTGAGAGAGAGAGAGAGAGACAGTGTGTGAGTGGAAGAGGGACAGGGAAAGAGAGAGGCAGAATCCAAAGCAGGCTCCAGGCTCTGAGCTGTCAGCACAGAGCCCGACGCGGGGCCAAATCCACAAACAGTGAGATGATGACCTGAGCCAAAGCTGGAAGCTTAACCATCTGAGCCACCCAACCGCCTGTATTCTAATATTATAAATGGGAAATATGAACCTCAGAGAAATTAAACTTTTCTTTAAGAATATCATAGCTTAAAGTAAAATTAGCTAATAAGTGACAAAGCTATAATTTAAATAGATCTATTTGATTTTAAATAGTTTGCATTCGACATTCCTTTTGACTACTTTGTCAAGTAAACAAAACCCTGAAATACTAATGAAATAGAAAGTTGATATTTCAACATAGAATAATTTACACATTTTGGTTAAATATTAGTATCACTTCATTTCATATGTGTGTATACACACATATTTATATATACACATATGCATATGTATGTGAAAATGTGTATGTATGCATGCATATGTATGGATGTGTGTATGGATATGTACATGTTAAGTAGAGCTCAATTCCTCCATGACTTCCCATGAATTAAAGAATAATAACATTCATGTTATCTACTCAGGGATGGCTGGTACACAATATTTCATGTATATATAAAAATGTAATTACTATACTAATAACAGAATAAAAGAAAACTTCCAAGTAGTTATGAGAAGGATGCTAAAACCAAAGTTTCAAAGGATTTAAATTTCACTCATCGTAAGGTTCCTGGGCTTGACTTATTGAGTAGAGATTATGACTTTATCGTGACATTTTTGTGATTACATATTGGAGATGGCAGTAGACACACTAAATCATTTCTGATGACCAGCCTAGAAATATCCATTTCTTAGATATTTAATCCTTCACATAATCCCATTTGACAAATGCTGCTCAAATTTAGACACTATCTTTTTATGATAACTTTTGATATTTAAAGTAACATGGATTATATGAATGTATCAATCTAAAGCTTTCTCTTTGTACTTGTAGAATAGTAGTACTTACAAATGAGGAAATGCATTGTACTTTAGATATAACAAAACTCTTCAAAGAGAAACATTTAAAAAGTTTTGATGTAATTTAAATTATTATCACACCAACATTTTAAATAACTTGTACCTTGAAATCTATTTCATGGACTGGATTTTCTTTTTCAGTCCCAACCTGGCAAAAACTGCTTATTCACTTTTTATCTGAGCTATTGGGTATGCTTTGGTAAGGTGTTTTTAAGGTGATCTTTAGGCCACCTTCTAATTAAATACTAACAAAAACTTTAAAATAGTAACAAAAATCTTGGTACTGCTCCTATCCATTTTTGATAAATTATTGGCTTATCAAACAGTACATTTGAGCCCATGTTACAAATTCCATTGGCTCCTCTCTAAATAGTATTACTTTAAATCATATTCCTTAACATCTTGTTTACAGTATTTACAGAAAACATCACATATTGCATCTCATGAGATTTTGTCTAATACACATCAGCAAACTTTTATTGGTCCACTATGGAGTGTTGGTTGCTATCAGTATATAAATGAATGGATGAAATTATTATTTTCTATAACTGAAGTTTGCACTTATTTTTATAAGACTATATTGTGGTTACCAAGAAGATTATGAGAGAGTTTACCAGTATTAAAGTTAAAAATAAGCCCTCTCTCCATTTGAAATACAGTATCATCCTTGGTTCTAAAAGATTACAATACCGTTTTGCATTTCACTGGTGTTGAACAGAGTTTTTTATATCATTATCTCATTTAATTCCTAAACAATGCTAGGATACAAGGAGGCAGAAATGCATTTTTTTTACAAGTATGGTAAAAGAGGTTCAGAGAGTACAAATTGAAAACCATTGCTCCAACACATGATTGTTAAGATATTAAAGAAAAATAGACCCATTAGCTTAGTTAGGAACTTTATTTTATCCCATAACTTTTTATTTTCTTCCAATTTATTATTTCCAGGCTTTTCCTTGTTATTTTGTGAATGAGTTAGTGAGTGTGTATGTGTGTATGTTTGTGTATGTATTAGGTATGGTAATCATTTTTAAAAGACAGAATTAAATTTAACCAACAAGGTAAAGATATGTACAATGAAAATTGTAACACAGTGATTAAAGTAATTGAATACACAGATAAATGGAAAGACATCCCATGTTCATGGATCAGAACAATTAATATTGTTAAAATGTTCATACTACCCAAAATCACCTGTAGATTCAGTGCAATCCCTATCAACATTCGAATGATATGTTGTTCTCCAAAAGTAGAAAAAGATAATTCTAAATGTTGTATGGAATCACAAGGACCCATAATAGCTGAAGGAATTCTGAGAAAGAAGAATAAAACCAAAGGCATTATATTTCCCAATTTGAAACTATAGTACAAAACTTTAGTAATAAAAATAGTGTGGTACTCACATTAAAATAGATACATAGACCAGTAGAACAAAATTGAGAGCCCAGAAATTAACCCTTACAGATAGTCAACTAATATTTGACAAGGGAGCCAAAAATATTCAATGGGGAAAGGAACGTCTCCTCAACAAAAAGTGTTGGGAAAACTGGATAATCACATGCAGAGAATGAAATTGGACCCTTATCTTCCACTACTTGAAAAAATTAACTCAAAATGGATTAAAGACTTAACCCTGAGACATGAAACCCTAAAACTCCTAGAAGAAAATATCAGGGAAAAACCCCTTTACATTGGTCTTGTCAATGATATTTTTTAATATAACAGAAAAAGCACAAGCAACAAAAGTAAACGTAAATGAGACCACGTGAAACAAAAAGTTCTACATAACAACACACACACACACACAAAACTAAATATTTAAATGAGAAGACATCCTATGGAATGAAAGAGAATGTTTGCAAATCATATATCTGGTAAGATATTATTAGCCAAAATATATAAAGAACTTGTACAACTCAATAACAAGAAAACAATCCAACTAAAAAATGATCAGAGGAACTGAATAGACATTTTTCCAAAAAAGATTTTCAAATGGACAACAGGTACATGAGAAGATGCTCAATTTCACTTATTATCAGGGAAATACAAATCAAAGCAGCAATGAGGTAACACCTGATACCTGCTCAAAAAATACTGTTATATGATGACTAAGTTTTAGGAATCTAATGTACACTTTGCTGATTGTAGTTTATTACATGCTAGAAAGTTACTGAGAGTAAATCTTAAATGTTCTCACAAAAAAAAGAAGAAAGAAAGAAAGAAAAGAAATGGTCATTATGTGAGGTGATGGAGATATTAATTAATGCCACAATGATAATCATTTTACAACATGTAAGTGTATCAAATCAACATGTTGCACATCTTTTTTTTATGTTTATTTATTTTTGAGAGAGTGAGAGACAGAGCATGTGAGTTGGAAAGGGGAAGACAGAGGAAGGAGAAAAAGTCCCAAACAGCCTCTGCACTCTCAATGTGGAGCTCAATGCGGGGCTTGAAATCATGAAGTGCAAGACCATGACCTGATCCAAAACCAAGAGTCAGAAGCTTAACTGACTGAGCAATCCAGGTGCCCCAACATGTTGCACATCTTGAACTTATCCATTGTTGTATCTCTTTAAAAAAAAAAGATGGAGTTAAGATTCGAAGGCCATGGATGGGAGAGATTGCTTTTCTAAGAGAAAAAAAAATGATGAGCAGAAGATACTAATTAGTATTTTTTTCTTTTAGCATTACTGTACAAAAATAATTTTCCCTACTACTGTTTTACATGACTTTAGTGCCTCACAAAGTCTTGTTTTTCTAAAATGTGTCTGTCACTGATCCACTTAGGTAACTAAGTTCAGAGATCGTGGAAAGGATTAGTTTGCCTCTAACAAAATCTCATTCACATGGAGTTTCAAATACTAAGATTGGCGGCTTCTAACTACTGTGATTGAAAGTGGAATCATTGGTTTTCTTGACTGAGCTTCCCATCTTCATAAATAGGCTAGGGCTTTGAAGTATAAAACCAAACTATGACATACTCTACCAAAAAATTTGAAATGTTCTCAACTAGATCTTAGGTCCAAATATAATTATAATGCTCTAACAGAAGGATTTACTTTTTCTTTTGAAAGGTAATGAATGCTGATGCACAATATAATAGTGACAGAATATTTCACCTTTGGAAGAGCCTTAGAAATACTACTTGCATTACTATAACTAACACTCATTTTCCCTTAAAAACATTAATTTTTCAAAATGCACACACACATTTTAGCTTCCTCAGAAGATAACATCTGTAACTATGGCAAGTCTATGCAAAAACTATTATAAAAATAGCAATTTATGGGGTGCCTCAGTGGCTTAGTAAGTTGAGTGTCTGATTCTTGATTTCAGCTCAGGTGATGATCCTAGGTTCATGGGATCAAGCCTCATGTTGAGTTTCATGCTGAGCTTGGAGCCTGCTTAAGTTTCTCTCTCCCTCTCCTGCTCCTCTCCCCAGCTCATACTCTCTCTCTCGCTCTAAAATGGAAAAATAGCAATTTAGTATCATGACCTACCTGCTGCCTCAAACACATCACTAGATTTCCTGACTTACTGATTACTTACATGAAAGTGTTTATATATACCTTAGCTCTGAGAAGCAGTGAAGATTTTGAAATACAACAATGCTATCAATATTTTTAACTGTCAGGGCTGCATGAGAAGCAACGAGGAAGCATTGGATATCTGTCTCTGAGTGTGTGAAGTGAAAATTTTTTGCTGGTAGAAACAAGATAATGTTATAGCGATATCATTAGTCATCCTACAACTTCATCTACACTGGTTATATATTCTTTACAAGACACTAAATCAATGTTTTCATGTAGCTGGGAAGTAAGTAAAGAGTGTTTACTTTAATAACACTGAAAGATAGTGCATATGTAAAAGGCAAATGTCATGAAATGGAGGAAACTTTTAAAGTACTGGGGAAAAGAGCATTTTTTTTAAGATATCCTTTGAATATAGATCCTATTATAAATATTATTTCAAGACAAATTAAAAATCAACAGCAGTTCTCATAGGAAAGATTATAATTGTGGCATAAATAATGTCCAGAAGTATAATTTAAAATTAAAATATACATAATTGCTATAAATTAATTTTGATACCGATGAGATTGAGCAAAATTCTGCCACCACATACTTGGTTTCTACCTCTCTCCAAAAAAAACAAAAGTAAAACAAAACAAAACCCTCTGAATTTAGAACACAATACCTTTAAATTCTTATGATTTTGATTTATCTATTTAGAAAGTTAGATGGGGGGGCATTCTGGGTGGCTCAGTCACTTAGGTGTCTGACTTTTCATTTCAGCTCAGGTCATGATCTCACTCACGGTGATCTCACTCAGGTCACGATCTCACTCACGGTGATCTCACTCAGGTCATGATCTCACTCACGGTGATCTCACTCAGGTCATGATCTCACTCACGGTGATCTCACTCAGGTCACGATCTCACTCACGGTGATCTCACTCAGGTCATGATCTCACTCACTCACTGTTTGAGGGATCAAGCCCTGTGTTGGGCTCTGCACTGATAGCACAGAGCCTGCCTGGGATTCTGTCTCTCCTTTCTCTCTACCCTTCCCCCATCTCACTCTCTCTCAAAATAAATAAACATTTTTAAAAACCAAATAAGTTAAAAGTTAGGTGGGTAAAGACATGAGTTTATCTGAAGTCCTTAGGGAATTTTCATGTCAGCCATAAAAACATTTCTCAATAGTGGAATGTCTCAAGATTTGCTTGAAACTCCCATTTGTGAGTGTGGGAGAACTATCAGTCTGTCACATTAGTACACGGAGTAAAATAACCTAGAATCTTAGAATACAGAAAGAACAAATATTTCACTATAGGAATAAAACAGGAACTGGATGAAAGAAAGTAGCCGCTTCATTTCTAACAAAAGAAAAATATATATGTATTTTACAAATGAACTGGTGCTATATCTTGTCTAAGACCTTTTACAAAAAGGTGAGGAGAAAGGAATATTTTTGCATAAGATTGGTAAATAAGCTATATAAAATTATTTGGCAATTTGAGTATGCATTTTAATGCATGTCACATTTTAAAGTTTAATTTTAGAAATTTCTCAGGAGATATCTCAAGGCATAGTAAATGGGATTCTTTCTGAAATCATTCTTTCTTGAAATATTATTTCATTTGGAATTATCCTCTGATTTATTTACATAGCATAAACAAATTATGTAAATTTGTAAATCTAATTGTGATTATCTCAAATCCTTTACTAAAGGACATTTAATAACAATGCAAAGCTCAATATTCTAGATTCAAGTCCTTTGTCAGACATATTATTTCCAAATATTATCTCCCAATGTGAAATTTGTCTTTTCAT
Source organism: Cryptoprocta ferox (assembly GCA_028646485.1). NCBI lineage: Eukaryota > Metazoa > Chordata > Mammalia > Carnivora > Eupleridae > Cryptoprocta > Cryptoprocta ferox. The sequence goes on along the minus strand of CM053567.1, from coordinate 9,394,985 downwards.
CTCTTAATAGTCTTTCAGAGAGCAAAATAAATATTTTAAATTTATTATTATTATTTAGATGGGGTCAATTTATCTTTTTTAATGGATTTTTCTTTTGGTGTCAAAGTAAGAAGACTTAAGCTAAGCTTAGTTTGTAAAAATTTTGTCTGATTTGTTTTCTAACAGTTTTTTAATTTTAGTTTTAACATTTAGATCTTTGGTTCATTTGAATTAGTATACAGACAAGGTATGAGGCTTACTTTGTTCTTTTTCTATTTTTTTTATCTATTGTACCAATACCATTTATTAAAAAGATTATCTTTCCAGCATTAAATTCCTTTGGTATTATATTAAAAACTAAATGCCATATTTACATGGATCATTTTGTGAACTCTTTATTCTGTTCCATTGTTCTATGTGTTTATCTTTTCCCTAGTAATATAGCATCTTGATTGTTGTAATTTTATTTTAAATCATAATATCTAACATCATTCTTTAAAAAAATGTTTTCTATTGGTCTTGTCCCTCCATGTATGTTTTAAAATAAATTTATCTGGCAAAACCTAACAAAACAAAAATGCAAAGCATTTGATCAGAATATTATATTGTGTTAAATCAGTAGATCCATTTGAGAGAATTAACATTTCTATGATGTTATTTTAAGAACATAGTATACCTCACAATTTATTTAGATCTTCTGGATTTATGAGCATTTTGCAGTTTTTAGTACATAGATGTTACACATTATTTGCTAATTTTATACATAAGCATTTAACTTTTGCTGGGGGTAATAAAGATTATTTTTTGAAGATCATATTTCCACTTGTACATTGCTAGTGTACAGAAACAAAATTGATTTTTATGTATTGACTGGGTGGGTATCCGTCAATCTTATTAAACTTATTTCTTCGTTCTGGTAGCCTTTGTGTAAATTCCTTTGAATTTTCTACAAAGACAATCATGTTGTGTATAATAGAGGCTTATTTTTTCCTTTATAGTCTGAATGCTTTTTTATTTCCTTTTTGCACTTGCTAGAATTTTCATCACAATCTTGAATTCAAGTGGTAAGACAGGATATTCTTTTTTGTTCCTGATTTTACCAGAAAATTATTAATTCTATATCTATTAAATCTTATATTAGAGGTTCATATATGACTATGTGTTGTTTTCTTCTTTAGACCATTACTATGGTGGGTTGCATTAATTAATTTTCAAATATTAAACAGAGCTTGTATTCCTAGAAAAAGTTCTACTTCATTGTGGTGTACTCTTTCTTTTACATACCTGTGAATTGATTTTCTAACATTCGGTGGCAGCTTTTTTGCATGTGTCTAAAGTCACGAGAGATATTAGTATGTAGTGTCCCCCCCCCAACCTTTGGTCCATTTCTTTTCTGTGTTTAGTATTAAATGAGTCAAACAGTGCTCTCTTCTACTCCCAAAAGTGATTGTCTAGAATTGGAATTATTTCTTCTCAAATATTTAATGAGTCTTCCAATCCAAATATTGCCCAGATATTTTTCTGCACATTTTTAAGTTAGAAATTTGGTTTACCTAAGAGTTATATTCAGATTATCTGTTTCATCTGAGGTGAGCTTTGATAGTACATAGAGCTATTTATTGTAATATATTGCCGTTAGCATTATATTAGTGTCTATTTAATGATTGCAGAGTCTGTAATGATACATTTTTTTTGATTTTCACAATTTGTCTTTTTTTCTTTATCAGTCTTGCTAAGAAGTTTATAAATTTCATTAATCTTTACAAAGGTACAGTTTTGTGCTCATTAATTTTTCCATTGTTTTTCTCATTTAAATATTATTGATTTCTATGTCTATCTTTATTAAATTATTCAGCTCTATTTGGACTTAATTTGTTATCTCTTCTCTAGTATATTCCAGGGGGAAAATAGATTATCATTCCGAGAACTTTTTCCTTTTCTAATATAACACTATAAATACCCTTCTATGAACTTTATTAACTATATTCCAACAATATCCTGTATTTTGATTTTTGTTTAATTCATGGTGTTTTCTAATTTCTTTTGGTAATTATGCTCTGACATGCAAATTGCTTAGCATATTGTTTAATTTCATGTTTCAGGTGATTTTTTTGCATTGATTTCTAGTTTAATTTTATATGGTCTGAGAACACATTTTATATGATAATATAATTCATTTATGAATTATTCATTTATGAATTTTCATTTATGAATTATTATGAATAATAATTCAATTATATTTTGATGTAAGGCCTGGAATATGGTCTACCTTAGTGAAAATTCCATATACACTTCAAACAAATTGCTTATATTACTGTTAAGTGGAGAACTACGTACATGTCAATGAGGCTCACATGGGTGATGGTGTTCAGCTCTTCTGTAGATTTAGTAGTTTTCTGTCTATTAATTCTATCTATTTCTGAGGATTTGAAATATATACAAATACATTTATATTTAAAATCTTTTCCTTTGGGGCACCTGGGTGGCTCAGTCGGTTAAGCATCCGACTTTGGCTCAGGTCATGATCTCACGGTTTGTGGGTTCAAGCCCCGCATCAGGTTTTGTGCTGACAGCTCAGAGCCTAGAGCCTGCTTCAGATTCTGTGTCTCCCTCTCTCTCTGCCCCCCCTCTGCTCACACTGTCTCTCTCTGTCTCAAAAATAATAAAAAATATTTTTTAAAAAAATTTAAAAAAATATTTTAAAAACAAACTTTTCCTTTAGTTCAGTTTTTGCTTCATGTATTGTGAAGCCCTTTAGTTTAGTTCATCGAGATTTCTGTGTCCTCTTGGCGAGTTGCTCACTTTATCAGTATGCATTATTCCTCATTCCCTCTGGCATAATTTCCTTTTCTCTGAAATCTACTTTACGTGATATTAATATAACTACTTTACCTTACTGTTGATTGATGTTTGCATGGTAGAAAGCTTTTCTATTTTTACTCTTAATCAAATTTCATGAAGGATATTGTTATGCACTTTTCTTTCTCTTTCATTTTATTTAAGTGTCATGCTTGTAGACAGCATAGAGTTGGATAATTTTCTTTTTTAAATCATTCTCTTAGTTTCTGTATCTTCTTAATAGGCTTAGACCATTTTTCATTAATATATTTAAAGTATAGATTTCTTGTATATTTAGACCATTTATAATTAATGTAACAGATGTAATATGTAAACTCTTGCTAAATGGATATGGACATGACCGTATTTCCATAATCTCTCCATTATTACTGTCTCAGATAATACTCTAGGCAAAAAATCCTTATGCAGGTTTCATTTATTCAGGTATCTTTATGACTACCTAACTCCTAGGAAATTTTCTTTTTTATTTTTATTTTTATTTTTATTTATTTTTATTTTTTATAGTTTATTGTCATGTTGGTTTCCATATAACACCCAGTGCTCATCCCAACAAGTGCCATCCTCCATGTCCATCACCTCTTTTCCTCTCTCCCCCAGCCCCCATCAACGCTCAGTTTGTTCTATTTAAGAGTCTCTTATGGTTTGCCTCCCTCCCTCTCCTTAACTATTCTTCCCCTCCTTCCCCCCCCAAGATCCTCTGTTAAGTTTCTCCTGTTCCACATATGAGTGAAAACATATGGTATCTGTCCATCTCTGTCTGACTTATTTCACTCAGCATGACACCCTCGAGGTCCATCCATGGTGCTACAAATGGCCAGATTTTGTTCTTTCTCATGGCCATGTAGTATTTCCTAGGAAATTTTCTAATCTAAATCTTCTGCCTCCACTTTCTAAGTAACTAATATCAAGTTACCTTTAGCCTGTCTTCACTTAAGGAGTTTTGAATATTTTTATTTTTCTATTACTTGATTGTATGTTGTTTATTTTTCTCTTCTACTTCTTGAGCAGACAGTTTTTAAAACACAAGTTTTATATCTCTGATCTCACATTTTATTGTCAGAGGAAAATAAAACCCTCTTACCTCTTGGTGTTCAATTTAATATCATATATGTTCCATATTATTGCTCTTTTACCTTTTCTGGATTATTTTTAATATTAATCTTGTTTAGATCTCTACCAAGTTACATTAATATTTAAAATGTTCCTTTAGGTATAAAATTGTATAGTGAACTGTGAGAAAACACTTTTTCTAACTATAAACATAAAAGTAAGTATCCTCCTCATCTGACTATATACTGTAAAGGGGATATTTGCGTTCCTTCTTTCTTAGTGCAAATGTAATCTGCATTTTATAGCACACTCCAGCCCCTCTTATATTACTAATCATGAGGCCTAGCCAAGCCATTTGATTTATTGTTTTGTTATAAAGAACAGACTTCCTTTAAAATATTCTTATAGCGTGTTTAAAACATCAGTACCTTAAATCCTAATCTGTAACCATTTTTTACAATAATTTTAATACTAAATTCCCTAATTTCATAAAAAGTGAAAGTAAATTGATAAGCATTAAAATAGTTAATTTGTGAAATGCATTCTTGGAAAGGATTGTTCCTGTTTATAAGTTCAGAAGTATTTGTAAATAATGTGAAGAATAATGGTCCTATAAATATATAAATGGATCTTTTCATATGTCAAATATATTTTCTTATGTCAAATAAATATATCAATGGATTCTTTCTTACGTCAAATGTATATATTTTCTTAGGTCAAAAATATTTGAAAATGTGTATCCTCTTAAAGAAAGTACACAGTCTCCAACAAATAGTGTCTTTATATTCTGCTGTTACAAATATTTTGGTATCAAGAATTATTTAAGCTTACTATTTTATAAAAAAAAAAGTATTGCTCTTTTCTTGAAATATATCTCTTTAAACTGTGAGGTAAAAAATGCAGTATTTGCATTTTTGCAAATCTGGTTAGGATCAGCACATTAATTTTGCCAGTTTTGCTGGCTGTGCATAATTTTTGCACCACTATTAATTTTTGTAGGTATATGCAATGAGATTGTTCTTTCCTTGGCTTTAAAAACAAAGTTTATTTGATAAATATTTCAAAAAGATGTATCGTGAAAGATGATATACTTAAGCAAAACAAATACGTTAAAACATTGAAAACTTATGTATGAAGACCTTAGCTTATGCTTGAGGTTATTAAAAGCAATATAAGATCAAACAAAAGTATATACCAAAAAAATTAAATATTAAAACTTCTTAGGAAAAATATAAAGAGAGAAAGGCTTATCTTGTTTACTGTTATAAATGCTCTACCTAGAACAATATCTAGTACATTATAGGTGATCAATAAATATTTGTTTAGAAAGAATGAACATTGGTTATGAAAATAATATATTTAAAAAATATATATATATCTTAAATACAACAGTAAAAATAAGAGCAAAAGCCTAAGAGGTCTCAGGGTGTTCACACGTACTTAGAAAACTGATACAGTGAATATTTTTTTATCACAAAATAGGTAAAAATGCAAAAGGTTTAGAGTTTAGAAGATCATAGTTAAAATTAAAGCTATTTTTCTTTTTAAGTTTTAGAAATAACTTGATTTTAACTTTTTGATCTTAGTTGTAGGAGTTATATGTAGTAAAGTAAGTAACTACAGATCTGTGCCTTCTGTAAGGGATGAGTGCCCAGATTACTCAGATTTTGGATGTTTACAAAGAAACTGCTCAACAGAGAAAAGTATTACATATTGGATCTTTAAATAGTAGTCTTGGTCGACAAGTGAAATGGGTTCTCTAGACTACATTGAAATCAATGTTTTCAGAAATGTGTTTTGGGGAAAGTATAAAATATTTTTGAACAGCATGCAATATAAAGTATTTCTATATAATCTCTGGATATAATTAATATTAAAAAGTCATAATAACCACTGAAGACCCTGAAGAGAATTGACAGAATGGAAAAAGAAAAATTATTAAAATTTAATTAGGTCAAGTGATTGGGGGAACACATCTATTTATTAATAAATTTGAATTTATTGGTAGAGAAAGATAAGAGACTAGTTGACAAGAAGAAAATCAGAGCCTGATAATAATGGCTATAATTCATAAATGAGTGGAGAGACTTCCACATTGACTTGTCAAAATCTACACAGACAAGGGTAATAATAGTTCTTAGCTTTTTTCTATTATTGGCCCTTAAAGAAATTGCCAAATACTGCAAGTTAACAACACATTGATAAATATTCATTCTCAGTACCTTATGATATTAACTGGATGACAAACTTCTTAACTTCTTCTTCGGTGTATTTTGAAATGTCTTCCTTGAAAATTACTTTTCTTTTTTCCTTACTAGCAAACAAATGCTCTTTTCCACTGGAGTTTTACCAGCAGAATTTTCCAGTATTTTTAGTGATTACTTATTGCCTAATGAATTTTTGTAAATACATTTGTATCTCAAGATTTAGATGATGAACTCATGTATATTATAAATAACATTTATTTATTTAGATAGCTCATCATTCAAATATATATAATCAATGTTTTAATCTCAGAACACAGGAAACAAACCATATAGAATTTTATAGGGATGTAACCCAAAATGAATTTGCTATATTACTCAAGGCCTTTTAGAGTATACATTGTAGAATGATGTTAAATGGAACACCGAGACAAATAATACATTGATTCTTATATTCTATACAGTATAATAAAATTTGTGATAGTAAATCTTAAAAGTAAACAGTCTTTCAAATGCCATGTTCCCTAAAGTGTTCTTTAAAAAATTTAAGAAACCCAAAAAAACTCCTCATCAACATTTTTGCTGATCATGTTTTTAGCCTAAACAAATTTTAGGTATCTCACTCCAGATTTAAAAAAATACATATTGTCATGGATTCATTTCCCTTAATAGTTAAGTCTTACGTCTGTCTTATTACCTTTTGTGTGTTTTCTTGCTCTAATTCCTTCTCATTAAGAAATGTGCAGTAACTGGAATTTGTTAACTCTGCTTTCCATTGCTTTAAATGATAACCTAGTGAACACATCAATTTACTAAACTTCATTCATCATCCAACTAGTAAAATAATCCAGTTATACTCAAGTGACTCTGATCATTCCTTCATTGTCTAGTATTTTGATATAGATTCTTCCTAAGTGGAATTTTATATGAGTGAATAACTATATGCTTATAAGTAAATATTAGTCATACTTGACTTGAAATATCAAAATAGTATGTAAAATCCCATCAGTTCTTTGTATATAAAGAATGGTAGCATATTAGTATTTCCATGTCTTTACTTTTAATTTTGCCCCAAGTCTCATGCTTAGTCTTAAGCCTTTGCACAAAATGGGAAAGTCTATTTCTCATGACCACATATACAATAGTGTATACCATTTATTCCTCTCTTAACCAGTGTTTGGTCTTGTTGCTCAAGGCATTACGTTGTCTCTGTTTAAAATTATTTACATCAGCTCACTCTATAACATCATTCTTGACATCTTTTCTTATCAAAACTATATCTCTATATATGTATATCATATCTGCTGGACTTTTTTTATATGAGATATTACTGTTTCCTCCATGTATCCAGATATCAGGGTGTAATGGTACATTGAGGCCTTGGCCAAGTCACATAACCCTTATGAGTAATCAGCTTTCTAGTATAGTAATACAAAAATCTCTGGTTTATCTTAAATTAGTTTATACAATAAGAATAAATCATCCAATATTGCACTAAGGATATAGTTTTCAATAAATATCAATCTTATGCCTTTGCCATTCATTGTAGTTAATGCATCATGTATGCCTTATGTATCAAGATGTTTGGAATATATTTAGAAGATATTAGCTACCAGTGTAATGAAAAAAGTTGACAAAATAAAGATGGATGGTTTACAGAAAAAAATAAATGAAAAATATTATGTGCATTTAATTTTCTACATACAATTCATTGTCTGTTTTATTGTCAATAGGCTTTAACTGCAGTGAGTTATAAGCAAAGCAGTTACAATTACTGGGCCCTGTGATAAATCAAATGAGAATTAATTGGAAGTTTCTATGTATATAATGGGTAGATTACTTATATTCACAGAATAAAGATTTAATGACATAAATTAAAACTGCACTGATTTGTATTGTATTTTCTGTGTTTATAAATAAACCTTGGGTTGTTATAGTACATCTTTATGATTGGTAGAACATTAAGAGTGAATTGAAAACTATCATAATACTGTTTCTACTGCTGAAGTACTGGTGGGTGATAATAGTTAAAATTCAGGTAATCAGGATTATTATTCAAGGACAGTGACATGGAAAATGAAAATATATCTTAAAATCTAAAACCCTAATTCTTGAATAAAAAATATAGTGATTGTATGACAAATTTAAATACATTATTTTCTTAAAATATAGATATTATATAGAATATTTTGCTTTAGGCATAACTTATTTTGAATTATTACATAATGGAATATTTCAGTAGTCAGAAAAAATATGTGCCAGTATATTCCACATAAAGAGTTGGTACAGTTATTAGACAGATACTATTTTAATTAAGATTTTGCATTTTAGAACCTTCATTTGTAATTAATGTAAGAAAGAGCAATAAATAAATAATGAGAAAGAAAACTTTTCATTATCTCTTTTTATTCTTTTAAAATGTCAAGTTTAGTGTATTTAAATGAATGAAAAGAAATAGAAGTTTTACAAGTGTTACAATGTCAATTCTATTGTTTCTTACAAGTAGTTTTATGTTACAATGTTCATCAGACATGGATCATTCCTTATTTTATAGAAATTACAATACATGTCAATATGCAGCTGTCACTGAGCAGCTCTACCCACAAAAGATTTGCCAGATAATGACAAGAATTTCAGATAGTAATTCATTTTTAGTGAAACAAAAGCTGAAGTTTAATAGAGCAGTTGTTTTTCAAAACACATATGAAAACATATGTTGTCTTGAAAACATATTGAAGTATCTTCTTACAGGAGTATTAATGATGATTATGGTGTTTAACAGAAAAATGAAATTCTGTATATGCAGAACTGTAAATCCAGAACATGAGCTGGAGAATACAGATGTCTTGACAGCTATGAATCACAATAAAATAAATTTCAAAAAGCAGCAAATACTGGAAAGAATCTTGCCAACCACATGCACAGACACACAAACACATACACACACTCATATAACAAGGTCTCTCATGAGTGTCTGTGTACAACATGGACTCAGTGTGAAGTCTGCACGGAAAAACCTTAAAATCTGACTTCTTTGTGCACAGTGTATACTCAGCAAACTAATTAGGATTGAGGTATTTAAGAATTATTAGTTTTTAAACATTATACCTCACTGCATTTATTTTACATTTTTATAAATATTTCATGAAAATACATTATTTTTTATAGAGGATCAGTATATTGAGGGTGTATCATAACACTTTTTATAACTTCTTATTAAGCATGGGAATTTTGTTATTTTGAACAGCCAGATATTAATATATACATGTACGTATATACTTTTATTAATATATATGGAGTTTAAAATCTCATGCTACTTAGGATTATAGAACATAGATTTGACACATTTGTGTGCATTTTGATTCTTTTCTTTGTAGAACTGTGTATAAGTAGGTGGAAGCCCAATGTCTAATTTCTTTAAGTCTGGTAGTTAATATAACGTTACTCTGAAAATTTTCTATATATATCTTTTCAATACATATTTATATTTAATTTTTAAAGCACAACTCATAAATCTCAGAAAGAATAGCTATGATTAATTCATGCACAATTTGGTACTCTGCAAATCTTTCATAACTTGATACAGTGATCCCTTAATGCTAATCTAGAATCTATTTCTTCATTGTATTAGTAACAGATTAGCCCTGTTATTTATAATTCATTCAAGTGGAAAATAGCTTTCTATAGTATCTTTTGTAAAAATGATTGCTGCTTTCTTGTTGTAGATGGCTAAGCTAGAAGGGAAACATATTTTCTTTTTGATAGAATACTCCAATTTTCATATTAACATAATACACTTACTGTAAAGTACAGGTTCTTAAAATGATTGTGTGTGTGTATGTATATATATACATATATATATACATATGTATAATTAACATAAATGGTAATTTCTCATAATGCTTTGTTTTCCAAGAGATGTAAATGTTTCATGAATGTAGTTTTAATAAATACAAGTGTTAAACTAAGGCAGTCCCTAAAATTGATTATAAATTCAAGAATAGAACCAAGACTCACATTCTCGGGAGTGGGATGTATGCAGATTGATCTTACCTGTTCTTTTTTAACATGGAGATCACAATGAAGAATAATGAAGATTATGTTTACCAGTTACATTTGTTGTTTTTCAATAATTTAAGATGTCTTATATAAACAAGATTTATACCAAACAAAAGCAATAATTAAAAATTTCCAAATCAATTCTTCTTATGTTAGTTAAAATATCAACAAAATTCTACTCATGCAAAAAACTTTATATACTTTAGCACTCAGTGCTAAGATTAGATAAATCTCATGTAAAAAAAATGGTATATTTAGAGAATCCTTAGCTAAACTGAGCTTTGCTGAAGGGAAGATGTGGCAAGTTCTTAAGATGTACAGAAAAGCCCCAATTACAGAGAAAATCAATCCATTATCATACTGTTTGACTTAAAGTCCACAGTATTGCCTTTTCTTAAAAAAAATATTCTAGTCAAATGTTTCAGCAGTTTCATTGATGCTGCTGTTTTTTAGTTATTTCAAAGAATTTGCTAGAATTTGGCAAAGACATATGGAAATGTTGTATCAGGTCTTGATATACCCAGAGTCAGTTTCTACCATAGCATATCGATTTTTTACTATAGCTCTTCAGTTTGTCAAATATTAGTTTTAAGTCAAAATGATTTTTTTATTTCTCTAAAACACCAATGTCTATGTTTTTACTTTCATTAATGTTTATTGAAACATTTATTGTAAAAAAAAATCATCTAAAGAGAATTAAGTCAGTATTTTTTATATGCAAGATTAGAAGGACACCTTATAAATTGATGGATTAGGCCCAGTGAATGAAAGACTGGGGATCTTTGTTACAGTATCTACAATCAATTTGCCTTTATCAGCTAGCATGTGGTTTATCATCCTATATAGGCCATCCTTTAAAAAAAAGTTAGCTGGTAAAATTATTGCAAATTTTGTAAGCAAATTACTTATAAATCTATTTGCAATATTTAAATATGCTTTCATTCAGATCTTCAAATCTGTCACCTTCTCTCATTGTCATTTTTTGAATTCTAGTTATATCATTTTCCTTTTCCTTTGCTTTCCTTTTTTATTCACATCAGGTATTAATTTCTGTCTTTTCTATATTCTCTATTCTGTAAAGATACACAAGCTCTTTCCTCTGCCCCCAGGCTTCTCTCTTCCTTTAGTTGCCTTATATTCTGCCTATTTGTCTCCTAGGACACCATTTCCCTTCTGGCAGTTAAGCATTTCAATTCTTAGAGTTTGCATTTTCTTTGTCCTAGTTTTCTTTAACTCTCTCCATCTCAATCCTACTAAAACATCATGCTCCTCTTCATTGTTTTCATTGTTAGAAATTATTCTCTTCTCTGCTAATCTTTCTTCTTCCAGTTGACCTGAAAATCAGACCAGCCCAGGGGATATTTTTGAAGGAGGGAAAGATGCCAGGCAACAGACTTCTTGGGTTCCTCTCCCTGCTTCTCTTCAATTTTGTCGGATCTATTGATTTTATTGTGATGGCCTACTTTGATGTGCCTATATTGAGGCTACCCTCGAAACCACACATTCCCTTCTCCTCACTCCCTCCTTTTAATACTTAATGAAGTCTTGTTTATCCCTCTTAGGCACAAAATCTGTGCTAATTAAGATAGTTAGGAAGATAACATGCACTCTAACTAAGGAAAGAGGCATCAGATTGAGGTATTTTGGGGTCAAATTCTGGTTCTCATATAATCTGATTAAGTGAACTTGAACACATTAATCACTGTCTTCTTAGTACACTTTTTTCATTCAATGATCATAAAAATGCTCAGATAAATATTTTGAAGATGAAATCAGATGCTCAATTAAATCTTTAAAACTAGACCTTGTCGTTGTCTGGTCAGGCTTCCATAACAAAATATCACAGACTAGGTGTCTTTAAAGAGTTTAAAGTTTATTTCTCACAGTTCTGGAGGCTGGAAGTCCAAGATTGGGGGACCAGTGGATTTGGAGTCTAGTGAGAGCCCACTTCCTGGTTACCTTCTTGCTGTGGCTTCACGTGGCAGAAGGGGTGAAGGAACTCTCAGGGTCTCATTCATGAAGGCTTTACCCTCATAACCTAATCACTGTACAACGGCTTCTCCTTCAAAAACAATCACACTGGGGGTTAGGGTTCAGCATAGTAATTTTGGGAAGACACAAACATTCAGTTTATAGGAACCCTGAAAAACAAAAACCAATCAACACTTATTATCATCGTGATATTGTCATTGTTTGATTATTGGTTTTTATTATCTTACACTGTGACAGAAATTCTATGATACACCTTATTCTATAAATCATTCAAGCATTTTAAATAGAATGCTTTAAATGTCACATCCGTTCTCACATATAGGTCTCCATGGGGTTTTAATCCAAAATTTTATTTTTTCTCTTTATTTTCTTTTCTGAAAGGAATCTCTGCATCCAATGTGGGGCTTGAAGTCATGGCCCTGAGGTCAAGAGTCTCATATTTCACTGAGTGAGCCAGCCAGGCACCAACAATCCAAAATTTAAAAAATATATAGTATTTTAAATACATTCACAATTTTAATACAAAATTATGTGTTTGAGCCATGAAAAATATTTAGAAGTACCAAAAAACTAGAAAGTACTTCATTAAGAAGCACCCTTTTTTTTAGTACAAGCTAAAGCTACTTGAGACAAAGGAAAAACTTATACGTTTTAGCACAGTGTATGAGATAGAATACATAGTATATAAAACATTATAAATATTATATCAAGTTGATATTAAAATGACATTAATGAAACAATACTAAAAATTATGGCTAAATAAAAATTATAAAATTCATATGTTAAAATGTAAGGAAAAGTTGAAAAAGGGAGTTTAAAGGTAGCTGCTTATAAAGGAGGGTTGCTTATAAGAGAAGTCGTGGTGATACTAATATGTCTGTTAGTTACTGTATTGAGCAAAGCTGCAAGAAAACTTACTGCTTTTCCCCCTTACATTGGATGTTGTAGAAATTGGTACAACCTGACATCAATTGGAATGTGTAAGTATAGCCAATCAACCCTCAAGGGACAAAAGGCGATCTGAGGAGAGAGGAATCTGGGTGTCCTTGGGGGCTAGTTTTCTCTCCTGTTGTCTAATTTAGTAGGTCTCCAGCATTAACTCAGGAAAAGAATCTAAAGCCTCTTTAACTAATAAACTCTAGATTAACAAGTCCATACCTCTGTTCTGGCATTTACGTTTATTATATAATCAACTACCTATTGTGTTGTGCCTATAGCTGTGCTGACAGCTCAGAGCCTGGAGCCTGCTTTGGATTCTGTGTCTCCCTCTCTGTTTGCCCCTCGCCCGCTCACAC
>CM053567.1:9344309-9372291 GCA_028646485.1 Cryptoprocta ferox | reverse complement strand
AAACTGAGGGGGGAAGGGGAAGGGGAAAAGGTAAAGTGGGGTGATGGTCTTGGTGGAGGTCACTTGTGGGGAAGAGCACTGGGTGTTATATGGAAACTAACCTGACAATAAACTATAAAGTTAAAAAAAATAAAAAAAAAATAAATAGAAGTGTACAAAAAAAATGAATATACAGTAAAAAAATTAAAAAAAGGAAGTGCTGAGATGTTAGAGTCATGTTGACCCTTCTGTCTGTGAGTATTCCCATGAAATTTGTATTTCATCTCTCCCAGAGTCTAGTGTGTTTCTTTGTCATTGTCTGCATCCCACTTTTTATAAGTAATAACATACAGTATATAAAGTAACTAATCATTGTCTGTTGATAAGCATTTAGGATTGTGAACCTCTCTTGTTATTCAACCATCTGGTATGTTTGCTATTTATTTTTGGTAAAATTCTTACCTTCCCAGACAACTTTGAGGAACTGACCTACTATGTAGCAGTTCAAATGTTCCATTAGTGCTGCTAATCATGTTAGCACTCCCCCTCACCCTGGGTAACAGGAATTGGGAATGGACTTGTTCCAGATTGTGAGCAACTGATCAGATTCTCCTTCCTAGATTTTCAAACCTGACCTGAAGTACAGAGGGATGCAACAGAGCCGGAGTTTAGTGTAGTGAATATGATGAAAACGTACGAGCTCCTTATGTTGAGAAACATAGTTACTTTTTAATTTTCAGATAAAGTTTTATTACAAGAGAAGACACAAATTATAATTGTACAGATATATGTGTTTCACAGTTTGGACACATCTGTGCACTCACATCAAAAAAATAAATGAAAGTTTTAAGAATTTTGAAAGTTTATTTAGTTTTGAAAGAGAGAGAGCACAAGTGAGGGAGGAGCAGAGAGAGAGAGAGACAGAGACAGAGAGACAGAGAGAGAATCCCAAGCAGGCTCCGCCCTGTCAGCCCAGAGCATAACAAGGGGCTCAGTCATATGAACCATGAGATCATGAATTGAGCCAAAATTAAGAGCTGGATACTTAACTGACTGAGCCACCCAGGTGCCCCCCAAAATAAAACTGTTTGCCATGGATGACCTCCTTTTTCCAGTTTGCTCCAGATTTTCATGTAGGTACCAGTGAAGGTCCCATTGATAGATTACATAATTCACCCACATTTGCTTAATCATAATGTATCAGAATCACAATTTGACTCCCCCAGTGGCCTGACTTCTTAACTAATATGCATGCTGCCTCGTTAATTATCTTAACTAATTTAAGTTTTATGTTAAATCTCTGACATTTAAGTAAGATGTTTTTCCTGATTTGCTTTAGATTAAAGTGTTGATAATCTATGGGAAATGTTTCAGACCTGTCTTAAACACTTTAGCTAAGAACAGTATTTAAAGGGAATAAGCAAGAGTTAATTAAATATAGATAGGAGGGGGGTGAGAGGAAGGAAATGTGTGGTTCCAAGGGTCCAGTCAGTGCAGGCTAGTCAAGGTGGACCTTCACAATGAAATCCATAGGTCCAGCAAAGCTCACTCTGCAGTGGTATGGGATGCGTGTCTTCAGCACTTAGCACTATCAGAAGAAGTCTCCAAATTTATACTCCCATGAGTAGTGCGTGAGAACTCCTGTTACTTAATGCCCCCATGTAAAATTGACATGTTTTGTCTTTGTGTGTGTGTGTGTGTGTGTGTGTGTGTGTGTGTGAGATATGTGTTTAAATGTTTTATTTTGCATTTCCCTGATGACTAGGTTGTGCACCTCTTCATATATCTTTGGAATTGCCAAAACTTCTTATGTGAAGTACTTTCCCTAGTGTCTCCCCATTTTTTCTACCAAGTTTGTCTGTATCTTAATTATTTAACAATTTGAATATTTAGGATACACGTTCCTTGCTGGTTACTGTGTTATAAAAAAATGTGTTTCTTTGGAGATCGTTTGTGATGAAAAGAATTTTCTAATTTTAACCTAGTTAACTTGATCAGTCTTTTCTTTTTTGTCACGTGGTCTTTGTGTTAGTTATTTAAACTTTCTAAAAGCATGAACACATTTTTCTATATTGTATTTCAAACCCTTAATATATATTTACATTTTGCAATGATATCTTTGGTCAGTTATTTTTATATAGAGAACAAGGTAGACTTCACATTTTATCTTGTTTTTTTTTTTTCCCAATATTGCTAACAAGCTGCCTCAGCAGTAATGACTGAAAAGCCTAATCTTTCCTGTGTGTCTTGTGGTGTTACCTTCATTATAAATCATAATCCAGCATGTGTGGCTCTATTTAGGGCCACTAATACCATCCAATATATTACTGACCTTTCTAATTAGTTTTGATGTCTCGAAGTCAAAATTCTCCATATTGGTCCTTCTTTAAAATCTTCTTAACTCTTCTGAATACTTTTTATTTCAATAAAAATATTCTTATTAATTTCCTTATATATGCAAAAGTGCTGGGATATTTATTGTGATTTCATAGTATGTAAAGATCAACATGGGTAATGTTGTGTCCTTTGTAATATTGATTTTTTTTAAATGAGCATAGTGGATCCTTCCATTTATTTGAGTCTTCTTTACTCTTTCTCTTACTTTTGGGATAAAGGTTTTGTAGTGGTTTCCTTAAACTCAGCCCTAGAATATGATGGTTTTGGTGCTCTCGAAATAGTAGGTATATTTTTTCTTAATTATTTTGAAATATATTGGTGTTTAGAAATAAATTTGTTTTGGGATGTCTGGATGGCTCAGTCAGTTAAACATCCTACTTCAGCTTGGGTCATGATCGCATGGTTGGTAAGTTCGAGCCCCACGTTGGGCTCTGTGCTGACAGCTCAGAGCCTGGAGCTTGCTTCAGATTCTGCCTCTCCCTGACTCACACTCTATCTCTCTTTCTCTCTCTCTCAAAAAAAAAAAAATTAAAAATAAATAAATAAAATTGTTTTTGTATATTTACTTTATATAGTATGTTTGCTAAATTTGTTTATAAATTCTAATAGATTATCTGTTCATGTTTAAAATTGGAATGCTTATTTTACATTATATTTGTTGCAAATAATACCATTTTATTTATTACTATTTAAAATCAATTTATTTATTTATTTTTGCTTATAACGCTGGCTGCGGCCTTCAACGTAATGTTAAATAGGAGAGTACAAGGGATTATAGTTGATGTCAGTGTGTCATTTCTGATCTCAGAAAGAAAACTTAAATTTTCATCATTTAATCTGATGTTCACTGTTGTATTCTTGGTAGTCCCTTTCATAGAGAAATTTTCTTCTAGTGTTTGGTGGACAAGAAATTTTATAAAATGTCTGTTGGATTTTATGAAATAGACTTTTTCTACCTCTTTTGAAAATACTGTATGTTTTTTCTATTTGTATTAACTTTTATTCTGATCTTTTTTTTACTTCTTTTAGTATGGAAACTTACAAGTTGATATATGAATATTAAATCCATCCTACATTTCTGGAGTAATCCTAGATTTCTTCTAATATAGCATTTTATTGTTTCTGTCACTGTATTGATGTTTCTCTCATTACATTGATGTTATTAAGATACATACTATTATTTTGTTTATGGATTTTTTCTTTTCCTTTTCTTTTTTCAGCATCTCTTCCAACTACTTTTGGGCTAAATATGTTCATATAATCCTCTTATTATCCTTTTGATGGCTATGAATTTATAGTAATGTTCTCTTTTTATTCCTGGTAATGGTAATTTATGCTTTTTGCACTTCTTTGAGAGAGAGTTGGTGTTTATTTCTTTGATTTTGTTTTTATTGATTTGTGTTTCATGACTATTAATCCTTCAAATAGCTAATTTGATTTAGTTATCTCTAGTGTATATTTTTTCTATTTTATCATTTATCTTTTATTTTCTTTAAAATTATTTCTCATACTTTAACCTTGAGAAAAATGCTTGGATCATAGATCTTTCAGCCTTTCTTCCTTTATGCCTTAATGTCTATGAATTTTCTTCTACACAAAACTTCTAATGAATCTCACACCTTTAGATATACATGCTTTTTATGCTTCAATTCAATATGTACCATAACTCCTTTGTGATTCCTTCTTTGAGATACCTGTTATGTTTAACAGCATTGCTAATTACCAACACTTTGGGGATTTTTAAATTATTGCTTTGTTCTTAATTTCTGGCTTAATTCTACAATGGTTAAGAGAACATAGTAATTGCAGTTTCATTCTTTAACATTATTAGGACTTGCTTTGTGCCCTGTTTTCAAGCAGGAAGGGTTCCTCAACGTTCCATGTGCACCTGACAAGCCTGAGGAAGCAGCAGACATTGTGTATACTGTTTATATCATTGTAGTGGTTACATTCCTATTTTCTGTGTACTTACTGACTTTTTATTTGCTTTTCATACTATTTTGTGTTAGTTCCTTATATTCGTTCAAGAGTTCATGGATACCCTTTGAGGCTATGTTATGTGCATATAAGTATGAAATTGTTATATTTCCACAGTGGATTTCCATCATTATGAAATGCCCTTCTTTAGCTTCAGACATGCTTACTGGCTCCTGTATACCTTCTTTTTTTATTATTTTAGTGTAATGACACCAGTGTCCTTAAGTTAGTGACGCATGCATACCTTTTTTATGTACTTTTTACTTACATCATCTTTATTTTGAAAGTAATATACAAATGACTGGTGCGTGTGTGTGCGTGTCTCTGTGTGTGCAAATCTTTGTCTTTTAATTGGAATATTTGGTCTGTTTGTACTTAATATTATTATTAACTCATTTTTTTATGTTTATTTATTTTGAGAGAGAGAGAGCTTGAGAGTGAGTGGGACAGGGGTAGAGAGAGGGAGAGAGAATCCCAAGTAGGCTCTTCACTGTCATTGCAGAGCCCGATGTGGGCCTCGAACTCCTGAACCATGAAACCATGACCTGAGCTGAAGTCAGAAGCTCAACCAACTTAGCCACCCTAATTCATCTTAATCTTTGTTTTCTAATGGTACCATTTTCTATATTACTTTTCCTGTACTTCCTTGCTTTCTTTTGATCAATTATATTTTATCATTTATTCCTCAACCTTAATAGTTCACTAATTAAACTTTACTATTCCTTTATTATTTCAATAAACTTTGTAACATGTACCCTAGTTTATTTTAGTCTGATATAATTTAATGTGTACCCCTCTTTAGTTTAGTTTGCTATATTTTAAAGTTTTTACTGTTTTCAGAAAAGAAAATAATCTTAGAATAATTTTGTTACCGAGTGCCACCCTGAAATTTAATACATGTAATACATGCGTGTGTGTCTGTATATATATATGTATATATATATATATATATACATATATATGTATATTGTTATATACAGCCCATATTTAGATTTATCTGTATGTTTATATTTGATATTACTTTTAATTCTTTTCTTTGTCGTCAGCTTTCATTTCGACTCTTTTTTCTTCAGGCTGAATGTTGATGTTCTTTTTATTTTATTTTAGTGTGGATCCACTTGAAAGAATTTTTCCAGTGTACCGTGTTTCTCAGATTTTCACTTTGCTTCCATTTTGAGAGATATTTTCATTGAGTTTGGAATACTGTGTCTTAGTTCTTCTGTTCCAGCACTTTGGAAGTAACACCCAACTATTTTATAGTTCTCATTAAGAAAGGAAAAGCATTGCTAATATACGAAACTGTTCTGCACCCACAGATAGGCCTTCTTGTCACAAACTAGCATGACGCTCACAGCTGGGCAAGCACTTCTCGCTCTGGGTATAAACAGTGACTGAACACCAACATCAGAAAAGTCACTCTGCAACCATGAAGTGAGACAAAAATGAACCCTTCATAATTTTGTTCAAGCACAGACAAAACCAGGGACACTGTAAAACCTGCAAAACACCAACCAAAACCCTTTTGTCTAATTATGAGTGACTGCTTTTTTTGACCAATTGACATCTTTAGTCCAACCTACTCTCTCCATAGCCATAGTCTACCTATTTTGGTAAGATATATATCATACTGGAATATGATACTAATTTCTTTTACTCTATTACATGTTTCAGATGGATAGCAAAAGCAGAAACTTTATGTATTGTCTACATTGTCGAATTCCGACAGCCTAAAAATAAGTCTTATATGTAGAAGAAACTTGGTAGTAATTTATTAAATGAATCAATGAAAATAAACTCCTGTTTCTTTAAAGACTATTGTAATTTTCAGTTGTATAGAGGATCAGATCCCAATTCCATAATTGTTGTGGATATGGAAGTCTCAAACCATCCCTAGGTTCAGGGATTCACTAGCAGGACTCAGAAAAGCTGTGATACTCACAATTATGGTTTATTACAGTGAAAGCCTACAGACTAAAATCAGCAAGGGAAAAGGCACAGGGATGAAGACAAAGAGAAACCACAGGGATTCACTTAATTCTCACAACAATGATGTGTGACAACACACAAGATGTTGCCAACCAGTCAAATTCACCAGAGCCTTGTCCAGAGATTGATTGCTGTTAGTGACATAGGTATGCAAGGCCCATTTGACTGACGTTAGCTACTTAGATAACCACCTCCCCTTCCTAGCAAAAATAATCATTCAACTTAAATTGCATAGTTAAGATACATTTTCCTGATCACCCTGATAGAGTATGGTCCAAGGCTTCAGGGTTCCAAAAAACACTCACCACACAGAATATCCAAAGTTCCCAGATCATCAGCTTGGAGCTGGCCATGTCCTTCTCCTCTAAATGCAGAGTTTGAGGTGTGCCTGGGTGGCTCAGTTGGTTTAGGATCTGAGTCTTGATTTCAGCTCAGGACATGATCTCACACTTCATGAGATCGAATCCTGTACAGAGCCTGTTTGGGATTCTCAATCTCCCTCCCTCCCTCTCTCTCACTCCCTCCCTTTCTCTCTCTCCCTGCTCCACTTTCCACCCCTCTCCTGCTTATGCTTTCCCTCTCTCAAAGACAATACAATTTTGAAATGAAGCTAAAATGGAGAAGCATAAAGTATCTGTAATAGCTTATTTTTTTCCTCTTCATCTCTGTAATTTGTACCAAAGCTGAAAATAAAACCAAACCAAAATCCTATGCTGTTAAGCAGTCTGGAGGATATAAGTTTAGTTTGTTCTAGTTCCCTTTATTTTTCTGTCTCTGTCCATAGATCTCTCAAATGACATGAAATATGACATCAGATCATGGGTGCAATGTGGGCCACAGAGCCTCTTGGCCATACTCCACTGAGTTGCTGTGGCACTTAGTAGAGTGACTGTACTTGAGCATTTCATTCCCCATGCTTTAGCAACAGTTTTAAATATATGACTAGGTTATTTCTAGCAGACATTATTTTGCATGCCATAAAATTTGTTTCATGACTGAAGAGAATTACATATCTATCAAAACAGCAGTAATAACAAAATGTTAACAGAAGCCATCACTTTCTATGGGGAAGCTATTGACAGTACACTTTATCAAAAAAAGTGTCTTCCAACAAGACCTACTTAAAATTTGTTTCCTGAATGGCCACTCCCTTCTTTCCTAAATTGGTATATTTTTTAACCTTTTATAAGTATTTTGGGACAGAAAAATAAATCACGATGACAAAGTTAGAATGTATGGTGCATTGGCTTGGCCTGTCTTTCATCTGAAGCATATCATTTATAGAATTATTAAAACCATTGCTCTTGCATTGGCCCCTTTAATGTTCAAAGTGAGTTTTGTATAAATCTTTCTTCAGGGTTTCTCTTTCATTTCTTCATTGAAGAAAGTATTGATGTTTAATTCTCCAAAGGCTTTCCTGTTTTTAGCTTATGTCATAAATCTCATATGGTATATTTGGCTTTTCACTTTGACACAAAGCAATGTTCATTCTGTTCCTTGTAAACTTATCCTCTCAGTACTTAATATTCTCGTTCCTATATGAGACATATTGAACTCTGCCCACTGTGCCTCAGGTTTCTTGATAGATGCATGGTATTTCAGTGAGGTTGAACACTGAAGTTGACCTTACTGTATTCTGGCTAATTCAAGACCGCTATTATGTTCTTCAAAATACCTAGCTTATCATGTGTCAATGTTGGTTTGATGCTTGGGAGAATAGAAGTTACTGGATTATCTTCACTTCATTTTAAAATGTTTTTATTTCATTATGCTGACGATTTAGGAGGAAGATACTTCCTCCTTCCTAAGAAGAACTTAACTATTTCCAGCTCAGTTAATGTGAGTGCTCATTTCAGAGAACAATAGCTTCATTAAGGGAAAATTTTGCAGGTTATTTTAGAAAAAGTATTGTTAGAATACCTTCATAATAATAAACAAACAAACAAAACTGCCATATCCTAAGAGGTTTGGGACTCTTGGTGCTCTCAATTTTTACTGAAGAAAATAGGCATTAAAATTTTTACATTTATTTATTTATTGACTCTCACACCCATGTTGTTGTTCCTACTGATTGCCGCATTTAGTCCCTAGGGATATACTAATGAAACATTTCATTAACATAATAGAAATACAACCAAGAAAATAGTCTGCTTTGTTCGAAGTAAAAAGCTAATTTCCTATATATGTCTCAAAAGGGAAACAAGAATAAATGGAAATTGTAACTTGCCAAATGCTAGATGGATGGATACAGTCACCCATGGGATTTCTGAAGCTCACAATATTGGAAATGTTTATAACATAGCCAAATTCATTTAATTGATTAAATTACTTATAAAAGATCAGGTAGTATAATTCCCCAGTCACTATATAAAAGAAGTACCTTGGGAATTAAACCAATAATTACCATTAATGAAGATTTGGGAAACGAAGAGAAAAGGAAAGATTATTGGAATACACGATGTGTTGGGGCGCCTGGGTGGCCCAGTAAGTTAAAGCATCTGGCTTCAGGTCGGGTCATGATCTCATGGTCCGTGGGTTCGAGTCCTGCGTTGAGTCAGGCTCTGTGCTGACAGCTCAGAGCCTGGAGCCTGCTTTGGATTCTGCATCTCCTTCTCTCTCTGCCCCTCCCCTGCTTATAATCTGTCTCTCTCTGTCTAAGTATAAATAAACATTAAAAAATGTTTTTAAATAAATAAAATATAAGGTGTGTGGCTTTCAAACTATCTATATATACATTGGTACACACATGTATATCACATATATATTTGATATATGATTATATGCATATTTAAAGAAAATAATTAAGCAGAAAAGTATTCAGAATATAATATTTATCATTTCTAAGTTTGTGCTTAAAAAATCCAAATGAAATAGTTTTGATATGAAAAAAACATATCTAGGGAATTTAGTCACCTAACATACATAGGCATATCTGTTAATGTTCACGTGAGTAGTACAAATTGATTTGAACACATTTATAATATAGTTTCCTAAAAATTTTATCCAAATATTATAAATAAACATATATTTGTGTTACAGATATAATATCAAACTTCCTTTTGAAAACAACATTAGGGAAATGCAGGTTATTTATCATGAAATTGTTAAAATGCAGCTGTATGTATCATGAGGAATGTCATGATCATCCCTAAATTTCCAATAAATTAGGATTTTTTGTTAAAACAAATAAGTGTGTTTCAGAGTTCAAGCATAGTTTAGTTTTATCACACCAAATCTATACAGTTTTAAAAAACTTTGTCAAAATAAGTCATAAATTTTAATTTTAGTATATGGTTTGACAGTTTATCAATTAAAACCTAGTGAACATATTTGCTTCTGTTCCAGATAGAGTAACAGGAAACATAATTAGTCTTCTTCATGAAACACCCAAAAACTGGGAAAAAATATGGAAAACATTGGTTTTTCATGACACTGTCATCAGTAAATGAGAGCCAGTGGTACCTGAGAGAAGACCGAGTTGAAGTGAAATCCTGTGTTTGCCCAACTTCCTGCTCCAAGAGAGTTTCCAGGTGGTGAAGGGGAACTTATTAGGAGCCCAGTGGACTCCCCTGGTAGCGTAGTTGGAGTTGAGAGTCTAGGGAGACCAAGAAGGCACCAGGGATGAGAGAACTATGAAGGAGAAGATCATAGTTCTGAAGAAGATGTCCATCAAGAATTGAGCAGTTGGAATATACATTTAAATTTTATTAGAGGTAACAGTGCCTGGTGATGTAAATGTTTGTGAATAGTATACTTTTTCCTCTACCCAGAGCTATAAAGCCCACAAAGCATTGGTTCAGCAATGATGTATAATTAGCTCTAGACTCAATGGTGTTCCATCAATCCATAACAGATCCTACGAGTATTATAGAAAAAATCAAATAATTTTGAATTAACATAAATTAGTTCAAAATAAAGTGCAAGACTCTTTGTAGGAATACAAAACTATCTAGCACCCCCCATATTAAAATAATAATCTGTAATTCCAATAAAAATTAACAGCCATGGCAAGAAACAGAAAAATAAATCCTAAATTGAGAAGATTCAGTCAATCAAAATAGAGCGAGTGTTGAGGCACGTTAGAATTATAAGACAAAGATATTAAAACAATTGTTTTTACTGCATTGTATATGTTCAACACACCGACTCTAGAAAAATGAAAACTGCATAATGCTGAGTGAAGATGTGGAAGATATAGAAAAGATCCAAATTAAATTATAAAAATGAAAACTTCAAAAAGCGAGGTGAAAAATTCACTGGATACATTTTTTATTAGACTTTACAAAAGAAAATATTAGTGAAATTGAAAATTCAATAATAGAAAGTACTCAAAATGATAGAAACTATTCAAAAAGAGAAAAACTAGAATAGAAAATATGAAAAGACCATATAACAAGTTATGTGACAACCTTAAAAAATTACATATTATTACACATATAATTATTACATTGTCATATATTATTCTATAATACAATATTGTATTATGAATTGCATATATAGTATATTTTGTATATATTACATAATATATTGTATATATAATGTGACATATTACTTATTATAATGTTATTTCACTAAGTATATTTCCCAATGGAAAGGGGAATGGATAAAACAAATATTTTTATAATAAATAATGATGGAAAAATTCCTAAATTGATGAGACTTACTTGGAAAGAAAATGTTCATAGACATTAATTTTCTGGTAATTCTCATTTTAAGACTAATAATGAAGGATATCATTAATTAGGTCTCTCTTTTCAAATTTTCAGGTGAATTTAGTTCCACACCTAGATTTTCAGGTGAATTTAGGTCCACACCTAGAGATTAAATTAAGTAATTCTCATTATGTCAATTTTATCTCATCCTCGAAGGGTGGACTAAAATCTGCTCTTAGGTATCATTGAAATTAATAAATTAAATAATTAAATAATTAAATAATAATTACATTTCCAGGGAACTTACTTTTAAATGATCATAAAATTGATCATTTGACTTAGAGCTGTGAATTTTTCTGCCAAGACACACAAATACCTATGCCAATATTTAATTTTAACTAATATTCATTGAAAGAATCCTATGGAAGACTCTTGAGGAAATAATTTTTGTAAATGGGTTAAGGAATGTGGGTGTAATTGATGAGGGTTGGGTGGATGATAATAATTGTATCATTTTGTTAATTGCTGATATAGTCTATGCTTATCCTCTGCCATTCACCACATATACGTTATCTCATTTACTCCTCATGTTAGGTGAGTGCCAGTATGGAGATTTAATCTAGCTCCATATTTTTCTTCTTTTAAAAAAATATTTATTTATTTATTTTGAGAGAGAGAGCATGTGTGTATGTGTGAGCTGGGGAGGGACAGACTGAGAAGAGAGAGAATCTCATGAAGGCTCTTTGCTGTCAGTGCAGAGGTGGATGGGGGGCTCGATACCATGAACCATGATATCCTGAGCTGAGCTGAAATCAAGAGTCAGATGCTCAACTGAGCCACCCAGGTGCTTCTAGGCCAAGATTTTTCTATGCTAAACTCTGAACAATGTCACTATTCTATTTTGCTTTAGTAGAAGTATCAGTAAAATACCAGTAGTTTTGACAGATGAAGACATAGCTTATCATTGCTTTTAAATCTTTCTCTTCTGCTTTTATTACAGTGTTTTAATCTTTGTTCTATAAGAATATCCCTCTAATTCTTAAGTTATAAAGAAATATAAGTGTTGTGTAATGTGTATTATGATTTTTTATAGATGATTTTGGAATATAAGTGAGTGCCCCCCTATAATAGGTTTTATGAGGATTTGTAGAAATTGATAGGTAACTTCTTAGTAAAGTATCTTTCAGGAATCCCTCACTTAACCTTACATGTACACTTACTAATTTATTTATTTCCTATGTCTGTTTGTGTGCTGTGTACCTTCCCATAAGGGTGTATTCTGATTATTGTTTACACTTCAGTACTTGGCATAGGTTTGGCTTTTATCATTCCAAAATTCTCATTTTTCTTATTAATTAATATAAAGACCATAAACATGATTTTCCTCAATGTACGTATAGACTGTGTAATGTTTTTTAAAGTATAATGGACATACAGTATTCTATTCGTTTCATGTGTACAACAGAGTCATTTGACATTTGTATACATTGTGAATCCATCATGACCATAAGTCTAGTTAGCATCTGTATGTGTGTATATGGTGAATAGAAAGGAAATACATATTGACAGTATTCCCCATGTTGTACTTTATATCCTTAAGATGTTCTAATTTTAGAACTGGGAGTTTATACCTCTTGGCTCCCTTCATCCCTTTTGCACCAGCCTTCCCCAGCACCAATCGCCTCCTCTGACCACCAACATCTCTGTTTCCTGTATCTGCGAGTCTGGGTTTTGTCTCGTTTTTCTTATTTTCTTGTTTTTTTGTTTTGTTTTGTTTTGTTTTTTATTTATTTATTTATTATTATTTTCTTCATTTAATTTTTTCTTATTATCTTTATAGTTTATTGTCAGGTTGGTTTCCATATAACACCCAGTGCTCTTCCCTACAAGTGTCCTCCACCATGGCCATCAAAGTAAGGCTAAAAATACTGGAATGCGATAGGTCATCATTCTAATTGATAATTACATAGCAGTAGCTTCTTATGAATTCTTTTTCTTAGTGATATCTTTCTAACAACATGAAACCTTATGGAATTCTACTTATTTTCATTTTCTAAATCATTCAAATTTGGCTCTTTTGTACATTGAACACAAAACACAACATCTTTGTCATACTTAACTTTACCATCTTCTCTTTCAAAGTGTACTTTATGCTCTCAGAATTTCTAAACACTTATAAGGTAATATATTTGCTCTGTTGGGGAGAAAGCACTTTTATGAACTGACAGCTTCAACCACTTTTTAAAATTGTTACAGCTATTTTTTTAATAATTCCACCTAAGATGACAGTAAAAACAATCATAATACTTTAATGAAAGAGATGGTTGTTCATAGTTAGCTCAATTTTAGTGAATAAAATTCATAGAACTTTCAACAAAATGTCTATCAAAGGTATCAGTTCTTAACTGCAGTGGTATTAGTTTTGGTGAGCATTAGTGAGATGAGTTTCAAGTTATCTTACTTTTGGAAAAAAGTACATTCACTTTTATTCCCATGATAATTTAATACTCATGAATGTTGCACTCATGTTTTCATACATGAGGGCATAAGGGCTGAGGTGACTATTAACAAAAATATAATAAAAACTAAGTTTGTTGAAGGCACGGATGACCACAGTTATATTTATGCCTTCAGACAGAGGTGACATAATTAATGTTTATGTGTTTGTGAATTATAGTCATTCTCATATTTAGTAAGTGACAGTCATGAGGATGCATCACTAAAGAAGAAGAAAAGGATAGCTGAAGAAAACAGCAAAATTATACATGTACGATGAATTACCACGAGGCATGGATATGTATATTTTTTAGCAACACTAAAAAGCTGTGATAACCAAATTAAAAACAAACCACAGTGTAAGTGAAAGTTCTAAAACAGGATTTATCTCAAATTCTGTAAAGCTGTTAATAATGTTTGTTATAATTCTGAACATTATTTGCCTGTATGGTTATTCTTTAATAATAAACATAGTTCATTGGGCAACATAAATATTACCTTAGGAGTAGTGCTAGGAAATACATATGAAAATTAGTTTAGCTGTATTTTTTCTTGTGAACTGGTACTGTTAAGACTTTAATGATATTTACTAAAGTTACAATGAAATATCTATAAGAGTCTGCATCTAGTAAGGAAAGTTGACGCTGGTGATTCTAACCTACATGTGAGATCTCATATGTTTATGGGGCCATGTTGTAAAATGAGGGCATATCCCTGGAAGTAACTTGCAATCGGGACTTTTTTTGTATGTTTATTTTTGAGAGGGGTAAGAGAGAGAAGGAGACAGAGCAAGCGCACACGTGAGTATGAGACGGCCGGGAGAGAGAGAATCCCAAGCATACTCCATGCTTTCGGTGCAGAGCCCAATGGGGGGCTTGATCCTATGAACCCTGAGATTATGACCTGAGCCAAAATCAAGAGTTGTGGGGGACACTTAACTGACTGAGCCCCCAGGAGCTCTGCAGATATATGTGGCCAAAAACTGAAGGCAAGGTAACAGGCAAAATCCCATGTGGTTCAACACAATATTCAACAGTCTTGTTGGGAGTTATGTATTTTTTAAAGTACAGTGTACCTAAAGACTAACCTGAAATTATTCCTATGTTTGCTGATGCTCACATGACGTTGATTTCCCCAAGGAACCATATCTGGTAACAATTCTAGCAGTATTCCTGCCAACAGAAACATGACATCACATTCATTTTTAAAATTAAACCTAAATTCAAAATTTTAGTGTAGGAATATGATTCACAGTACACATTTTTAAGAAAGCTAGGTTTTAGGAATGCCCTTTTCAAGGCTTCTAACATCGAGGTTCAAACTATTTAGTGTCTGTAATTTTGACCACTATTGTATTTAAATCTTTGTTCCATATTCATCGTAAGGTCCCCCATTCTGTGTGGGTCAGCTTCCCTTATAGCAACTTTTCATTGCTAAAAATATATGAGTAAGCACTTAGTGTCGATCTCTGTAAGGAAATAAGAACTTTGAACAGGAAGGATGTAGAACAACGCTTACAAAGTTTGTTGCCATCTGACTCTCATTAGGTACTCTATTAATAACACTATAGTTTGCTCTGATCTGAGTACCTAGTAGGACGTTGGCCTTGAAAGATTACTTTCATTAATAAGGATGACTCTAAGAAAATTATTTCTGTAAGAAAGTGCTGTATTCTTCTTCTGTAGGGATATTCTAAGGCTGCTGTGTCTTGGCCATTTGTTGGTTTGGGTAGAGACTTAAGTTCATCTCCCACTTACCGAGTTGGCTAAAAAATGTTGAGCATGATCCTTCAGTGAGGTTGCCCTGTTACTCAAAGACAGACAGACATTCAGGAAATAGAGGAAGAAGACAAGTGAGATCTACCACTGAGTATAAAAAGTCACGAGTAAGCAGAACCTAGCTAGTAGGTAATACGGTACCCATGAAACACACAAGTTTGCACACCAAGAGAGGGAATAACTGTGCAAACAAGGGCACACCAAGAGAGGGAATAACTGTGCAAACAAGGACCAAAGTCCTGTATTTTAATACTTGTTAGTTTACAGTAATTTCTGAGTTAGAAGGTCCGAAAACTTGTACACCAAATTTATGAGTGATAAAGTTTTATTGAAAACTGTTTATGAGTCGTCCTTAGAACATTGGAGTTGAAACATATGTCAAGGTTATGTTTAAATTCAGTAATCAAGATGAAAATATTTTATTATCAAATTTATCCCATAAATCCTTATAATTACCAATAAAGTAATAAAGCACATTTATTTTATGTGTATTATGCCATTTTACTCTTTTTTAACTTTGGTTAGTAAAAGAATTTTTTTAATGAACACATTTAAAAATTTGTTCTTCATATTTTTCTTTAAAAATATTGGTAAAGCCAGCATATTTTAATTAATTTATTACTGAAAAAATGCATCCATTTTTTGTGTTAGGCAGATCTTTATAATCATTCATATTTTGCACAAATTTAATCCATATGCAAAAACTGATGCTTGATTTCCTCAGTTATATGAATAGAAATGGGGCATGACTTAGCCCATACAGTTTAGAGCTCAGAAATTAAATGCGCATATGTACTGAAAAACAAGTATACTCTCATTTTAAAACTCTTAAGAGTGGTCAGTTCTGCAGTAATTAGCACAGTAATTACAATGTAGGTATCGATATCTTTGTTTCATAGATGAGAAGGCAATAGCTCTCAAAGAATGTTAACTATGTTTCTCAAATCATACAATTGAGTAACATTCACTCAGCCTTTTCATTAAGTACTCTTTTTGATCATTAAGTATTCTTTTATGGCTTCCTATGTGTGAGACTTTATGTTAGTCTTTAGGACTATTTCATGAAAAGAAAAGAAAAAAACAGAGGATTATTTCCTGTATCCGCCCTCTAGGATTTAAAATTTTGTCATTATGGTTCCATATCTTTTATGTTTTGTTTTGTTTGGTTTTGATTTTTGTTTTAGGTTTTTTGTTTTTGTTTGTTTGTTTGTGTTTTTGCACTATATTATACTGTATCAAAAGATCTATAAGAAATTCATTTGGGGAACATTTAAACCATACGATCTGTATATTACATAAGAATTCTAACCTTTATATAAAACCAGTTGAACTGTAAGCAATAGTTAAGATGCCGTGAAAGCTGCATCTTATACAATGTCAATGCAAACCACAGCACTTCTTGGGTATGTTAATATCAGTGAACATACCTAGTACAACATGGGGAATTTGATATCTCTATGCCTCATTTTATCAGCTGGCAAATGGGAATAATAAATGTATTTACCCACTAAGATTGTTGAGAGGATTTACACTGATGAAACAACGTAAAGCATTTAGAATAGTGCCTGTCTCATAGTAGGCTTTCAGTCACTGTTAGCTGTCATAAACTTATTTACATTGCAAATAATAATATTTTAAAGCACTTTAACCTACATTAGTTAATACAATAACTTTGTTATAGGTACATATATTGTTTGTCACATTTTTTAAAATTAAAAAAAAATTTAATGTTTATTATTTTTGAGGCAGAGAGAGACAGAGAGCAAATAGGGGAAGAGTAGAGAAAAAGGGAAACACAGAATCGGAAGCAGGCTCCAGGCTCTGAGAGGTCAGCACAGAGCCCGACGTAGGGCTCGAACCCAGAGATTGCGCAAGATCCTGACCCGAGCTGAAGTAGGCTGCCCAACCGACTGAGCCCCCCAGGCGCCCTTTGTCACTTTTTAACAAATATGTTAATTTACTTCTATTGAATGTAAAACACCATGTTAATTGCTGTGGGAGATATTAAAATATCCTAAAGAAATCAGAAGGAAAGGCAACATGGAGGGCATGACTGTAACACAGGAGAAAGGAATACATGGTATATTGGAGATAAAAATCAAACTATCATGGGGAGGAGAAAAGAGAGCTTTTAATCATTACCTCCTTATAGCTTGCAAAAATTGCAAAGTATATCTGTGGAATGGAATATCAAATTAATTTTTCTCCTCCTTTAAAAGCATCTTGAAAGGACAATAATTTTATGGTAAGGGCCTCTACTAGTTTTCTTACAAGCCTAGACAATCTCATGAGATATTTAACCACAGTTATATATTTTATGTGTCTCCCAGCCTCAAAAGCAAATATCCCTCACTCCTACATCATTAGCCGGTGGGCTTTTCATGTTTTACACTAACTCGGAGGGTAGCTTCTCAAATAAAACCTCTCAACCTGAACCACACATTTTGGCTGATGAACTCCTTTTTCTCAGAAAATGAAATTTTCCATCCACTCAGTTATTTTTTTCTTCTGGTACAAATCTAGAACTTTATTTTGCTATGTATTTTAACTTCTTATCTTCTTTAACTTGCTGTCTTAGATTTTCATATTCTGCCTCTGATACTCACACATCCTGCTTCCAAAAAAATCTCACTGGATTTTCCTTGGTCTCAGTATTTCTCTGAAATTGCCTAGAATTTCCATTTGGAAAAGGACAGTTGTGGCTTTTCTCTAGGCTCCTGCTTCCTTACTGGCATTCCTTCCTGGAATTTTTTTTTCCTTTTTGATTATTTTTTT
This sequence comes from Cryptoprocta ferox, assembly GCA_028646485.1. NCBI lineage: Eukaryota > Metazoa > Chordata > Mammalia > Carnivora > Eupleridae > Cryptoprocta > Cryptoprocta ferox. The sequence goes on along the minus strand of CM053567.1, from coordinate 9,354,251 downwards.
TAATAGGCTGTTGCCACCACATCCCTCTCTCCAGTTTTCACTTCAAAAGCGAACTGTCAATTAAAAAAAAAATTTAATGTTTATTTATTTTAGACAGAAGGAGAGTGAAAGAGTGTGAGCAGGGAAGGGGTAAAGAGAGAGGGGGAGACACAGAATCGGAAGTAGGCTTCAGGCTCTGACCTGTCCGCACAGAACCTGGTGTGGGCTTGAACCCACAAACAGTGAGATCATGACCTGAGCCGAAGTCAGACACTTAACTGACTGAATCACCCAGGTGCCCTGTAACAACTTACTCTTAATTCTCATTTAAAAATTCCACATTAAGGTGGGAAACTTGAAGACACAGATTCTATTATTCGTTTTTGTGTGCTCTGTAAACTTGAGCAGGCCAGATGATTTCTCTGTCATATATCTTGTTTGAAAGATATATTGAATGATTTATATACCTTTTCAAGTGAAAATATAGTGAATTTATAAATCTCAATTCTTTGAAATAATGTATGGACTGATTATCCAAGTGCACAAGTGTGTCACTGTTGTACTTAGCTGCCATATACTTTTTTTCTAGTTTTTATTTAAATTCCAGTTAGCATAGAGTGTAATATTAATATCAGGTATAGAATTCAGTGATTCATTACTTACATACAACACTCATTGCTCATTGCAAGTGCCGTCCTTAGTACCCATCACCCATCTAGCCCATCTCTCACCCACCCACCTCTGTCAACCCTCAGTTTGTTCTCTATAGTTTAGAGTATGTTTTATGGTTAACCCTCTTCTCCTCACCCCCCATATTCATCTCTTTTGTTTCTTAAATTTGACATATGAGTGAATTCATGTGGTATTTGTCTTTCTCTGACTTATTTTGCTTAACATAATACATGTTAGCTGCATCTGCATTGCTGCAAATGGCAAGATTTCATTCTTTTTGATGGCTGAGTAATATTCCATTTTAGATATACCACATTGTCTTTATCCAGATTCATTAGTCAATGGATGATTGAGCTCTTTCCATAATTTGGCTCTTGTTGATAAAGATAAGCTGGCATCAAATTATATTGTGATACGTAAAGTTTCTAAACTCCTGCCTTTGGAAATTATTTCAATACATGGAATATCCTTTGATTGTAGGAGTAGCCCAGGATCAGGAAAAAGACTAGGCAGATATATTTTAATGATATTCTTTTGTGAACTATTATGCTGAATTATGTGAACTATTTCATGATTTTTAATCTATAAAATGACAATTTTATGTGGTTCAGTCTAACACAATTTGAATATAAAATCTTTCTTTTTGACACATAGAGAACTTTAAATTATAGTAGCCTACTTATTACATAAGAGGTCATTTTGCCCCATCCTCATGTGTATGTTAGAAGGTATTCATCTTTGTTATATTTTAAAGATCATGTAAAGTATCATATTAGTTTTACACAAATTTTACTTTATTTCAATAATTTAGCATATTATAATAACATCTACAACCTCTGTACTTTGAACTGCTCATTACTTTTATCATAACATTATAATTATAAATATTTAAATGTTTATTTTAAATTGTATGACCAAAGCGTATGTTAAATTTATTCTGCATAGAAAATAAGTTCTTAAGAAAAATATAAAACACTCATAGAAAAATATTTATTATAATATAAATTAAATGGCTATTCCATGTAATGTAAATGAGACTATTACTGAAAAGACTTCCTATCATTTAGAATTTGTTAGCATTTAAGAACAGGGACATGAGAATAAATACACTTGACACATTAAAGCACAAATAATTATAACCAAAAATCATACAGAGCAATGCCACTACATGTATGTTCTCTAAAAGTTTTCTTTTTTGAGGCTTAAATCTATGGAGAAAAATGAAAGTAAAATTACACTATTTGAAAGAAGCTCTTTTTTGGGGAATACAAATAGATTTCAAGGCTCACAAAGAATGAGAAATACACATACACACACACAACCAACAAAGGTAATAACTTCTAAGACAGCTTTTCCCCTATCTTTTGGTAGAAAGAGAATTTACCAGGCTAAGCTTGCTATTATGACAAGTTTTCACTTTGTCATTTTACTAATCCATGAGTATAAGGATTAATCACTTTTTCCAGTGACACAGTATGTTCCTGTCAAGTTTAATTCTTTTTAAAAGAAAATCCACTAGCCTGAACATTTCAGATAACAAAAATCAACCTAAGTTTGTTAAACTTTCTAATACTTGAAAGTAAATATGTCTTATAGGTACATTTATTAAAATGATGTAATTCTGATATAGAAACTGAAGAACATTATAACCCAAAATGACATGTGGCCTGTAATATTAATAACTGAATTTTGTAATTTCCTAATTTATTTGATCCCATTATATGAGTATATTACCATTATAAGCAACCAGTACCGTGAATTGATATAATATATTACTATAAATGAGAACATAATTTAAAACACTACATTGATGATGGATAAAATGTTTTATCCTCCAATCATCTATTTACAAAATATTCACATTGAAAAATAGTCTTTACATCAAAAGGGTTTTTTTTCATTCCCATCTGCTAATGATGGAAAATACATTTATTAGTAATAGTTTAGAGATTATTAAATCTCAAATAACATTTCACATATTTGTAGATCAAATAAAAAACCTAAATTTTATACTAATATAAAGAAAATTAAACCCAGATAAAAACAAAAGTCAAAATAAGATTTGCTCCATGATGACAAGGATTATATGACCACAAGTCAGAGCAGTTCCTACTTTATTTATTTCAGTTTAAAGTGAAACACATAGAATATTTTTTGTTCAAAGCAATAGGCTAAATGCCAAAGAAATAAAAATGTAGTACTGTATTCAACCAGTTTAAGTTCAGTAACTTCTTTTGCACATAAGCTAAGTACTAGGTACTCAATCTCCTTGGGAGAACAAAATAAACTGGCTGTAGAGGCAATCCTTGAAAAATTACAACCATGTAAATTCCCAAAAAGACATGATCCACTGAAAATTTCCAATGACAAAATAAGGCAATGATGATTTCATATTTATGAGAAAAAAGCTAGTGTTGAATAGGTGTCTATATATTAATTAACCCTTGACAAAATGTTTTTCTGTAATTCTACAGATTGTATTCACTTTCCCTAAATAAATAATGGTAGAAGTTTAAAAGAGTATGTTTTTTTAATGTGTGTTTTGCATCAGTAATGTATATGTACAAGTTCTGTATTATGTTTACTCGAGTGTTAATGAATTAGATTAAATCTTTAGTAAGAAGTCAAAACCATGCATTTGCTGTGACATTACATTATATCCAATTTAGGAAAATGATCAATAGACAGTCTTTTTTTGTACCTGATTAAGTTATATTATGCAAGTTGACTATTAATAATTATTTATCAGAAGAAATAAAACTGAAAAGGATTTGTTAGCTTATTGGAACCTGTGAACATGTCATAGAAAAGAGACAATTTGTAGACTCATTTTCTGCTCTGAGGTATCCGTGTGATTTCTGGGACTAGAGGAATTCCAAGGTGAAAAGTGAGATAAGTCGTTCCACTCCAGTGACCCTTCTTACTTATCTGCAGTAAAATAACACAAATAGGAAGAAAAGGAGGATAAAAAGAAAAAATATTTTTATTTCCTTTTTTTTTCTTTTTCAAATTTTTTAACAAGGTCTCTGGAATCAAAGTGTAGTTTTGTTTACTAGGTTTTAGCTTGGCTTTATATTTTAATACAGTGAAACAGAATTAGTATAATTTATTTTTGCCCTTATAGTAAGTATTTCTTGTTTTTATGTTCCTTGATATTCTTTATTTTAAATCTTAGAACCTATAAGCTACCAATCGGAAATTCTTCTTAACCTATGACGGTGATATTTTTAACCTGAAGAGTTATCTCTCTAACATAGCATAATTTATTTTCCTTTCCTTTTTCTTAAGTTTATTTTAAGAAAGAGAGAGAGAGAGAGAGAGAGTGAGAGAGCACACACACATGTGAGTGAGTAGTGCAGGGGCAGAAAGAAAGGGGGAGAGAGTCCCAAGCAGGCTCCATGCTCAGCAGGAGTGCAGTGAGGGACTGGATCTCATGACGGTGAGATCATGATCTGAGCCCAAATCAAGAGTCAGACGCTTAACCAACTGAGCCACCCAGGTGCCCCTATTTTGTTTTTATCACAGTGTTCAATATATAATAATGATTAGAAAATTTATTTGTAAGTGCAATTAAAATATTTAAGTTATTGTAACATGAAGGAAAACATTTTTAAAACTAAGTTACTCCATAAATTATAAAGTGGATGCATTTGTTGTAATGTAAGTTTATCATCACAAGCATATGGTAATGCTGCATGAACCATATGTCTTCATTTTCAGGGAACATATGGAAAGTGTTTAAAATAAGAACATTATAAAAATGTGACAGGGTTGATAAAGGGTACTTTTCCAGTAAATAAACAGTTCCCCATGAGAATAAATAATAAACAATAAATAATAATGAATAATGTAATTTGCATTGAAATCTTAGATCAAATTGACAGTTCAAATATTTAAAGAGGATTACTACACTAAGGTCATCATTATTGTTAATTAAAATAACCCTTAAGATTATGTGTGTGTGCATGCATGTGTGTGTTTGTACCTGTGTAATATGTTGAGACAGGATGATTCTAATCACGTCTAGCAAATGGCAAAAACCTCTGCTAATACTAAATGAGTAGTGCTTAAAACCTCTCCATGAGTTAAAATATCAAAGGTTCTATTAACATGGTTTTCCAAATATATATACTCAAACATCTAAATCATAGCATTTCATAAAGGTATTCAATAATCTAGAATCTAGATATTCCCTGTATTGCATATTCAAAAACACTGCATAATAATGGCTGCATTCATATAATGTCATTACATACATATATGCAATATATAATGTATATAAATATGGTTCTTGATGATAGATAGAGAGATTGCCAAGAAGTGAAGCATACTAAAATCATCATTATTTTTTCCATTTCCTCGCCAGTAGTTGCTATTTCTACTCTTTTTGATGCTAGCTAGGTGTGAGGTGGTAATTCACTGTGGTTTTGACTTGCATTTCTCTGATGATGAGTGATGTTCTGCAACTTTTCCTGGCTCTGTTGGCCATCTGGATGTCTTCTTTGATCAGGTCCTCTGACCGCTGTTTTAATTGGATTGTTTTTTGTTAGTTTTTTTGCTGTTGAGCTATATGAATTCTTCCTATCTTTTGGATACCAGCCCCTTACTGGGTATACAATTTGTAGTATCTTCTCCCAGTCAGTAAGTTGCCTTTTCATTTTGTTGATTTTCTTTGCTATGTAAAAGATTTTTAGTTTGATGTAATACTCTTTATTTATTTTTACTTATGTTTCTTTTGCCTGAGGAGACACACCCCCAAAATATTCTTAAGTCCAATGTCAAAGTGTTTACTGTCTATGTTTCTTTTCAACTTTATGGTTTCAGGTCTCACATTTAGGTCTTTAATCTATTCTGAATTTTATTTTTGTGTATGGTATAAGAAAGTGGACCAGTTCATTCTTTTGCATTTAGCTATCTGGTTTTCCCAACACCATTCATTGAAGAGACTACCATTCCCCATTGTATATCCTTTCCTTTTTTGCCATAGATCAATTGACCATGTAAGTGTGGATTTATTTATGGGCTCTCTCTATTTTTTTTTTGGGGGGGGGGCTCTCTGTTCTATTGATGTGTATTTCTGTTTTGTGCCAGAACCATACCTTTTTGATTACTATAATTCTGTAGTATAGTTTAAAAATCAGGAAATTCAGGAAATGTGATACTCCTGAGAATATTTGTGTCTACTCTCTTAGCAATGTTCAAGTAAGTAATACAGTATTGCTCACTCTAGTTACCATCCTGTACATTACAATCCCAGAACATATCCATCTCATAAATGGGAGTTCATGTTTTTTTCTACTAACATCATCCTATTTCCCCAATCCTTCAGCCCTGAAAATCAGCATTCTTATCTTTGCTTCTATGACTTTGGCTTTTTTAGATTCCATAAGTTAGCACTTGTTTTTCTTGGTCTAACTCCGGTTAGCATAATGCCCTCAAAGTCCACCAGTTCCCTTCATTTTTGTGCTAAGTAAAATTCCATTATATGTAATCTAACATTGTTTTTATCCATTCACCTATTGATGGGCACACTTAACGTCATTTCTTTGCTATTTTTAATAATGATGAAATGAACATGGGAATGGAAATATCTTTACAAGATAAAGATTTATTTTTCTTTAGATAAATAACCAAATATAAGATTGCTGCTTTATAATAATGTGTCCTGGAGAAGCTTGTTGTGAATTGAAATATTGGGGGAACTTAGGAGGTTGATAAACTTGGATATCCAAATACCTTCCTGGATCTTAGAAGTTCTCGGCCATTTTTCTTTAAATAAGTTTCCTGCCCCTTTCTCCCTCTCTTATCTTTTGAAGACTGCAATAATGAAAAAAAATTAATGGTATTCCATAGTTCATGTAGGCATCCTGAAACTCTTTTCATTCCTGTTTGTTTTCTTCTAACTGGATAATTTCAAGTGATCTGTCTTTTACTTTACAGATTCTTTCTTTTGAATTGATTTAGTCTGCTATTTATGCTTTCTATTGTATTTTTTATTTCACTTATTGTATTCTTCAGCACCAGAATTTGTTTAGTTTTTGATATGATTTCTCTCCATTAACCTTATTATTTTGTTACTGTATCTGATATCATTGAATTCCCTTTCTATGCTTTATTATAGTTCACTGAGCATCCTAAAAACAACCATTTTGAATTCATAAACAGACACGTTACAGATCTCCATTACTTTGGAGTTGATTACTGGAAAATTACTGTGTTCCTTTGGTGGTGTCGTGTTGCCTTGATTTTTCATGGTCCTTGAAATCTTGTGTTGCTGTCTTCATATTTTAAGAAGTAGTCACTTCCTCCAGTCTTTACTGACTGGTTTTAAGAGGGAAATACCTCTCATAAGCCCTGGGATGAGGCTCAGAATTTTTCTATAACAGGAGAGAAAAAAGTGGGTCTCGTTGGCTGCATTCTGTACTCCTGGGGAAGCCAGGTGTTTACTAACATGCTCTCACTTTCTGCTGTGGGACAAATCACTGGCCTAGGAGGCTTGTCTTGTCACAGAGTCAGGGCTCCTTGGAGAGGAGTGACATGTAAAATGAGACTGTGCCTCTTACTTTCTTCATTTCATCTGATCTTGAATTATTTTTATGCCAAAAGTGTGCTGGAACTTCTCCACTGACTCCTAGAACTTCCACAAAGGCATTCTTTCTTATCTGTGAATGACTGATACATCAGTGTTCTTTAATGATACATTTATATATTTATATTTTTAAAGAGAGAAATTTCCCTCAAACAGAAATAGCTAATCAAATTAAATAAATTTTTTAATATATTTGTAGATCTTATGATTCTCGTCTTGACCCATAAATATGAATTTTATTAATCATTTGTATCATATTGAACTATTATTCATATATTATTTTTTGACAGTACTATAGAATTTTATTCACTAAGGTTTAATTTAAAATTTTGCATTCTTTCTTTATTTAATTTTTAATGTATATTTACTTTTGAGAGAGACAGAGACAGAGAGACAGTGAGACAGAGAGCAAGCAGGGGGAGGGGCAGAGAGAATGGGAGACACAGAATCTGAAGCAGGCTCCAGGCTCTGAGCTGTCATCATGGAGCCCGATGTGGGGCTCAAACCCACTAACTACAAAATCATGACCTGAGCTGAAGTTAGACGCTTCACTGACTGAGCCACCCAAGTGCCCCAAAAATTTTTTGCATTTTTATTTATGAATGATATTGCTTGATTATGTACTTCAGTAGAATTTTATGTCAGTATATCATAGATCTAGAAAAGGACACAATAATAATTGCAATAACTATGATAAATTATCTCATAGTTAACATGTACATGTAGTGGCCTCTCAGATCAAGAATTACATTTATTGGAACTCTGGCAGCATCTCATATGACCCCTCTCTATCAGAACTTCCTGCTAATGATAAATAAATTCTGATTTTTGACAATGTAAATTAGATTTACCTGTTTTTACCTGTGCAAATGGAATCACAAAGTTACACAATCAGTGCTGCTATTTTCATGATGATTATTAATATTACAAAATAATTTTGGAGTTTGATGGTGTTTTAACAAACACAATTTTCCATTTATAACCTCTTTTCCAACTTAGAAGAATGAGTCTATATCCATGAGATCAAAATAATTTTCTTATATTCTCCATACTTACATTATTTCTACTTAATTTGGCATAGGTTGACAAAAATAGTTAAAGATTCCCATTTCTGATGTTTCTATTAACTACTTTATTCTTTTCTCTGTCATGCATGCATTATGAGGTAAGGGCTATGCTCTTTGCTTCATAAATATTTCTATTCCTTTCTCATTGTGATTGTAAATGCCATCTTATTAAAATTACATTTGTTACCTCCTTAATACCATTTGTCTGATTTTGGACACAAAAATGACATTTTAATTTTTCTTTATAAATTGTTATATTTTCAAAGTATTCTCTGGTTATATTTTAATTTTAATTCAAACAGATTATACAAACCAATTATTAAAATCCATATTTATAATACAAATATCAGTAATTTGCTTTTATGTTAGCCACTTATGTTTAAGATCTATTGATGATCATGTATACTGTAAGTGATTAAATGAAATAGTTTAAAGAACTAGAAAACTTGTCAGGTGTCCCTGTCTTTTCTCACAGTTTTTCCAGAGATGATGGAATTATATACTTGGAAGTCTTTCTGTATCTTGAAAGTGTAATAGGCAGTTAATATTTTTCTACCAGAACTACCGATCAAATTTTGATGATGTCTTTGTAGTAATTTGTAGCAGGTCCTTGGGTACACTGCGGATGCGAAATGTAAAGTAATTGTCTTAGCAGATACATAATGCAATTTATCAACTTCAAACTACATTAAATTAGCATACATAACATCATTATAAATTCTGAAATCCACAAACAAAATCACCTATGGAAAAGTTATTTATACATCTAAATACTTTGGAAGATCAGTCTTAAAAATCACCTTTCCTAAATAAAGATGACCCAGATAATTTTTGTATTAGTTTAAAATTAGATAAAATATTTTGCAGTACCTATGGAAATATTGTATTAAGTACTACTTCTGAAACAGAAGGTATGGTTTCACTTTTTATCATATAAAAATTTGTTCCCTCTCAACTGTCCATAGTTTTATTTACATTGTTTATAAAACTGCTAAAATAAATATGCAGAAGCATAAGTAATCTTGGGAGGACTGGAGTATCTAAATACTGTTATGCTTTTTTTCCAGATGACATATTTTAAAATATAATACTAATCATCAGAGGCCTATATGATTCCATTACATTATTATATGATAAGGTACAAATTTATCATTGGAAGACCTCTTCCAGATGTAGTAAGATATCATGGAATCAACATTAAATTGGCATTTAAAAGAGAAAAATGTAGGGCCATAGTTTTATGTGTGCCATTTATTACTTAACTAATTCTGATTTAGTTTCCTATTCTGTAAAATGACATTAATAATGCTTGACCAGTATCCTTATTTATTTCTTGGGAAAATAAAGTGAAATAAATTCTGAAAAAACTATTTTAAATTATAAAGCACCATTCAAATATTAGGTACTATTACATGGGTTTAGTGACAGAACTCCAACTGAATTCATTTAATTACTGTGATCCATTTATTTAATCTGTATTTTATTTATTTTTTATTTATTTTTTTTTTGAGCCCCATGCTGGGTGTAGAGATTACTTTATTTTTATTTATTTATTTATTTATTTATTTATTTTTACACTTTATAGTTTATTGTCAGGTTGGTTTCCATATAACACCCAGTGCTCTTCCCCACAAG
>CM053567.1:9287524-9343809 GCA_028646485.1 Cryptoprocta ferox | reverse complement strand
AATTTATAAATTTATATTCTTATTAAAATTGTACATGTTTATTCAATTATATTCTGTCTGTAATGTGGGAAATGAGGTAGAAATCATATGAAAACAAAATTTCTTAGCTTACTTGTCTAGACTGTACTGAAATTGAGTTCCTTTTATGCTAATTTAAAGCATTATTATTATTACTATTATTATTATTTAGTATATCAGAAACTCTGCTTTCAGAAAGTCAAATCACATGTTTACATTTTATTTCAAATCATGTCAATATTTATAAAAAGTAATACTTAAAATAAAACTTAAGTTTAGGTATTAACATTAAAATACTGGTGTTATTTGTATATGCATATATGGTTTAAGAATGCTTATCAATCAATATAATAAAATGTATTTCATCAAAATTTCAATAAATATTTTTTTTCTTTAGGAACACACTAATCCTAATTCTAAAAGCACTTGTTTAGTACATATTGATAGAAATTAGCTTGACATTTAGACATTTCCCATTAGCCTTAGTAGAATCAGATGAAACTATTATGTCTGTGTGCTGTTGTGCACAAGGTGGGAATGAATCTTTACTTATTCTCCATGTATACTTTCAACGGTAAAGTCTATTTACATTTTGGTTTAGTGATAATCACAGGCTCACAGCTGTAGTTGCAATAGGAAATCTGGAAGAATTTTAATAGATTAGAAAAAAAAGGTAGAAAGTATGAAGATTGCTGAGTTTCACCCTAGCAATTTGTGACATCCACATATTGAAAAGACTGGTTCTTCTATACCACATGGATAAAATTTTTCTGTCACACACATTAGCCAACTGTTATTTTCTATTCTGAGAAACCAAGATAATGGCTTTTGGGGAACTTCACAAGAAAGAAAGTTCCCACCATGAGCAAAAAGACAACAAACCGTGCATTTAACATTTGTCTATCCAAATGCACATTGTAACATATCAAGGCACATTTCTTTATTAGCGAAAATAATTTACTTTTAATTTTCATTGTGTTCAAAGATAAACTGAGGTACATTAAAATTTTGAGAATTAATTAAAACATTTTTTTTGTTTATTTATTTTTGAGAGAGAGAGAGAGAAAGCAAGTAAGGAAGGGGCAGAGAAAGAGACAGAAAGAATCCCAAGCAGGCTCCAAGCTATCAACTAAAACTCACAAACCATGACGTCATGACTGAGCCAAAACCAAGAGTTGGACAGTTAATCACCTCAGCCACCCAGGTGCCCTGAAGGGTTTAGTTGAGTAAACATCAATTCAAATTTTGCAGGATAAAACCAAAACTGGTTAGGAACACTACACTGACAGGTGCTGGGGAAAGATTTTATAGAGAAGACATGAAAGTAAAGTAAACTTAAGCAGTTGCCTTGTTAGAAAAGCCTAGTTGACTGTTTATGATTAGTTATTCTTAACTTGTATATACTCAGATTTGATTGCATTGCCTCTGGCTTTGGTTTGCTTATATAGGCCCACCAAGCCACTAGAGCCACCTTAGTCTAATGGCCTTCTTGTTTAATTACTTTAGCAATTCCCTTCTTTTGGTTACTTCTCCTACACGAGAAATTGAGCAAATATTTGGTAGACCATCAAGGTTAAGTTGTTTTTGTCTAATTGTGAAGTATATAGTTTGTCATGCCTGGGGAAGAATTGTCTTTGCTGTTCCTTGCATTGTCCATCTAGTTTCTCTTGCTCTGACCTCAGTGAGATCACCTGATATCCTGCTGATGGCTGCAAACATATATCTAAGGCCCTTGAGAGAACACACTGCCATCAGAGAGACTGAAGTGGTGAATATGAAGAGGGAAATGCCAAGAGAACTGAAGTATATTCCTTAGCCAGAGCCTCCCAAGACCAAATCAGTTAGTAAGAAATAAAATAAAAGGATATACTCAAAGAGGCATCAACTTGATTTGGCCAAATGTTTTCTTAATTTCTTGTATTTGAGTTTCTACAATATAAAGGATATTGATCCAGGTACAATAGGAGGCATTGGCTTTGGTACAGACTTCTTATTTAGCCAACAAGTAATCTAAAGCAATACTGTTATCTAAACTAAAACATCTAAGCTAAGGAGATATATTTTGAGATGACATATTCTGCTCCTCTTTATTCCCTGCCCTTGAAACTTCCAAGCTTCACAGTCCAGAAGTTTAGTTGGTGATTGCTCCATCTCAGTAAACCTGTCTTAGTCCTAAAAGTAGATCTATTCGGTTGAAGGGTTGACTCATTTCAGTAAATGGTGTTGCAGGCAGGCTCCCAAAGTTAGGCACATAGGGTGGGTCCAATGGGGCATTTAATAAGACGTATTTCTGTGACAACAAAAGAAAACAAAGGGTAGAGCAGACTGTACATCAATTTTTGAGTCCAGAGAGCAGTCAGTTGAGATTCCCAGAGGATGGGTTTCTAGATATTGGACTGGAAGCATCTCTTGTAATTTAAATATCATCTGGTGTTCTGGTGATTTTTCTGAGTGGCCCACAAGCAACAGGCACAAAGGATGTCCATATATGAATTGTTGTGGTGATTTCTCTGAAACTGATAGCAAGTCACCCACCTTCAGTTTGTAAAGCTTCAGTAAATGGGCAGTTTTTGGTCTTGATTATACCTGGTCAGAAGAGTGAAAGAAAATTGGCAAGACTAGCTCAGAGAGCTGTACCCAGATATTGGAGGAAACTAGAAAAATTCAGGATCCAGTCCAAGAATAGTAATTTGTGTATATTCTTAAATATGATATTCCAGACAAGGTGTTGGTAATGACATCTCAGTGGCTTTATTGACTCCATTAAATCAACCTAAGTTTTTTTTTTTTAATGTAATAAGGAATCTCAGATTAAATTTTTTAAAGCCTCTTTAGGTTAAGGGGAAATGCCAAGGATTTGCCCAGTTGTGTCCCGTTACAAGGAGAATAGGGTCTTGTTGAACTGAGGAAAATACCTATATTGTCAGGAAAAATAAATTTTAATTTTTAAATATTTATTTATTTTGGAGAGAGAGAGAGAGAGAGCATGAACAGGAGAGAGTAAGAGAGAGAGGGAGACAGAATCCCAAGCAGCCTCCAGGCTCTGAGCTGTCACCACAGAGCACAAGGTGGGGCTCGAACTCATGGATGGAGAGATCATGACCTGAGCTGAAGTTGGATACTTAACTGACTGAGCCATCTAGGTGGTCCTTGTCAGGAAAAATAAGAATACTTAGTAAGAGTTCCTGAATTCTGGAGGAATCAGGTAGAGGAAAAAAGATAAATATTCCATTTTTATTTCCAAAAATATACTTTGCCAAATTGCTGTAAGTTATAGATATCTTAAAAGAAAGGAGAACATAGTTCTTTAAATCTGGAAAACAAAACATTGAAGAATAACCAATGTTTGTAGCAGAATCATAAAAATTATAACATTAGTTTATTCAGTCCCATGTAATTATTTGTTGTTTTGCTTGATCTTGGTTTAGCAGTTTTATGAATCCATCAGTTTCTTATTAGAAACTCCTTTCCCATTTCAGTGATATGATCTTAAAGTTATCAGAAATCTTTGTCAGTCCTTTCCATGAATTTCTTTGAAGAAAGATGAAACAGTTTTGTGAAAACATCAGCGTAAAACAAAAGCTGCCTGTAAATGACAAAAGATTTAAAAGTGGCCATGGTTAAAGATTTGATGAGAGTTCATTATAATCCAATTGACAGGGAAGTTTCATTATTTCTGGACATGCATGTTTTAGAACGAGTGAAATTATGACTAGTAACATTATACTAGGACATATCAGATACCTAGGAATATCATACATCTTCTGGAGCACTTATATTATTAACTAAAAACACATATCTGCACAAATAAATCTAAGGAATATTTAGCATCACTTTTTGTTTGTGTGTTTTAATTTGACAGTGCCTCTCACAAAATTTAGCATATCGAATAAACCTTAATTAGGTTTATTCATATTTCTCCTTTCATAAGGAAGGAGCACACATTCCTTTGAGATATTTTTCAGGGAACCCCTGGTAAATCCCAAAGTTATTTTGAAGTCCAAAAGACTTTATTTTTAGAATATTGTTTTGAGAAGTTTGTCAGCAATATCAAAAGGTTTAAAATGCTTGACTAAATAGGATTGCTGTCACTGTGACACACTACTTAGTTTGACCAAAGTGGCAAAGACTTCACAGGCAAACACAGGAATTCATATGATTGTAAAAAACAAAACAAAACAAAACTTCTGCTCATTTCATAGGAAAAACTCACTTCTTCCAAGTAACCAAAGACCTAATAAAGATAACATGAAAATGATTTTGGTAAGACAGAAAAACTTTGCCTTTCAGATAGCTTCCCAAAAATTTAAAGACACACCTTTCAAAATCTTATCAACAGCAGACCAGTAGTCCAAGAAAGCTTTGTCCTTTTAACATACAAAATAAAATTTGTTTGTGGGGAAACTATTGAGAATAAAGTTTATTTTTAAATCTCTTATAATAGGGGTGCCTGGTGACTCAGTTGGTTAGGCATCGGACTTTGGCTCAGGTCATGATCTCACAGTTTATGAGTTCGAGCCCCGTGTCAGGTTCTGTGCTGACAGCTCAGAGTCTGGAGCCTGCTTCAGATTCTGTGTCTCCCCTCTTTCTGCTACTCCCCCACTTGTACTCTGTCTCTCAAATATAAGTAAACATTAAAAAAATTAAAAAAAACATAATAAATTCATCCAATTTTAGCCTGCTAGACCAGATATTCATCCCTCCTTTTCTCTTCCTCTTTCTGTTTTTTTCTCTCTCCTAACTTCCTATACCCATTTAGTGTGTGTCCTTTTTTCTTTCCCATTTTGAAAAAAAAATAGTTATTCTCCTTGAAGACAAAATTACTTTATTTTCCCTTAAAAATGCATCCCAGTACTTCATACCTTTTCTTATCAAAAATGCATCCAACTTTCTTGTATACAGAGTTGTCCCCCTTATTATTTCTCTTATTTTAATTACATATATTGATTACAATTCTTAACTATTAGAAACCTTATTTCTAATGAAAATCAAGAAGTAAGCAAGTGTTGGACTTTTACACCAATATTCTGTGTATTGGCAAGGAAATTAGTTCATATAATTTTTGGAAGCATGTTCTTCCTCATACTGATTTTTTCAGTTGGTCACAAGACATCTTTATTAACAGACGTAAACTTTTTTAGTTACTCTGCAGTAAGTGTAATAAGCTAAAAGTAGATAATCCTCTGTTTAGTGGTCAATGTTTTAATATTTTACCTTATTTGAGAATGACCTGATATTCAATGAATATATATCATTTAACTTAATGTAACCCTGTAGCCTTCAAGTTACCAAAAAGTTTCTGGATCTATTTAATTTACTCATTCCTAACTATTATGTATAGATTACTAATGAACATTTCATAAGACATTAAACAACTAGCAATCATATTGTTATTTTTCTTGCTGATAAATTTTGTAACTGGTAATATGAGCTTATTTGACTAGCAAACCTAGGTGGAGTGGAAGTTTTATATTTGTATTATATTTGATGTTGATAACTCTGAAGGCATACCTGTTTTAATTAAGCCAACAAGCTTAAAATAGCTTTTATTTACAAAAGATTATTTATGATCATATGAGCTTGGAAAACATTTGGGTTAGTTTCTATATTTTCAAGAGAACACTTAATTTTATATAAGTTCTTACTTTTCCTTAAGACAATTAAAAATAACTCTTTTACAAATTAACATTGGCAATATCATACAGTGGTAGAATAATAACACTTAGATATATAAATACAGACAGATATTTAAAATTTTTAACCATGAGACAAGTATATATAAGATAATACAAGGGCACCTGGGTGGCTCAGTCGGTTAAGCCTCCAACTTTGGCTCAGACCATGATCTCATGGTTCCTAGATTCAGGCCCCAGGTTCATTGGGCTTTGTGCTGACAGCTAGCTCAGGGCCTGGAGCCTGCTTCGGATTCTATGTCCTCTCTCTCTCTGCCCCTCCTTCCCATTCTCTCTCTCTCAAAAATAAATGAACATTAAAAAAAATGGTTTTAAAGATAATACGAAGTTTCCTAGTTTACCAAAGAGGGAGAGACAGAACATGAGCAGGGGAGGAGCAGAGAGAGAGGGAGACACAGTATCCAAAGCAGGCTCTAGGCTCGGAGCTGTCAGTACAGATCCCAACACGGGGCTCGAACTCATGAGCCCTGAGATCATGACCTGAGCGGAAGTCGAACGCTTAACTAACTGAGCCACCCAGGAGTCTCTGAAATCAGAACTTTTAAAAGATAAACTGAGGTACATTAATATTTTTAAGAGTTTATTTGAGCAAACTTTGATTCAGTCAGGCAGCTACCAAACTGATAATAGTTGGGAGCACTCCACTGCCTGGAGCTGGAGAAAGGCTTTTATAGAGAAGGAAGGAAGCAAAGCAATTAGATTAGATTGGCTGTAGGGTAATCGGTTGCCTTATTTGTGAAAATCTGGTTACCTGTTTGTGATTAGGTGCTCTTAAATTTAATTTTCTCAGATTTGAGCGCATTGACTCAGGCTTAGGTTTCCTTTTACTTGCATAGGCCACCAAAGTCTTCAAATCTCAGTCTCATGGCCTTTTCACTTTATTACTTTAGCAAATGGATTGTTCTCAAGTACAGTGATACTTTTCAAGTAATTAGTCTCTCTGAATTATATTAGATCAAATGTTGTTACTCTATGCCACAGTAGTTAAAATGACATACAAGGCTGGAAATTTTGGGGAGGAAACTGTACATATTTGTAACTGAATCCTTAAAATAAAATGTATGTAAAATGTTAATTGTTGTTTGAATCCATAGCAACAGAGCCCTCTAGTTTGTCATTCTGGTAAAGGGATTATCGTAAATTTGTACCTTATTTATCACTTGTCTCTTACCTAGTGAGTCTTGGCCTTTGAGCTTGCCTGCTGCTTTAACATTATATAAATGTTTTTTCTCTTTGCTTTATTTTTTTCTTTTGAGCAACTGTGAAATAAGTTTGGCTTAGTTTTATTGTGCTTGACCTCAATGAGCTATAAGGAGAAATAACTTGTGAAAGGATAATTGCGGTATAATGTTACTGCTGTGAAATAAGATGCTCAAGTTACAATAGAAGAACAGATAACATACACATTAAAACGCAGTGGTTGGGTTAGGCAAGTTTTTCTGGAGATGATGCATTTAAAGAAGTGAATTAGGTACAGAACAGGGAAAGGAGGGGCGGAAAGGAATTAATCATTTTAAAGAAAGACATGGGAACAAACCTGTTGGCTCAGATGTGATCCTCCTAACCAAACTCTTCTCCATGTCCTTAATTACAAGGTCAGTGAGGGTGCCATCAGAAAGCAGGTTTCCTCTCTCCAAGGTTTTAAAATTAGCATTACTCTGTTGATAAAGATTATTATTTAGCTTCTTGACAATTTTTTCAAGTGCTTATTTTAATTCCAGTTGTTTAGCATACAGTGTAATATTAGCTGCATGTACAGATTTTCACTAAAATCACTTGCATACAACACCCAGACATCATCACAAGTGCACTCCTTAATACCTGTCATCCATTTAGCCCATTCCCCATCCCCCATCCCCCACCCCCTTCAGTAACCCTTAGTTCGTTATCTATAGTTATGAGTCTGTTTCCTGGTTTATCTCTTTTATTTTTCTTATGTTCATGTTTTATTTCTTCCTCATATGAATGAAGCCATGTGGTATTTGTCTGACTGACTTATTTTGCTTAGCATAATACTTTCTAGCTCCATCCATGTCACTGCAAATGACAAGATTCCATTCATTTCGATGGATGAGTATTATTCCATTGCATGTGGTATCTATCTATCTATCTATCTATCCACCACATCTTCTTTATCCATTCATCAGTAAATGGACATTTGGGATCTTTCCATAGTTTGGCTATTATTGATAGTGCTGCTATAAACATCAGGACACATGTATCCCTTTGAATCAGTATTTTTGTATCCTTTGCGGAAATACCTAGTAGTACAGTTGCTGGGTCTTAGGGTCGTTCTATTTTTAACTTTTTGAGGAATCTCCATAGTATTTTCCAGAATGGTGGCATCAGTTTGCATTCCCACAACAGTGCAAGGATTTCTCCACATCCTTGAGAACATCTGCTGTTTTCTGCATTGTTAATATTAGCCATTCTGAGAGGTGTGAGGTGATATTTCATTGTAATTTTGATTTGTATCTCCCTGATGATGAGTGATGTTGAGCATCTTTTCATGTGTCTGTTAACCATCTGTAGGTCTTCTTTTGAAAAATGTCTATTCATGTCTTCTGCCCATTTATTAACTGGGTATTTGTTTTGTTTTGTTTTTGAATGTTGAGTTTGATAAGTTCTTTATAGACTTTGGATACTAACACTTTATCAGACATATCATTTGCAGTTATCTGCTCCCATCCATTCTGAAGGTTGCCTTTTAATTTTTTTGATTGTTCCCTTTGTTGTGCAGAAGCTTTTTACCTTGATGAAGTTACCACAGTTTATTTTTGCTTTTGTTTCCTTTTCCTCAGGAGACATATCTAGAAAGAAGTATCTGGAATTGGCTATGGCCATTGTCAAAGAGATTACAGTCTGTGTTCTCCTCGAAGATTTTGAGGTTTCCTATCTCACATTTATGTTGTTATCCATTTTGAATTTCTTTTTGTGTATGGTGTAAGAAAGTGGTCCAGTTTAATGCTTTTGCAAGTTGCTGTCCAGTTTTTTCAACACCATTTGTTGAAGAGACTTTTTCCCATTGGATATTCTTTCCTGCTTTGTCAAAGAATAATTGACCATATAATTGTGGGTTCATTTCTGGATTTTCTTGTCTATTCCATTAATCTGTGTGTCTGTTTTTGTCTCAGTACCATACTGTATGGATCATTAAGGCTTTGTAATATAACTTGAAGTCCAGAATCATGATACCTTCGGCTTTGTTTTTCTTTTTAAAAATTGCTTAGGCTATTTGGGATCTTTCGTGGTTCCATAAAAATTTTAAGATTGTTTATTCTAGCTCTTTGAAAACTGCTGGTAGTGTTTTGATAGGAATTGCATTAAATGTACAGATTGCTTTAGATAATATAGATATTTTAACAATATTTGTTAAAGGAATGAGGAATCTTCTTCAATTTCTTTGTGTCAACTTTAATGTCTCATCAATGTTTTACAGTTTTCAGAATATAGATGTTTTGTCTCTTTGGTTAGGTTTATTTCAAGGTATCTTATTATTTTTGGTGCAATTGTAAATAGGATTGATTCTATGATTTCTCTTTCTGCTGCTTTATTATTGCTGTCGATAAATTATTTAGCTTCCTGACAGTTGTCAAAATATATCTAGTGGCCAAGAATTCTGTGTCCTAGGGGGGAGAAATACCTTGTGGATAAAGCCTTCCCATATGTCCAGTGATGAAACTCCATTTTTTATAACATCTGCATGATAAAATTCAATAAGAGCATATAATATACCAGAACATGTGTACCCCATTTCTTTTCTCATGAACTAACCAAAAATCTTCAGTCCTTTTCTATACATAAATTTAAAGGGATTATAATTTTATGTATTATCTATATACTTTTTTGTTTTGTTTCTTCTTAATGTAAGATTAGCTAAAGTGTACACTATATAAAAATTTTGTTTTTATCACCCTTCCTCCTCCCCTCTTCTTCCCTGTAATTCCCTCTTCCCAGAATTGAAGGCTTTATTTAATTAATTCCTACATTAAGTTTCTACTTTAATAAACTGTATCGTTAGAAAAAATATCTGTGGAACAGCAATCTAAATTAGGCCCCAAATGATACAATGTCAACTATCTTCCTTTACTCACCTTGATAAAATTTATGATCCATCATTTCTCTTTTACATTTACTTAACATATTTCTCTTGTAAATTAAAAGTTCCATGAGGGCAGCACTTATGGGAGAGTCAAGTACGCACTTTGGCAACACATATAATAAAAAAATAAAGAAATAATAAATAGATAAATAATAAATAAGAGATGCTCAAAGCATATCTGTGGACAGAACAAATTAAAGAGTAAATGGAGAAAGGATCAAACATACTTTATAGTTTAATATAATTCTGTAAGTCAAGAAATGGGTTTTGCCAAACTGATACATAATTTTATATACATGCACAGAAGTAGTAGAAAAATGTTTAAAGTTTTTATTAAGCCCACTGGTTCTATCTCTTATTTAATGGTATTGATTTTTTTACTACTATCACACTTTTATACTGGTTCCCATTAATCTAGCTCTAGTAGAACCTTGATTGTAGGCTCTGGTTTCAAATTAACTTGCATATACATACATGAATAAAGAGAGTTATTTTAAGGAATTGGCTCATGTAATTCTGGAAGTTCAAAATCTGAAAGGTGGGCCAGCAACCTGGAGACCCAGGAAAGCTGATGTTGCAGGTGATGTCTAAAGGCCAAATCTGCAGGATTATCCTTGTTCAAGGAAAGCTGGTTTTCTTAGTCTGTTCAGGTTAATCTCATTGGCTGAGACCCATTCACATGATATAGGGCAGTTTCTCATTGTACACTGATTTAAATGTCAGTTTCATCCAAAACATTCTAATAAGAACACTCAGAATAATGTTTGATCAGACATCTTGTGTACTTCATGGCATAGCCAAGCAGACACAAAATTAACTATCACCAGAAAGGGCCTTCGTGGGACATCAAGAAATCATGTATAATATTGTAGACTGCCTAACACATAATCGCAGAAGATGTTATCATGGTAATTATTGTTAAAAAAAAGTAATGATGATCAATATCTATATTTTTCTGCAAAAGTATGAAAATGAAGTATGTATCTATACAGTAAAGGAGACAGTATTACTTTTCAAGAGGTATATATATCTGTACCTATTTACTAGTCATTAACATCCCTTAAGTTGTTTATCTTTTTGGTTCTTTTACCTCCCAGAACTCAACCTACAACCTATAAGTTCTAGCAATAATCAAATACTCAATGTGCATACAGCTATTAAACTTTTACAAGATTTACTTAGTGAATTCTAATTAACACTCAAAATTTGAGCTCATAAGGTAACACATTTTTTTAACCTTTCAGGATATCATTAATGCCCTAAACTGTGCTCTGAAATCACAATATCATTGCTTCTAATTTTATTACAGTATATTCATCAACCAAGTCATTTTCAGTGTTCAAAATTAGATTTTTAAAAGCTATGATTCTGAACATTTCTTTTGATTCACTGAGCAGCAGAATTGAGATTAGAAGGGAGCAATAGAATTCTCAGTTCAGTATCTAAATTGAGAAAGGTACTTTGTCAATTCATCTCAATATTTAGATGACATTTTAGCTACAAAGCTTGTGAGTAATAGAAATTAGACTTGGCATACACTCTTCAGCCCGGAGAAGTCTCTGAAAGGGAGAAGAAAACAAAAGGCATAGTGTAGCTTTTTTTATGATTTTTCATGTGATTCAATCTAAAACAGAATTCACTGGAATATAGGGTTGGGCCATGAAGGCACTTACTTGGATGGACACAACTTAGAAAATTAGACCAAATAAAGACTTAGGGCCTATTCTTCCCCAAATGTAATTCCATAGCATAGAATTTTCTACTCCAATAAGAAAAAAATCCACACTCATGACAAAATAAAGAAGTACTCTATTAAGGTTAGAAAAAAATACCTTTTGTTGAAAAATGAATATATTTTGTACACAGTAAAAGAAAAAATTATGTCATTTGGAAGGAAGGGCATTTAATTTATGGGATAACAGGACTTTCACATCAATAACAGTAAGAAAAACAAAGTAACAGTTGAGATAGTAATATTTTATCAGCCAGATACAACAACAATGGTGAAAACATTGCAAAAAGCTTTTGCGAGAACCAAATGGTCTGCTTCCAGTTAATGCTAATGAGCCTAATCCTTGCACAAATTTTGGTTTGGCAGAAACTACAAGAGGTAGATGGTTCATTAGGGTTTCAAAGCTTTAAAATGTTAAAGGAGGTGAGTTTGTAACTGAACCCAGGTTTCTCCTAGAGCATATACCATAGAGGGGGCTCATGAGTTACCAGGGGAAAAGTGTAGATCTGAAAGCCAGAGGCTGACTTTACTTGCAAGGTCTGAACAGTGAAGAACTATAAAAATAAGTCATTTAGGGAACAAAATATCATTTTATTATTAGAAGATTTGGATTTTGGATCTACTTTGGATCCAAGGTCAAAATGAAATTTCTCCTCCTCTTCCTGGACTGGAGCTATGCAGTGGGGAGAATTTAGCATGAAGCTCAGACACTGACCTTTCCATGTGTACTAGACCCATACACTGCCTCATGTCATGGAAACAGACATCTCCAGAAAAGCCCCAGGAATTCAGTAACATGTAACCCAAGAATCTCCACCAATGGAGAACGTGAACATGGGCCATGTTTTCTACCATTCATACAGTGTCAAGAAAGGATGAAAGTGTACTTTTTATAGATTGAAGGCATATGAATAGTGCCCCAAAGAAAAATGATCCCTCATTCTTCCTTTAGTAGCCTGAAGGAAAACTCTACATGACTGTAGATAAATAGGAAATAGATCAATATTGTATGATGATTTCCACTGAATGTATAATCATGCATCAAAAAAACTAATTAAAAATTATCCTTGACCATAATATGTTAAACAGAAAAACATGTGTGAATAAGTGATCATATCATAAGTGCTTTATTTGAAAGACTGAACAAACTTAGATCCAGATGATTCAAATTAATTTGGGTTACAGCTACAGAATTTAAAATACTTAGCACATCCTCTATGTTCTGCATTTGGCTTAAGCAGAGTTGACAAGTCACACTGTATTATGTTTCCTATCAAAGTAAATGTTATCATTCAGGCATTTGGTATTAAAATACATTTTGTATCAGTCTAACAGTTTGGACTTACATTTTTTGAAGAGTAATTTTCAAGTTAAATATTAAATACCCATCTTTGTGAAAAGACATTAAATGGATATCAGATATCAGTGCAGGCATTTTTGACCTTCTTATATTTCTTACATTTATTTTTAGTAGTATACCAAGTTGGAATATGAAATACCTTATCCTTCCTGATGTACCTGAGGAAATATTTCATTTGACATTAGTTATAAATTGACTAAATTTTACAAGCATTTTTCATAGGCCTGTGATTAGCATAAAAGCATGATTCCATTGTTGAGCAAATATTAAAATTTCCAGACATTTTTTATTGTTACACAGCCTAGTTCTCTTTGAATTACTGCAAGTAAAGAAATACGCATTTATATGTTAAAGCAAAAACACATAGACCTAGAATACAACTCTTGGAAGATGGAAGGGTTTTGAGAATACATATGAATATTGAAAAAGGGCTCTCTGGTTTCTAGATAGCAGCAGAACTGACTTTGAATATATATAGTTAGATAAAATGAAACTGCACCGAATGTTGTTATTATCTGGCTATAGAATTCTTATAAATATAACTAAGGAAAGACCTATTTTGAATAAGACCATTAGAGACTCAGAAATTATTTTAAAGCATAGGTATAGGGATAAAAAATTAAAAGTTAAAGATAGTATTTTGGAATTTTAAGGCTGGAAGGGAAATTAACAAACACTTTCATTTACAAACAGAAAATATAAGAATTGAGTAAGCGACTTCAAGGTCGCTTGAACCTGGATCATTTCTGAAACTAGATTTAAAGAATTTAAATACACCATTCTCTCATTGTCCATTCTGATGCTAGGACAAGAGAGGAACAAAACAGCTATTTGCTGCATAGTATGTATGAATGAAACCCCCAGGAGAGGTGCAGAGTTCTACCTGCTGGCCCATTCATCATGGCCTCTTCCTCATACATTTCTCATTTCCTTATGTAGAAAATGAAGCACTGGGTGAAAATTAATTTGGTTGTGTTAAAAACATGTTTGTTTTATTTTTCAAAAGCTCTTTTATCATTAGAGTGACATTCAGAAGCTGTAAAAAGGCCAACACAATTAATGTGTAAGGAAACAACAGTTCATTAATATTTATTTACTTATTTATTTTTAATATACAGTTGATCCTTGAACAGAATGGGTTTGAACTGCATCAGTCCACTTATACAGTGGACTGTATTTTTAACTGTGTAGTACTGGAAATGTAGTTCCTTTTCTTATGACTTTCTAAATAAAATTTTCTCCAGTTTACTCTATTGGAAGAATACAGTGTAATAAATATACAAAATACACATTAATTGACTACATTATCGGTAAGATTTCTAGTCAACAATAGGATATTGGTTAAGTTTTGGGGGAGTCAAAAGTTATTGTTGTAAATATTCCTTGTCTATTTTGTGTGATATTAACAGAGACACTAAAACTTTATTTAGATTCATGTTTGCATAGTATATTGTTCACTTAATCCATTTATATCAATATATATTTAAGATGAACTCCTAATAGGCAGAATATACTTGGGTTTTAGGTTTTTTTATCCAGTATAAGTGTATCTTTTATTGACATATCTAAACTATTTACATTAAATATAATTAAGGAAATGATTCATGTAGGTTTACCTATTTCTTTCTTCCTTTCATTTTTTTCTCTGTTTTTTTTCTATGCCCTTACCCTTTCCTGCCTTCATTTAGTTTACTGAAGTATTTTTTTTTTTTTTAGAATTTGATTTTATGTCTTTGTTTTATACTCTGTTTATGTAATACTTCTAGTGGCTACCTAAGTTCCATGGCCTATTCACAGTCAGTGCCTTACCACTTAAGACATGGAACACTTATAACCATTTGTGCCTTTCCCTCTTTCTGCTGACACATATGATAGTTGCCACAGGTATTGTACTACGTACATAAAACAACTCCCTACAAAATATCACAGTTTTGCTTTCAATAATCACGCTTTTTTGAATACTTATAGTGGAGATAATATTCTCTTATACCTGTCCAAACACTTGTCATTTCCGAAACTCTTTCATCATTTCTAAAGTTTGGATTTTCCCTCTGGTCTCACATTTTTCCAGAACTTTCTTTAGCATTTCCTTTAGAGTAGCCCTTGCAATGAATTTTCTTAGCTTTTCATCATTTCAGAATGTCTTAGTTGGCCTTTATTCCTGAAAGGTATTTTACCTGAATAGAGTTTTGAGCCAATGACTTTTTCTTTTTCTTTCTCTTGTCCCTTGAAAGGGGTTGCTTACCTTCTGCTTTCCTTCTTTCCTCGTGAGAAGTTTGTAGTTATTGGGATGGTATTTCCCCTGAATAAAATGGTTTCCTCCATTTGCACTCAGTGTATCTGTACACAGTTTTCTTTGAGTCTGGCTTCTTTAAGGTTGCTGTCTATTTTTAATCTGTAAATTTATGTCTTTCTCTAAATTGAGGAAGCTTTCAGCCATAATTTCTTCCTTTATACCTCTCTCATCATTTAAAAATTATTTCTTACTTCTCTGTGGTTTAGATTATATAATTTTTGTATACCTCTTTTCAAGTTTGCATTCTCTTTTCTCTTTATCACCATCCTGCTATTGAGCTTACCAGTACATTATTTAATTTCAGATATATTTTTAAGCTCTGTTAACTTTCATTTGTTTTGTTTTTGTAATTTTTATTTTTTCGGATAACAATTTTCTCTGTTTCCTCTTATTTTGTTGTTGCCCTATCAGTCATTTTTCTAGTTAGATTTACTTGCTCTATTCATGTACTAGGCTTTACTCTTCAGAGTGTTCCAGTAATTGGTAGTTTTGTTTTCTTTTATTTTTGTATTTTGTTCACAATTTTTAGTTCTAATCACTGAGAAATACGGAATGTAGGGAGATTATTCAAATTTAGCCAGTAGATGCTTAAGCTCTCCATATTTAACTTTGAAAAAAGTAATCAAAAACAGATAGTGAAAAAATTCATAAAATATCAGTCAGAGAATATTGACAAATACACAAAGTCTGATTTTTAAAACTTTAGTCCATATACGTTGTGGTTAACAGATTTTACCTGACTTGTTTGTCCTCATTTTTCTTCAGATAAGAAAATTATGAATGAAACATTGACACTACATCAGAATTAATTCATTCAGGAATTATGGAGTCTTTATCAGAAATTGATTTGAAGTTTCATAGCAGCCAGATATCAGGGCCTACAATGCCTAATATTGAACAAGCCATTAACAAGAAACTTGAAATAACAAGAAATAACAACTGCTATTATGATTACACAATATTGGACATCTTCTTACTGCTCAGTATTTTTTACTGTCTTTTTTGTGCACACTCGAGGATTATCGGTGCCTAGTTCATTGAAGTGAGGCACGATCATGGGAATTGTTTTGTTCAATGATAGATGAACAGAAGCACTAAAGATCTAGCATACAGGTCTCCATTACTTTCCTCTTCCATTGCAAACTTCGAAGGCATTTTAAGATGGTGGCATGTTAAGGTAGTGGAATTGTCTTTAAGTTGGATATTCAAGTGACAAAATAAGACTAATCTGCCATAAGTATGAAGTGTAAGGAAGAAATTAATCTTTTTTGTTGTTGTAGTTGAGACATAGGGTTGCCTGTTACTTCGAAATAGCCAAATACAGATTGATCTGTAAATACAATATAACATGAATGCCTTAGCTCCTTCAGGCTTCTATAACAAAATATCATTAAAAAATCATAGAATTTTTTAGCTTATAAACAACAGAAATTTATTATTTTTGGATATATTAAAATTTTAAATTAATCTAAAATCTATTTTATCTGATGTTTATCTGATGTATTCCAGCATTCTGTTAGTTAGTATTTATATTGTATATCTTTTTTCCTTCCTTTTGCTTTCAACTTCTTTTGTCTTTAAATCTAAAGTATTATAGACTGCATATAGTTGGACTGTGTTACTTTTAAAACTATTCTTGGGGCACATGGGTTGCTCAGCCGGTTAAGTGTCTGACTCTTGATTTCAGCTCAGGTCATTATCCCATTGTTCATGGGACTGAGCCCAGCATAGGGCTCTGGGTTGACAGTGTGGAACCTGCTTGGGATTCTCTCTTTCCCTCCCTCTTTACCCAACCCTCCTGCCCCCATTCCTGTGAGCACTCTCTCCTTCAAATTAAATTAAATTAAATTAAATTAAATTAAATTAAATTAATAAATGAATGAATGAAATTATCCTTTCAATCTGTGCCTTGTTTGGAGTGTTTCTTGATTTGTATCTCTTACAATTGTAAGTAAGGGAGGATAATGTCTGCCATTTTGCTCTTGTTTCTTATATGTATTATCTTTGTTTCTCTCTTCCACTATTAATGCCTTTTTTAAACAGATGTTTCCTTTTTTTATTCTTTTAATTTCTTTGTCATTTCTATTACTATCCTTAAATACTTCCTTAATGGTTCCTTTAAGAATTAAAATTAATAAATCAACAATAAAAGGATAGTTTGGATTAAGGCCAATTTAATTTCAATAGTGTACAAAAACTTTTTCTATAGCTCTATTTCCTACCTACTTCTTTGTGAGATTATCCTTTGTAAACTCCAGACTCCAGTATTACATATTAAATGCCCCTCAAAACAAATATGCAATTATTTATTTTGTTGTTTCTTAAATGAGATAGGCAAAAAAGTTAAACAAAAGTACGCTTATATTAATTTTAAAAATTATTTTTAGGGGCGCCTGTGTGGCTCAATCGGTTAAGCATCTGGTCTCATCTCAGGTCATGATCTCACGGTTGGTGAGCTCAAGCCCCGCAGTAGGCTCTGTGCTGACAGCTCAGAGCCTGGAGCCTGCTTCAGATTCTGCGTCTCCGTCTCTCTCTACCCGTCCCTTGCTCGTGCTCTTTTTCTCTCTCTCAAAAATAAAATAAAATTTAAAAAAATAAAAAAATAAATAAACATTAAAAAATAAAAATGTAAAAATGATTTTTTTAGTTACCTTTATGCTCTAGTTAGTTGTCTTTGATTTGGTTTTGTTTTTAATGTCAATTTAATTTACTCTCTAGTGTCTTTTTATTAGCTGAATTTATGAAGCTGAATTACTCACTTTAGTAAGTATTGTGTGTCAGATTTGCTAAGGATTATTCTCTCAGTTTTTATCTGGAGATGTCTTAAATTTTGCTTCATTTTTGAGTAAGAGTTTTGTTGGGTAGAGAATTCTTGATTGGCAGACTGTTTCAACATGTTTAAATTATCCCACTGCTTCTGGCCTCTGTGGTTTTTGATAATGAATCATATTTTAATATTACTGTGGATCCCTTGTACTTGATATATTATTATTTCTTCTTTCACAATAATCTTTTTGTCTTTGAAGTTCAACAGTTTGGTTATTATGTGTCTAGGTGTGGATCTCTTCTAGTTTATTCTACTCAGACTTCGTCGAGCTTCTTAGAAGGGTAATTGATATTTCTGTCATATTCAGGAATTTTCTGACCATTATTTATTCAAATACTCTTTCTGCCTCCTTCTACTTCTACTCCCATTTGTCTCTTCCATTACATATATAGGCACATTTGAAGGTTTCCCACCGATATCCGAGGCTCTGTTATATTTCTCTGTTCTTTATTTTCCTCTTTCTCAAATTTGATCATCTCAATTGACCTATGTCCAAATTCATTGCTTCTTTGTTCAGCCAGCTTGATTGTGTTGTTTAGCTGTTAAAATATATTTATTTTACTTACTGTGTTTTAGCTGCAAGATTTTTTATTTATTTTATAATCTATTCTCTATTTGGAAAGGCATCTCCACTGGCATTTTTAGATGTTAATTATTTGAGCATATTTAAAATAGCCAATTTAAAGTATTCTCTATTAAGTTCAACATCTGGGCTCCCTCATGCTCATTTTCTACTTCTTCTTTTCCTGTATTGGCCAATATATTGTTTGCATAATTTTTCCTCAACTGCCAGCATTTTTAAATAATATAATGTGGCAACTCTAGATACTGGATCTGGATCTCTCACCTTCCAAAAGTTTGCTCTATTGCTGCTTGCTGTTTTTTTGTTTGTTTATTTTGGCTTTTTTTTTTTTTTTTTTTTTTAGCACTTGCAAAAGTAACTCTGTAGAGTCCACATTCTGTGCAAACATTCTGTGTTGCCAATGGAATCTCTATACATTATAGCTTAGTTGTCAGCCAATCACTGGTCAAAGCTATTCTTACATGTCTGGAGCCAATAAGTCCTCAGGCTTTTGTCAACAGACTCTGTGTTTAGGGGCATTCATTCAATGCTCAGGCAGGCTGTTTATATTTATGCCTTAATCTTCACTTCCTGCTTGCACCAAACCACAGGACAAACAAAGGTTAGGGCTAGGTCCATCACCGTTGTTTCTAGGCATGCAGACACTCCTGGACATGCAAATAGCCCCATGTATCCCTGTAACCTTCGACATTTCCCAAAATGTGTCATGGCCTTTCAAAGTCCCTGTGGTTAGCTAATTCTTCAGTTTTACTTTTTTTAGGGTTTTTGTCATTTTGCTGTTTGTGTCAACTGTCATTGCCACCTCAGACAGCTAGAGTGTTAAACAACGTGCTGATTGTTTATGATAAACATTCCCAGGGACAAACCTGTTCCTCCTGGGAGAACTGTAAATAAGTCAATTAAAGACACATTTTGCAAGTGAGATTTTCTAGGGAACTTTCAGAAATGTCAGATAATGACAGAATCTTGGAATGTGGTTTTGAAAAAATTTCCACTTCTCTCTTTCCTTTTCAGTGCCTGTGATGTTGTTGACACTCAAGTGTCCCATTGGAGAGGGGGCAGTAATAATGGCAATAGCGCAAGTTAAAATACCGCCAAGCTCACTGTTACTCTGTTCTTTCCAACATTCTTCTGTTTGTTGTTTTTTGTTTTTTTCCTCGAACAAGCACTCATTAGATAGTTGGAGTTCACTGCTTAATTTCCAGGGTTATGAAACCTTTGATTTTGACTTTTTTTAAAATTCTCTCATTGTTAGAATGGAGAAGATTTTTAGAAGTTCTTTATCTTCTTTATCTTTATCTGCCACTTCTGCTGACATCACTCCTTCTTTACTATTTCTTATTCAAATATATTGAAAATATCTTATTTACTTCAATTTACAATCTTTTTTTGCTCCCTCAAAGGCCACATCTATATTACTATCTGCTTTGAACAAATTTTATGTCTCAGTGTAAAAGTGTTTAATCTAAAAAAGGGCTTTCCTTATATCTCTTAATATAACTCTATTATATATTAACACACAATTCTGTGCTTTAAATTATAATAATCACATTTGAATTTTTTTAGTTAAATATCTATCACCTTTCACTGTAGGGTTGCAAGGTCTGTGAGATCATGAATCAATTCTGTCTTGTTCTAGGCATCATTCCTAGGATCTAGCATAATTCTTGAGTAGGTATCATCCAATAAAATAATGAAGCATGTGAATATAAGGATATTTATTGAAAATTTGCATAACTATTTAAATAATGATAACTTTAAAAAATGATATATCTGTCATAGACTCTGGGTCTAGAGTTCTTTCTTGTCTAGCAAGAAAGTGGGACATAGGATTAAAATGCAAGAGATGGCTTATGTCCAGGAGAAGACGAGCCCTGATTAAGGTCCTTGCTCCATTTTTATTAGGATCAGAAGGCTTACAGACATTGTGATGGACGTGCAGAAAGAGACAAAAAATCTATGAACATTAACTCATGGGCATGAAGGAAAGGGGGTTTTGAAGATATACAGTGTTAGGGGTTTGGGTCAATATAAAACAAAATGCTGGCTCTGGGCAGATGGTTGTTAATGGCAGACATGAGACATCTTGTCTGTTTTATCTTAGCTAGCCTAGGGGATAAGACAGACAGAGCATCCTACCTCAAGGTCAACAAGGCACCTTTCTTTTGCTAATTAGCTCCTCTCTGTGCATCTTCACCCAGCAGCAGCCTATAGCCCTATTTACCTGTTTACCTAATTTGGTTCATCCTTCCTGTGAAAGCAGCTTTCTGAGGTAGTACTAAATTCTGGGGACATATCTGCCCTGAATACCTAACCTTATTTACCTCGTATACCTTTGTATTAGGGCCTTTGCCCTTCCCTCTCTATCCTGGGGCCTTTGCTCCACCCTCTCTGTCCTTATTTACCTAATCTTACTAACCCAAACTTGGGTGTAGCCTCCTATGGCTTTATAATTCTTTTTGCCTTGTTAACCCATCAGTGCAGGCTCAGGGAATTCCTAAGCTTATTCCCCACATATGTCCAGTCATTTATTGGTTGATTTGTCTTTCTTCTACTTCTCAGTTGCCATGAGTACTCATCAGGAGTAACTTACCAGGTCCTTTAAAAAATATATAATTTCTAGGGTGCCTGGGTGGCTCAGTCACTTAAGTATCTGACTTTTGCTCAGGGTCATGATCTTGGGGTATGTGAGTTCAAGCTACACATCAGGCTTATGTTGACAGCTTGGAGCCTGGAGCCTACTTCTGATTCTGCGTCTCCCTCTCTCTCTCTCTCTCTGCCCCTCCCTGCTTGTGCTCTGTCTCTCTTGCTCTCAAAAAGAAATAAAACATATATATATATATATATATATATATATATATATATATAATTTCCTAAAGTTGATTGCATAATAAATAAATCATGAAACAGATGGGGTTAGAAGTAGATAGAAAATGTTGACCTGACCCAATATTTGGATCCAAAAGAATTGACATCACAAAAAAATCAAATCAGAAAATCATAATAATAAGGATATGAAACAGAATTTTGAAACATTAGACCTGGTAGATAATTGTTCAGAATGAATGTGATAATTTAGATAAGTCTTTCAACAAAACAATATCACAGTGCCTATTTGTTGGAAACCCTAAGAATGTAAGAGGATTAATGATGAAAACAGAGGCAATTTAGAATAAGAGTAAGGCTTTCCTGCTAGTCTCTGCTGTCATAATTTGGGCTCCTGTACCTTCTTCATCTGCATTTTAGTTAATTCACCCACAGGTCCAGCAGCACCTTGGACCTTACAGTTTTAGAAATATA
Organism: Cryptoprocta ferox; assembly: GCA_028646485.1. NCBI lineage: Eukaryota > Metazoa > Chordata > Mammalia > Carnivora > Eupleridae > Cryptoprocta > Cryptoprocta ferox. The sequence continues at coordinate 9,321,898 of CM053567.1, read as the reverse complement.
CATGTATAGGGTATGAGAGAACATTTATTTTGGCTAATTTTCCTACAGTTGAGAAGTGGATAAGTGATTCATATGAAGTCTAAAATAATTATTGGAAAATGTCAAAGCTAGAAGTCAGTTTCCTTTACTTAAAATCTAATGTGTTTTCACCTCACTCAAATGTCTTTTCATCTCAGCTGTTTGTCGATACTGTTCCTTTATTTTATTCTTTTGGAACTTTTACAAATGTGGTGATATGTATAATTCTTATATTTATTTTTTTATTTTGTTGCTTGTCAAAATAGAACATGCATCCAGTCTTGCCTAAAACCATAGCAGTTTGCCCCAAAAAGAATATACACCAATGAACCCACTCTCCTTAAATGATAATGGGATGTTCAGGGTTCTAAGAGGCTGCACTCTGCCCACCCAGATCCACCCTTCACTAAGCCATTACTACTGATATATCCAGGCAATCCTCTGGAATGAGAAGATTTCCCTCAAAATGCTAGAGAGGCACAAACAGGGTCTCTCTTCTCTGGGACTCCCCACCCTACATTTAGCAAGAGATCTCTGCTCGTAGACACTTAAAAATATAAATCACTTGCTCTCTGAGAATTTCTGTTGCCCCCAGCTGATTAAATGTGTCTCTACTGTGAGATAAAACTAGCTCAGAAGTTATCATTTTTTATTTATAGTTCTATGGGTATTTTAAAAATAAATCCTTTAGGACATTTTTTTCCTTCAAAGCTAAACTTTTCAACTCAGAAAACTCACAAGTTTTAAACAGCTTTATTGTGATATAATGTGTATAGAATAAATTCAGCTGTTTTAAGGCTATAGTTCAATGACTTTTAGTAGATTTATGGAATGTGTGACTATCAATGCAGTCCAACTTTAGAACATTTTCATTAACTCAGAAACATCCCTCATGCCAATTTGCACTCAATCTATTTCCCACCCTCCAGACTCAGGCAACTTACAGTTTACTTTCTATCTCTGCACATTTACATTTTCTAGATATTTCATATAAATAGAATCATGCCATGTGTGGTCTTTTCCATCAGACTCTTTCATTTGGCATACGGTATTTGAGGTTATTACTGAAATTTTGATAGGAATTATATAACTGTAGATTAAATGGGGGACAATTGCTATTTTAATGACTTTGTCTTCTAATTAAATAATGTCAAATTGCCCTCTATTTATATAGATGTTTTTAATGTTTTTTTATTTTTTATTTTTCAGTATAAATTTCTTGTACTTTTTGAAAACATACTTCTAAGAATTTTATCTTTGTGATACTCTTGAATCAAGGAATTACTTAATTTCATTTTCAGAGTATTCATTGCTGGTGTGTAGAAATATAATAGCTTCATTGCTTCATTCTTTATTTGGTTGAATTAATGTGTGAAATAACCTATGCCATAGCTTTTCTTTCTGGGAAGATTTTTAATTACTAAGTCAATACTTATACTTCTTATAGATCTGTTCAAATTTGAATTCGCTTCAGTTAATTAAGTCACCTTGGGAATCATGTTCACTAAAGATGCTTAATTTGTTGCCATGATGTTGCTAATAATATTCCCTAAAAACCTTTCAACTACTCAAGTCAGCAATGCTATTACCCTTCTTTCATTTCTAATTTTGGACTTTGTTTCTTCTCTGTTTTTTTTCTTGTATATCTAGCTAGAGATTTGTCACTTTTTTTCTCCTTTTCAAATAAATTTCAGCTTTATTCAGTATTTTTAAATAGTTTATCAAATTTCTCTCTAATTTTAATTATTTCCTTCTTTTTATGTGCTCTGGATGTAGTTGGTTCTTTAATTTTTTGGTTTCCTAAAGAAGATTTCATTATAAAGACATTATTTGTTCTATTTTAATATATACTTTACTGTAGACTTTACTGCTAAGCACTGCTTTAACTGCATATAACACATTTTGATGTGTTGTCTTTTCATTTTCTTCCAAGTCAAAATATTTCTTAATTCTCTTGAAGAAGTAGAATTCTTTTGAACTCTCACAAGCTTAAAAATTTTCCCCAAGAGTTATTTAGAAGTATGCTATTTAATTTCTAAATAACTGGATTTTCAAAATCTTGTTATTTTCTAATTGATCATCACTGTGGTTAAAGACTATACTTTGAAAGAGTTCAGTCATTTTATAGTTATTGACTTTTTAAAAATATAAAGTGCTGGTATGTGCTCTTATCCTAGAGAATATCCCATGTACACTTTGAAAGATTCTGCCCTTGTTGAATGAATTGTTCTAGAGATACTACTTCGGGCAGTTGGTTAATAGTTTCCAAGTCTATAAACTCATTGATTTTTCTGTCTTGGTAATTGTGTTCATTATTGAGTGAAGGCATTACAGTTTTCATTATTGGTGAACTGTGTATCCCCTTCTTCAATTCTGTGAGATCATATATTTTGGACCACTATTGCTTTCAGTATACATACATATACATATATACGGATATGTGCATATGTAAGATTATGTACATATGATTACATAAAATTATGTGTATGTAAATATTTATACAAATACACTTCCAATGATTGGCCCTTTTTTTATTATAAAATTACTATTTTGTCTAGTAATACTTTTTTACTTAAAATTATTTTGTCTGATTATATGTATTATTAATGTATTATATAAATTATTTATATATAGTCATTTTGTTGGGTATATCTTCAACCTATGTGTGCATTTGAATGTAGTGTGTATTTTATAAATGAAACACAGTTTGATCTTATTCTTTTTAAAAAATCTATTCTGGAAATCTCTGCCTTTGAAATGGAGTATATAACCTATTCACATTTAATATTGTTATTCTACTTTTGGGGTGTATGTCTGCCAACTTGCTCTTTGTTTTCCATATAGTTTGTGTTTTGGTGTCTCTGCTCTTTGATCACCTCCATTAAAAATATTTTATAAAGTATCATTTTAATATATGTTATTTTCTATTATTTTAAGTACTTTTCTTAATGGTTGTGCTGGGGACTATTATAAATTATTAATAAATTATTATAATCTACTTATGATTAATACTAAATTCCAGTAAAATATAGAAAAGTTGCCCCATATTACCTCCATATTCTCCTCTTTCATGAAGAGTGGATGATGTACTATTTAGATCTTTAAATTTGTTGCAGTAGTGTTTTATAGATTCAGTGTACCAGTTTTCCATATCTTTTAAAAATTTATTTCTAAATATGTTCTTTTTTATGCTCTTCTATTTGAAATTGTTTTCTTAGTTTCATTTTTTAGATTATGCATTGCTGATGTATAAATTATAATTGATTTTTGTATATTAATCTTTTGTTTTGGTATTTTCCTACTTAGTTATAAATTTTAAATGTTTTTGATGAATTCTTTAGGGTTTTCCACATGTAAAATCATATCATCTTGAACAGATATATTTTTACTTCTCCATGTTTAATCTACATGCCTTTATTTTTATTTTTTTATTTTGCCGAATTTCTCTAGCAAGAACCTCCCAGATATTATCGAATAGAGAAAGTAAGAATGGAAGTTCAATTCCTGTTCCTGATATTAGGGGCAGAACATGGAAATTTTGACCACTGTAAGTAAGGGTTAGCTTTGGGTAGATATCCTTTGTTAGGCTGAGGAAATCCTTTCTCTCTCTCTCTTTTTTTTTTAAATGTCTATTTATTTTGAGAGAGAAAGAGGTGGAGGGGCAAAGAGAGAGGGAGAGAGAGAATCCCAAGCAGGCTCTGTGCTGTAAGCACAGAGCTCCATGCAGGGCTCCATCTCATTAACTGTGAGGTCAAGACCTGAGCCAAAATCAGGATTCAGAGACTTCACCAACTGAGCCACCCAGGTACCCCAAAGAAGTCCTCTTTCTCTATATTGTTAGTACTTTATCCTGAAACATTGTTGTACTTTTGGAAATGATTTTTATATATATACTGAGATGATAATGAGATTTATGTATTGTATTTTTATTGATTTGGGTATGTTGAGCCAACTACAGTCCTGATATAAAACCCACTTCATCAGATTGTATAATTTTGGGGGGAAATGCGGAACTGGATTCAGCTGTGCTATTATTTGATTGAAGCTATTTTCATCTGTATTCATAAAAGTATTGGTCTATACTTTATTTTTGTTTTCATATGTATCTTTGATTTTGTTGTCAGAGTGATACTGACTCATACCATGAGATGGAAAGCAGTCTTTCATCCTGCAACTTTAACTATAGTGTAAAGGATTGGCACATTTTAATTGTTTAGTTGAATATATTAGTGAAGCTATATAGAGTTGAGCTTTTCTCAGTGGCAAATTTTTAAATTAGTTATTCGTTATCTTTACTTTGTATAGGTTCACTTACATTTTATATTTTTATGAGGCAATTGCTATAGTCTGTCTTCCTAGCAATTTTTTCTATTCTCTCCAACTTGTCTTCTATGTTGGTATTCAATTATTCATAGTAATTTCCTTTCATACATTTTATTACTTTAACATTAACAGTGATGTACCTTTTTCATTCCCAGTTTTATAGTATGTTATGTCTTTTCTCTTTTTTTTATATATCTAGGTCTGTCTCACTAATGGTCTGTCAATTTTCTTAATCTTTTCAGAGACAACTTTTGCTTTTGCAGATTTTCGGCTATTTATGTAATTTTGATTTTATTTATTTCACCGTAATCTTTATTATTTCCTTACTTGTAGTAGTTATAGGTTTGGTATACTTTTCTTTTTCTAGTTCCTTAAGGTTAATAGTTTAGGTTTATGATTTGAGGACTTTGTCCATTTTTGATTACGGTAGAGAGCTATAATTTCCATTCTTTAGCTGTATCCCACATACTTTGGTATATTGTGCCTTTGTTTCTCAAGGTATTTTCTATTTTTTCAGCGATTTCCTCTTTAAGTTTTTTTAATGCATTGTGTAATTCCATATATCCACACATTCTCATTTCCTTCCCTTATTGAATTGCAATTTTATTCTACTGTAGTTGTAAGTATTTATTTGTATTATGTCAACTTTATATATTTATTAGGACTTGTTTTATAATTTAACATACAGTCCATAGTAGGGAATGTGCCGTATGCACTTGAGAAGAATGTATATTTTGCATTGTTTTTGTGGAGTGCCCTATAGGTATCTGGTATGTATAATTGTTTTATACTGTTTTCAAATTATTTACTTGTTGGTGTTTTGCCTTGTTGTTCTAACCATTATTGAGTAAGATATTTACCTCTCAAACTTTATTTTTATTTTTAATTCTCTCTCGCTCTATTTTTTATTACTTCCCTCACTTTTGGTTTCACGTATATTTTGGGTCTTGTTATTAGATGTTTATATGCCTGTATATTTTATATATTCTTTTTTTTAATTTTTTTTATATTTATTTATTATTGAGACAGAAACAGAGCATGAGTAGGGGAGGCACAGAGAGAGAAGGAGACACAGAATCTGAAGCAGGCTCCAGGCTCCAAGCTGTCAGCACAGAGCCCAACGCGGGGCTCAAACCCATGAACTGTGAGATCATGACCTGAGCCAAAGTCGGCTGCCCAACTGACTGAGCCACCCAGGTGCCCCTATTTTATCTATTCTTGATAGGTTGACAGTATATTATTAAATTTCTCACTTTATCTCTAATGACTTTTTTTGCTTTCACATGTATATTTTTAGGTATTAGTATAGCTATTCTTGTTTTTTCATTGTAGAGGTTTGCATTGTACTAATATCTTTTTTCCATTTAACTTTCAGCATGTTTGTAGCTTTTATTTTTATATTAAAAATTTTTAAATTTTATATGAAGATTTTATATTTTATATTAAATTTTTATATTATAATTTTATATTAAAATTTTATTTATTTTTGAGAGAGAGTGAGCTTGCAGGGGCTGGGCAGAGAGAGGAGACAGAGAATCTGAAGCAGGCTCCGTGTTGTCAGCACAGAGCCTAACACAGGGCTCGAACTCACTAAAGGTGAGATCATGACATGAGCCAAAGTCAGACACTTAACTGACTGAACCACCCCTGCACCCTAGCGTGTTTGTATCTTTTAATCTAGGGCGGTAGAAGTATGGACACCATGTAGATTAAATCTTCTTTTTAATGTTTATTTATTTTGAGGGAGAGAGAAAATATGAGTAGTGGAGATGCAAAGAGCGAGGGACAGAAAAAGAATCGCAAGCAGGCTCCGCGCTCAGCATGGAGCTCAACACGAGGCTCAGTCTCAGGACAAGGAGATCATGACCTGAGTCAAAATCAAGAGTGCCCCAGTTTAGATCATTTTTGTATCTAGTTGATATTCTTTTGATTAGATTTCTAAATCTTTCACATTTAATGTAATTATTGAAAAGAATGGATTTTTGTCTGCTATTTTGCCTTTTTTCTTTTCTTTTCTTTTTTTTATAAACTGCATGTCTCTTACCCTTTTCACTTCTTTACTTCTTTACTGCTATCATTTAATTAAGTGGGTATTTTCTAGTGTAAGATTTAAATTTACTTAATAGATGTTAATTATATTTTTGAAATATTTTCTTAACGGTTGCTCTGGGTATTGCTATATACATCTTAAATCATTCAAATATTCTGCATACTTACTTAATTTTGGTGTAATAGAGAGATTTCCTTCCTGTATAATTCCATTCCTTTCCTCTATCTCTGGTGGTATCATTGTTATGAATATTACCTCTGCTTATGTTAAACACAATAGTACACTGTTGTAATTATCACTCTATGTAATCTTAATTTTTTCAAGAAGTGAGATAAAAATAAGATAAAGTATTTATACATAAAAATTGTTGTATTGACATTATATACCATTCTGGCTATAGATGCAAGTTCCCATCTGTTGTAATATCCTCATTCTAATGAAATTTTATTTCCACCCATTTCTTTCTGCTGTGATTGCAAAACATAATGCAATACCTGTATGTTTTAAGACCAACAATATAATTATATACCTTTTGTTTTACCAAATTGGTTTATAAATCTGTTAACCAATAGGAGAAAGATGCAATCACACTGTATTTTATATTTATGGATACAATTGCATTACCAGTGTTATTTGTTTTTTAATGCAGATTCCAATTAGTCTCTGGTATCTCTTGCCTCCAGCCTGAAGAACTTCCTTTAATATTTATTGAGTCAGGCTCACCAACAACAAATTTCCTCAGTTTTCATTTATCTCTGGAAAACTTTGTTTTACTATAATTGTGTGAGATAATTTTGAATTATAAAATACTATAAGGCATTTTTGTTTCTTTTTGTTTTTATTTTTAATCTGCACACTGAAATGTTGTCCCCTTGCCTTCTGGCTTCCACTATTTCGGATCAAGTGCCATCTGCTGCTCACATTGGGGTTCTCTTAAGTTCTTCTGCTTTGAAGATTTACTGTTTCTTTTGACTTTCATCCCTTTACTAAAATGAATGTTAACCTCTTTACTTATATCCTACTTGGAGTTTGTTGCATTCTTAAATATGTAAACTCCTGTTTTCCATCAGGTATGTGAAATTTTAACAAGTTATTATTTGGGGGCGCGTGGGTGGCTCAGTCGGGTAGGCGGCCTACTTCAGCTCAGGTCATGATCTCACAGTTTGTGGATTCAAGCCCTGCGTCGGGCTCTGTGCTAACAGCTCAGAACCTGGAGCCTGCTTCACATTCTGTGTGTGTCTCTCTCTCTGACCCTCCCCTGCTCACTCTCTGTGTCTCTCTCTCTCTCAAAAATAAATAAACGTTAAAAAAATTTAAAAAGACAAGTTATTTTTTTGAATATATATTTCTTTTCTGTTCTTTCTCTCTTATCATCCATGTTTTGTTCCAAATAAAGTCAGTTTCCTCAGGCAGTGTCGTGGACGTCTTTATCCACATGACCTGTCTCACCCTCTGGAAAGAAATTCATTGTAATTTTACAGTAGCTGCTGGCAGCAACAATTCCACTTCTTCTGGAATGACACCCTCCTCTATGAGAAAGTACAGAGTGGTATGGTCTTGCTTCATATTCATAGCTGGTCCTCTTGTGTAACCATCTTTCTCTGAGGAGCTAAGGGAAGGGATATGAGGGCCAACTATTTTCAGAGTGCCTCACCTGGGGCATAGCTTCTGTTTTATGAGTAGAAGTTGACTGGGGAAATAAAGCCTAAACCTTCTAGTCCTGCTCACCCAGAATGGAACTTTGGCATCATGGTTCTGGGAGAGATAAGAAACGTTTGTGGCCTGCCTCTGCCAGGATGAAACTGTGGCTGTAGTCCTAGACCTGGATCTAGGGGCAGAAAGAGCCCCTGTCTTCTTGAGTTTATCTGCCCTGAGTAGGGTGCCTAGAGTAGTTTCTAGAAGATGGAACCAGATAGGGAAAGAAGCATATCGTGGCTAAAATGATACAGATGCTTGCCGTTCTTACGCAGATATATGGATTCTCTTTAATGAATCATTATCCACTTGCTCTATGCCTTTTGACAGTTTCCAGTGACTTTAAGTGATTTTTTAAAGACAATTTTTCTATTGCTAAATATTTTTTTTTTGCAGAAATAGGTTTACTATACTCTTCCCTCTGCAATCCTAGAATTTTGAGCTTCCTAACATAAATGAAATCATATGATAATTATCCTTTTTCCAGGCTTTTTGGGCACAACATTATGTTTTGAACATTCATTCATATCGTTGAGTGTAAGCTTAGTAGATTATTATCATTGGTGTATTGTAGAAAATTGTGTCAATAGGCCACAATTATGTATCCATTGGATGGAAAGTCATTTGTGTCATTTCTAGTTTGGGACCACAATAAATAACTCTGTTATAAGCATTTTTCCCTATCTTTTAGTGAATATATGTACATATTTCTCTTGAACACATACCTAGGAGAGGTATTTTTACTCATCTGGTAGACACGTTTTACTTTTTAGAAACTGCCAAGCTCTTTTGTAAAATGATTTTACTAATGTGCATGTCTACCAGCGGTGTACAAAAGACCCAACGGTCCACAGTCTATTCAATGTTTGTTATTGTGTGTCACTTTCATATCAGTTGGTGTGAAGTTGTATCTCATTGTGGTTTGATTTCATATTTTCTTCTGGCTAATTAGATTGAGTACCTTTTCTTACGTTTACTGATCATTCAGGTGTCTCCTTATGTTACATGTCTGATGACTTCTTTTGCATTATTATTTTTATTACTATTATTATAATCAATTAGTCATACAAATTTCTAAATTGAAAGTGATTGATACTATCAGGTAATATTATAGTAATGATAATGCTGATATTAAATATATCATGTAAACACACACACACACAACTTTATGTTTGGTCTTTGAACCATAGCTACCTATGTCAAGTCTAGATTACCTGAAAATTTATTTTATATTCACAGAAAAGTGATTTTTTCCAGTCCAGTGGGTTTACATGCCATTTGATATTGACCCATAATTCTATTTCTCCAATTTTGACTTCTCTTCTGATTAAATTTTAACTTCTGCAGCACCTGGGTGACTTATTTGGTTGAGTGTCCAACTTCAGCTTGGGTCGTGATCTCACAGTTTGTAGGTTCAAGCCCCAAGTTGGGCTCTGTGCTGACAGCAGGGAGCCTGGATCCTGCTTCAGATTCTGTGTCTCCCTCTATCTCTGCTTCTCTCCTGCTTGCTCACATGTGCTCTTTCTCTCTCTCACAAAAATGAATAAACATTAAAAAATATTTAAATATATTTTAACTTGTTTATCTTTAATTGGATGCCTAATAGGCGTCTTTAACTCATGGCAAAAACAGAATTATTGTTGGTTTTATCTACAAACCTACTCCCCTCAAGTCTTCATCAAGACCCATGACCGCATGTGAGGATTACTATTCAGTTAATTATTCAAACCAAAAACCTAGATGTCATTCTTAATTTCTCTCTATTATCCATTAAAAATCTCTCCTATGTTTACTTTCAAAATTAATCTGAAATTGGATGATGCCTTACCCACATCACTATGCAATCCTGATTTAAACAGTTTTTTTCTTTCCTGGCCTTCAGGAATCTTTTCTTCATTGTTATTCCCAAACCCTCCCTTGAAAATCCTCTAGTCCATTCCCACAGAGAAGCCAGAAGGCATAAACCTCTGGGGCATATACAACATTGTAAGCGTTAGAGCCCTTGTGAGCTGGGTTTGCAGGACAAGAAGTGGGGGACTAGCCCATGGAAGGTAAGAAGGACAGGAAAATGCAGCTTGTTAAAGATGCAGTCCTTACATTAGAATAAAATCTTAAATTTATGCAGTGTCCTATTATGCTTTTCATTATCTTACTCTTCTCAAAAACTCCTCTCTCTCTTAAAGCCATGAGTACCCAAAGGTAGAGAACTTGGGGTGCCTTGGTTCCAGCTCTGTGAATGAGGCATTCCGTGTCTGAGCATGTTTCTTGGCTGACCCAATGATTGGATAGCATCGATGGTCCCACTTATTATCAGTTATTGTCCATTTATTATGCATTTAGGTAAATACTGAATCTTTGATTATTTATTGGTAAAATGTTTTTGTTTAAATATATTTTTACTAGATATAGAGCCTTAAAGAGTGCAGGTTTAAACTGTGCGGGTTCAATTATGCACAGATTTTTTCAGTGAATACAGTATAGTACCTCAACTGTATTTTATGTTTCTTATAGTTAATAACATTTTCTTTACTCTAGCATATTTATTATTCATATAAAGTATAAAATACATAAGACTTACCAAAAATTTGTTAATTGACTGTATATGGTATTGGTAAGGTTTCCAGTCAACAGTAGGCTATTAATAGTTAAGTTTGGGGCAAGTCAAAAGTTAGATGTTGAATATTGACTGTTCGGGGAGTCAGGGTCCCTAACCTCTGAATTGTTGAAGGGTCAAGTAATCCCAAGGCCATTAAGAGGCAATATAATAAAGTCAGTCTCATGAACTTATGAGTTTTAATTAGGATGTCTATTTTCTTGTTATTGAATTTTCAGAGTTCTTTTTATATTATGGATACAGGTTATTTATAAGATATGTCAAAAATATATCACCTTTGTTCAAAATCAACTGATTAGGAGTATTTCTGGGAACTGAATTATGTTCAATTGTATTTGTTAATCTATTTCTATTCTATTCTATTCTATTCTATTCTATTCTATTCTATTCTTCACTCTCCCTCTCTCCTCCTCTCTCTTTCAGCAGTATTACCTTGTCTTGTTTAGTATAGATTTATAGTAAATCTTAAATTCAAGTAGTGTCAGTTCTCCAACTTGGTTCTTCTTTTTAATATTGTTTGGTTATTCTCTGTTTTGCCTTCAAAACTTCAGAATCACTTGATCAATATCCACAAAGAAACTTGCTGGGATTTTCCCTTGTATTGAATGCATCATACATCAATTTGGGAAGCATGGAATCTTAATAGTAATATTGAGTTTTTCTATTCCATGAACATGAATTATCTCTCCACTGAGTTCTTTTAAAAATTTTCCTTAGGGCCTCTGGGTGCCTTAGGTGGTTAAGTGTCCAACTCCTGATTTCAGCTCAGCTCATGATGTTAGGGTTCGTGAGATCGAGCCCTACATCGAGCTCTGTGCTGACAACGTGGAGCCTGCTTGGGTTTCTCTCTTTCTCTCTCTCTCTCTCTCTCTCTCTCTCTCTCTCTGCCCTTCTCCTGCTCTCTCTTTTTCTTTATCTCAATATAAACATTAAAAATTTATTTTATCAGAGTTTTGTTGTTTTCCTCACATAGATCATTCACATATTTTTAAAAAATTTATACTTTTTTTTATGTTTTTCAATTGCTTGTTTGTTTTGTGTTGTTTTGTGTTGTTTGGTACGGTGCTAATGAAATGGTGTATGTTTTCAACCTCAAATTCCAGTGTTTTACTTCTGGAATGAAGGAAAGCAATGCTTTCTGTGTATTAATTTTGTATCCTGAAAACTTACTATAATTGCTTATTACTTCTTTGAGATTTGTTGGTTGCTTTTGACTCTGGGATTTTGTACATATATAATAATGTGACAAAGACAGTTTTATTTTTTTCTTTTCCAATACATATACTGTGTGTTTCTTCTTATTGCATTAGAAAGGAATTCCAATATGATGTTGAATAAGATTAGCAGAAATAGACATTGTTGCAATGTTTTCCTTAGTAAGAAAGCATCTTTAATATGTTTTCTTTAGCAGGAAAATATTTAGTTGCTTACCACTAAGTGTTGTTAGCTGTGGGATTTTTGAAAATACTCTCTGTCAAATTGTGGGAATATTGCTGTATACCTAGTTTGTTGGGAGTTTTCATCATAAGTGGATATTAAGTTTTCTTAAATACTTTTCTGTGTTTATGGACATGATTATATGATTTTTCTTCTTTGGTCAGTTAGTATGATGGATTACATTAATTAATTTTCAAAAGTTAAAGCAGCCTTATATATCTGGAATTAATTCCCCTTGGTCATGATGTACAATTATTTTTACATATTTTAGGATTTAACTTGCTGATATTTTGTTGAGGACTTTTTCATTTATATTCATAGGAAGTATAAATCTGAATCTGATTTTTTTCTTTCTTCATAAATATAGTTGTATGAGTTGGTATTAAGGTAACATTGGCCTCATAGTTAGGAAGTGTTTCCTCTGCTTATATATTCTGGGAGAGATTGTAGAGAATTAGTACCTTTACTTCCTTAAGTAGTTGGTAGAACTCACCAGTGAAACATTCTGGGTCTGGTGCTTTCTGTTATGGAAAGTTAACTATTGATTCAATTCCTTTAATAGATACAGATCTATTCAGATTATATGTTTCTCTTTGTGTGAGTTTTGGTAGATTATTCATCTTGAGTACCCTTTCCATTTCATCTAAGTTATCCAATATGTGGATATAGAGTTGTTCGTAATATTTCATTATCTATTTAAAATTCAAGAAATCAGTAGTGGTGGCTTCTCTTTCATTTCTTATATTAAAAGTTTATGCCATCTTTATTTCCTTTTCTCTTTTGTTTCTGGTTTAAACTGACTGGATATTTAGAATAAGTATTCATTTTTCAAAGAACCAACTTTGGGTTTCATTGATTTTTTTTTGGTATCTTATTTTCAATTATATTGGTTTCTGCTCTGTTTTTTACATTTTTCTCTGCTTATTTATGTTTATTTTTCTCTTCTGATTTTAGTTTCCCAAGTTAGGAATTTCTAGTACTGATTTTAGATCTTTGTTCTTGTCTAATATTTTTATTCAATTCTATAAATTTTCTTTTAACCCGCTGCTCAACACATCTCACACATTTTGTTAAGTTGTAATTCCATTAGATTAGAAGTCTACCAAGAACTTGGTACTCTCTTAGTTATTTCTTGCTTCATAACACACCACTCAAAGCTTAGCAGTTTAAATAATTAAGATTAATTATCATATAGCTTCTTAGGATCGGGAATCTGGGAGCGGCTCAGTTAGATGATTCTCTTTCAGGATCTCTTAAAATATTTCAGTCTAGCTCTCAGTCTAGGATGCAGTCATCTCAAGGCTCAACAGGGACTGGAGAGTCCTCCTTCCAAGTTTACTCTTTTTTTTTTTTTTTTTTTGGTAGGCTTTGGTTCCTTAATGGATGTTGGTCTAAGGCTTCAGTTTCTTGCAATGTGGACAACTCCATAATAATGCTCACAAAATGACAGGCTGTTTTCCTTCTAGCAAGTTATTTAGCAGAGTCATGAGCTAAGGAAATAGTACTCAAGATAGAAACCTCAGTCTCTTAAAACTTAGTCTCAGAAGTGGGATATCTTTACTTTTGCCATACGTCATTAGTTACAGAGACCAATCCTGGTATAATGTAGAAGGATATGATTACAATGATGTAGTCATTACTGTGGGCTACCTGGCAATGCAGGGGCCCAAGGAGTAGACTAGTTTCAAAGATTGGGGCAGAATCCTAGGCAGGCTCAGCGCTGTCATTGCAGAGCCCAACATGGGGCTTGGTGTCACCAACTGTGAGATCATGACCTGAGCCGAAATCAAGACTCAGACACTTAACTGACTGAGCCACCCAGGTGCCCCTAAAGTTTTTTTTTAATTTTAATTCCAGAATCTTAATAGACAATGTTATATTAGTTTCAGGTGTACTCGCAAGGTGTGGTATTAAGATATGGTTGGTAGATAATTCGTTCATGAGTTTGCAAACCTTATGAATGGCATCTGTGCCCTTATAAATGAGATCTTAGTGGGCGATGTGCTTTCATCCTGCCATGTGAGGACAAAGTAAGAATTCCACAGTCTACAGCCTGAAGGAGGGTTTTCACCAGAACCTGACCAAAACAGCCCCTTGATCTCAGGCTTCTGGAACCCAGACCATGCTTGTTTGTTAACCATGTAGTCTATTTTAAAATATTTTATAAGAATGCAGAAGAGGGGACACCTGACAGCCTGGGGCCTGCTTGGGACTCTGACTCTCCTTCTCTCTGCTCCTCCTCCACTTTTGCTCTTTCCCTCAAAATAAATAAATTAACTAAAAAACAAACAAACAAGAAAAGAAAGCAAGATTAGAATTTACTGATCCTCTGTAACGAGTGCCAATTAATATTGTATGAGGTAAAAGGTACATTATGATTCTGAGTAAAAGGCTGTTCAGCATCTGTTGGCAGAAGAGGACTTGAGGCTTTGTCTGGTGTGGGTAAAAGACCCATACATAGTGTATGGTATAGGAATTTTATTGGGATTACTGGATCACGGTATAAATTTTAGTACCCTACACAACCCTGTTATTAATTGGTAAATACAGTATTATTAAGTTAGGGGCACATGGTGGTATAACTAGAAAGCATGAAAGTAAAAAAAAAATAAGGTTTAGAGTAGGAGTTAATGAGTACAAGTTAAAATGGTTTTCAAATCAGCCATGCATGAATGCATTGCTAGAGTAAATGTGATGTCTGAATGGGATATGATGGGAAGGGGTTTGCATGAAAATCTGCTCTCTTATTTTATTTGGGCATTCTTGGTAGCCTTTAGAATTACAGAAAAGCATTCTTATGCGTATTTTAAAATTATATGAAAAAATTATATGAGATACCTAGAGGTCAAGAATTTTTGCCTTAAAACTGAAACGTGTCAAATGCAATTGTATTAGTATCCACAAATCCCTTTCTCAGTGGCCTGTGGAAAATAAGGCCTGCAAGAAAGACGTATGGATCGTACAGCTTAGCTAGAGTCCACAGAGGATGGAGGACACGCACCCCTCCAAAAGCATGGGCTATGTTCAATAACAGTATTAGCAATTCAAGCTGAGCAACAAGATAGAGGAGATTGGTATTCTGTGATTGACTGAGCTCACATTTTCTTTCTAATTTGTATCTTGCTAAAAATCAAAGTCAGTTTGAATTCATATGTGATGGGCTGCCAGTACTTGTTTACCGTGCAGGGATATTTAAGTTTTCTTGCTCACGTCCACACACGGGTGTGAGGAGACTTAGCTTCAATTCCATGTCATAATACGGTTATTATATATTGCTGATATCTCAACTTACTATTAAGCTAAAACTGAATTTCAAATACTAATCATGCAACCATAAGGGAGTGGCTGTTGACCTAAAGTACAGGTCCCAAAATGAATGCTAAAATGATGAGAAATAGAGGCCAGAGCCATTAGAGAGACCATGAACAGTTGAAGATAGGTTATTGTCTCCGCCAGCTCTGAGATCAAAACAAGGGGCATACGATTTGAATGGGTTGTTTGATTTATGGAGACATAACCTGTCACACCTGGAAATTTTAGTAGCAGCCCCTGTAACAGTGTTGTGAGGGGAAAATGGTGTATTTCTGTGGTGCTCTGGACAATGCAGGCTTTCTGAGAGCTTCAAAAAGCTATCACCTGGTCGATTCTTTTGGGATCACAGTACTGTAATGTTTAAATGACGCTGGAATTGTCAACAGCATGTACAGACAGGAGCCTTGGGCAAAAGTCCACGACTGCCAACCAGTGGTGACTGTGAGGATTTTGCTGTGGAAAATTACCTGAGTTTGCCTCTGGGTTAGCTCCCTTTTGAGAGGCAATTGCTAGCCTATAATTGAACTTCATTGAAATTCTGTCGCGGAAGGACAGAAAAATATTTTAAGACCTGAAAAGCACATCATGTCATGGGTTATGTTGTAACAACATGGAGAGGAATGCCTCCTCCAAATAGAAATGGCATATTCAATAAGGTGTGTCAGGGCATGACTAGAGGTACCCATCGTAATTGAAAAGGAAGCTGTTGTACCTTTGAGCCCTGCACTAGATTTCCTCTGATTATTTAACCGATTCAAAGTTGAAGAAACCATTTTCTCTGATTTGCCAGGAAATGGTCAACAAACGTCATGGTTTATAGATGTTAGCTTAAGGGTAGAAGGCCAAAATTCAAACTGTGAGGCAGCTGCATTGCAACTGTAAGGCAGGTGTGCACTGACAGAAGAAGGGAAAGATTTGAGTGGGCAGGACGAACAGTAGGACAGTAGCAATCGCTACATTACAGGATGTCAGTAAGGCCACATCCTGCAGACACCATCCTCCACTGTTTGGAGCTGGAGGTCCAGAATTGGTCTGGGCAGATTTAAGAAGCATTACATTTAGAGTACCCTCTGTGATGTCCCTTGATGCAGCTGGGTGAACATTTGTGATAATCCTAATATCACTCTGTCTTTTGGTTTTAGTTCGACAGGTTTTATTTATTACAGACGGCACATTTTTCAGTAATCAATGGGAACTATTGCCTTCTAAATGCACACAAAGGCGTTTGTTCAACGGAGATATGGGCAATGTTTAACTTTAAAACTAATAAATGATCTTTTAAGAACGATCTACAAGTATTACACTTCTAAGCATCTCTTGCTTTCACAGCTTCTTTTAGTGTTATGTGTCCTCATGCTCACAGATCACGTGTTGTGGATGGAGGACAATGGTGAAGGCAATGTGTATGCGGTAAACTGGAACAAATATCATCCGTGGAGCAAGTTGGAGCCCTGTGACTCCTTTCAGTTATCCAGCACTCTGATTGCTGCATCTGTCATCTTCACCAGTCCTCAGCTTTGGGCTGCGTCAAGTCTGCTTCTGAAGCATGTGACCTCCTAATAATAAGTGTCTCTGTAAGTAGAGGCACTGTATAGAAACTTATTTATTTTTAATTGGAGTGAAATTCATATAACATAAAATTAACTATTTAAAAGTAAACTACTCAATGCCATTCAATACATTTATAATGTGCAACCACCACCTCTATTTAGGTGAAAAACATTTTTAACACCTCACAAGGAAAGTCCATATCATTAAAGTCCATGATTCCCCAATCCGTCTTGCCATCCTCAGCTCCTGGCAACCACCAATCTGCCTTCGGTCTCTATTGGTTCACTTCTTCTGGGTATTTTATAAATGGGATCATGCAACCTGTCACCTCTTGTGTCTGGCTTCTTTTACTTACTATCATGTGTTTGAGGTTCATCTCCTATCTGGTCCTGCATTGCATTTGATGGTTGGGAAGAAAACACTGAATTCATGCCCTCAGGAGTTTGCATTTTAATGTCTGTAGACAGTCAAGAATGATAAGTACAACTTATAAAAAATTAAATCTATAATATGATAGAAGATGATGATTGATAGGTAGGGAAAAATGCAAAAGCAGTAAGAGGTATTTTGAGAGATGGAGTGGTTGGTTGCAGTAGGGATGATTGTAGTAATTATTAACTGGCCAAGCCAGGACTTTAAGAATGTAGAATTATATAAAAAAAAAAAAAAGAGGTGATGCCATTATTTAAAGGGTGGTTTGGGCGGGGAACGGGGAAACATTCCTTGCAGAATAAGAGTCGGTGAAACGCTCTAGTGGGAAAGTGTGCCTGATGTAGTCAAGAAATAGCAAAGAGGCTAGAGTGGCTGTATTTCAGAGAGCAGGTGACAGTGGTAAGAGTTAGAAGGCTAACAGTGGGGAGGTGGCACAGATCATATGCCCAGGGGCCATGGGTGCATATGTAAGGGGCCCTTTTTTTTTTTTCACTCTGGTTGAAATGAGGACTCATGGGGGAATTTTGATGTGATCAAACTTAGGCTGTAATTATATAATTGCTCTATTAAAGATAGATTGGGGTGATACAGTAGGTTTAATACTCTGAGAGATGATGAAACTCAGACCTGGAGGTAGCAGGAGTGGTGAGGATCGCACGCATTTTCAAGGAGAGTTAATACAATTCTCTGATGACTTGTATGAAATAGGACAAGAATGAAAAATGAGTCTGTCTTTTTTGGGCTGAGCAACTGAGAAATGGAATTTATGAGGAACATTTGGCTGTCCAATCAGTGGAGATAAAATTTGGGATGAGTGCTCTGGTCTCTTGGAAGGCTTGCAGTGGGAAAACTTAGACTTTGCTCTCAACTATAAAAATGAAAAGCAGAAAACTTAGGTGGGGGATCTGATACTGAGATTGATTGAGCTTATGATGCACATTAACTAGGATACACAAGGAAAATGCCTGCTGTGGCTGGCCGAGATACCAGCACAGGACACAGGGAGATGTGGGATCTTGCGGATTTCCAGTTCAGTTTTCTTCTTGGGGGATGAATTTCTCAGAATTGCACGAGGGGAGAGATTTTGGGGACTATGGAACAAAAAGCCAGGCAGGCAAAGGCAGGTCCTGGCACTCTTTGTCCTAGAACAGGAAATGGTGAATTAATGTCCATGGGCAAAATTCAGCATTTCTTATGTTGTCGTAATAAAGTTTTATTGTAACACAGTTGAGAATTTGTTTACAGTTTGTCTTGGGCTGCTTTAGTGCAATAATGGCAGAGTTGAATAGGTTGCAGCAGAGACCATATGCTGTGCGAAGCCTAAAATATTCACTATATTGCCTTTTGCTGAGCACTTTTGCTGACTACTCCCTTTCACTATGTTTGAGGGATAAAACATAATCAGTTCATCCTCCTGACTAGATGCTGTAGTGTACTTAGTGTGAATGCTTCTATTTTCATGTTTTTCGCTTTTATATTTAGACTTGTTGTCTCATGAGCCCTCGCCAAACAAATCCGAGATAGAACTGCAGTTTATGTCAGAAACCAGGGTCAATAAAACTTGTACAAATAGTGGTTGCAACCAAGCTCATAGATCGTGAGGCTCTGTTAATAAGTAATAATAGTTTGTTGAAAGAAATAATCCAGGCTCATGGGTGCATTTGATAAGGTCCCCAAACAAAAACTAGTTTTTAAACAAAGTTGGTATAAATATAAAGATACTTTTTGGTGATTTGTTTTACTTCCCTTTATTTCCAGACATGAGAAGAAATTTAAATATGAGATCTGCCTGGTGGGTTCATGTCTGTGAAAACAATGTTTAAACAAATGAAAGAATGATATATTAGAGTCATATATAACAATTCCTTTATTACTCTTAGCTGCTCAGGAATATCTCATATAGAAAAATGTGAGCTTCATAAAAAAAAAAATATTCCAGAGCTCAGAATACAAGTGGGCACCCTGAAAACACATTAAAGTCTCAAATACATCGTAGAAAATGTTAGTCAAAGGAAAGAAGAATTTTTATTACTGCATTCTAGAATTTCAAATGTCTGTACGCAGAAGATATTGGCCAGCTGTTCTCCATCTCCATAGAGAGGCGAGCAGTAGAAGTAGGCTTAACTAATAGCAGTAAAGTTAGCAGTAAGGAGATTCTACTAACAGCAAGAGAGAAAACATTACAGGGCATGTTAAGAAATCTTCTCTGGAGGATCCTTTAGACATGGATGGATTCTCGGTTGTCTGGAATGGTGAGCATGTGGCCCAGGAGAAAGAGAGACAACTGGATGTATTTTCCTGTCCTTAAAGTTCTGTAGGTGACTTTAAAATTCACAATATATTTTTCAACACTTGCAACATATGGGAGCTAATTCATATAAGACATTTCATAAATCACCAATTTTAGTTTAGTATCAAAAGCTACGTTCCGCTCCTGTGCAATGACTGAGAAATTGAAAATATCTTAAAGACACATTAGCAGATGGCTCCAAAAATTAGTTTTCTATGTTTTCAGTGAAAGAAGTAAAAAACAGAACAAAACAAAACAGAAAAACCCCGGTGAATAGTTATTGAAGCTAGCTTTCATGTTCACAATCATTTGAGAAAGTGGGATCAAATGTTTTTAGGCCCCATTTCAAATTTTAAAAATATTTGAAAGTAAAATAAAATACATAACTTCCAACATGATATATACATATTTTGGGGGAAATATATAAGTGTTTGATTACTTGTGGAATAAGATTTTATACATAAATAGAGTATTTGGGTGAGTTGTTTAAATAGGGCCCCAACTAGAACAAAATTAAATATGCCATCAAATTAGAAGTTAAAGGAAACACTTTCAAAAATAAATGACAAATATTTGAATTAAGGAGGAAAACGTTAAAAAAGGCAAAGAAATATTTAATTGGGATTATTAACCTTGTCTTTAATTTCTGTCAGAGAGGCTTTACACTTGCAGCAGATAAACAAGTTTGGCCTGGAGTAGACACATCAGATTTTATGTTTGGGTTCTAACACATACAAGATTTATGATTTGTGGAAGATCCCTAACTGTTCTGAGCCTCTAAAGTTTCATAGTTTTATTATACACATTTATAGTTAATAAATACAAAGCACTTAGGGTAGTTTGGGGATCATATGGAAAACATTCAGTAAATATGGGCTGTTCAGACTATGCATAGAAGCAATACTAATAATAGTTGGTGTCATAGTAAGAATGGTAGTTATCTGCACTGTTATTTTATACTATAATATTGACATGTGTGGTTTTATTATATGTAATAAGTTACCACTTTTTAAGCTATATAATATTATGAAATAGTACACCAAACATAAAATAGTATATATAAGGATCAATAGAATATCATTCCGTGATGAAAATATGGATCACACATGCCTATATATATGATAGTGTTAACGATGTGACAACACCTGTTATGACTAATCCATTCCTTTTTAAAAAAATGTTTATCTATCAGTTTCTGACAGAGACAGAGAGAGAGAGAGAGAGAGAGAGTAAGCACGTTCATGTGCACGGGGGAGTGGCAGGGAGCGAGGGAGAGAAACCCAAGCAGCACAGAGCTGGATGCAGGGCTCAAACTCACAAATTGTGAGATCACGACCTGAGCCGAAATCAAGAGTCACACTCATTCGACTGAGCCACTCGGGTGCCCCACTAATACAAATCTTAAGAAATAACATTCTAACATTCTTTCAATTCGTCCACAAAGGCTAAAATAAAATAAAGCAGGGGCTTCTGGGTGGCTCAGTTGGTTATGCGTCCAATTTGGGCTCAGGTCATGATCTCACAGTTTGTCTGAGCCCTGTGTGGGGCTCTGTGCTGACAGCTCAGAGCCTGGAGCCTGCTTCCGATTCTGTGTTTCTGTCTCTCTCTGCCCCTCCCCCACTCACACTCTGTATCTCTCTCTCTCAGAAATAAATAAACATTAAAAAAGTTAAAGAAAAAAAGAAAAGAAAGCAAATGATGACTTAAAATAACTTAAAAACTTAAAATATTATCCAGAACACACATTGAAAAAGGCACAAATAAAAAAATATGTTATTTATAGAAAAACTTGTATGTAACTGGAACAATGTAGTTAATAATAGCCACTTAGTGATTGGTAGAGCCAAAATTTGAATCAAGGACTTATAAGTTCATAATGATATTATTACCTCCTAAACTACAATATAGACTCCTGCCTACATTTCCAGAGAGAGGAATTGCTTAAATCATTTTAAAGTGTTATCAATCCCAGAACAATAGAACACTGTATTTACAAGAAGATAAAACATATTATTATATTTATATTAACGGTAATTGACTCACCTTGTACATGCCTTTATTTTATGTTACATTAAATTACTCTATCTTCATAAGTAGAAAGTATTATTTAGATGTAAAAGTTGTGTTTATTCTTCACAGAACTGAAGCCAAAACAAAATCATGTAGCTAGATTACTGATGAAAAGAATTTGACTTTGGAACACCATCTGTCACCATGCCAGGGTCATCACAGTTTTCTTCAAAAATAATATCACGTAAATTTGCCACAGGAATAGCTATATCTGCAATAGTGATAGATACAGACATTATCGGAGAGATAGTCTATGACTTGTGGCATCAGTCTCAGATGCCTGGGTCTCTTAATCCATTTTTAACCTCTGAGAACTGTTCAGTGTAACCTCCACAAGAATACCCACAGCAGCAATTTATTAAGTGTAGGAAAAACAAATTCAACCAATGCTGCAACTTGAGTCTAGATTATTTTTAGATTGTTTCTTCCTTTTTTTCCCCTCAAGGATACCTCTAAATTAATGACTCGCCCTGAAAGTCATTATGATTTCAGTTTGCAACTATCATTCCAATTGCACTGCAGAAATCTACACAATATTTTCCTTACTATATTGTGGGATTTTCTCCAGATTATTTTAAATCTGCACAGCTGAACAGTGGGCATTTTTCTAGTATATAATATCAGACATTCTACCTTGGTTGTGGTTTAGTGTCTTATCCGGTTTTCTTATTCCATCCAATTTCTCAAGTCAATTTTCATTTCATTCCAAGCTCTCTGATGATTTTGATAATTTTTATGATTTAGTTGACAACAGCATTAAAAGCTATTTTTAATATTTTATTTAAAAATTTACTTAAATATTTATGAACAGAGGGACACACTACACATCATGCTGACAGACCGCCTGGTGTACTCCACTTGCACAATTTCGTAAAAAGTTCTATTCAGGCTGCTGCTCTGACGAGAGTACTTATTAAAATAAAATAATTTGAGGGGCACCTGGGTGACTCAGTTGGTTAAGCATCTGACTTCAGCTCAGGTCATGATTTTGAGGTTTGTGAGTTCAAGCCCCGTGTCGGGTTCTGTGCTGACAGCTCGGAGCCTGGAGCCTGCTTCAGGTTCTTGTCTCCCTCTCTCTCTCTCTGCCCCTTCCCTGCTCACATTCTGTCTCTATTTCTCCCTCAAAAATAAATAAACATTTAAACATTTTAAAAATTAACAATAATCATAATCATAATTTGAGAAAAAATATCACTTGTGTCATGACCTTAAGATAATTTTCTTCCTGAAAATATTCTAGGATCTAAATATGATGGCCTCATCCAAGCTGTCTGCATCTTGGCATTTGGAAATCAAAGGAGGCAGTGTCAGAGCAAGCTTCTGTCTGAAATAAGTGCTTGATTTGTACATATTTTGAAGAAGCACATAGATGGAAGCATCCGTAGTTCAGCTAGTCAGTTGGGAACGCAGTGCCATTAGATTGCCATTAGCTTGATCCACTCAGTACAATATAACAACTAAATAATTTTGTCCCACATACCTTACTATGTACTGCTGAGTCTATAGATCTGGGTACATGGGATGTTAAAATCCTACAGTGACATGCGGATATTTTCTCGTTCTCTGGATTACTGCCCGACAGCTGTGCACAGATGGTTGGGACACTGTCATTGTAAGACCTGCAGATGTTGGTGGAAGTCCCTCAGCCCACAGAGCTGAGAAGGCAACCAGAGCTAGCTGGATAATGCATCTTGCCCAGCCTGCAGCAAGGCCTCTGGCCATTTCAGACCTGGCACTGTTGGTTTCTGAGGGAGTGACACTCATATGCCCTTGGGCAAAAACGCATCATCCAGTCTGAGGAGCACAAAGTCTGAATGCTTTAAAGGCGAAATCTAAGATCTTTATTAAAAGTAGGGATTCGAAATGTTTTTTTCTTCTCCAAACTATTAATATGAAAACTGAGACAACTTTCCTTTAATCTGTATTTCATGGAGCCACATGAAAGGCATTTTTAATCTTGACTTTATTAATTCTCTAGATATAAACATCTGATGCAAAAGTGAACTTTCTAAAGGCTTAATACAGAATACATTACTCAATTCTTCCTTTTCCTTCACATTGACTCCTACATACAGTAACAACAACAACAACAAAAAACATTAATGATATATATCCCTGGATATATCCCTGGCTTCTCAAACTCAGCATTCACTCCTCAAATATGCTCTGGGGAGCCAGTGATGCAATGTGAATGTAAACAGGGGTTTTCCTTCACCTTCTGACACTCATACATGTATCAGTTCAATCTTGAATACTCCCAGGAAATTTTGCTTAGGAAATACAGTTATTCTCTTTCATAAAAGAGGAATCACAAATAGATAAATATAGCTCAACCTCTTAATATGTAATTGGTGAGATATTTTAAATGAAAATTAAACAAAAGTCGTTATTGGTAATTTTCTGTCCATTTGCAGAAGGAATAAAAAGATGTAGAGTACTCAATTCTGGCCAGAAATAAGCATTCTCATTTATTATTGGTGGGAGTATAATTTATCAAAACCTTTTTAGAGACAATTTAGGAATAACAATCAAAACTACAAAATACATTACACACCAGCAATTCTACCTCAAGAGAATAATTGCACTAGCTCGTGTATATTGTTCAGTAAGGTCTTGCGTGTAATAAGAAAAAAAAATGGAAAAATCTCAAATGGTCATTGTTTAGGGGATTGGATAAAATAATTTATGCTACCTGCATGCAATAAACTATTGAGTATATATTAAAAAGAAAGACATGCTGTCTGTATACTCTGCATAGAGAAATCACCAAGAAAATTACTGAGTATTACTGTGCTATAATCATGATTTTTACACACACACTTTAGTGGAAAATTCTATCCCCAGATATGCACAGCAAACATAGTGAGATGGATGTAGGAAGCTTTCCCTTACAATTTGTTTTGTATTTTTTCTATTTTTGAATTCAAGTAATATGTATCAATGTTCTCATGTTGAAATATGTATATTTTAGGGGCACCTGGGTGGCTCGGTCGGTTAAGCCTTGGGTTCTTGACTTTCGCTCAGGTCATGATCTCATGATCTTGACCTGACCCCTGCATCAGGTTGCATGCTGGGCAAGGAGCCTACTTAAGATTCTCTCTCTTCCTCTCCCTCTGCCCCACCCCTGTGTGCCTGTGTGTACTCTGTTTTTCAAATAAATAAATAAAATAAATCAATAAACATATATATTTTTAAAAAACAAAGTAACAAAGATATATCAGAATATAACATTTAAATAATTTGAAGACTCTGAATCTTGAGAAAACTATGTTAAATATATAGATTATTTATAATCAGTTAACCACAACACTGCCCATGTATTATTTTAGTCTGTGATTTACTGATAAAAAGAAACATTGTGAGCCAGGTTCCAACATAGAAACTTTCTTACATTATCTGTTTCATTCCTGAATCAAGCTGAAGATCAACAGCTTTAGAAGGAAGGAAGGAAGGAAGGAAGGAAGGAAGGGAGGAAGGAAGGGAGGAAGGAAGGAAAGGGAAACATGGTCACATGATTTGTCTAGACTTGAATCATGACTTTCTGAATCCAAGTTCAATTTCTTCTTACCACAACTTAATTTTAAACATGCATCTCTTTAAGAATATGAGGAGAAGAATCTTACTTTGTATTTTAATTTTACAATCTTGTGCAAGATTTAATGGAAATAAGGCAGTAGTAGTTATAGGTGCTTTATAAACATATTCTCATATTATTATGGTTTCTACATGGCCCAGAGAAGTAAGGTCAGCTAGGATCTAAGGACCCATAAGATGGCCAAAAGGCAAGTTTGGAATAAAGGTACTATATCTGCTGAAGGTTCTCAACCCCAAGATTTTGAAAAAATACTTTTAAATGTGTTTGTTCTATGTAGGCACTACAGCCCATTTATCAGTGACGTGAGTATATATTAAAACTCAAGTCTGGGAGGATTATTTGTCTTGTTTTCCTTTCTAACTATATAAAGGCAATGGGACAGCTTAGACCACAAACCTTTTTGCCTGTCAGAACTAGGAATTAATTAACTATTGAAGTTGCTAATTGTTTCTCTCTGAAATTTAATATGACAATTGTTCATAAAAAATTTTGGCAAATTGAAATACAAATACATTGCTTAAATTAACAGTGTTTGGCAGTGAGGCTAAGGATTTTATTTGATGGGGTATTTCTTTTCACATAATAATTTTCTGAAGTTTGTAGATACACCCAAGCATTCCTTAAAGTCTTTGTATCTCATTATATTGTGTTAAAAAATTTTTACTGAGATATATTTCATTTTTTAACTATCTCGAACTTTCATGATGACTATCCACAGATTTAAGGAGTTTTAAGAATATTGAAGTAATATTTTTCAAGAATCCTATGGTAGTCCAATGTTGTATGATCTGTATATCCTTTGTAAATGTAAAAATTTCTTTTGTTTCACAGGAAGCATTTCTTTCTTGCTTGAAAAATCCTAATATTTCCTTTTCATTATCTAGTTTTGTAATAAAGTTATTCTTAGTATCCTAGTTAATTTTATTTGAAATTTTAGGCCTGTAACATATTTCATCTTATTAAAAAAACCCAGAGCCATCCTGAAAGGATCTTCAGTCTGTTGGTTAAGCAATGTGTGTATGTATATATATATATATATATATATATATATATATACACCAATAAGCATAAAAAAGAAGTACTTTGTATTATACATTATATGTATTAATGGAAGATAAACCTATATAATTATAAAAGTAATAAAACCATTTTGAAGGTTTTCCTCAAAGGAAAACCTTTCTCTTCAAAGGAGAAAAACAAAACAAAAAACAAAACCCTTGGATGCCCTCACGATGTTTTGTGACCCTAAGGGCTGTATTTTCACAGAAGCAGAATCAAAAAATTGAATGATGGGAGGTTTTATTGACAGATTCTGTATTAAGCAGACACCAAAAGATCTATAGAAACATGAGGCTTAAGTTCTCTAGAATTCTTTTTTTCTTTTCTACTGGTATAAATCAATGTCAAATGTGGAAATATTTGTTAAAAGTATTATTCCTTTTGAAATATGCATTTAATTGATATCACTTAAGATCTTTTCTGCTTCATTTATTCAAATCAATTCTAAAACCACCTGTCCTGCTTAAAAATTTAAAAAAAAAGATCCATAACTATTGAACATTTGCACTGAGAATGCATTGTGCTTAGACCCAAGGGATAAACAAAGTAGTATGTGACATTTTCTCAGATATCTAGAAGTTTAAAAGCTAAGTGGGAAAGAGCACATTTTAAAAAGGATATTGCACATTAATGAAGGGAGAGATATTTGTGAAAAATTTAGTCAGCAGTTGGATATGAGTGTCTGGTGCTCAGGTAATAAACTCTGCTATGAAAGGTATTAACAATAAAACAAAATGTGGAACCACGTGGCTGTAA
Source organism: Cryptoprocta ferox (assembly GCA_028646485.1). Taxonomy (NCBI): domain Eukaryota; kingdom Metazoa; phylum Chordata; class Mammalia; order Carnivora; family Eupleridae; genus Cryptoprocta; species Cryptoprocta ferox. The sequence continues at coordinate 9,294,696 of CM053567.1, read as the reverse complement.
AAACATTTCTAGGGAAAAAGTATATTTTGAAGAACAGAAGATAGATCACTGGAACATACCAATTCTTATATGTGAAGTAGTTGGTTAGAAACCTATCACGTAGTTGATAAAGGGTTATAAACACACAGAAAAAGAGAAATTAAGAAGGAAAATAAAAATAAAAAGAGAAGAAATTGTCTTAATAGCCATGAAAAAAGGAGTAGTCTTTGTTGTTCAGATGAAAATCATGTAAAATTAATAAGAATAGGTTAGTTAGAAATATTCCTATAGGCTCTCAGCTATAAAATTATCCCACTGTTATTTCAAAGGCAAAAAGAAGGGGGGGAGGTCAGGAAGATAGAGAAGAATTTGAAATAAAAGGAGTAACTTTTACAAATGGTATAAATATGTAACAATTTAAATCATTAAAAAATGGGATGATTTTAAAATGGAAGCAAGAAGATCATTGTATCTACTTCGTAAGGATCTAAGAAATATCAAAATATATCCGAATCTGAAGAAATGCACTCATTATAGATGACTCAATTGATCTAGCAGAGAGTGTCGTCTAGGAGATATTTCTGATTTTGAAGATTTCAGCCTAGTTTTTCCTTGTAAACATTGGTTGTTGCACAGAATTTGGAAGACAGAATATAAAACTTGGGTACACTCACATAGAGCCAGTACTGCCCAAACCTGGCACCTAAAAGAGCTAAAATAAATGACAAGAGTAAATGAAAAAATACTGGGAACAATAAGGGAAATTTTCTGTCTTGAATTTGGCACTGGATGGAGGAGAATATATTTACCCTGAGAATTTGTAACCATAAGTTAGTCCTCATGAAATTTTTTGTTGCAAATTCATATTACTAGCATGGCTCATTAAACCTCAGTAAAACATTCAGTATCATATCTTTCCAGGTTGGGAATATTTCTGTGGAGAAATGCAATTGTACTCTTTTCCTCAAAGATACAATTATGGAAAGAAGGTACCATGATTATGAAAAAAAAAACAAACTCAGAAAATAAAATCTGCTTCAAATATTTTTAACATTGAAAAATGTGAGAAGGAAGTTATAAAAATATAAATAAAGACGTACTATATATGAAAAAAAATCCATGTTCTAGAAATGACCTCTATCCCAATGACAGTGAAAATACAGTGACACTGAAACTGCAGTTTAGATAGTATGGAAAATAAAATTTGTGGACTAGAAAATGAATCCAAACAAATTATCTATGTAGATTTAGAGTTGGCAAGCATTTTCTGTAGTCAGATGGTACATATTTCTAGATTTGTGGGCCAGATATTGTTTTATTCCTTCTCTCTTTCTCCTCCTACATCTTCTTTTCCTTCCATCCTTCCTTTCCTTCCTTCCCTTCATTCCTTCCATTCTTCCTTTCCTTCCTTCCTTCCTTTCCTTCCCTTCCTTCCTTCCTTCCATCCTTCCTTTCCTTTATTTTCCTTTCCTTTCCTTCCTCCTCCTTTTCTGTCTCTCTTTCTCCCTCTTTCTTTCTCCCTCCCTTCCATTCCCCCCCTCTTTCTCCTCCTCTTCCTCCTCCTTTTTCCTGCCCCTTTAAAAAACAATGTTTTATGTAGTGAGCCACACAAAACAGGAGATAGTGTGCCAACTTTTTATATTGATCTAAAAAGATGAAAAGAAGAAAGGTATGAAAGCCAAGTTACAGATTATTAAAACTAAATTGCAAACAGCATGTATTTTCAGAGTTCCAAAAAATTATAGTGGCAATTAGGTAATGTTGTTATTTGAAGATATAGACCTGAAATTATTCCGGAATTGGTATTAGATATGAATCTTCAGACTAAGCATATAAAACGTAACACACACAAAACAAAATATAATTAAATTTAGAGGTAGGTAGATCATAATGAACCTAGAAAATATAAAAAACAGAACAGGATGTGGAAAAAAAAGTGGAGAAAAGGACACTTCATCTACAAAGACTTGCAATTACTAAAAACTAATATAAAAAAGTAATAAAAATAATAAAAACCAGATATAGTAAAAGAGAGGTTTTAATGTATGTCATGAAAACATCTTTCACATCAGATTTCTGTGACCATTAAAAAATGCAGTAAAGAATGTGAGAAAAGATAATTTTGGGGCAAACAGACAAGGTTTAGGAATAAAGGAAATCCTGAAGGATATAACTCTGGAAGGAAACTCTCGTTAGATGGAAGATTTGAGGTGTGAACTAGGATGGGGAGCAAAAACATTAAGTAATTAAGTTTGTGGATAAATCCAAATAGATATTGACATTTAAAAACAGTGATGATGTACACCAATAGACAACAATGTGTCATGTTTCTGGAACATGGCTAAAAACTACTACAAATGAAAATACATAATTATATAAAGCTGATAAATATTTTTTAAATATCCCTATTATATTGTTTGACATTTATCATAGAATGGCTTGAAATTAAAGATTTTAATGATATAGATGAATTTTAGTTTTTTATGTACAAGTGAAATATATTTTTACACACCAACACATTGAAAGCACTTAAAACATTTTTTTAATGTTTATTTATTTTGAGAGAGAGAGACAAAGCACAAGTGGGGGAGGGACAGGGAGAGAGGGAGACACAGAATCTGAAGCAGGCTCCAGGTTCCAAGCTCAGCACAGAGCCCGATGAGGGGCTCAAACTCACGAACCTGAGCCAAAGTCAGACGCTCAGCCGACTGAGCCACCCACGTGCCCCTGAAAACATTTAATACAAAAATTACTTTTATACCATAAAGTAAAACATATGTAACCTAATATACATGTCAGTTTTATGAAAGAGATGATAATATAATACCATATATATATATATCAATACTTAAATAATACATATATGATAAAATAAATGGATTTGTAATGTATTTTTAAATATGTATATTCTATTAAAGTTGACCTACAGAGTCAATGTAATTCCAGATAAAATCCACACAGGTTTACCTTTTAAGACCTGGATATAAGTTTTCTAATTTTTTCAATGGAAGAACGAAGAGGCAAAAACAATGAAAACACTTCGACAAAGCATGATCTAGAGGAAGTTGTCTGTAACAGACATCAAGATAATTTTTACATGTAAATTATTTAAGCATGTTTATAAATAAAGTAGATACACGCTTTGGCTAATTGAATACCATTTAAACCCTGGAAATAACTCTACACATATATAGGTCACATGTTATAGGGCAGAAATGGCATTACCTGTGGACAGGAAAAGGATGGATTGTTAAATGAATGTTTCTGGGAAAATCAGTCATCTATGAGGAAAGAAAGTGAAAATGGATCATTCCTTCCCTCATCACATGACACTGTATCAGTAAATGGTGTGTTATATACTTACACATAAACATTGAATGTTAAACCTTTTTGGAGAAAAAAAAGGACATATTAAACAAGAATATTAAACAAGATGTGAATAAGTGATAAAATTGGTAAATATCACCTCAAATATTAGAATTCTGGTTATTAAAAATATACCATAAATTGAAAGGACATAATGCCAAATAGAAGAATACTGGCACCATAATGAGTCTAAAATTATTATGAATTTACATTTATTACATGTGACAAACATTATAAGCCAGGAGCAGTTAGGTTTTTTTTTTTTAATTTTTTAAATATTTTATTTATTTTTGAGAGAGAGAGAGTGCACACGCGAGTGTGAGCAGGGGAGTGTCGGAGAGAGAGGGAGACACAGAACTGAAGTCAGGCTCCAGGCTCTGAGCTAACTGTCAGCACAGAGCCCCACCCGGGGCTCGAACCCACGAACTGTGAGATCATGACCTGAGCCCAAGTCAGACATTTAACCGACTGAGCCACCCAGGCGCCCCAGGAGCAGTTAGTTTTAAAAAGCTGAGCATATACAGATATTTCAGGGAATAAAAAAAATAATGAGGGGATCCTATGGTGAAGAAACCTACAAACAGTTGTTCCATCCACATTAATAATCAAATAAAGCAAAAATAAACAGATACAACTGTGTAGCCACTAGATTTACATATTTTAACAGTGTGAACTATGGAAAATGTAAATAAATAATAGTTATTTGCACTTTACAAAGTGATCTGGCATTACCTGGTACACTGGGAACTTCTTACCTATCCTATGTGTTAAGGCCACCCTGAAGATATCAGCTGGATCTATTCCAAAATTTGGTTCAAATGTTGAGACAAATGATGTCACAGACAGAGGATACAGAAAGTTTTGTTTGTCGTTGAATGAGGAGTTTTGGAGAGCAAGAGAGCCTTTCCATGCCAGTCTGACAGTGACCTAAGGGAGCAAGGAAAGAGACTGAGTTGGGATTTGGGGACAATTCGGAGGTGGCATCAGGGTGAGGGTTTGGAAGTACCACGGGAGCCAAAGGAAGAAGCATCTGAGCTTCGTTATCAGCTTTCCCAGATGTGGAGGAAAAGGAGAAAAGGGAGGGAAAGGCTTACAAGCTGTCAGCCATCAAACAACACAAATGGAGTCAGACTCTATTATTACACTACTTTCTAATCATTTCCCTCCCCAGTTTATCCCCCAGAGAAATTCTTGGACACACACCCCTGCATAAATGCCTAAGAATTTTAACAGTAATAATATTACATTTGCTGGAATTAGAAGATGCAATAATAGTATATGGGGCACCTGAGTGGCTCATTCGGTTGAGAGTCTGACTCTTGATTATGTCTCAGGTCATAATTTCACAGTTGTGGGATCGAGCCCCATGTTGGGGTCCTCGTGAACACAGAGCCTGCTTGGGATTCTCACTCTACGTCTCTTTCTGCCTCTTCTCTGTTTGTGCTCTCTTTCTCTCTCTCTCTCTCTCTCAAAAATAAAGAAATAACATTAAAAAAGAAGATACAAAAATAGCATAGACAAATAAATGATATAATCAAAACAGAACAATATAGAGCAGAGTAATAATAGACACAGTTATAACTAACCCCCAAGATATGATATTAAGTGGTTAAAAATCTCAAGTCTCATCTATAGAAATTTCAAATATGGAAGATATAAAATGCTCCACATGCACATACATAGTTTGGGGGAGATATATTTAGGTCTTAAGATATAAAGAAAATCAAGGTCAGCACTGTAGTTAAATCTAATGGTGGGAGAGAAGGTTATAAAATAAGAGAAGGTTAAAAGGAGGTTGTCTAAAGACTTGTTATCCAAAGAGTGATCCTTCAATTTGCAACATCAGCTTCGTCTGCAGATGCGTTTCAGGGTCTTCCCCAGACTACTGACTCGGGATCTGTATTTGAAAAATCTCCCTGTGCACACTGAAGTCTGAAAAGCAATAGCATTAAAGTGCTAATTTAGTTATTTTTCTTAACCTGGACATTGCCTGTGTTAATGTTCATTTTATGATTATGTTAAAGTGTTTGTGTGCCTTTTATTTTTCCATTGCAAATAACATACCTGTTAGTTTCCAGTTTTCAGGATTATAAATGACACCGGGCTTAATAATTCCCCTACATCTACCAAGGCACACGTGGGACTATTTCCACACACTGCGGAATATTTCCATTGTTTCAAAATTATTTTAATTCTAGTAATGAAGCTTTATATACTGAAGATTTTACTGGAATTTATTCCTTTTCCTGCTGGGATTATTGTATGTATGTATTTTTTTACAAGTGATTAAATCATATTTAAGCGCCTAATGTTTTCCTACTCAAGCATTTCTAGATTCTTTCATCTTAAAGTTTTCTCACTTTTCATTAAAATATATTGTGTAAATTAAAATAACATAAAATCATCTAAGATTAGAAGAGTTAATAAATTTCCCATTTTGATATCACTGTTACCTTGACAGCCCCTTACAGAATTTCATTATTCATACTAAACTTCTAAATGCAGTGTTCAAATCCATTAAAATACAACCCTAACTTCCATTTCTGGCTTTATCTCCTGTCCCTAGAAAAGTACCCCATGTTCTGATTAAAATATTAAAATGCCTATACCTCTCCTGAGTCACTTGCCTCTGCCCCTGGATTATTTTTCTTAGCTATTCTGTCACTGTGTAATAATGCGTCGCCGTAGCTAGATCCTCCATTCTCTACCCAAGACCCCCTCCCCCACTGCCAGCCTCTCTGGATACTTCCATCCAAAAATAAATTACCTTCCTATGTGCTTTTACCAATAGTGTGATTGTATGTCTTTCAGCATTTACAAATCATGTCTTAACATTATTGAATGTGTATTATTCCCCCTCATAAAATTCTTGAGAAAAGGGACCACATTTTACTCATTTTTATAACCTCGTTATATCTACTGTGCCTTGTAAATTTTTTAATACCTTCCAGCATACATTTTTACTGATGAAACACCACAAATTCTTTATCTAATATATAATCAGAGACGATAAGAAATGCATAGTTCTGTTTGGCATAGGACATTTGTTTTCTTGGCCTTCTAATTTTATGATTTGGAGTTTACATAAAAGCAAACAAAGTCATCACTTCACTTAGTGTAGTGCAGAGTTTACATAGGAGAAAGCTCATTTGCTTCTGTCCTTGATCCTCAGTGTTTCCAGTGACTGCATGCCAATAGAGAAAGGCTGTGATTGACTAAAGGAGAAAAAGCATGGTCTCTAGTCTTAACTGATCGTGTCCATTTTACACCTAAGAACATAAATAGTATTTCTAATATTGCCATTTGCATGATTAAAGGATCAAAATGCATCATGTGTTCTCACAGTTCAGTCATCCCCCTGCTAATGAAGAGAGACATAAAATTTCTATTGTGTGTTGGCTCAGGGTAGGTTCATATAGTGGAGTTTATAGGAAGAAACTGGAGGAAAGGAAGAGGTCAGCTGTGTCTCTGCTGCTCCCTCCTGTCTTCAGGACCCTGGTTCTGTGCTGCCGTAATGCCAAGACTGAGGCCCCACTCACTGACCCCTTCTCTGTGCACATTCTTTCCTTGGATACCACTTTACCACTAGAGCTGTTAACAGCTTCTTGTTACTAATTTCTCTGTCATAGAAGCCCTCTTATTCCCTTAACTCTGCTCACACATATGAATTCAAGAGTGTCCATATATCATTTTATGGATTTCTAAGTATTATCATCTATTTAAGATTGATTGACATGAAAGACCTCATATCATCTGAGACTCAGTTGACATTAAATTATATGTCTGATGGTTCAGAGACATTATCCCCATGGAACCAGGATTCACAA
>CM053567.1:9265055-9287024 GCA_028646485.1 Cryptoprocta ferox | reverse complement strand
GAGATGGTCTTGGTGGAGGTCACTTGTGGGGAAGAGCACTGGGTGTTATATGGAAACCAACCTGACAATAAACTATAAAGTTTAAAAAAATAAAGGTGTTTTTATTTTTATATTTTATGTCATTTTATCGATCATTTCATAATTTCAATTGGCAAAGTCTTATAATGTATGCTAGCTGCCATGCTTCTGGAAATAAAAGGTGACTATTTTCCACCTTTGTATGTCCCAGGGAAAGCACATAATAAACACTCTCTAGATATACTATGTGAATGCCTGCACAGTCATATGAATGATGTCATAATGCATAAATAATTCTTAAATTCCTTCATGAAGCTACATCTTTGCCTATGTGTGATGCCCCAAATGCTATAAGAAAATACTAAATCTTCTGAACTTTTGTCCATTCTCATCAGAGTAAGAACTGAATAAATCAAAGAATTCTAAACAACTCCTGTAGCTATCATCATAAGAGAAAGGAAAAAAAAAGATTTTTTTCTAGGTTTCTCAAGCTGGTACCTATTAGGAGCTTCCCACTAGGCAAGCAAAGAAGTCGGATTTCTAGAGTTCACTTAGACATACTTCACAGAGACCAGGGATGGTCAGAGATGCAGAATAATTTCTATAACTGCTTACCCTGAAACATAGTGTCTACACTTGGCCTCTCACAGCAGCTACTTACTTATAGACAGAAGCACAAAACAGTAAATATGTCAAATTGGGATCTTTCTCTATCATCTTGAGTAAAAATGAATGCCTCATTAACTTTTTCAGGTATCTGATGCAAATTCACAACATGCTTTTTATATTTTGAATAATTGAGACATTTCTGAGTTGCTTATAAGTCGCTGGAATAGGAACATTATGCTTATTAATTGTGAAAAAAGCATATCATCCATTTAAAAATTTTATATTTCAATTGAGTTAATAAAATAATTTGATTCAGAATATTTGGTAAAGTAAAAAAAGTGTGTCTTTGCCACCCATGATAACTTTTAAAAAGTTAAATAAAATAAAGCTTTTGGCCTGAGGCAAAATAATGGCAAATTTCCAGATGAAAGATGAAATATTCTTCATTCTGAGAACATGGAAATAGAGATATGAAAGAAGATCGTTTCATGGCTGGAACCTTACCTGTCATGGCACATGACAGATATAATGAGTGTGGTTCCCCTGGGTTCCAGGGAAAATGAAATGGGAACCTCCAGAGATCTTATCATTTACAAGAAACTTAAAAGGCTGACAGGTATTTTTATTGGATGTGTGTAATTGTATTGCTCCATTATGATTTTCCATTCAGCATTGTTATCATTAATAATGCCATTTATTGTAAACAGTGCTTCAGAGTGATGTATCCGTTAGTAACACAGTGAGAAGTACACGTAGGAGCCCTATATGTCATTTCAAATTTTCTAGTGGCCCCACTAAAAATAATTACAAAGAAACAAAGAAACTTAATTTTACTAATATATGTATAATTTAGTTTCCCATACAATGTGAATTATTTGGCTAGTATCAGTACAGAAATTTTTACCATTTTGGGGGGGGTAACTTAAGAAAATAAAATCCTGAATACTAAAGACAGGTGAAGAGTAAACCTACTTTAAGAAGATAAGAAGTAATGCTTATTAAGTCACACTTATCACTGTTTCAGTACCTGTGGAAATATTAATATGTAAATTAGGGAATTTAATGAGCATACACCTAGAAGAATAAGCAAGTATCTTTGTAAAGCCACCCATTTAATTATCTTCAGTAATTTGGTTATTTCCCTAGAAAATTATATCATATATTCATATATCAACCCAAATCAAAATGAAGTTGTATAACTTGTAGAGTTCATGTTCTCAAGAAAGAAGTTGTGTTTCCAGTATTTTAGGATAGATTGATTAGGAAAATCAATTAATGGGAATAATATTAATTCTTTTTGTTTTATCTCCCCAATTTAGTGAATATTTTCTTCTTCACTATATGTAATTCCAATTTTATTGCAATTTAAGTATTAAATTTAAGGGTTTAAGTATTCAGGTCATTCCAAGTTGGTTTTACGAGTAGCCTAAAATATTGCTGTTTGGGTGGTGGCGTGTATAACACACCCTCTGTGCGCTGCCCTGTGTCTAAATAACCTTATAAAGTGAATCAACCCCCTCTTAATGAATACAAATAAAATTAACCAAAATTTCATACACATCCAATATTGCATCCATCTCTTTTAAAGAATTAGAAATGGACAGAGAGGAGTTAAAACACATTCTCACTACATGAGTGAGATAGAAACTGGAAACCACTCACAAGAGCCCTGGGTGACAAGCAAGAAGGAAATCAGTAAACCTTCACTCATCATAATCTTAACCATTATTGATCATAAACCTGCCTTTAAATTAAGAGTTTTGAGACTCTGTGTCAAAACCTGTCATTCAAATAGTTAAAAGAAACTTTACCAATTTGAACAGGAAGCCTATGCAATCATTTATATGTTTAAAAGAGAAAAATGCAGTGAAAATTTACAAAGTTTTGATAAACACAGTGGAGACTGATTATTCTTGTCTTCATTAAAGTATTCCAAATCAAGACAAGATACGCCTTGGGAAACTATTCATTATTAGAGCCTTTATTTATTTTCCCGTTGGGAAGCTGCAGAATATTCAGTGAAGCAAAGAGAGAAAGATGGAAATTTCAGGGAGAAACATAAAGGTATGATTTTGATTTAGTGTACAATAAAATACTTTAAAATGCTTAGTACATTTATAATTTTAGAAATGTTTTCTCTAATTAATATATCTGAATAAAGTCATATCAGAACAATGAATATAGGAAAGATACCATGTTTAAGTGTCAAATAAATTATAGCCAGGTAGTCATTCAATGACATACTTAAAATACACATATGTCCCCAGTGAGGTAGTGTTTTAAAAGTGTTGTTGAAAAAGCACATTTGTGAAACTAGGAAACATAGTTTTTTGTTTCTGGATTGTTTTTTAGGTGAAGTAAAAATGGAGTACTTTTTTTAGGTCACAAACAAATATGTTCTGGAGTTTAAAATATAATGCATTCAATATATTCAACTTTCTCTCAAGAACTTGTAAAGGGATCAATTAGTCCTGGACTATGCAATAAGTATAATTTTATTGTCTGTATAAACTAGTATCTGGAAAAACTATCTACTTAAGTGGTGTTTGCTTACATAATTGATTTGATTCAATATATCTGTGCGTAATTCTGCATTTCAATATTTGTAGTGAGAATTAAAATATATGACCATCAGCCTAAAGAATAGCTTCATTTGTTTGATTTTTATGATGTGACTTATGCAGTATTGAAGAATGTTAAAAATATTTTATCTTTTTATATATTTAAGATAAAGAACCATTACTTAATATCTGTAGCTCCTATACTGGAGTGGCACATCACAAGATATATATTGTGTGATAAGATTTAATTAGTTTTATAAATAAGTTCAAGTGATAATAATTACTATATTTGAATCAACTTATGATTTGTTTTATTTTATAACAAATTTGTTGCTGCAAATATCTCTGCTCATATTCAGGAATATCCCTGTCTTTTCCTCTTATGTTTCTGTGTCTGTCTTTATCCTATTTTCACACATCTCCTACTGAATACCTGAACAAAGTAATCAGGATTGATGTAATAATGGAGGATATTGAGTTTACTTTATTGATTACCACTGCATTCAATAATAATTTGCTGAAGCCTGGGCATATCATTTTGGATCACGTATGGGAACAGAATTAATCCACAGATTTAGGGACCTCATAGGTTCACAAGGGAGCTTTATGAAAGAAGGTGAGGCTTATACTCTTTATCACATAATGCTTTATCACATAATGCAAATGAAAAATCCATAACTAGAAAATATTTTTCAACATTTTTCCTTTTTATTTAAAAATATTACAAAATGTGTTTGATATAGAAATATATCTAAATTGATTATTTTATGTTGCTAAAAATATAAGAAGCCTCATTTAAGCAACAGGTTACTCTTTAATTTATAAAATCTTTTGTTGTCATTGTCCTAATTTAGTAAAAGAGGTGATGGGAAATATATACTTGACACTTAAACATGCTATACATAGACTTCAATCCCATTATTCTTCCAAAACTGCCAGTCAAGGTTACCAGTGATCTCTGCATTGCTAAGCAGAATGGTCAATCTTGGTTCTCATCATGCTTGGCTACTGGCAGCATTTGACAACATATCACCCTCCACATCAAAACACTTTCTCACCGAGTTATAAATATCCACATTCTCTTGATCCCATGTCCTCCACCCACGTATTTTACCAGTTGGTGTTTTTCACTTTTCTTCTATGTTTTCTTCTTTTAGTCCCAAGTCTTAACTTCTGTATACTCTTCTGTGCCTGCACTGATTTTCTCAGAAATCTGTCTAGGTTTTACGGCTTTTAATATATCTATAGGATGACAATTCCCTATGTAAAACTCCAAGGCACATCTGTTTCTCTGATTCTAGGCCCATATATTCAGCTACATTGTCGACATCTCCACTTGATTGTCTAGTAACAAATGAAACAAACAAAAAATTGCCTAACTGAACTCTGTTCTTCTCCATCCAACTCTACTCACCTTCTTACTGTTAGTTGATGACAGCTAGTTCAGTGGTTCAAGCCAATGGTTTGGAAGAGTCCCCCTGGACCTCCTGTCACAGACCACCTTCTATCTGCCATGAAATCCCTTTTGTTATGTCCCAGAATCCAACCCCTTCTCACCACATTGGGTGTAGTTATCCTGTGAGTGGCCATCATCTCCTCCCCAAATGTCTGTAATAATCTCTTACTGTGTGAACTGCTCTGCCTTTCCTTTCATCCAGTCTCTTCTCAAGACATTGGCCAGAGTGCTATTTTTAAATAGTCATTAGCTATATCATCCATGTGCCTTAAGCTTTGAAAATAACTTTCTGTTTCACTCTGTGCAAAAGTCATTGTTTTTGCTGTTGGTCAACAATGCTCTTGACATGTCTTCATCTTGGTACTGTTCTGTTCTCATCATATTTCACCTCCAGCTTAAATCACTCACCTCCAGCCCCACTGGCCCCCTTGTTCCTTCTCAAACACATCAGGCATATTTCACCTTAGAACTTTTTTTTTAACTTTTTTATTACATTTATTTATTTTTGAGAGACAGAGTGAGACAGCGTGAATGGGGGAGGGGCAAAAAGAGAAGGAGACACATAATACGAAGCAGCCTCCAGGCTCTAAGCAAGCATTCAGCACAGAGCCTGACATGGGGCTCGAATCCACGAACCGTGAAATGATGACCTAGCCAAAGTCGGACACTTAATCGACTGAGCCACCCAGGCACCCCCACCATAGAACTTTTGAATTGGTTTTCCCATCTATCCAGTATCCTATTCCCCAAGGTACCTCTCTCTCACTTCCTTTAAGATTTACCCCAAAGTTGCCTTCTTAGGAAAGACCATTCTAGTTATTCTGTGAAATTACTAATTGTGCTTGCCCCAGTAACATTGACCCTCCTTTACTGTATTTTTTTTATTTTTCTACATTTCTTTTTCTTTTTTTCTCTTAATCCCCTTACAATATACTAATAATTTACTTATATAGTATGTTTGTTATTTATTTTTTAACTTGTCAGCTGTATGAAAGCAGGGATCTTTGTGTTGTTGTTTAGACAATAGCTAGCATATAGTACTGGCTTAATAATTAATAATAAATAAATACATGATACAAGAAAAATGTAAGAAATAAACAAAAATCAGTTTACATAGTTAATTTTCTTCACTTAAGTGCATTTCAGATATATTTTTATTGAATTCCATTTATATTAGAATATAGAGTATATTATGGTCCTCCAGAGAAACACAACCACTAAGATGTATTTATGTATATATAAAGAGATTTATTATAAGGAATTGGCTCAAACAATTCCAGGGGCTGAGAAGTCTGCAGATCTGCAGTTAGCAAGGTAGAGACCTAAAAGACTCAATGATATAGTTCCAATCTGAAAGCCAGCAGGCTTGAGACCCAGGAAGAACTAATGTTTCAGTGCAAATCTGAAGGCAGGACAAAAGAGTCAATGTCCCAGCTCAAAGGCAGTCAGGTAGAAGAAATTCTTTCTTATGCTTTTGGTTTTATACAGGCCTTCAACTGATTGAATGAGGCCCATTCACATTAGGTAAAACAATCAGCTTTACTCAATATCCCAATTCAAATAGTAATCTAATCCAGAAACATTCTCAAGAGACACACCCAGAATAATGTTTGACCAAATGTTTGGACACATAATATCCAGTAGACCCATAAAGTTACCATTACACAAACATTTAAAAGTAAGGCTTTGCTTTTACTTTTTTTTTAGTTGTTTTTCTTCAGATTAGTTCCCACTTGCTCCCCATAAATACAGGAATGAGGATCATAGAGATATAAGTAACAGTTATGGAAAGCTTGGATGATTAATTGAGAAAACACAGATCTCTGCACTGCTTGATTATATTTTCTTTAACAACTAAAAATGTTGGCTGAATTAATCACTACTTATCAAAGGAGACTAGTTTTCTGTGACTACTTGGTTTACTGTCTCAAAAATCTATATACTCTGAGTGAAGAGCTATGACTTTGGCCAAATCTTATAGAGAATGGCAGTTAATCAACTGATCAGTTATACATATTAACTTAAAGTTCTGTGAAAACTTACACATGAAGTTAAAGATTTTCATCCTTTCTCAAATAATGTAAAAATGAATAAGAATAGTAAAACAAATTCAGTTGATAATAGAAAGGTAAATAACATACAACCAAACTGTAAGATTATAGGATTTAATCACATTACTAACTACAGTTCATAAAAAAGGATGTTTGTGTTTAAGATATAATATATAATTATATTTAGTAAATGTATCATTTACTAGCTGTAAGATCTGGGAAAGGAGTTGAGGTCACATAAGAATTCATACAATGCAGATCTTACCTAAGCTAGTGAAAGAGACAGGCATGTAAATATCTAATTGTGATTCTTTTTCATCATCAGCCAATTTTTCTTTTATCAGCAACCATGTGCAGGGCACTGTGTTTATAGACCTTGGAGATTTAAAAACATAGGAGATGTTGCTTTGTTCTTAATGGATTTGTAATCTAATTACAGAACCAGAACATACACATGCAATACCTGGGGACACACTAAGGGAAACATTGATTATCTGGGCAGTAAGTATTTGTAAACAATGAAGGCAACATTGAGGGTAAAGTACTTTAATGCCGTACTTCTTCCCCAAGTGCTTCATGTGGATTGAGGCCAGTACTAGCCTGGCGAAAATGATGCTTCCACACAGTAGCGCTTCCTCAGTGTAGAGCCCATGCCCACCTACGGGTGAGGGCAACAGGAGGAGGATTCCAGAACTATTTAAACAGCGAATGAGAGTTAAGATAAAAATTCATTTTTAAAAGGAATTTGCAGAATTAAGGATGGGCAGGAGGGGGTAGTTTATCATAACTGTATGGACATGTGTACATGTCTTAAAGGTATCAGCAGGTGGCTGATAAGCAAGCAGGGCCAGCTCTAGATATGCGGCTGTTTTCTCTGAATTACTTGTGTGAGGTTAAGTCACCCCATGTAGTTTGTCATCCTATGAAGCTTGTCACTCTACTCGAGTAATCCTCCCGACTTAATATCACACTCCTTCAAATGAAAACTCTATTAATTAATTAACTAATTAATCATTAAAAATATTTCGTTTAATTCCAGTTAACATGTAGTGTAATAAGTTTCAGGTGTACAGTAGAGTGATTCAACACTTCCATAAACTACCCTGTGCTCACCGCAAGTGCTCTCCTTAATCCCCATCGCCTGTTTCCCCATCCTCCCCATCCACCTCCCCTCTGGTGACCATCAGTGTGTTCTCTATTGTTAAGAGTTTATTTCTTGGTTTGCTTCTCTCTCTCTCTCTTTTTCCCTTTGCTCATTTGTTTTGTTCTTAAATTCCACATACGAGTAAAATCATATGGTATTTGTCTTTCTCTGATTAATTTCACTTAGCCTTATACTCTGTAGCTCCATCCATGTTGCAAATAGTGAGAATCATTCTTTTCTGTGGCTGAATAATATTCCCATATATATATGTGTGTGTGTATATCACATCTTTTGTTAAATATTTATTGAAGAGGGATGATCAATACCCTGTTATTATAAAATGTATATTTATGATTAATATTTGTTAACTGTATTTACTATGTTCTTTTTTCAAAGAAATATGACTATGAGGCATACCAAAAAAATTGCTTTATATTTAACTAAATAAATCCCTCATTCCTACATAACAGTATTGTATCATGCACTACTGTCTTCTATATTGTAACCCACTCCGATGTCATGGATTAGTTTATGGAAGATTTTGTTGTTGATCAGCGAAGCATCTTCCACTTCAAGAAAGAAAAGAAATTACAAGCTATAGGTCTACACTAAAAAGGGTGGATTCTTCTTTTTCATTTTTATATATTTTTTTCCATTTGAGGGACTTAACTACTTTGACAGAAAATACTAATTTGTGTTTTGTCATCTCAGGAAATTCTTATGGAAATTTGAATGGCCTTGGAACTGTATTTCAGAGTTATTTCAGTGGTGTTTGAACACCGTTTGTAGGTTTTTACTCTAGGTAGCTGCCCATCTGGCACCAACTTCACTCTAGATTGAAGTATGGGAGGGTGAGTAGAATCCTCTAGCACAATGTCCAGTACTTAGAGAGCAGGTGTGACATGAGCCTGGTCTTAACTGTTGACCAGTTGTAACAAAAGAGAAATCTCAAGCTCATTCCATTAAGGACATTCCACAGAAGCCAAAATTCCCATGTTAATCCCAGAAATTTTCAGTCTATCTAGAAGAAAGATAGTTTAATGGAAAGTTACTTAGGATTCAGTCCTTCATGTGGCTAAAACCTATTAACACTCCTTTAACCTCAACATACTCTAGATTTAAAAAAAATGTAAACACACACCCACACATATTCAGGTACATATGCACAGAATATCCTGTTGATTCTAATATCCATTTTCTTTATCTTTGCTAATGTCACCCGATTCCAAGCTACTGTCACCTCTCACCTCAACTATTTAAGAGACTCCTTCTGACTAATCTCCCTGCTTCTGCATTTGCCCTCCTAAATAACAGCCACAAATCATAGCACACTAACCCTTTTGTTCAATAGCTTTATTGCCTTTTTAATATACTTGGAATAAAAGCAAATTCTGTCACTTCAGTGTCCCACATAAATCAGCCCCTGTTTTGTTTTGTTTTGTTTTGTTTTTTACTGTTTTCTCCTTAATCATTAATATCCAAGCAAGTAGACATTATTTTAGTCTGTTGAATAGCTCAAGCTTTATAAGACTCACACCCTTTGCATTGGTTATATCCATTGCTAAGAGCACTTTTCTCCTTGATCTTCATTTGGTGAACTCATTTTCATCTTTCTGATCTCAGCCTGACTACGGCCTTCTCAGAGAAGCCCTATCTAACCACTATATCCTAGGTAGTCTCCAGAAAGCACTATTCCCCTGGCCTAACGTTCTCTACTGCATCACTTCATTTATTATTGTTTTCATGGCACTTCTTACCACCTGCAGTTCCCTCAATATCCATATTTATTTTTCACCCTGTCTTCTAGAATAAAAATATCACAGACAACATGGCATGCATTTCAAATGAAAAGGAAATTTATATTCAAAATGTGGTTTACCAAATTCAGAATCTAGTGATGATAATTTGACTGTGATGTGGTGGGTGGTTTGTGAGAATATTGAATGGAATAACAGATACTAAATCCTCGTCGCATGTTATATGTTAAGTTCCTAGCATTTGGTTCAGACTTACTAACTGTAAACTGTTATTGTTATGGAGATGATCATCTGACCATGAAGAAGGAGGGAGAGGGAAAAGGGGAGAAGACGGTTTAGAGGAGGAAACTAGTTCAAGATGTGATAAGGTCTCAACAGGATGCTAACAGCAGAAAAGCAAGGAAGCAACAAAACATTAGGTAGAATGATGTGAATGGGCATGAATATGTATGAGAATGAAAAAGCTAGGTTTGAGTTCCAAATTATTACTTGTTTATGTGACCGTGGGCAATTTACTTAAATTTTCTGAGCTGCGACTTCGTCTGTAACACCACCCTAAAAGTTTAATGTGTGTGTAACAAACCACCCTAAATGCTTAATGACTGGAAGTAACATGTATTATAATCTCTTATGGGTCTGGAGTTTGACAGGGCTCAGCTGGATGGTTCTCAGCCAGGGTCCTTCCTGAAGTGACAGTAAGAAAATGGGTAGAGCTGGGGTCATCTGAAGACTTTTTCATTCTTATCTCCGACACCTAAGCTCGGATGGCTGGACACACTAGCTAGTCAGGCATCTCTTTCAACATGGCTTTTCTCCATGGTAAACTTGGACTTCTAAACAGCGTGGTGGTCTCAGGGATTTGGAATACTTACCTTCATGGCAGCTGGATTCACGCAGAGCAGGCTTTCCAAGAAACCCAGGTGGAGGCTGCCTTACAAGTCTCAGAACAGCAATTTACCAATAATGGGCATTAAAATGTTATTAAAAAATCAGTTAATTTTATGAGAATCTCAATGAGATTATTGCTATCTGTACTGCATGTCTCTTTTTATGAGTCAGTAAATTTCCTCATTTTGCAACCGTTTTCTCTATTGTTTTGCAAAAAGCAATATAATTTATTCTAATTTTCAGTTAAGACATAATTAAGGAGATTTTAATATGTCTATTTTGATTTATTCAGCCAATATATAGATCAGTCATTTGCTTTAGTCGGTTTCCTTTCTATGTCCTTGCTTCAGTATAAGGTTGATAAGTATAAAGTCAGAAATGGAAATCATTTCACAAGTAAGAAATGAAGATGAGACATTTGAGTAAGGTGTGAGTTTAGGAGAAGTGATGAAGCATAATTACTAATATGTGCACAGATGATTAACTATTTTCCAATGAATGGGATAATGGATAATATGAAATTTCATACCACATTTGATATAAAGGAAAACACCCCATACTTTTCCAAAATTTCATTCTTAACTCTTTTAAACTAAAATGCATTTGTCCACAACATTTAATTTTCTGCATGGTCCAAGGACAGACTGATGTTTAGCAACTCCTGTTCATACTTTCTGTAAACGTAAGCCCTTGAACCAGGATCTACAAACGGAAAATCCTCAAAATATGTAATGATGAGTTGTGTAAGGGAGGAGGAGTCGGCTGAATAATGTCCATCCAAAGATTTCAGCTTCCAACGCCTGGAATCTGTAAATGTTACCTTGAAAGGAAAAAGGTCCTTGCAGTGTGACTATGTTAAGGATCTTGGCATGTGGAGCTCACTCTGGGTTTTCCAGGTGGCCCCTAAATCCATTACCAAAGTCCTTATAAGCGAGAAGCAAAGGGGCTTTGACACACAGACACTCAGAGGTGGAGCCTGTGTGAAGAAGGATGCAGAGATTGGAAGGATGCACCCATTAAATTAAAGAATGCCAGGAAATGGCACCTGCCAGAAGCTAGGGGCAGCAAGGAGCAGAATCTTCCCCAGACACACATGGGTTTCAGACTTCCGCACTCCAGAACTAAGGGAGAATAAATTTCTCTTGTCTTAACCCATCAACTTTGTGATACTTTAGTACAGCAGCCACAAGAATCTAGTATAGGAGAAAAATAAGCTCACACGTGGAATAAATTAAAATAGAAAATAGAAGACAATTTTTAAGATGCCTGGATTTGTAAAAAGTATTATGGAGAGCCCCATCCTGTTTAATGGTACTAAAATTCTTAATATAATTTTATTTCTTTTTGATCCCTCTAGCCAGTCCCCTGAAACAGCCGTTCATTAATCCAATGGGTATTTATTAAGAGCAAACACAAGGCTGGATTCTGGGGAATTCAAAGTGGCCAGAGAGTTTATATTCTACTAGAGCACACAGACACTAGGTAAAAATATATAATTTAATAATTAATTGAATGGCATTGTTTTAAGTACTATGAGAAAACATAAGATGGTACAGAAATGAGCTGTCCTATGTTGAACAACTTATTTAAAATTACTGAACCTTGGGGGCACCTGGGTGGCTCAGTTGGTTGGGCGTCCCACTTTGGCTCACATCATGATCTCGTGGTTCATGCGTTCGAGCCCCATGTCAGACTCTGTGCTGACAGCTCAGAGCCTGGAGCCTGCTTATGATTCTGTGTCTCCCTCTCTCTCTGCCCCTCCCCTGCTAGCACTCTTTCTGTCTGTCTCTGTGTCAGAGCTAAATAAACATTTAAAAAAGTAAATAAAATTACTGAACCTTGGTTTTGTTTTGTTCTGCTTTGTTTCAACTTTCTTTGCATTGTTTGTAGGACAATCAAATGAGAGTGTGTCTAGCACAGAGTAGCTTATTTTTAAAAAAGTAACAAAACAAGAAACCTCCTATTGCATTTTTTTCTTTGTCCTGTCTGGACTATCTTTTCCCTCAGAAGATAGGGAATTCTGTGGTATTAGAATGTGTACCCTCTTCACAAGTATGCTTCTTTTTATATCATCCTTAATTTATAAACCTTACCAGAAGAATATAATTATACTTCATAACGTATTTTTCTATATCAGATTCCTTAGTGTCTAACATTCCAGGACTATAAATTGTGTGACTGGACATTTTGGGCCCTATAAAATAAACTCTGAGAAACTATCAGAAAAAAGTTGTCTGTAGAATGTGGATGCTTATCAGATTGTCGTGGTCATGAATAATATCCAAGAAATATGGTATCATACTTGAACTTTCATATTTATGTAAAGCTTTCTGCAAACCCTAAAGTCAACTCTAAAGTGTGCATATTTTAATCCTAATGCTGTCAGGTGTTAGGGATAAACCTCAGTGAACAACGTGTATGCCACAAAATCCGAGGAAATATAGTTCTGACTCTGGATAGGTGCCAATGAGGAAGCATTTTAAAAGTGGCTGAAACAAATGAACATTGTAGAGAACTCCATAATTTTTAAGATATTGATTTTGAATTAATATCCAGCTTATGTTCTCCTTCCAGTTAAAGCAAACATGTGAAATGAACATTTTGTCATAGTTTAACATCAATTCATGTGAGTTTAAAGTCAAACTAGGTCAAAATCATCCAGTAATCTATCTTTGAAAATAATGCAGCCAACTTTTAATTAAAGTTTTCTATTTTAACTGGTTTTCTTTCTTATTGGATTATTATGTTGGCTTATGTAGGTTAAACAGATTTAGTATATCCATAGTGGCATTAGAAAGCCTTCTGTGTTTGTGTCCAGTAGAGTAATATTATCAGCTTAGAGTACTTATAATCTTCTTCTCCCTCTTTTCCACATTATTTGTAGGCCTTCTCTAGGTGCTAAGATAGTTGTGTCACCAGTGAAAAATTCAGTGAATATCTGCTAATACAGAATTCAATCACATCCATTTCGTGAAAAAACTTACATGATTAAAAAATGAAATCTCTTATTTGAGAAATGAGAATTAAATGGTTAGCTACATTCATTGAAGAGAATGATGTTGCTTATTGCTTTGCAAAAATCCATATCTGTAAAAAGAAATACAGAGTAAGACCAAAAATATTTTTGCTTTTGATTAGGGAATTGAAGGAATGAGTAGTAGAAACAGTTTAAATCAAGAGAGAAAAATCTCAATGTAGCTGTGAGCTGAATGACAATAGATTTCTGTTACCTTTCTTAGAGAACACGGTTACGAGCCTAATTATAATTTAAGACGTTATTAAAAATGAATGAAAACTCGTTCGGCTCCTCACAAATATCATGGAATATGCTTTTATTTACATTGCACATACACTACCTATTCATAGAACTTGAAAGAAAAAAACACAGAGCTAAAAGTTTCAGATGGACAATATAGTGGTTCAACAGTTCCTTACACCACCTGGTGCCCATCACAACTGCATCCTTAATCCCCGTCACCTATTTAGCCCATCCTGTGACCCATCTTCCTTCTGGTGATCATCAGTTTGTTCTCTGTAGTTTAGAGTCTGTTTCTTGATTTGTCTCTTTCTTTTTCTCCTTTGCTCATTTGTTTTGTTCCTTAAATTCCACATATGAGTGAAATCATAATGTGTTTGTTTTTCTCTGACTGATTATTTCACTTAGCATAACATTCTGTAGCTCCATCAATGAGCTTGCAAATGGCAAGACCTGTTTCTTCTTTATGGCTAATATTCCAGTGTGTGTGTGTGTGTGTGTGCGTGTGTGTGTGTGTGTGTACTGCATCTTTTTTTTTTTAAACTTTACTGCTTAGTATTTATTTTTGAGAGAGAGACAGAGACACTGAGCATTGGTGGGGAAGGGGCAGAGAGAGAGGGTGACACAGAATCTGAAGCAAGTTACAGGCTCCGAGCTGTCAGTACAGAGCCCTACATGGGGCTCGACCTCAGGAACCATGAGATCATGACCTGAACCGAAGTCACGCTTATCCAGCTAGCCTCCCAGGCGCCCCTATACCACATCTTCTTTATCCATTCATTAATCGATGAACACTTGAGCTGCTTTCATATCTTGGCTGTCTAAAAATGCTGCAGTAAAAATAGGGGTGCACGTGTCCCTTGAATTAGTATTTCTGTATTCATAAGGTAAGTACCCAGTACTGTGATTACTGAATTATAGGGTATTTCTATTTTTAATTTTTTGAGGAACCTCTATATTGTTATCCACAGTAGCTGTACCAGGTTGCATTCCCATTTACAGTGAACTAGTGTTCCTTTTTCTCCACATTCTTGCCAACACTTGTTTCTTGTATTGTTGATTTTAGCCATTATGACAGATGTGAGGTGATATCTCATTGTAATTTTGCTTTGCATTTGCATTTTCCTGATGATAAATGACTTTGAGCATCTCTTCATGTGTCTGTTGGCAATTTGTATGTCTTTTTTGCAGAAATGTTTATTCATGTCTTCTGTCCATTTTTAAATCGGATTATTTGTTTTTTGGGTGTTGAGTTTTAGAAGTTATTTATATATTGGATACTAACCCTTTATCCAATATGTAATTTGCAAACATCTCCCATTCCATAGGTTGCCTTTTAGTTTTGTTGATTGTTTCCTTCCCTGTGAAGAAGTATTCTATTTTGATATAATCCCAATAGTTTATTTTGGCTTTTGTTTTTCTTGTCTCAGGTGACATATCTAGAAAGAAGTTACTATATCCACTGTCAAAGAAGTTATTTCCTATGTTCTCTTCTAGGATTTTCATGATTTCAAGGGTCGCCTTTACATCTTTCATCCATTTTGAATTCATTGTTGTGTTAGGTATAAGGTCCATTTTCATTCTATTTTGATATAGTCCCAATAGTTTATTTTGGCTTTTGTTTTTCTTGTATCAGGTGACATATCTAGAAAGAAGTTGCTACATCCATTATCAAAGAAGTTATTTCCTATGTTCTCTTCTAGGATTTTTATGATTTCAAGGGTCGCCTTTACATCTTTCATCCATTTTGAATTCATTGTTGTGTTAGGTATAAGAAAGTGGTCCATTTTCATACTTTTGCATGTAGCTGTCCAGTTTTCTCAACACCATTTGTTGAAGAGACAGTCTTTTTCCCATTGGATAATCTTTCCTGCTTTGTCCAAGATTAATTGGTCATATGGTTGTGGGTTTATTTCTGAATTTTCTATTCTGATCCATTGATCTGTCAGTTTTTGTTTCCGTACCATATTGTATTGATTACTAAAGCTTTGTAATGTATCTTGGAGTCTGGAACTGTGATGCTTCCAGCTTTGCTTTCCTTTTTCAAGATTGCTTTAGCTATTCATCGTCTTTTGCGGTTCCATACAAATGTTAGGAATGTTTGTTCTGGTTCTGTGAAAAAGGCTGTTGGAATTTTGATAGGGATTGCATTAAATGTATGGTTTGCTTTGAATAGTATAGATATTTTAACAATATTTGTTCTTCTAATCATGAGTATGGAATATCTTTCTTTTTTGTGTGTCAGCTTCAATTTCCTTCATCACTGTTTTCAGAGTATAGGTTTTCATCTGTTTTGTTAGGTTTATTCCTAGGTAGCATATTATATTTGGTGCAGGTGTAAATGGGATTACTTTCTTAATTTCTCTTTCTGCTGCCTCATTATTGGTGTGTATATATATATGTGTGTGATGGATTGTGGTCCATTGGTTTTGTGTTCTGTGAACATACCAAATTTGTCTATGAGTTCTAGCAGTTTTTTGGTGGTTTTAGTTTTTCTATATATAGTATCATGTCATCAGCAAATAATGAATGTTTTACTTATTCCTTACCTATTTGGATGTCTTTTATTTCTTTTTTTTGTTTGATTGTTGTGGCTAGGACTTCCAGTACTAAGTTGAATAAAAGTGGTGAGAATAGACATCCTGGTCCTGTTCCCTGACTTTTCCCATGAAGGATGATGTCAGCTATGGGTTTTTCATATATGGCCTTTATTATGTTAAGGAATGTTCTTGCTAAATCTACATGTTGAGAGTTTTTATCATGAATGGATTTTGAACTTTGTCAAGTGATTTTTCTACATCTATTGAAATGATCATATGGTTGTTATCCTTTCTCTTAGGGATATAAAGAATCACATTGATTGATTTGTAAATGTTGAATCACCCCTGCAACCCAAGAATAAATCCCACTTGATCATGTGAATGATTTTTTAATGTATTGTTGGATTTGGCTTGCTAGTATTTTGTTGAGGATTTTTGCATCTATGTTCATCAGGGGGTGGTCCTGTAGTTCTCTTTTATAGTGGTATCTCTATCTGATTTTGGTAATAGGGTAATGGTAGTCTCATGAGATGAATTTGGAAGTTTTTCTTCTTTTTCCATTTTTTAAAATGGTTTGAGAAGAATCAATATTAATCTTTCTTCAAATGTTTGGTAGAATAAACCTGTGAAGCCATCTGTCCCTGGACTATTGTTTGTTGGGAGTATTTTGATTACTGAGTTAGTTTCTTTGCTGGTTATCAGTCTGTTCAAATTTTCTATTCCTGTTTCAGTTTTGGTAGTTTATGTCTTTTTAGGAGTTTATCCATTTCTTCTAGGTTGTCCAATTTGTTGGTGTGCAGATTTTCATAATATTCTCTTCTAAGATTGTATTTTGGGGTGTTGGTTATTATCCTCACTCATTTGAATTTTATTTATTTGAGTCCTTTATCTTCTTTCTTGATAAGTCTTGCTAGAGTTTTGTCAGTTTTATTGATATTTTTCAAAGAACCATCTCCTGGTTTCATTGATTTGTTCTATTGTTTTTTTTTAATTTTATTATTTATTTCTTCCCCAATCTTTATTGATTCCTTCCTATGGATGGTTTTAGGTTTTGTTTACTATTCTTTTTCTAGCTCCTTTAGACTAAGATTATTGTTTATTTGAGATTTTTATTGATTCTTGAGGTAGGGCTTTATTGTTATAAACTTCCCTCTTGGGATGGCTTTGGCTGCATCCCAGAGGTTTCAGACAGTTGTATTTTCATTTGGTTACGTGTACTTTTTATTTTTTTCTTTTATTTCCTGATTGACCCATCCATTGTTTAGTGGCATATTAATTAACCTTCATGTATTTTTGCTCTTTCCAGATTTTTTCTTGTGGTTGACTTCAAGTTTCATAGCTATGTAGTCAGAAAAATACATGGTATGACTCTGATCTTAAATTTGTTGAGGTTCATGTTATAGACTAGTATGTGATCTATTCTGGGAGATGTTCCACGTGTACTTGAAAGGATTGTGTATTCTGCTGTTTTGGGATGGAATGTTCTGAATATGTCTGTTAAATCCATCTGGTCCAGTGTAGCATTTTCAAAGCCATTGTTTTCTTGTTGATTTTCTATTTAGATGATATATCCATTGTTGTATGTGGTACCCCACTATTATTGTATTATTATTGATTGATTCATTTATGTTTGTTATTCAGTTCTATGCATTTGGGTGCTCTCATGGTGGGTGCATAAAATATTTACAATTGTTATGTCTTCCTTTTGGGTTGTCCCCTTTATTATTATGTTGTGTCCTTCTTTGTCTCTTATTACAGTCTTTGTTTTAAAGTCTAGTTTGTCTGATATAAGTATTGCTACTCCAGCTTTCTTTTGACAACTGTTTGCATGATAAATGAATCTGTCCACTCACTTTAGACTCCAGGTGTCTTTAGGTCTAAAATAAGACTCTTGTTAGCAACATATAGATGGGCCTGGTGCGTTAACATTTATGTCACCCTATGTCTTGTGATTGGAGTGCTTAGTCTATTTACATTCAATATAATTATTGATAAATATGTTTTTATTGCCATTTTATTATTTGTTTTGTCATTGTTTATGAAGATTTTCTCTGATCCTTTCTTCTCTTTCTCTCATGTTTGCTGATTTTCTTTAGTGATATATTTGAATCTCTTTTTCTTTATTATTATATTTATTAGTGATTGTTGTTATATAGTACCATTCAGTTTTGTATATAACCTCTTCTGCATATAGCAGTCTATACTAAGTTGATGGTTTAAGTTTGACACCATTCTTTACTCCTTTCCTCCCTATTTTTAGATACATATTGTCATATTTTACATTCTTTTATTTTGTGAGTTCCTTTGCTGATTTTTATAGAAATTTTTATAGAATATTTATTTTTATTCCTTTTGAGTTTTCTACCTTTAATCTCTCCTGTCTATTCTAAGAGTCCCCTTTAATATTTTTTTGTTTGTTTGTTTTCTTTTATAGGTTATTGTCAAGTTGATTTCCATATAACAGTGTTCATCTCCACAAGAGCCCTTCTCCCTGCCCATCACCTCCCTTCCCCTCTCCTGCTCCCCCATCACCCCTCAGTTTGTTCTCAGTATTCAAGAGTCTCTTATGGTTTGCCTCTCTCCCTCTCCCCAACCATTTTCTCCCTCCCCCTCCCCCATGGACCTCTGTTAAGTTTCTCCTATTCCACTTATGAGTAAAAACATATGATATCTGTCCTTCTCTACCTGACTTATTTCACTTAGCATAACACCCTCGAGTTCCATCCACGTTGCTACAAATGGCCAGATTTCATTCTTTCTTATTGCCATGTAGTATTCCATTGTATATATAAACCAGATCTTCATGATCCATTCATCAGTTGATGGAAATTTAGGCTGCTTCGATGATTTGGCTATTATTGAAAGTGCTGCTGTGAACATTGGGGTACATGTGCCCCTATGCCTCAGCACTCCTCTATCCCTTGTAAATTCCTAGCAGTGCTATTGCTGGGTATTAGGGGAGTTCTATTGTCAATTTTTTGAGGAACCTCCACACTGTTTTCCAGAGGGGCTGCACCCATTTACATTTCCACCAATAGCAAAGGAGGGTGCCCATTTCTCCACATCCTCACCAGCATCTATAGTCTCCTGATTTGTTCATTTTAGCCACTCTGACCGGCGTGAGGTGGTATCTCAGTGTGTTTGGATTTGTGTTTCCCTGATGATGTGATGCTGAACATCGTTTCATGTGTCTGTTGGCCATCTGAATCTCCTCTTTGGAGAAGTGTCTAGGCATGTCTTCTGCCCATTTCTTCACTGGATTATTTGTTTTTCAGGTGTGGAGTTTGATGAGTTTCTTATAGATTTTGTATACTAGCCCATTATCCAATATGTCATTTGCAACTATCTTTTCCCATTCCATCAGTTGCCTATTAGTTGTATTGATTGTTTCCTTTGCCGTGCAGAAGCTTTTTACTTTGATGAGGTCCCAATAGTTCATTTTTCTTCTTGATTCTCTTGCCTTTGGAGATGTGTCAAGTAAGAAATTGCTGCGATTAAGGTCAAGGAGGTTGTTTCGTGCATTCTCCTCTAGGGTTTTGATGGTTTTCTGTGTCACATTCAGGTCCTTCATCCATTTTGAGTTTATTTTTGTGTATGGAGTAAGAAAGTGGTCTAGTTTCATTCTTCTGCATGTTGCTGTCAATTCTCCCAGCACCATCTGTTAAAGAGGCTGTCTTTGTTCCATTGGATACTCTTTCCTGCTTTGTCAAAGATCAATTGGCCATACATTTGTGCGTCCAATTCTGGGATCTCTTTTCTAGTCCATTTGTCTATGTGTCTGTTTTTGTTCCAATACCATACTGTCTTCATGATAACAGTTTTGTAGTAGAGGCTAAAGTGTGGGATGGTGATGCCTACCGTTTTGGTTTTCTTCTTCAATATTACATTGGCTATGTGGGGTCTTTTGTGGTTCCATACAAATTTTAGGATTGTTTGTTCTAGCTTTGAAAAGAATGCTTGTGCGATTTTCATTGGGATTGCATTGAATGTGTAGATTGCTTTGGGTAATAATGACATTTTAACAATATTTATTCTGCGGCTCCATGAGCATGGAATGTTTTTCCATTTCTTTGTGTCTTCTTCAATTTCCTTCATAAGTTTTCTATAGTTTTCATCATATACGTCTTTTACATCGTTGGTTAGGTTTATTCCTAGGTGTTTTATGGTTTTTCGTGCAATTGTGAATGGGATCAGTTTCTTGATTTCTTTCTGTTGCTTCATCATTGGTGTATAAGAATACAACTGATTTCTTTACATTGATTTTGTACCCTGCTACTTTGCTGAATTCATGGATCCATTCTAGTAGGCTTCTGGTGGAGTCTGTCAGGTTTTCCCTGTAGAGTATCATGTCATCTGTGAAAAGTGAAAGTTTGACTTCATCTTTGCCAATTCTGATGCCTTTTATTTCCTTTTGTTGTCTGTTTGCTGATGCTAGGACCTCCAGCACTATGTTAAACAACAGTGGTGAGAGTGGACATATATGTCATGTTCCTGATCTCGGGCAAATCTCTCAGTTTTTCCCCAATGCGGATGATATTATCTGTGGGCTTTTCATAAATGGCTTTTATGATGTTTAAGTAAGTTCCTTCTATCCCGACTTTCTCAAGGATATTTTTTAAGAAAGGATGCTGTATTTTATCAAAAGCGTTTTCTGCATCTATCAATAGGATCATAGGGTTTTTATATTTTCCTTTGTTAATGTGATGTATCGTGTTAATTGATTTGTGAATATTGAACTAGTCCTGTAACCCAGGAATGAATCCCACTTGATCATGGTGGATAATTCTTTTTATATGCTGTTGAATTCAATTTTCTAGTATCTTGTTGAGTATCTTTGCATGTGTATTCATCAAGGATATTGGCCTGTGGTTCTCTTTTTTTGCTGGGTCTCTATCTGGTTTGGCAATCAAAGTGATGCTGGCTTCGTAGAATGAGTTTGGAAGTTTCCCTTCTATTTCTGATTTTTGGAATAGCTTGAGAAGAATGGGTATTAACCCTGATTTAAATGTCTGGTAGAATTCCCCAGGGAAGCCATCTGGCCCAGGGATCTTATATGTTGGGAGATTTTTGATAACTGATTCAGTTTCTTCACTAGTTATGGGTCTGTTAAGATTTTCTATCTCTTCCCATTTGAATTTTGGTAGTGCATGTGTTTAGGAATTTGTCCATTTCTTGTAGGTTGTCCAGTTTGTTGGCAGATAATTTTTCATAGTATTCCCTGATAATTGCTTGTATTTCTGAGGGATTGGTTGTAATAGATCCATTTTCATTCGTGATTTTGTCTATTTGGGTGCTCTCTCTTTCCTTTTTGAGAAGCCTGGCTAGAGGTTTATCAATTTTGTTAATTTTTTCAAAAAACCAACTCTTGGTTCCATTGATTTGCTCAACTGTTTTTTTTTTGGATTCTGTATTGTTTATTTCTACCCTGATCTATTTCTGCTGGGTTTGGGGTGCCCTTGCTGCTCTGCATCTAGTTCCTTTAGGTGCGCTGTTAGTTCCTTTGTATTTGCGCTTTTTCTAGTTTCTTGAAATAGGCCTGGATTGTAATATACCTTCCTCTTAGGACTGCCTTTGCTGCATCCCAAAGAGTTTGGCTTGTTGTATTTTCCTTTTCATTTGTTTCCATATATTTTTTTAATTTCTTCTCTAATTTCCTGATTGGCCCATTCTTTCTTTAGTAGGATGTTCT
>CM053567.1:9236287-9264955 GCA_028646485.1 Cryptoprocta ferox | reverse complement strand
TTGTTTCCATATATTTTTTTAATTTCTTCTCTAATTTCCTGATTGGCCCATTCTTTCTTTAGTAGGATGTTCTTTAACTAAACTCCATGTTTTTGGAGGTTTTCCAGACTTTTTCCCGGGATTGATTTCACGTTTCATAGCATTGTGATCTGAAAGTGTGCATGGTATGATCTCAGTTCTTTTATATTTATGGAGGGCTGCTTTATGACTCAGTATGTGGTCTGTCTTGGAGAATATACCGTGTGCACTCAAGAAGAAAATGAATTCAATAGCCTCAGGATGTAGAGTTCTAAGTATATCTGTCAAGTCCATCTAGTCCAATGTGTCATTCAGGTCCATTGTTTCTTTAGTGATTTTCTGTCTGGTTGATCTATCCATTGCTGTAAGTCGAGTATTAAAATCCCCTGTAATAAGCACATTCTTATCAATAAGATTGCTTATGTTTGTGATTAATTGTTTTATGTAATTGGTGCTCCCAAATTCGGTGTGTAGATGTTTATAATTGTTAGCTCTTCTGATGGAGAGACCCTGTAATTATTATATAATGCCCTTCTTCATCTCTTGCCATTGCCTTTATTTTAATGTCCAGTTTGTCAGATATAAGTATGGCCACTCCAGCTTTCTTTTGACTCGCAGTCGCATGATAGATATTTCTCCATCCCCTTACTTTCAATCTGAAGGTGTCCTCAGGTCTAAAATGAGTCTCTTGTACACAGCAAATAGATGGATTTTGCTTTTTTATCCATTCTGCTATCCAATGTCTTTTGAATGGAGCATTTAGTCCATTTACATTCAGAGTTATTATTGAAAAATATAGGTAAGAGTCATTGTGTTCTCTGTCGGATTCATGCTTGTAGTGGTGTCTCTGGTACTTTGTGTTCCTTGCAACATTTCCCTCATAGAGTCCCTTTTAGTATTCCTTGTAGGGCTGGTTTAGTGGTGATGAATTCCTTCAATCTTCGTTTGTTTGGGAAAACCTTTATCTTTCCTTCTGTTCTGAACGACAGGCTTGCTGGATAAAGGATTCTTGGCTGCATATTTATTCTGTTCATCACATTGAAGATTTCCTGCCATTCTTTTCTGGCCTGCCACGTTTCTGTAGATAGGTCTGCAACTACTCTGATGGGTCTCCCTTTGTATTTTAGGGCCCTTTTATCTCTAGCTACTTTCAGAATTCTCTCTTTATCCTTATATTTTGCCTGTTTCACTATGATATTTTATGCAGAAGATCGATTCAAGTTACGTCTGAGGGGAGTTTTCTTTACCTCTTGGATTTCAATGTCTGTTTCCTTCCCCAGATTGGGGAAGTTCTCAGCTATAATTTGTTCAAGTACCCCTTCAGCCCCTTTCTCTCTTTCTTCTTCTTCTTCAGGAATTCCTATGATATGGATATTGTTCCATTTGATTGTATCACTCAGTTCTCGAATCTCCTTTCGTGCTCATGGATCAATTTATCTCTCTTTTTTCTTGGTTTCCTCTTTTTCTATAATTGTGTCTTCTAATTCACCTATTCCCCTCTCTGCCTCTTCAACCCATGCAATGGCTGCCTCCATTTTATTATGTACCTCATTTATAGCGTTTTTTAATTCATCACAACTATTTTTAAGGTCCATAGTCTTTATAGCAATAGCTTCTCTCATGTCTTTCATGCCTTTTTAAGCCTAGCGATTAATTTTATGACTATTGTTCTAAATTCTTAGTCAGTTATG
Organism: Cryptoprocta ferox; assembly: GCA_028646485.1. Lineage (NCBI taxonomy): Eukaryota > Metazoa > Chordata > Mammalia > Carnivora > Eupleridae > Cryptoprocta > Cryptoprocta ferox. The sequence goes on along the minus strand of CM053567.1, from coordinate 9,263,246 downwards.
TTGCTTATATCTGTTTTGACCAATTATTTAGCTGTCACTTCTTCCTGGAATTTCTTTAGAGGAGAGTTCTTCTGTTTTGTCATTTTGGCTAGCTTTGTCTCTTGTAAGTTTTAAAAGCTTGTTATGCACTCTGCCCTATGAGTATTGCTATATTAAAGGAGGCTCATTGACTGTCCAGGGCCTGTCCATTCAGGAAGTGTTCTTTTAATGGTGTCCCTTGGTCTCTCTTGTGCCTTTGGTTATTTTATTTCCCTACTCGTAGTGATATTTGGGACTCTCCAAAATGTGTACTTTGGCTTGTTTCTTGAGGTAGTCTTATGAGGCTGTCTTCTTAGTGGACTCTGTCTCTTTTCCTCCAAGACTCTTGTGGTTCAGCATCCTTTGACTTCAGCCCTTTTGTGTTTGAATAGATGCAGGTGGGAAGTACAGAACTCCCTACTTCTCTGCCATCTTGCCTCCCCTCCTCCCTTTAATATTTCTTACAGGTCTGATTTAGTGGTCATGAAGTTCTTTAGTATTTGTCTTGGAAATGCTTTATCCTTCCTTCTATTCTGAGTGATAGCTTTGCTGGATAGAGTATTCCTGGCTGCTGATTTTCTCTATTCAGCACTTTGAATATATTATGCCACTGCCTTCTGGCTTGGAACGTTTCTGCAGAAAAGTCCCCTTATAACCTTATGGTGTTGTACTTTTGTCTTCTTTTGTCTTGCTGTTTTAATTTTTTTTCTGTATCACTATCTTTCTTCAATGTAACAGCAGTATGTCTTGGTGTGGATCTGCTTTTGTTGAATTTTGGGGAATTTTCTTTACCCCCTGTATCTGGATATCTGTTTTCTTCACCAGATCAGGGAGGTTTTGCTATTCTTTCTTCAAGTAAATTTTCTGCTTTCTCTTCTTCTTCTGGGACTCCTGTAATACAACTGTTATTACATTGTTGGAGTCACTGAGTTCCCTCACTCTATTCTTGTTTTGCATAATTCCTTTTTCTCTCTTTTGTTTAGCTTTATTACATTTCATTACACTGTCTTCTAGGTCATTACATTGTGCCATCGCTTCTTTCAGCCTGCTGGTCATTCCATCAAGCATGCATCTCATTTTGTTTAAGCCCTTTATCTCTGCTATGTTATTTCATATCTCTCTGTTAAAGGTCTCACTCATGTCTTCCACTCTTTTCTCAAGTCCAGTGAGTATCCTTCTGATCATTGCTTTAAATTCTCTTTCAGGCATGTTTCTTATATCTGTTTCACTTAGATCTCTAGCCATGGTTTTGTCCTGTTTTTTCATTTGAGATCATTTTTCTTTCTATTCATTTTGTCTAAGTCTCTGTGTCTGTTGTTGTTGTTGTTGTGTGTGTATGTGTGTGTGAGTGAGTGTTAAAAAAGTCAGCCACATCTCCTGTACTTGAAGGTAATGGCTTTCTAAAGAAGAGGTCCTTTAGTGCTCTTTTGTGTAGTTCCCCATGTCCGAGTACTTCCCAGTGTGTCTCCAGTGCTGGGTGTGCTCTGCTGTTTTTTCCTGGCCTCTTTATTTTTCAGGCCAGTCATCTGTAGAGGCTCTCTTTGCAATGTTTGGTCCATGACCTGAAAGTGTTGTGTTTTCACTAGGTATGTTCTGGTTTGTTTGTGAAATGAGACCTATTGCCACCACCACCAGAAAGTAGGCTCTACAAAACTCCTCAGCAAGGAGATATGGTTGAGCAGGGATGGGGTGCCCCATCTGGCTAGCACTGATATAGAAGAGACTGAGCACGCCATTCATCTAAGTTGCCAGGGGCGGGGATAGGGGGTGGGGTGGGAGGGGCTTGGTGTAACCAAGTTAAATAGTAAGTGTGGTGCTGTGCTAGTTCCAGCAGGTGGCCTCTGTGCTTATGCTCAGGGACAGGGGAGATAGATGGCTCTGGCCAGTTTTCTTGTTCCTGGATGGGTCTCTCCATGAATGCTTCCTCTCTGAGATATGCTCTGAGATGAGCAAATAACCTCTCCGCTGTGTTCCCCCATGCACTTTACAGATCACTCTTTCCACACTGTGTATCCACAGGCTGTTTTCTTCCCTTCTCTCCAAAAGCAGCACAGTACTTTCTCTTCGGGCTTCATTCCAGTCAAGCCCACTGACCTTTACAACTAAACCCTTTATGCCCCATTGGTTGCCAGGAGTCACAAAATCTGGACCCTCTTGCTTTCCAGGCCAATTTCTCTGGGGATTTGTTTCCCCCTTGTGCTCCCCTGTGTGTTAGTCTCTCACCCTTCTCTGGGACCCTGGCTCCCTCCCCTCCATAGCTGTCACAATCCATTTCTCTCCCAAACCCCATCTCAGCAGTTTGTTCTCTCAGTCTTCAGATCAGTTTCTGGGGTATTTAGGGTGATCTGACAGTTACCTAGTATTTATGGAAAGAGGAGAGTCTTGGGTCCTCCTTCTCCACCACTATCTTCCAACTGTAAGGAACCATTTCAATGATCTCTTCCCAAATAGCAATTAACTGAAGGTACTCAACTTCAAAGATATAAAAGAAAATGCAATTTTGGCCTTCTAGCCAGCTAGAGTGCCACCAAATTAGAGGCACTCTTGAGTTCATATTTCTTCTGAACTGGAATAATGCACGAATGCATTAGTAGGTGGGGGGGAGGAAGAAGTAGAAATACAGTTTGGCTGTGGTATTGCAATGTTTCCTTTCTACAGCATAGCAACCAGTTTAAGTAAGAAAAATAGAATAAGTGAACTAACTTCCAGAACGGTAATAGCATCTGTGATAAAGAGTGGTTTTAGCAAAATAAACATTAAGTTGCAGTTAGAAAAAGGTAAATTATTGTTCAAACAAATTCCATTGAAACAAATAATTTAGTATTTCTAAGGCAAACGTTTGAAACTTCATACCTAATTTTGGTCAGTACAAGATGCCATAGATCCATTTTCTCCTTCTCCTTTTTGCCTAATACTATTACACATGCTGGACGTAAGGCAAGACACACCAAAGGAGAAATATGAACAGGGGAGTTCTCTCTTACTGTAAATATTGATGTTAAAAATTTTTAGATGGTACATTTCAGGAATTATGTGCAGAAATATAGGGACTATTCATACCTTTGATCATGTGAGGTTTTACTGTTGTTGCCATGGGACTGAAAAGAATATCTCTATTTGAGAGAAATGTGTATTAATTTCTAATACATTTTATTCAGAAACTTAGATATATGATGATCCACTAAAATCAAATTTGCCTGAAAATTTATTTGATGAATGCTCACATTAACAACTATTCTCAGATATAATTTTTCAGATATTAATTCAGGAAATTTGTGATGTTAATTTAAGAGCAATAGGTTAATTGATTTTAAATAAACTTGCCTATCAATATAAAGTTGAACATTCACGATTCATTCTATTATTTTTCCAGTTTTCACTGTTAAAAATTTAAATGTAATTATGCATGTATTAATTTTAAATCAGTGGAATTTTTAAAATTCATGTATAACTAGCATGGAAAACATTACTCAGCTCCTTTCTTTTTAACAAAAGAAATACTTAAATATACTCCTTTAAGAAATATAATGACTTATTTGCACATTGCTACAGTATTTGTATTCTCTTCTAGTTGTGACATTGCCATAAATTTGATTTCCTACTTGTGAATATATATTTTTGTTGGTAGGCTTACAGAACAGTAAAGCCATAGAAAGCATTTTACTCACAATGAAGTATTAAGGATATTGAAAGTATTGTTTTTTCTTAAAGCTACCATATCACTCTCTGTCATCTAAAGGTTCTTACCCCAGTTGGAATTATGCCAATAGCTCTTCTTCTTGCTGAATAATAAAGATATGAATGATAGTAATTCTAGACATAGTAAAAATTACAACTAAACTATTGTTAAGATTTGAAAAACTGAAGAAAATAATGGCCATGATTTTCAAACAAGGGTTTGTTCTTTTCTGCCAAGGGACATTTGGCAGTCTCTGAAGCCATATTTTGGTTTTCATAGCTGGGGAGGGAGTGTGCTGTCGTCTAGTGAGTTGAGGCCAGTGGTGCTGCTGATCAAAAATAAAATGGTATCACCGCTTTGAAGAACTTTTGTGATTTTTGAGACACTGAAGCAAACATCTACCCTGGGACTCAGTGACCCATGTAGTAATTTACAATGAAAATATATTCCAACAACAAAAAGTGCAGAGAATGTTCACACTGGCTTTATTGAACTAGAAACTGAGGACAAGCCAGTGTCTACTAACTGGAGAACAAATGAATATGCTGTGGTATATCCATACAAATGACCTTCAAAGGGAGACTGTACTGTTCCCATTTATAGTTTTCTGGGATTCACATGGATTGTACACACATAATTCATATGTCCATGGGGTGAAACTGACAAATTTCAGAAGTATTACGTTGAGAAAACGAAAAAAGCTACCAAAATACTTTTGTGTAATCCCATACATATGAGTTTTATGAAAATGTAAATCTAATCAATAGTGGTAGAAATCAGGAGGTTTTTGCCCTTGGAGTGGAGATGGGGACTTGACTGAAAAGAGGTTCAAGGGAAATTTCCAGAGTGATAGAAATATAATTTAGCATGTTTTGGGTCGTGTTTATTTATATTAGTGTCTATGATTGTCAATATTATAAACAAAATGAAAACAAAACACTTTTCCATACATTTAATTATACTATACATTTAATTTCTTATAAATTTATGTCTGTTGAATGATAAAACACATCACTCACACTTTCCTACCATTTTCCTACAACTTCAGGTAGCCCTGGAACCTTATGAAGGTTAGCCAATGATCCATAGTACAAAATCCTTTGTAGTTAATACATGAATAAAAAATAAAAGAAAGGCTTGGCATTAAAACAGAAAAAGAGACACATAAACACTATAAAGTCATTTTTTAAAATAGAATAAAATAGATATGGAGGAATAATAAGAAATGAGCATTGCCAAAATGTCTAGGTCCCTTTGATGAATCAAATATTAAACCTAAGAAAAACAGCATTTCTGGAAAGTAGGAAATTATTTTTTATCCACATGCACAAAATCTCAAGAAAGTCACCAAAATAATGCAGATGGAACTAAATTATAGAAAATAACTTCCTTTAGAAATAATCTCCAAAGTGAAGAGAGAAGACTTTAATCTTTTAGCTGAGGGTTGATATCAAGAGCAGGGAACAAAAACAAGATGTCAAATCTTTCTTAATGTGACACAGTCACAGAAGTCAATGGAGCACTCAGTATCAGCGCAGCCAATATAGCAGAAATCAGCAGGGTTTTGGATGAAACTCCTCATAAGATGTTAAAAGAGGAGATGTTGAGTGACTCTTGTAACACTGGGAAGAATCAAGGAAAGGAGAGAAGTGATGATGAAGCCATGTTTAACAGCATTAGAAACACTTGCAATGACAACTATTAAAAAACAGGCTGGGGGTCATGTGCTAACAATACCAAAGGGCAAAAAATATCAGAAGTGCAATGAAAGGCAATAGGAATATCCAAAGGAGGGGCAGTTGCAGTTCATATCTCAATGGAAGTTCTTTACAAATTAGCCTTCTTCCCTCAGAAAGAAGAAACAAGGAGCAGACAAGAAAATAAAAATAAGTGTTGTAAATTTTATATAAAATGCTCTATGGATTTCTCGTTCTTACAGATGACTGAGAAACACCAGTTTAGTACTTCTTATGTTCCAAATATCTGTAATGATTAAGAAATTTAAAAAAAATAGTTCACTGCTAGAAACTATAGAAGGATTCTATTTATATGACAAACTCTAATATATCGGTAAAGCTTTAACTAGATTAAAGGAAAGACATTATAAGATAAAGAAATTTTGGAAAAAAAATGGAAGAGATTCTCTGTGAGCTCATTAATCCAATTTAATGTATAGAGCAGCAAACGTTTAAAATTTGGGGAAAGGATAAAGCAGGATTCAGTCATTTGGGCATTGGTTATAGGAACACATATTGATCTTAATATTACTGTTGGTGTGGCTTCAGGATATCAGGAAGAATAAGTCCAGGAATAAATAACTGAAAACCCAACTCGAATGATAAATGAGTTACTGATTCCTTCTGATTGCCTTCTGGTAGGCATTTAGTTGTGTAGTTTTGTGTTACAGTAGTGAGGGAGAGGGCTGGTTTTGAGTTCTGTTGTTATGGTTACCCTAAGTGCACCAGGAACTTCAAATTCTTCTAATAACACCTTGCTGTGCCTTCTGTTTGTTCTTAGGACCTACCTTGCTTTGCTTCCTGGCGATCCCACACAGCTCCCAACCAGTATTCCACTGTCGTTGTTACTGGACTTCATGATGTTATGGGTGTAGAGGGATTGGGATGTACCTGGTGCTCTCAGTAAGTCTCTGTCTTTTCTGTGAACATGGGTATCTGTACTGTGGCCTTCATAAATGTTCGTGCTCCTTGTCTAGGTGTAAGACTCTGCCTAGACTTTCTTCCAGATGTAGAATTTTTCTTTTTACTGTTCTTCTACTATTTTTGATGCCTTTACTCACGTTAAGTCTTTGTTCCTTAGAAGCGATAGAAATGATGTATCTGCGTGGTGTATTTACGGGTGGTTGACATTCCATCTCCTGGCTTCAGTGATTCTTTTCCCAATTTCCTCAGGCTACAGATTCTGATAACTTCCCTCAGTACATAAAGTAGGAAAAGTTTTTCTTCTCCAGCAGCACCTTAGGGGAAGCTTTCTCAGTATGCCTCCCAGTATTCCCTGTGAGCAATTTGTAGGGTTCCTGGAGGCAAATCTGTAAGAGGATGCAGTTCTTCCTATAGACTTCAGGAGTTTGTCATTTTCATGCTACTGAAAACTCAGCATTTAAAAAATCTATTACAAATTTCTAGCTCTTTTACTGAAATAGATGGTATTTGATGGTGTCTGTCCCAGGTAGGCCACATGTTCACTCCTGTTTCTGCTCTGTACGTGCCTTTCTCCCTTTGTGAAGTTCTTTGTTATATGTTCTCCTGTCTCTGAATCTTTCAAAGTAAATCATTCATTTGTAGTTTTTCTGTTTTGTTTGTTGTTTTTGTTTTTGTTTTGTTTTTTGGTCTTAATGACAAGAGAGGAAGCCATGTTCTTTCCAGCTATTTAAGTCTCTGAGCTGAAGCAGGTTTACTTTATAGTATTCATATTTGGCCTGAGATTTTTAGTGGACCAGGAACTAGAAGGAGTTTCATGTGTAGGACAGGCTGGTACTCTGGTCCCATCTAATATGTTATTTTTAGTAGAGAGAAGTGTATGTGCAGCTACTTCCTTTACTAAGCTTTACTGGAGCCCAATAAGCTTTGATTGACAGATTTTGTTTTGTTTATGATGTAGATTATTTATTCTCTCTTAACCTTTCTTATGGACTATTTCTACAAGTATGTCTTTCCTGTCAGATTTCTTAAATCACTACCTTTATTCTTCTTCTTGGATACAGTGTTGGGAACCTTCAAGGCTATGAAGTACTTTCTTGTAGCAAAGAAAATATAGTTTTACACCTCCAGATATGCTAATTATGTGAGAATCTTATCTGATACCTAAACCATGAGTGTTTTATTTAGATGTTCTGGCATATCTATTCACTGCTTTTAGAATATGACCTCCTAGTTTCACAGACAAATTAATTCATGGTTCTCTTTCTTTACTGAATGCTTTTGTTTCTTTTAAGATAACTTTAAAGAAAAAGCAATATAACTATATTAAAAATACAAGTTTAATTTTAAGGGAATTTTACAGTTTTACACTTTTCCCTGTAGGAAGTTTGCTATACATATTTCTCATGCAAATGAATGAGATTTCCTTTTATCAATTTCTGCAGCAAATATAAATATCAATATATGATATATTCTTTAACAATATATTGGTAAATAATGTATTAGATTAAGCATTTAAAATTTATATCTGTTTCAGTTAAATTAATGTCATTATTTATGATACACATTTCTTTTTTTCTGGAGGCTGACTCATTATGGATTTTTAAAAATATTTTTCCTCTACATGTTCTATTTTTTTATTGATTCATAATAGTTTTATGAGGGTGAATGTATTAGCATTATAAAAAAGTATTTTATGGTCATTATTATGATTCTTCCTATGATTATAGCGTGCTTTGAAAGATTGTCTTTCCTCAAATATCTTCAAAAGTAATCGCCCATGGTTTCTTAAAGTATCTTTGTAGTTTAACATTAAAGTGAATACATTTGGGCTCCTTAAAAAGTAGTTTGATGTTGTATATAAGGTTGAATGTGTTTTGCTTTAATATAGCTTTCTCAAATAGTATTTGGCTGTACTCATATCAAATCTGCTTTCCGTCCTCATAAGAAATTCCACCAACATATGCAACAAATCAGTCCTTGTATTTTAGTCTATTTCAGGACCTTCTGCATTCTATTGATCTTTCTTATCAAAGTGGTGACAATTGAAATCATAGTACCGTTAGAATATACTAAAATGGTTGGAATCCATTCTTCTTCTTTCTTTTTTTAAACTTCTTACCTGTTTATTTTATATGGTGGAAATTAGATGTTTTATTTCTACTTGTAGAGTAGACTTCTGGTTTCCAATTTTTCCTGTAAGGAGTTTGGAAATTGCCACTCTGCCCTAACAGGTAATAAGCTGAACAGGCTGGAAGACCAGCAACTTTCCTTGGATCCGTAAGAGGAAAGAGGACACAGGTCAAAGCTCTGCCCCCAAGGTGGGAGAGACTGACAGATGAATCCAGGGAGTTGCTATTTCCCTGAGCAGAGACTCAAGAGGGAAACTGCCTGAGAAATAAGGGCTAGGGTGGGAAAACCTGAAAAGTAGTTGATCAAGGGCTGGTGGCTCAGTGCGGAAGACAGTCAGAGTGAAAATTTCCATGGCACCCAGCCAGAGGAAGACTCCAACAAGATGGTGAGATAAACCTCCAGGAGCTCAACCAGGTGCCCATAATAAGTAACTGAGAAAAATCCCCATGGACTTCTGGGTAGTGGTGGGGAACCATTCTGAAGTACACCATACCAAAACACTCTGTTCTTCTTAACACAGGAAAATTAGGTAACCAGAGCCTAACCTGCAGGGGTATTATCAGAACCCAAATGACCTGGAGAGGGAAGATATCCATTTATAGCCACCCCTAACCATTCTCTCACACTTTAGAGGGGAGTAAAAACCTGAGATGTGCTAGTGACGTTCACAATCTAGAAACAGAGGCTTAGCTAAAACACTGAGACTTAGTCATAAGACTGTAGAATGCTTCCCCTCCCTCCCATCTCACCACCACATTACTAAAAGCCTGTGTGCAGCTGTTTCTTATATCCAGTACCTCTGGTTATGCTGTCAAGAAAATATTATAAGGCATAACAAAAGGCAAATAAACAAAACAAAACAAAAACAAAACAAAAAACCCCACAATTTGAAGAGACAAAGCAAGCTTCAGAACCAGACAGGGCAGGTATGTTGGGATTATCAGATCAGGAATTTAAAACAACTACAATTAATATGCTAAAGGTTCTAATGGAGAAAGTAGACAGCATGCAACAACTGATGAGAAATATAAACAGACACATAGAAATCCTAAGAAAGTACCAAAAAGAAATGCTAAATCAAATCAATTGTGACAGAATTAAACAATGCCTTTGATGGATTTATTAGTAGACTACAGAGATTAAGCAACACACTTCTACATAATTCATGGTTCAAAGATGAAATCTCAAGAGAAATTAGAAAAAAATACTTGAAAATAAATGAAAATCAAAATACAGCTTACCAAATTTTGTGTGATGCAGTGAAAGCAGTATCTAGAGGGAAATTTATAGCATTGAAAAGATGCAATGTTGGAAAAGAAAATCTAAAGTCAATATTATAAGCTCCCACGTTAGGAAACTAGAAAAGGAGGTGCAAATTAAATCTAAAATAAGCAGAAAAAAGAGAAATAACAAGGATTAGAGAATAAATTAATGAAATTGAAAACAGAAAATCAATAGAGAAAATTCAGTGAAACCAAGACTTACTGGTCCAATGACATGGGAACACATTTTTCTGGAGGTATTATGCCAAGTTATGTTTCTTATTCAGATGGTTTCCTGTCCAAAATCACTCACAGTTCTTGGGAAAGGTGAAAAGAACAAATGGAATGTTAAAACTAAATTTATCTAAACTGTCATACATCCTTAGGCGTAAATGACACTTTCCTATCCTTAATTCTGATATCCTTTCATTATTTCTTATAAAGAAGTCATAGATTATGCACTATGAACCCATCATTGGCAGGATCTTGCAAAAAGGAATGAATCTATCCATACTTGTTTCCAGTCTTTTACAAGCTGATTAGCTGAACATTTTAAAGCACTGATTCATGTCAGTCCTGTCATAGACTCCCTTGCCTTCATCTGCCTAATCATCCCTACATGACTTGAATCAAGTGATTTGGTATTCTAGAAAAGACATCAGAGAGATACTGACCTTGGACATCACAGAAAAATACCTTGTCAAATACTCTTAACTACTTTGCCCTTAAAGCACGAGCAGTTTATTCTTGGGTATACGTTAACCAACTAAAACATCTTCACCTACTACCAAAGTAAAAGATTATACCGATAGAGATCAAAACAGAGGCTCTCAAAATTACTAGAAGTAGCTTATAGAAGCCAACTATACACCAAGTCCTTGGAATATGCATGAGTTGGCCAGTGTTTGCTAAATACCACTGAAACGAGATACTTAGATGCCTAGAACCATGACTGTAATACTTTCTTGGAATACATTTTTACTTTATCCTTTTAGTTGTATTTTTTCCCTGCCCTTTTTTAAGGCTACAGACTTAATCTAAATGTCCCCTTACTACTAATAATAACTTGCTTAGATCTGTGTTTTCCTAGGGAGAGTATATAATTCTGCTCTCCCAAACTATTGCTAGTATGTTCAATTTATGCAGTTTTGTATATAGTAATAGCCGTAAAATACAAAAGAATCAACAAATAATTGTAGGTTGTATCTGTCCAAACTGTTCAGGCATAGACAAAAGATGGCAATTAACTTAAAGGTATTATCAGGGGAGCGTGGGTGGCTCAGTTGGTTGGGCAGCTGACTTCGGCTCAGGTCACGATCTCACGGTTCGGGAGTTTGAGCCCCGCATCGGGCTCTGTGCTGACAGCTTGGAGCCTGGAGCCTGCTTTGGAGTCTGTGTTTCCCTCTCTCTCTGCTCCTCCCCCACTCACGCTCTGTTTCTCTCTGTCTCAATAATAAATAAAACATAAAAACAAATTTTTTAAAAATTAAAAAAAATAAAGGTATATCAGACCGCCTTACTTATAATGATACTCTTTTGAACATAAAGGAAATTATATTTGCATTAAAACAGGGTAAATGAATATTCTTGGGTTGTAACAGTGATTGTTTTTCAATACAACTCCCAGAGACAGGACACCTAGAACTCCACACAAATTATTTATTTCTTGTGCATTTCCTACTTCCTTCTCTTATGTGGGAATCATTCCTTTCTTTTTAAATTTATTTTAATCCCAACCTAGGAGCAAAGGAGCACGGCTTATTTCTCTGTGGGATGAAGAATTAGACAATTACAAGTATGTGACGTATGTGACTTTCCAACTTTCTTAGAGAACAGTTTTCATGAAGAGATGGGAAGAATAAAACAATTTTATGGTGGTGTAACTAGGAATTTTTTATTTTTATTATTTTCCTCTCTCTCTCTCTCTCTCTCTCTCTCTCTCTCCCTCTTTTGGAAGAGAAAGAGAGCCCAAGCATGGGGGAATGGCAGAGAAAAGAGGAGGGAGAGAGAATCTTAAGCAGGCTCCATGTCCAGTGTGGAGCCAGACACAGAGCTCGATCTCATGGTTGTGAGACCTGAGCTGAAATCAAGAGTCAGACACTTACTTAACTGACTGAGCCACCCAGGCCCCCCTTAGCTGATAATTTTTACAATAAGATCCTGATAAAGGTGATCCTAACCATAGACTGAACAACACATCATGTTAATCAAAAATGTATTCCTCGGGGCGCCTGGGTGGGTCAGTTGGTTAAGTGTCCGACTTCGGCTCAGGTCATGATCTCGCAGTTTGTGGGTTCGAGAGTTGTGTTGGGCTCTGTGCTGACGGCTCCGAGCCTGGAGCTGCTTCAGATTCTGTCTCTCCCTCTCTCTGCCCCTCCCCCGCTCACCCTGACTCCATGTCTCTCTCTCCAAATGAATGAACATTAAAAACATGTATTTCTCAGTTTACCTAATAAAAAATAGTTTAACTTATTTCCTGTGGTCAGAGCCCACAAATTTAATTCCTTAGCTTAAATAATTATTAATGAAGCTATAGCCTCTGATTTTCTTTTGACCAGCTAGGGAGAAGTCTGCACCATTGCTAGATAACATGTATGCAAATGAATATCACAATTAATATGGAAAGTCATATCTGTATGAATGAAAAAGCAGTCTGGCTAAAACTTTATCTAATTTAAAGACATGAATGTATGCAAGTTAAAGAAAAGATAGAATTAGGGAGTCATCGGCACTTGTTTCCTTGATTAAGCCTGAAAAAACTAACAATACTTTGTTCTTCTTACATGTCTCCTATTCACTTGATATGTTATCCAGAACCTTGAGGCTTTTGTGTAGCCATTACCCCTACATGAATCAATAAATTATTCAAAGAGGAAAACAGTATGCAATAGTGCTGACCAACACATAAATGAAACATTTATCTCTGGTAGAATCAGCAGCCTGGTGAGGTCCCTGATCATATCTCCTGCAGCTTTGTCTAGGAAGGACGGAAGAGGTGGGTTGAGGATAAAAAGCTCTGACCTATGGGAAAGGACTGGTTGTTCTTTGATTCTAGAAACATCTAACCACCAGAACTGCATAAAAGTAGTTCTAAATGGTCCATGACAAGTCAGCATCCGTAGCCAAGCTTCCCAGAGCCAGCCAGTGAATTACAGCCTCGTGCTTCTGAAAGTCAGCCAATCCATAAAGCATCACTCCACTTTGCACACTTCTGGAATCTTTACGTTTCATTCTTCCTAGCCCTATATACAAGCATCTGTCCACTGTTTAGAGAAACAGTGCCTTCCTTGTAAGTGTGCCTTACAGATCTCTCTTCAGTATTGACAATTCAGCGTTCTTTCTTTTTTCTCTTCTTTCCCTCCTCCCTACTTTTATTCCTTTATATTTTCCCTTCTTTCAAAGTCTGACCTTTTCATTTGTCATCCATATTTAACTATGCAACTGAGTTCATATCAGGTTATAGCCCCCAAAAACCAGAGGTGAAAGTATCTGTTACCTATTCCTTTACTTTTATATTTATATACACTAATACAAGCTTTTAATATAAGTGATACAGTGATAAAAATTGCAGTGTTACACAGTATAATTCATGCATGATATTTTGTTTTGCTTTCATAAATCAAAGAAATACACATCTTGATTCTGTTTCAAAAAAGAGCTACAAGTCAGCAATCTTGTGAATGTCAGAGAGTCAGCAGTGCAGATGATACAAAGGAAAGGTTGTGTTTCATTTTGTCAACACTGGCTACTGGAAATTTAGAGAAAAAATTGAGAAGGAAGGAGAAATTTCATCATGGCTTTGACCTATCTTAACATCTCCTTGACACTTCATTAAGATCTATTTCTTCCCCTTCAGGATTTTCTCAGAGAATCTATTTTTCACCCGTAAGTCAAAGAAAATAAAAAGCTATGTAAGCTATGCTTGAAAGTAGAGAAATGTTTTGGGGGGCATGTGTGTTTTGGGAAAAAAGAACATATCTGGCAAGGAATTTGTTCATGTAATGTGTTTGCAGGTTGAAATATATCAAAGGAAATAGAATCTCATGATCTTATCCTAGAGAAATGCCAGCAACTAGGGAAGAAACCACTTAAGGGCTTTAGTAAAACTCACAGTATAGTTCAGTTAAATGCAAATTATAAAACACAAAGGTTGATTTTAATCCACTTTGCTTGCTTGGAAGAAAGCTTTAAGCCTCTCAAAATTCAGAGAGGCTCATATATTTAGAGCTAGTTAAAATCCTATTAAACCAAAGAGGGATTATGTAGATTAATAAAAGAGGAGGTTTATTTTTTTTGTTTGTTTTAATATAATATTCTCTGAACCATTCTTGATTATTGGAGTTCTCTGTTTGAGGCCCTTTCTGAAATTACTATTCATATAACCCTTATAAAATGGGTAAGGGAGATTGATAGTTAATACTTCCTTGTGACAAATTTTACCAGGAATGAAGTCATTAAAAACTACTTTGCTTGTAGCTGTATATGATAGAAGAACATATTAAGATTACAAATAAACTGTGCAGAAATGACTGCCCAGGCTAGATCCACCAAAGCATTGCATTTGCCCATGAGATGGGAAATTTTGCCAGGTTTACTTAAACTTCTTGGTTTTGTTGTTGAAGTTTGTGTTTTTCTTTGGTCAGAGGATATGTACATAGAAAGAGATGTATCTATAGAGATCTGTCTATATATACTTATCTCTTATTTTTTGAACAAATTTTAAAACTTAATATATGTTAATGTATTAGTGAGAATTCTTAAAGAGACTTTCTAATTCTTCAAAAACATATGTGTAGCTCTGTATTACAGGATAAAAGCTAGTAAATGTAGCATATATCTATGTATCTATCTATAGTTTCTTCACCTACTGCTTCTTTACGTCCAAGATAGTTAATTAAATTAGAAAATGGGTATTTTTATTCCTATTAGGATGCAGAATTAAAAGGGGTAGGCTCTTTATTTCTTTAATTATTTCTTAGGAGTCCCTGCTGTATTTCAGGAATGGTACTATGTGCCGTGTATGAACCTCGACTATGTCCCTGACCCGTCCACTAAAGGACGTTGGCCATTGATGTCTATTCATTTACATAAATAAGGGTATGTACATACATACAGATATGGAAGTATAAGCAAGTGAAAGTTAAGTATCAATATTGGCATATACAGCATAGAAAAGACTCAGAAAAACATAATTGTATAGATAAAAAGCATTATGTATCCGTATAATTAGTATTTTAATTAAGTTGATGCTCAAAAGTAAATTGAGCTCTTAATTCCATTCTTGGGTTGTATTATTTCTAAAGAGGAACATTATTAAAGTCTCATTTTAAAATATCTCCAAAAAAGACTGTATTTTAAAAAAATTGCTATGTAGGCCAACTGGGGAAAAATGGTAGAAAGAAATACCTTAGAGGACAGTTTTGTTGTACAACATTTGGCCTTAAATAAATGCACAGGCCTGCAAGTGAAAATGTATTACATATGTCAAAGGAACAGTAATTAAACTGCTCCCTCTAAGCTTTTTTGATAGGCCATTTTCAGAATGAATGGTTAAGGCTGAGAAAGGGCACTTGGCATTTAAGATCCCTGCCTTTAGGATATTATTCTCTCTGATTTTTCTATTCAACATGATTCCTCTTTTCACTTTCATGCCAACTTAGAAGGAACTTTTCTGCTATTTTAGCAAAAGATGACTTTAGCACCCCGTAGAAAATGTAAGTCATTCCTAAGGTATATTTAATTAATTTGGTCATTAAATACAAATGATTAATGATGAGGATGCATGCAGATCCTAAAGAAGGTGACAGATTTTACAGGTTGTCATGGCCAAAATGGCCAATTTTATAGTTTTGGCTTTGACTAGTGGAAATTAATATATTTCCGATGAGAGTTACAAAATAATTTAAAATTATTATTTGTTTATAGTTGTTTGTGTGTGTGCTTAATATATACCCACATATGTATACAAATGTGTGTGTGGGTCAGTGTGTGTGTGTGTATGTGTATGTATTGTATTTTCTGATCACGGCCTATAATTTCTTTTTAGGAGCGAGTAATCCATGAACTAAATCATCACCAATCTTTAAAGAAACTGATAAAAGGTGAATTATTGCTTTATTTAAAAGTAATTGTTAATCCCTTTCAAAATTCTCACTTCTAAAAATTAAATTTTATTGATATTTTTCACATACTTTAAGAAGTTTCTCTTCATTATATCACAACATATACATGTGTCCAGCATGCATGGAACTTGCTGCACTAAAAGCAACATTTTTTAAAATGTTTATTTATTTTTGAGAGAGAGACAGAGTGTGAGTGGGGGAAGCAGAGAGAGAGGGAGACACAGAATCTGAAGCAGGCTCCAGGCTCTGAGCTGTGAGCACAGAGCCCAATGTGGGGCTCAAATCCACAAGCTGCAAGATCATGACCTGAGCTGCAGTGGAGGCTTAACTGACTGAGCCACCAAGGCGCCTCTAAAAAGTAACATTTTTGTAACATTTCTGATGGTACCTCTTTCTTATTTCCAACCTATAATGCAAAATTAGGTACTAGGCTTCAAAATTTCATTGTGTGTACGATCCTTCCATATTTTGTTTTTTTAAAAACCCTGCCTTAACTATTCATTCCTTCTTTAACATACCTTATAATTTATTTCAGTTTCTGGAACTCTTGTCACTTTTTCCTGCTCTGTGCTTTCTAGTTACAAACTAAAGTGAAAAAAATTTAGCTCATGAGAACACCATTCACACAAGCTAGGTGCATAACAGTTAATCACACAAAGTTTCCTTTTTTTTTTTTTTTACTTTCTTCTATTTATGCATTCATTCATTTGTTCACTTTTTCATTTTATAAATATTTATTAAGAAAATACTATGTGCTGATCCCCTTGCTTCTTGCTAGGAAAACAAAGACAGATAATAGCGTCTGTCCTCAAGGAACTAAAAATCCAATGAGAAATGGAGAAACGTGTAGATAATAAAATACAACTTGAAAGCTCAATGGTGGTAATAGGAAACCTATGAAAAAGGACTCTTAGGTCATTTATAAGAAAAAGAGAGTGAATGTCAAGAAAAGACTTAGAGTAGTTTACATTCAAACTGAATCTTAATGGATGATCAGTGAGTGCAAATACAACAGGGAATGAGTGGAAACAGTAATTTCCAGGTAGAGAAGAAGTAAGTATAGGAAAATAGAGCAAAAATTACATAATATGCCATAAATATTTTAGGTGAGGTTGGATTGACTGGTAATTTTGTTAATTGACAAATATCTACATTTGTACAGCTTCCTGAAGTTCCATTGTAAACCACCATTTGTTTTTAATGGACATGAAACCAATCAATTATAACACACTTATTTTGACAGTTCTTAGTTTCTAGATCTAAATGTCTTCATTCAAGGAATTCCCATGCCCTATTATATAATGCAATGTATAGGGTTCTAAAAGATAGACTAGATGAAGTCTTAGGTGATATAAACTTACTTAGATGTATACAATTATCAAAAATTCTTAAAGTTTAAATAATTTAAATTTAAACTTTTAAGCCTCTTTAAAGGTTTAAAGTTATCACCCTCACTTGTAATGCAGAAAAGCTTAATTTAACCAGACAACACTATTGTAACGTATTCTTCAAAAGACTTACCAACCTCCGATGGATAGATGAAAGGGTCACTTGGTTTCAGAGTATTTATTTACATTTTTAGACGGCTATTATATCTTAAAAACCAGATTATTAAGAAGTCCATAACTAGTAGAAAGCCAAGACTTAAAACGAGACAGTCTGGTTCCAGAAATCATGCCATCTTTTGTTACTAGAATTTCATTAACTTCGCCTGCAAGAGTAGGCTTTTTCCAACTAATATGTTTATAGGTGAATTGATATGGTCAGGAAGATATTTCCACAATGAATTCATATGCAGTCTTAAAATTGGCACTCCTGTAGTTGAAATAAGATTGTAACCTGATGATCATGAATTGTAACTTAACCTCTGTAGTCTATGATGAAGAGTCCAAAATTCACAAACAAGTACATGTCATCGCTTGTTTACATTTTTAAAAGGTATTGGGCATTAAGGAGAGCACTTGTGATGAACACCAGATGTTATGCATAAATGATGAATCACTAAATTCTACACCTGAAAGCAATATTGCACTGTATGTTCCCAAACTGGAATTTAGATGAAAACAAAAAATAAATAAATAAAAATAAATAAGTAAAAATAAAAGAAAATTGCCATCTAAAACGCAACATTTTAAATTACCATGTTTTTTCCTACAATTTGCTCCTTGATATAGTACAAATAAAATAAAACAATGTATACGCAATAAAAAATCAGAAAATATTTTGTTACACAATAATGACTCCAATTTTAAGGTTTCCGTATTCATCAGCTATAATAATTTAATGAAAAATGTTATTGTCAATTGTTAATCATTTGTATCATAAACAGATTTTTTATGCATGCTATTTCTTTGCTTATGTTGGACAATAATTTTATTTCTTAATCAAAACATCACAACACATTGTAGATTGACCCATAATTTTTTAGGGCAATGCTTTCCAATGTTTGTAGTCTTTAATTGTCAACTGATTCTTTCTTTCTTTCTTTCTTTCTTTCTTTCTTTCTTTCTTTCTTTTTCTTTCTTTCTTTCTTTTTTTAGTGTGTATTTATTTTGAGAGAGACGGTGCCCATGTGTGTGGGAGGGACAGAGAGAGACAGAATCCCAAGATGGCTCAACACTGTCTGCAAAGAGCTGGACATGGGGCATGAATCTATGAACTGTGAGATCATGACCTGAGCAAATTCAGAGTCAGACTCTTAACCAACTGAGCCACCCACGTGCCACTAATTGTCAACTGACTTTTTATTTTAATATTTGTTTATTTAGAGAGAGGGAGAGAAAGAGCACCCATGTGCAGGGAGGGGCAGATTCAGAGGGAGAGAGAGAGAATCCCAAGGAGGCTCTGAGCTGTCAGCACAGAGCCTGACATTTCTGTCAGGCTTGATCTCATGAACCAGGAGACCATGACCTGAGCCAAAATCAAGACTCTTTCACTTAACCAACTGAGTCACCCAGGCACCCCTAAATATAATTGTTTTAACATGTAGTCAGAATTTTTTATATTTGGTACTAGTCAGTTATTCTGATAACTTTATATAGCAGGTAGTTGTAAGAAATTTTATAGAGACTGAAGTTATAATTGTTAAATTCTAATAGTTTATAATGTAATTGAAGATGCTGAAAATAGAGATAATTTGGAAATCACCATGTATATTAATAGATTTTCCCTAACATGACACTTAAAGTGTTGTCCGTTTTCTTCAAGCAAACAAGAGTGTTGCTAACAGAAATGTCATCTTGGCTTAAATATTTGTCTGTAACCTGAAGTACATCGTGCATTGTATCAATTAAGATTCATATCATAAGCATGTTTTTATTCATTTGAGGCAATTTTAAAGGTATAAACAAGTCATTGGGTAGTTAAACATGATTTTAATTATATAAAAATCACATATTAAAGAAAAGACATTTAAGTGTCAGTTTTTTAAAAGTGATGAGCCCATCCTGATAATTTATTCTTCCCTTCTTGAGCCTTCGAAAAAGTCATACTTGTCCTGGCAATTTGTGCACATTCTTTAATTAGAATGTCACTTTATAATTTATATCAGGTAGTGCATATTTGCTTATAATAAAAAATCCAAATCAAATTCAGGAAACAAGAATTTATTAACTAGACACTGGTATCTCATGGCACCCAATGACAGAAAAATACTTGTATGTTACAAATCATTGTAACCAGGAAGTAGAATGTCAGCTTGATTTTGCATTTCTATTTTTTTAATTTTATAAATGTTTTATTTATTTTTGAGAGAAAGAGAGACAGCATGAGCAGGCAAGGGTCAGAGAGAGAGGGAGATACAGAATCCAAAGACAGGCTCCAGGCTTTGAGCTGGCTGTTAGAACAGAGCCTGACTTGGGGCTCAAACCCATGAACCCCGAGATCATGACCTGAGTCAAAGTCAGATGCTTAACTGACTGAGCCACCCAGATGCCCTTGATTTTGCATTTCGGTCTTCTTTCATTTTATTCTCTTTTTATGTTTTAGTTTTGGCTTTCTTTCATCTCTTAGCAGTGATGGCTTTATCCATATAACAAAAATAATTGGTTTTGTATATATTTCAAATAAAATATAATTCAAATATATTTCTTGTATATATTTCAAATAAAATATAATTCAAATATATTTCTTGTATATATTTCAAATAAAATATATTTCAAATAACCACACAACTTAATAATATCTAAAAATCCCAAACAGTTTTAAACTTAATATATAATAAATGTGAATGTCAAATCAATAGGGAAAGATAGATTAATCAATACATATTTGCAGATCACTGCTTCAACATTTGTTTAAAAGTACATTTAGGGGCTCCTGGGTGCCTTAGTCGGTTAAGCATCAGACGTTGACTCAGGTCATGATCTCATGGTTTGTGATTTGAGCCCTGCGTCAGTCTCTGTGCTGACAGCTCAGACCCTGGAGCCTGCCTCAGATTCTGTGTCTCCCTCTCTCTTTCTGCCCCTTCCCTGCTCATGTGTGCGCTCTCTCTCGTGCTCTCTCTCTCTCTCTCTCTCTCTCTCTCTCAAATAAAAATAAACACTAAAAATAAAATAAAATAAAAATGTTTTAAAAGTACATTTGGATCCATATCTACTACATTACATTTAAATACAACTAATTCCATTTATTTTGATGGACTCTATGAAGCACAAAGCATTTTAACTTTTTCAAAAGTATACCCAGTAAGTAATTTATTTAACAATCTTACTTTCTCTAAACTTGTAACCTCCATGGAATATTACATTTTTATACCAACAGGGATATCTTTCTGTCTCTGTCTTATGCCAATATGATACTATTTTACCAAGAGGAAATTCCTCAGACTCTGATAACATATTAAAATAATTTTAATTTTAAATATAGCTATTCTCATATTACAATTCTTCAAATATCTCAGCAATATATTACAGAGTTTTCAAATGAAAAATATCTCAGCAATATATTAGAGTTTTTTTCAAATAAAAAAATTCTTTATAGATTTTACTTTGAAAGTTAAAATGATAAATTAGTGAATTTCTGTGAAAGAACATCATAATCTAATATGGTACTTTTAAAATTATCTATTCATTTCTTAAATGATACATACTTTATTTCACTATTGACTTACTTTGGCTTTAGTACCCATTCATCTTATTTTTAGGGAGAATGTTTGTTCCTGAATAATACCAGCTTCCTTTTTCATGGTGTTTATTAGGTTATTCAGTGTTCCCATTGTTTGCCAGACAGTGAATCCTTCAAGTCCAAACATCTGCATAACCATTGTTCCTATCCAGTGTCAGAAACATAGAAGAAAGTTAACACTAAATAAAACTAAATATGCTCAATAATCAGAAACCACCTGCAATTCTTTCCTTTCAGGTGAAAGCCAATGAGCTACCACAAACTTCAGAGTAAATGTCCCATTGGTTCATTCTACATTACTGTCCTTCTTGGCCCAATGTTATCAGAATTCTGTTCTTGACTTTGATGAGAAATGGTGTAAGTAGATAGTGTCTACAGGGATATTGAAGAAATAAAATAACCCTATGGTTCTCAGACCAGCTCTTTGGCAGTAAAAAGGGACAGGGTGTTTTACTTCCTCAATTAAAGACTGAAAGCTCTAGAAAGCAGTAAGGGATGTGGTAAGTATATTGTAATCATCCATGTAAGCTATTTTGTTTTGTTTTGTTGTTAATCAAAGGACACTCAGAAGTTCTGCCTCCAGTTTGTCAGAGCTTTAATTGGTTGAAAATCATTTTGTGTTATGGCAGATACCAAGTGTGGTTATTATAGTTTTTCTTTTTATTCAAAATAAAAGCCATTTAGGGAAAAATGGTTTTTGTTTGTATTTTCTATTTATTTTTAATTTCATTTTCAACTTTACTTTCTTGTCAGAAAGTGGTGCCAAAGTATCTTTGTAAAAGATTTACATCACCTTATCTTATTGTCTAATTTGTAATGATAATAATTGTTATTTACCATTGTAAAATATTTTATTATTGCTTTACAAAAGCTATGTATTTAGACAATTAATATCAGCTGTTTAGTTAACCAATACATATGCTTATTCTTATTAGAAATATTATAAGAACTCTTTTTTTTATTGATCTACAAATACCAATTTACATCTAAATTCTTATTCTTGACAACATATCCTTGTATCTCTAACAGTTCAGTTTTGAAGCTAAATAACTTAGTGGTAAAGGTTTAAGACTATTGTAGCTTTGTCTTAATTTCCTTTTGTAATTTTACCAACTTTCTTTTGATTGGTGTTTGCCTTCTGTATTGTCTTGATCCTAAATCCTGATAACTCATTCAAATAAACCATGAATTTTAAATAAGAAAAACATAGAAGCCTAAGCCATGCTCCAGGCCAAGGCCAATTAAATTAGTGTCTCTGGGAAAGGGACCAGGGATTACCTTTTCTTCAAAAGTCTGTAGGTAAATCTAATAGTCTTGTGATAATCACTGTCTTCATATATGCTTGGTATATTTACTTAATATATTCTTCTCAGGGCACATTAAGCTTAGTTGTGTTTTTAATAAGGAGAATATAATTATCAAAACTTATTAAAATATATTTTATATTTTACTAGGGAGGTAACTTTTTTATTAGGGAGGTAATAAACTTTGGACTTATAACTCTATCTCAGTTTTAAAAATTCCTTTTGATGATTTACTGTTTTTTTTTTCTCTTTTCTGTCTATCCTTTCATATTTTAAGAACAAAAAGTTACTTTATTTATTTACTTATTTATTTATTTTTAAATGTGTATTTTTTTAGAGAGAGAGAGATAGTGCACAAGCAGGGGAGGGGCAAGAGAGAGGGAGACACAGAATCCAAAGCAGGCTCCAGGCTGTGAGCTTTCTTTAACCAAAACCTGAACAAAGTTGGATGCTTAGCTAACTGAGCCACCCAGGCACCCCGTGAAATGCTATTCTAAAAATTGTTTGGTGATCTTCTCGGTTCATTTTGTTGGATCCCAGTGTCAAAGAGTCTGCTTCAGTAGTTCTGAAACCAGACCTGTAACTAACCTAAAAATCCATAGTGATAGTATACAGACACAAACCTAAATACAAACATTAGTGAAAGGAATCTCCCCTCTCACCACACAGAATCAGAACTCCAAAGTGCCAACAGTTCTGAAACAGAATTCTCAACAGGAAGGAACTGCTGGCCACAAAGTTGGTCTGTCCACCTTTGGCTTTTGTCAGTTCTACCTCAGTTACTTGTATTAAATGGAGATGACTCTTGTCAGCACGCTGGGTCCACTTGTGTCTCTTAGAAAGGATTAACATATCTGGAAGAATCATGGTGACTTATTGAACACTTAAAGGGAAAACTGAGGATATGCATACAGACAATGTAAAAAACCGTAGCAGCAGCCATGTTTACTGGTGGGAATACGCTTCTCATTCCATACTTATTTTTTTTAATGTGTATTTAATTTTGAGAAAGAGAGACAGAACACGAACAGGGAAGGGGCAGAGAGAGAGAGAGAGGCCGAGACACAGAATCCTAAGCAGGCTCCAGGCTCCGAGCTGTCAGCACATACCCTGACATGGGGCTTGAACTCACAAGCAGTGAGATCATGACCTGAGCTGAAGTCAGCCACTTAACTAACAGAGTCATCAAGGCGCCTTCTCATTACATACTTTGAAGTTTGCTCTCTCTGACCCTAGAACAAACACATGGACTCTGAGTATTCTGACTACTATGTGTTTAGGTCATATCGTTTCCCAGACTCCTCTAAGTTATCTTCCTTTTCAGAAGTAGGATTTCTTGCACAGTGACCTTCATAGTATATGAAGTGAGAAAAGATATATAAATATATGAGGAATAGATTCCTCCAGAGTAAACCCTCTGCCAATAGCACTTCCTTCCTATATATTACTAGCTTTAATAAGACTCTCTGTTTATAGTTTATATAATTCTAAAATTATGTGTTCAGCAATTTCTAGTCAAGATGGTATTTCCTTGTGTCTTACAGACCTAAAAATGCTCCTATTTGAACCAAGATTCATATGTGGTCTTTAGTTATTATGTCGCAGAAGACAAAATAAGTTACATTCACCTTTTCTCTAGTCCTTATATTAAGTGCTCTGAATGTTTATAGAGAAACATATAATTTAGTTCTATCATCAGAACTTAATTATTTATATTATTAATAAAAATACACATATTACTGATATGTTTACATTTTGTTAATTCATATACTTATAATTCTGAGATATTTGTGTCTGTACTTTTTAACCAAAATGGGATTTTTGCTAATTAAAAATGCTTTTAAAATAATAATGAAAGAATGACTTTGCAGATTAGATGAGGTATTTACACTGGCTGTTAATTTTCAAAAGAAAATTTTATTAAATAGAGTCCTTGATGAAAGTGCATGCCAGAGGGATATTGATTTTTATCTCCTAATTATGTCCAGTACACGCACAGAGTATTTAAAAATGCTTCTCTTTATTCTTTGAAGTGTGTGTGTGTGTCTATGTAATGCTTTATAGATGTTGCTGAATAAAATTGCTAACTATATAAAATAGAATTATGTTATCTCAAAGAATAGACAAAGTATATTTTGTCACAGCTAATACTAAAATTACCCTATGTTGTAATTTGTAATTTGTAGCAGTTTTAAGGGTCAGTGCTACTATTATAACTTAAGAGCATTCTTTTTTACCTGTCTTTCAAGAAATAGGTTAGAAAAATTAGTGCCCTTAATATTATTTTGAAAAATTACATGAATGTATTTTTTAAAATTTTTGTATCTTCATTTATTTTTAAGAGAGAGACAGAGTGCAAGCAGGAGAGGGACAGGAAGAGATTGAGACATCGAATATGAAGCAGGCTCCAGGCTCTGAGCTGTCAGCCCAGAGCCCTATGTGGGTTTCCGAACTCACGAAATGTGAGATGGTGACCTGAGCCAAAGTCAGATGCGTAATTGACTAAGCCAGCCAGTCGCCCTTTGAAAATTATTTTTTTCTTTTATACTTTATGTCAAGATGGTTTACATATAACACCCAGTGCTCATCCCAACAAGTGCCCTCCTCCCTGCCCATCACCCCTTTTTCCTCTCCCTCTCCCCCATCAAACCTCAGTTTGTTCTCAGTATTTAAGAGTCTGTTATGGTTTGTCTCCCTCCCTCTCCTTAACTATTTTTCCCCTTCCCCTCCTCCATGGTCCTCTGTTAAGCTTCTCCTATTCCACATACGAGTGAAAACATGGTATCTGTCCTCTGCCTGACTTATTTCACTTAGCATAGCACCCTTGAGGTCCATCCATGTTGCCAAGAATGGCCAGATTTCATTCTTTCTCATTGCCATGTAGTATTCAATGGTATAGATAAACTACGTCTTCTTGATGGACATTTAGGCGTTTCCATGATTTGGCTATTGTTGAAAGTGCTGCTGTGAACATTGGGGTACATGTGCCCCTAGGCCTCAGCACTACTCTATCCCTTGGGTAAATTCCTAGCAGTGCTATTACTGGGTCATAGGGGAGTTCTATTGTCAATTTTTTGAGGAACCTCCACACTATTTTCAAGAGTGGCTGCACCTATTTACATTTCCACCAACAGCGAAGGAGGGTGCCCGTTTCTCCACATCCTCACCAGCATCTATAGTCTCTTGAGTTGTTCATTTTAGCCACTCTGACTGGCGTGAGGTGGTATCTCAGTGTGTTTGGATTTGTGTTTCCCTGATGATGAGTGATGCTGAGCATCGTTTCATGTGTCTGTTGTCCATCTGGATGTCCTTTTTGGAGAAGTGTCCGTTCATGTCTTCTACCCATCTCTTCACTGGATTATTTGTTTTTTGGGTGTGGAGTTCAGTGAGTTTCTTAGAGATTTTGGATACTAGCTTTTTATCTGATATATCATTTGCAACCATCTTTTCCCATTCTGTCGGTTGCCTATTACTTTTATTGATTGTTTCTATTGCTGTGTAGAAGCTTTTTATCTTGATGAGGTCCCAATAGTTCATTTTGGCTCCTGATTCCCTTGCCTTTGAAGATATGTCGAGTAAGAAATTGCTGCGGCCGAGGTCGAGGAGGTTGTTTCCTGCATTCTCCTCTAGGGTTTTGATGGTTTTCTGTGTCACATTCAGGTCCTTCATCCATTTTGAGTTTATCTTTGTGTATGGAGTAAGAAAGTGGTCTACTTTCATTCTTCTGCATGTTGCTGTCAATTCTCCCAGCACCATCTGTTAAAGAGGCTGTCTTTGTTCCATTGGATACTCTTTCCTGCTTTGTCAAAGATCAATTGGCCATACATTTGTGGGTCCAATTTTGGGATCTCTATTCTATTCCATTAGTCTATGTGTCTGTTTTTGTTCCAATACCATACTGTCTTACAGTGATGTCTTACACCTTTGTAGTAGAGGCTAAAGTATTGGATGGTGATGCCTCCCGTTCTGGTTTTCTTCTTCAATATTACATTGGCTATGCAGGGTCTTTTGTGGTTCCATACAAATTTTAGGATTGTTCTAGCCGAAAAGAATGCTTGTGCAATTTTCATTGGGATTGCATTGAATGTGTAGATTGCTTTGGGTAATAATAACATTTTAACAATATTTATTCTTCGGATCCATGAGCATGGAATGTTTTTCCATTTCTTTGTGTCTTCTTCAATTTCCTCCATGAATTCTGTATAGTTTTCATCATACATGTCTTTTACATCTTTTGTTAGGTTTATTCCTAGGTATTTTATGGTGTTTCGTGCAATTGTGAATGGGATCAGTTTCTTGATTTCTTTCTGTTGCTTCATCATTGGTGTATAAAAATGCAACCGATTTCTGTACGTTGATTTTGTACCCTGCGACTTTGCTGAATTCATGGATTAGTTCTAGCTTCTGGTGGAGTCGGTCAGGTTTTCCATGTAGAGTATCATGTCATCTGCGAAAAGTGAAAGTTTGACTTCATCTTTGCCAATTCTGATGTCTTTTATTTCCTTTTGTTGTCTGATTGCTGATGCTAGGACTTCCAGCACTATGTTAAACAGTAGTGGTGAGAGTGGAAATGCCTGTCGTGTTCCTGATCTCATGGGAAAAGTTCTCAGTTCTTCCCTATTGCAGATGATATTATCTGTGGGCTTTTCATAAATGGCTT
>CM053567.1:9206575-9235787 GCA_028646485.1 Cryptoprocta ferox | reverse complement strand
ATTTTTTCAAAAAACCAACTCTAGGTTCCATTGATTTTCTCAACTGTTTTTTTGGATTCTATATTGTTTATTTCTACCCTGATCTATATTATTTCTCTTCTTCTGCTGGGTTTGGGGTGTGCTTGCTGCTCTGCATCTAGTTCCTTTAGGTGCGCTGTTAGTTCCTTTGTATTTGCGCTTTTTCTAGTTTCTTGAAATAGGCCTGGATTGTAATATACTTTCCTCTTAGGACTGCCTTTGCTGCATCCCAAAGAGTTTGGCTTGTTGTATTTTCCTTTTCATTTGTTTCCATATATTTTTTTTAATTTCTTCTCTAATTTCCTGATTGGCCCATTCTTTCTTTAGTAGGATGTTCTTTAACTAAACTCCATGTTTTTGGAGGTTTTCCAGACTTTTTCCTGGGATTGATTTCACGTTTCATAGCATTGTGATCTGAAAGTGTGCATGGTATGATCACAATTCTTTTATATTTATTGAGGGCTGCTTTATGACTCAGCATGTGGTCTGTCTTGGAGAATGTACCATGTCCACTCAAGAAGAAAGTGAATTCAATAGCCTCAGGATGTAGAGTTCTAAATATATCTGTCAAGTCCCTTTAGTCCAATGTGTCGTTCAGGTCCATTGTTTCTTTAATTATTTTCGGTCTAGTTGATCTGTCCATTGCTGTAAGTGGAGTATTAATGTCCCCTGCCATTAGTACATTCTTATCAATAAGATTGCTTATGTTTGTGATTGTTTTAAGTATTTGGGTGCTCTCGAACTTGGTGCATAGATGTTTATAATTGTTACCTCTTCCTGATAGATAAACTCTATAATTATTATATAATGCCCTTCTTCATCTCTTGTTACTGCCTTAACTGTAAAGTCCAATTTGTTTGATATAAGTATGGCTACTCTGGGTTTTTTTTTTTTTTTGACTTCCAGTAGCATGATAGATATTTCTCCATCCCCTTACATTCAATCTGAAGGTGTCCTCAGGTCTAAAATGAGTCTCTTGTGGACAGCAAATAAATGGATTTTGTTTTTTTATCTATTCTTATACGCTATGTCTTTTGATTGGAGCCTTTAGTCCATTTACATTCAGTGACATTATTGAAAAATATGGGTTTAGAGTCATTGTATTCTCTG
Source organism: Cryptoprocta ferox (assembly GCA_028646485.1). NCBI lineage: Eukaryota > Metazoa > Chordata > Mammalia > Carnivora > Eupleridae > Cryptoprocta > Cryptoprocta ferox. The sequence continues at coordinate 9,234,659 of CM053567.1, read as the reverse complement.
TAGGATTTATGCTTGTAGTGGTGTATCTGGTACTTTGTGTTCCTTGCAACATTTCCCTCATAGAGCCCTCCTTAGGATTTCTTGTAGGGCTGGTTTAGTGGTGATGAATTCCTTCAATTTTTGTTTGTTTGGGAAAACTTTATCTCTCCTTCTATTCTAAATGACAGGTTTGCTGTATAAAGGATTGTTAGCTGTATATTTTTTCTGTTCATCACATTGAAGATTTCCTGCCATTCCTTTCTGGCCTGCCAAGTTTCAGTAGATAGGTCTGCAACTACTCTGATAGGTCTCCCTTTGTATGTTAAGGGCCCTTTTATCCCTAGCTGCTTTCAGAATTCTCTCTTTATCCTTATATTTTGCCAGTTTCACTATGATATGTTGTGCAGAAGATCGATTCAGGTTATGTCTGAGGGGAGTTCTCTGTGTCTCTTGGATTTCAATGTTTGTTTCCATCCCCAGATTTGGGATGTTCTAGGCTATAATTTGTTCAAGTACCCCTTCAGCCCCTTTCTCTCTCTCTTCTTCTTATGGAATTCCTATGATATGGATATTCTTCTGTTTGATTGCATCACTTAGTTCTCAAATTCTCCTTTCATGCTCCCAGATCAGTTTATCGCTTTTACTCAGCTTCCTCATTTTCTATAATTGTGTCTTCTAATTCTCCTATTCTCCTCTCTGCCTCTTCAGTCCATGCTGTTGCTGCCTCCAATTATTATGCACCTCATTTATAGCATTTTTAATTCATCATAACTATTTTTAAAGTCCATAATCTTTGTAGCAATAGTGTCTCTGGGTCTTTTATGCCTTAAGTCCAGCGATTAATTTTATGACTATTGTTCTAAAGTTTTGGTCAGTTATATTTCTTACATCTGTTTTGTCCAATTCTTTAGCTGTCACTTCTTCCTGGAATTTCTTTTGAGGAAAGTTCTTCTGTTTTGTCATTTTGGCTATTTTTCTGTCCCTTGTATGTTTTAAAACCTTGTTAAGTGCTCTGCACCTGTGAGTACTGCTCTATTAAAGGAGGCTCATCGACTGTCCAGGGCCTGTCCGTTCAGGAGGTGTTCTTTTAATGGTGTCCCTTGGTCTCTCTTATTGTGCCTTTGGTTATTTTATTTCCCTACTTGTAGTGATATTTGGGACTCTCCACCTTGTGTACTTTGGTTTGTTACTTGAGGTAGCTCTGGAAAGGAAAACAGACAGACAAACAGAGAACAAAAGCATGCATAGGCACAAACAAACAATCAATCTGGAAAAGAACAACAACAACAGCAACAACAACAAAAGACAAAGGACAGTCTAAAAGCATAAAACCAGAAATTCCAGCTAAGTATAAAGTGCAGGGTGGATGCAGTGCTAATGGAAAAGCATATACAAAGAGATAAATGACAAGGGTGGGGAGAATGGCAAATTGAAAATTGACCAGGCAGAGAGACTCAAAGGCATAATTCAGAGAGAGTTAAAGGAGAATATGGCAGGAGGTGAGGAGACAAAAAAATGAAGATAATGTTACCCAGAGAAACTATATAGTCTGATTATTTCAGAGAGAGAGAAAGGAAGGTAATGACGGAGGTGTAGAACATGCATCAAGAGAATGGATTAAATATTTTTGTTTATGCAAACCTGTAACCAGAATACAAGGTCCAGAGGAGGGGAGAGATAAGAGTGAGATAAGGAAGACTACATCTGAATAGCAGGAATTGATCTAGAGTTAATCACAGCAATGCATCATTGCTGGTCTTGGGGAAAGGGCTGTTTGTTTCAGTATCATCTATCTGGCTCTGGTTAAAAAAAAAAAAAAAAAGCAGCTCCCCAGTGCAGATGGGTTTGATTTGTTGTAGGTGGGTCTCACCTCCATTGTGGGTCCCACAGACCACTCCCTGAGGCCCCGCCTTGGTGGTTGTGGGAAGAAAAAAAAGTCACTTGTTGAACCGTGTGTAACAAATCACTCTTTTGGGTCTGATCTCACTGTGCTGTGGGCGCAGCCAAGGTGGGCCGTGTTCTATGTCCCTTACCCAGCTGCGTTTCCACGTGTTACCCCATGTGCATTAATGATACCGCCCGAAATGTAATCCTGCAGGCTGGGGCACTTCCTAGCAGGGGGATAGCAGGGGACCGGTTCCTCCTGATGCTGACTGGGTCCCTTGCTTACCGTCTATCCCAGAGGACTTCTGGGACCGGGGCACCCAGCCCAAAGAAAACTCCACAGTTAGAGATGGGATCTCTCTCTGAAAGCCCTGTGGTTAGAGATGGGATGATAGGATCCCTCTCCATCCTGGGCCAAGGTTTTTCTCTTCTCCAGGGACAGTTCTATGCTTCCCCAACTAGTCTTTCTCTTCCCATTGTCTCTCCGCAGAGGGGGCTCCCTCCCCTCTGTGCCTCCGTGTCCCAGCCCATTTTTATCTTCCTCAGTTCGCAATCACGCACCTCTGAGGCTGTCTTCTTAGTGGATTCCATCTCTTTTCCTCCCAGACTCTTGAAGTTAAGAGTCCTTTGGGTTCAGCCCTCCTTTGTTTGAGAGATGCAGGTGGGAAGTATGGAACTCCCTACTTTTCCTCCATCTTGCCTCCTGAACCAAAGATTCTTGAAAATTATTTTTAAACTAATTAAAATAGGGGTGCCTGGGAGGCTCAGTCAGTTAAGCATCCGACTTTGGCTTAGGTCATGATCTCACAGTCCGTGGGTTTGAGCCCCGCATCAGGCTCTGTGCTGACAGCTCAGAGCCTGGAGCCTGCTTTGGATTCTGTGACCCCTCTCTGCCCTTCCCCCCACTCATGCTCTGTTTCTGTCTGTCTCAATAATAAGTAAAAAAAAAAAAAAAACATTAAAAATTTTAACTAAACTAATTAAAATAAAGTATATGAAAAATAAGAAAACCCAATAAATGAATCCCTTTATTTTTCATGTCAAATTACAGTTCTATGATAATATAAGATTTTTTTGCATCAAAACACAGCTTATATGTATTCATATTAGATTAAGAAGAGGCTTAGTATATTCTACAGGGTAGTCATCATCCATGTTATGTAAAAATGTTTATTACTGGATTGAATTTTATAGTTGGTGTAATGATAAAATATGCAATGATATTGTGGTAGAAAGTGAAAATATGTTGCATTCAATGAGTCAATAGAGATGGGTTTAATCTAACAATATCAAAGTTAGCAGAAATGAAGTCAAAGTATCCACTTTGTGTCTGAAGAAAACAAGACGAGATTAGGAAAGTCAGAAGAGAGAAGACATAATGTAGCACAAAACTCAGAAAGAAACAATTATATCCGTCTTAAGTTCATAATTTGTAAAAGGTATGACAGTACTACAAGAAAGACCAATTTAAATTTAAACTGTACTCATAGGAATAGATTCAGGTCAAGAACAAGATGATGGTCCTCAGGATGATAATGGAATGAGATGTATTTCTATAACTAACACCCACATTAGGATGGCTTCCTGAATTCTTCTGGCTCTCTGGGGTAATAGCTAATTGAGGTTCAGGGGTTTAACACTCCATCTGCAGTATGTTTTGAACTTAGGTTTATTACATCACCCATTTAGGTAGTGTCCTAAGTATAGTGGACAACCTAGGAAAATGCGGGTGACATATGCTAATTGATGATACTTAGCACAGATTTCTCTGCAATATGGCCATGGTTCTTCCCATATCTTTATCTTTACTCAGAGATTTAAAACCAAAATCAGTGAGACACTACGTCACATCTCCCAGTTACAAATTTAAAAAAAATGCTGAGTTGCCTGGGTGGCTCAGTCGGTTAAGTGTCCAACTCTTGGTTTCGGCTCAGATCAGATCCTGTGGTTTGTAAGTTTGAGCTCCACATCGGGCTCTGCATTGACAGTGTGAGACTGCTTGGGATTCTCTCTCTGTCCCTCCCCCTCCCCCTTGAAATAAAAGTAAAAAATGAGACCATTGTACAATCATCCAGCTTCAGATTCCCTCTGATGTCTCTTTATGGTGTGTCCAGTGACCATTATCCTAAACCCTGGCAGCAGGAATGAGAAAAAGGACGGCTGATTACAGTTGACACACAGTCCTATGTCCACTTCCTCATTTTTTGTCATTTTTTTTAATTTCCCAAAGAAATCTGAATGCTTTCACTGTCAGCTGCTTCCTCCTCAAATTTGACCATTATTACATTCATGATTTAAGGCCAGGTTTTGAGATCTTGACTTTCAGAAATCTCAGCTGAAGGATTTAAAAGATGCAGTTCATCATGATGTGCGTCCATGTATAAAATCTGTAATCCAGGGGTCCACCCCATTCCATCTGTAATATAGTAATTCCATGCACTTGTCTGTCTTTTTTTTTTTTCCTGTCCCTTGTGCCTCTGAGATTTAAAGGACTAGAAGCAGAGCACAGAGATTTCACTCCCTTGTTGCTCGTGTGAATAGTGACAATGCTGCTCTCTTGTCCATTAGCCACATGCTGACATCCCCAGACAGTGTCCATATCCTTCGGAAGCATTCCAGGCTATGGTATGCTCAGTTCCATTTTACCCTCATTCTGTGCCATGCATAGCAGCCTTTCAGTCAGGAACTAGAGCTTTGCACCCACCGTCTATATAATCCACAGAGCCGCTGAAAATTTGCCATCATCCGTTGCTTCGTGAGATCTAAACAGATAGTGAAGACACTGGGGTCACACTACCTGGCCTTTTCACCGAGTGCACAAATAGTGCTTTTCCTAAAATGCTGCAATTTGTTTATCCGCTTCTGGAGGGAGGCATTCAGCGAGCTCCACCTCAGACGGCAGAGTCACACGGGGTGGACACAGGTGCGGACTCTTCACAGCAGAGCTCTGAGGTCACACCTGTGGGCACGATGCAGGCCTGCCTGCCACCTCCCCACACCCAGGCTTTCTCCTTTCCTTTCCTCTGGAGGGAAGCTCTCAGATAGATAGGTCTCTCTTCCTGCTTCTCCTCAGAATGCCTCTCGCCAGCTCTCCCCAGGCCTCCGGCTCCCTTGCATCTTCCAGCGTTTTGTAACAATGCTGGCTTCCCTGTGAGATCTGCCATGAGCAGCCCTTACACAGCGGTGGAGCGCACCCCATGCCTTATCCCCTTTCTCAGTTAGACCGCTCTGTACCACACGTACAGCCTAATCTGCAACTTGTTTATTCTGCTAGTTATATATCTCTCCCTATTGGGATATAAAGTCTAAAAGGACAGAAAATACGTATTTTATGAAATTGCTTAATGCTGATTCCCCATTATTGAGAAAACAGTCAGACACACATTCCACTATTAGTTGGTCATGTAATGAAGACAAAGTAACAGGCCCACACCACCTGTACTTAGTTTCTTAGTTTCTCTCCACAGTTAAACCACATGTTTATTTTTATTAATCAGCAAGTTACAGTAAGTATTATAGGGCAAAATTGATATGGGTTTAAAGGCTTAATAGAATGATGGCTCATTCATCATGGCACTATTATTATTGTGGCATTTATAGCCTCTCTGAATTATTACTAATTATTTTATTATTGTTTTCTTATTGAACTGAAGGTATGCATCCCAGTATTACTCATGACTACATGTGAAGTTCAACAGTCAAGACAACGGGAAGAAGTAGCTGGAAGAATTGTTACTTTTTATACCAGGGAATGCCTGCATCCTAGGTAATTTACTGCTCAATTTTGCTCTCACATGGTTACATATCTCAGTATTTTATGTGTGTCTACCACTGAACCAGTAACAGGGTAAATTATGGCCTACTGCAATAAACCACATGAAAATTATAGGCTATCTATGTGTTCTATGTACTAACTATAATTTGAATCATGGTAAATACAGATTAATATAAGATGAACATGAAACTGATAATGCTAAATAGCCTATTAGCAAATTTATTAAAACACTTTTTGAGTAATGGTAATAACATTTGGATAAATTCTGTCCTAGAATATTAGATAATTTATAGCTGATGAAATAAACAACAATCATAAATAAATAATTTTTCATTCTCAGTAGGTATCAAAAGACTGGATAAAACAATTACCTTACTTATACTAAAAGCACCTTAAATCCAGTCTGAAAGTAAAATGAGGCAGAAATCTTTTATATATTTTAGCGAAGTTAGTTGGTTATGTTGCAGGTGAAGAGACTATTTATTCTACGTACTTTATCTCTTCCAAAGTTAAATATAAATAATTGTTAATCACAATTAAAAATAATTGCTTTGCAATATTTTTAAAGTGACAAATTATCATAGCAACCCATCTGAATATATCACCAAGCAAAAGTGTGCCAATAATCTCTTAAATAAAAAATAAGAAAAAGTAATTTTATGTGTTGTAATTAAGGAAAATTAAAAGCTAAATGGCAAAACAAATCATACCAATACAAATATATACTACTTCTTCAGTAAAACAGAATTATACACAGACTCTTATAGATGGTAATTCAGAATGTAATGATCATCATATATATCAGTAGAACGGAGTAGACAGTCCAGAAATAGACACCCATAAATGGAATCAGTTGATCTTTGCCCAAGTAGCAAAGGCAATATAATGGAACAAAGATAGACTTCTGTACGAAAGCAACAACCGCACACCCACATGCAAAACAATGAACGTACATGTAGACCTTAAACCCTTCCTGGAAATTAACTCAAAATGGACCATAGACCTAAGTGTAAAATGAAGAACTAAACAGCTTCTACAAGGGAAAAGAAGAGAAGGCCTTTGGTGATGATGATGACTTTTTAGATATGATACCAACGAAATGATTCTAGAAAGAAATAATCGAAAGCTCGACCTTATTAAAATTAAAAATAATCTGTTCTTCAAAAGACAATGTCCAGAGAATCAGAAGGCAAGCCACAGACAGGAGAATATTTGCAAAAGACTCATTTAATAAAGGACCGTTATCCAAAATATGCAGAGAACTCTCAAAACGCAATGATAAGGAAACAAGCAACCTATTAAAATATTGGCCAGGGACACCTGGGTGGTTCAGTCGGTTGAGTGTCTGACTTCTGCGCAGGTCATGATCTCACAGTTCATCAGTTTGAGCCCCGTGTCGGGCTCCGTGCTGGCAGCTCAGAGCCTGGACCCTGCTTTGGATTCTGTGTCTCCCTGTTTCTCCAGCCCTCCACCACTCATTCTCTCTGTCTCTCTCTGTCTCTCTCTCTCTCTGTCTCTCTCTCTCTCTCTCTCTCTCAAAAACAAACAAACATTAAAAATTTAAAAAAATTGGCCAAAGACCTTTATAGATACCTCACCAAAGGAGATATACAGATGGCAAATACACATATGAAAAGATGCTCCATGAAGCATGTTATCAGGGAAATGCTTATTAAAACAAAAATGAAATGTCACTACACACCTCTTAGAGTGGCTGAATTCCAGAACAGTGACAAAACCAAATACTGGTGAGGATGTGGACCAACATAAACTGTAATTCATTGCTGGTGGGAATGCAAAATGGTACAGCCACTTTAAAGACTGGAGATTTCTTATAAAACTAAATCTGTTTTTAAACTCTGATCCAGCAATATGCTCCTTGGTATTTACCAAAAGGAGTTGAAAAACTTATGTTCACATGAAACCTACACACAGGCGTTGATAGCATCTTTTCTCATAATTGCCAAACCTTGGAAGCAGCAAGAGTCTCTTCAGTAAATAAATGGATAAATAAATTGTGGTCTATCCAGAGAATGGATTATTATTTAACATAAAAATAAATGACCTCTCAAGCTATGAAAAGACATGAGGGAACTGAAAATGAATATTGCACAGTAAAAGAAGTCAATTTGAGAAGGCTACATACTCTATGATTCCAATTATACAACATTCTGGAAAAGGCAAAACTAAGGAGACAATTAAAAGATTACTAGTTGACAGGATGAGAGTGCGATGACCAGGCAGAGCACAGAGGGTGTTTAGAAGAGGGAAATTAGTTTGTATGTTGTCGTAATAATGGATACATGTAGTGATACATTTGTGTAAGCCCATAGAATGCACAGTGTCCAGAGTGAACCCTACGGTAAACTGTTGACTTTGGGTGATTATGATCTGTCAACAGAAGTTCATCCCTGGTTAGAATGTACCATTCTTGCAAGAGATATTGATTATGGGGGTGGCTATGCATATGAGGCAACAGAGGATTTATGGGAAATCTCTGAACCTTCCTCTCAATTTTACTGTGAACCTAAAATTGCTCTAAAAGTGAAGTTTTTATAAAAATGTCTATAGGAAAAGATACTACAGAATGGTGAACCCAGTATTTTGTGCCACTTTTACTCCTGAGGGATTCACTGATTTATATGTTATGCCTTGCAATAGGACAGCCAGCTGAAGAGTACTCTTAAATGAGGACACTGCGACATGAAATAGTCTCAAAGGAATAGGTAAAGGGGTTGAGAGTTCAGGGCCTGCCGTAAAGAAGGTTTTCTCGAAAAGGGTTTCTGTTGCAGATCCCAGAATGGCTCCACGCTCTCAGTAAGAACAAACAAAATAATGCATTTTTTAGAAAGATTGAAACCAAACATTAAAATAATTTCCTGACAAATAAGTAATTGACTAATTAGTGACATTTATCTCCTCAAACTGGCTGCTGAGAGATATATGTCTAAATAAGCATAATTTTATCCAAAATCTCCTTACTATTTTATACTTAATGCCCAGCATCAAAACAAGATACTAGACATGCCTAGAGATAAGATCAAATATTAGAAAACTAATGGAAAAAATGAAAAAACTACAAATAGACACAAAAAGGATGCATATATTGTAGTTGCCAGAGATGGATGTTAAAATCACTACCTAATAGATTCAAAATTGGAGATAAAAATTGGAGAAATTTCATGCAGAAGTGAAATGTCCATAAATCATTAGATAACCAACTAGATTTTTATAAATCAGAAACATCAAGATATGTGAGGTGAATCTGATGAAAACACATTAAAGGCAGACTGTCAATGTTAAAATCTATAATTTGTGAACAGATAAAGAGTTTAAATAATATTTTATTTTGTTAATTAACACACACAAATTGTGCTCACCAAAAAAATACACATAAACAATATAAGATGCAAACAAGAAGCAAAAAGTGAAAATGACAATAAAATTTTAAAATTAATCCCAAGCAAAAAGTGAAAATGACAATAAAATTTTAAAATTAATCCCAAAGAGTGTAAGGAAACAAAAGAAAATTAAAAGAAAAAAGGGGAATGATGTCAAATATAATCCGATAATATATTGTTAGATTTAAATCTATAAATAAGTGATGATATTAAAAGTAACTGGATTGGCTGTCTGGGTGGCTCAGTCAGTTAAGCATCCAACTCTTGATACTGGCTCAGGTCAGCATCCCTGTCCTGAGATCACACCTCTCATCTAGCTTCATGCTGGGTGTGGATCTTCCTAGTGACTCTCTCTCTCTCTCTCTCTCTCTCACGCGCGCGCGCGCTCACTCTCTCCCTCCCTCCCTCTCTGTCTCTCTCTCTCTCTTTCTCTGCCCCTCTCCCACTCATGCTCTTTCTCTCTCTCTCAAAATAAATAAATAAATGTTAAAAATAAAATAAAATTAAAGTAAATGGACTAACTTGTCTAGTTATATTACAAAAAGTATAATAAATAAATCCTGTTGGCATGAGAAACATCTAAGAACCCAGAACGAATGGGAAAATACATACCAGATAATCCTTATATAGCTTTAGGCATGTCAGATAATATAAATTGGAAGGCTAAAATTATTACATGGGATAAAGTTTTTACTCTAAGATTCAAGATATCCTACTTACCAGGATGATATATAATTCTAAAACTTGTATAAGACACGGAATCAGTAATAAGCTTAGACTAACACAAGGGAAATTAGCCTCAGGCCTGCATTTCTGAGGATCCGGCCCTGGCCATTCTCTAACAATACCCTTTTCCTGAATAGGTAAAAAGTCCGCTGGGCTAAAAAGAAAGTTTTCCTTTATTAAAGGAAATAAAATTGAATAGTACTACTGATATTAACAATGGAAAAACATAAAATTGAATTGGAAATGAATAAAATTGAGTAATGCTACTGGTATTAAAGATAAACGTACATTTTTTAAAAAACAAATATGTATATATGATAAAGCTGTGTAGCAAAACAAAGCAATGAATCACAAAATTCAGGATTGCAGAAGGGAGAAGGGAACATGATCATGGTACACAGTGGTCCACAAATATTATTTAGTCTGTTTTTTAAGTTCGCCAGTCTGTACATAAGTATCCATGTTACCATCATTCTTTAAACTGCCTGTGTATTTTATACCATCTTTCATATGTATGATGTATTTCACAATAAGACAATATTAAAAAAAGAAACAAGAAATTTAAAAATATGTAGATTACAGAGAGTAACAACAAAACAAACAAAACGCATGATGATAATTGAGTTCAGAAAGAATGTTCTGACTTAAGCAAAATACATTGCAATTCTGAGTAAGTACGATGTAAGGTCATTTTCAAATAACCAAGAAAGTAATCTTGGATTGTTCTTTATGTGGTTAGGGCTTTTTGAATTTAGGAACAAAATCAGGAGTTCTCTATGTATACTTTCTTAGGTTATAAAAAATATATTTAGGTGCTTAATTTGTTTGATTTGCCCAGGGGTATTGCTTATAAGATACTTTGCCAGATTTTTAATGAAACCACTATCTGTGCCAGTAGTGTTTTACACCAGCTGTATTGGACTAATTATCTGGTTTCCTTAAATGTCTATTTTTGAAATAATTATGGCTTTTGAACACATAATAGACACTATGCTCGGGATAGACAAGAATTCTGCCTAAATTGTTTCTTTAGAAACTTGACAAATAATTCCCATATACTTATTTTACTAGTCCATTGGTACCCAGACCCCAGCCATCTTGACCTTATCCTAATACATGCAGATTTTATTTTTAGATATGCATACACTTACACTTATTTAAGGCATGATTTGACTAAGTACAGAATATGTTTTACCCTACTGCATAGTAATTAAAATATTATATAATACCTCCCTTGATTTGGGGGGGGGGGAATGTAACATTTCTAAGTGGACATTTGAGATCACAACTCATTTTGCACTTTGTGATAGATTAGCTTATCTGATCACTATTAAGTATCATAACTACCTTTTTAGTGTGAAATAAATTTAACAAGCTAAATAGAATGGAATATGGATGGTATGGCATAATTGACCAAACACACACACAAGCACCCCCCCTTCACACACAATCACACACACACACACACACACACACACACACATACACATACACACACACCCCACAATAGTGATCATAATAGTAGGCAGTTAGATAATTGTGGAAACATAATGGCTTCATTTCATTTATAGTCCTAATATTTTATAACTTCAAGCATATTAATATGAGAATAATATCACATAAAGAAATAAACACTGTTCTATTTTTGTCCTTTTCTGGACAATTTAATATGATTTATGTATAACTTCAGTGTCTAATAGCGGCACCTGGGTGGCTTAGTCGGTGAGCGTCTAACTTCAGCTCAGGCTATGATCTCACGGTTCATGAATTCAAGCCCCACGTTGGGCTCTGTGGTGACCGCTCAGAGCCTAAAGACTGTTTTGGATTCTGTGTTTCCCTCTCTCTCTGCCCCTCCCCTTCTTGTGTTCTCTCTCTCTCTCTCTCTCTCTCTCAAAAATAAATAAACATTAAAAAAATTACTTCAGTGTAGAATGCATCTTAAATTATATTGTATCACATTACTAATTATACATGATATTTTAAAATTTTGTCACTCAAAAGCTATTCAAAGTTTTCAAGCTTGATAGCAAAAAAAAAAAAAAATCATACAAATCATTTCACCCATGATTAGATGAAGAAACAGCATTTGATGCCGGAGGCATCATTCAGTTATTTCTTTTTCTTCATAAGTTTCAATATAACTGACAATCAATTTTATGTCTTTATCAAAAACAACAACAACAACAACAACAATTAGCCTTTTTATTTTCACATTAAATTTAAAACTTGGAAAAATAAAGTCAAAAATTTTGTGCTACATTTTAACTTTCTGTTTACTGATATTACTAAGATAATCTCTTTTAAAATATATATTAATTATGTTTTACTGCGTGCTACATCAAGCAGTCATTTTTATTCTTTTATCTTTATATTTTAGGTTCTTCTATCAGTATTTTGCTCCACACATAGTATATATATATATATTTTTTTTAAATGCCAGTCACAAGCTTGAGTAATTTAAACATGAGAAATGACACCATAGAATTCTCTTAGGGGAAATAGTATGGATAAACATTTTATTTACTGCTAAAGAGATAGATAAATAATGTGATAATAGGTCACATACTAATTTTGTTCCAATATTAATTAACCCAAGTGGATAAACTCTCCTCAGTAAAGTTTAAATTGGATTAACTAAAAAATACTGATAAGGAAATAAATACGTTTGTCAAATGGAAGTCACACAAGATGTGTGTGGGCAAATTTCATGGCAGCTTCCACAGCAGAAAAAGCCAGAGGGACTGCATTTCAGAGTTGCCACTAAGACTTCTAATCTTCAGTTTTGTCAGCTCTAAAGTGATGACTAGCTGATATCTAAAACCATCTCAAAAAAAAAAACCCAGAAAAGAAAAATGACTCCTTACTATTCCCTAAACTTCATTTTTCTCCATATTCAAATTTTGCTTCAAAGATCCATTTTCTCCATTATTCCCATCTATGATCTCATAGCCTCATAAAACTCTCACTAATCTATTTTCCCTACAAGGTAAATATGTTTACTAATACACAGAGCTTACTTATCAACAGAAGAATCCACAAAATTATTCTCATCCCAGTGTTGTAACTTTTTTCTTTATACTATTGTATATATAATTTCTAGATAAAATTGCAAACAAGAGGATCTCTTGACACATTATGTATTCAAATTTTAGATGCAGTAATAATTATAGTGGGTTTTGAAAGAATCGACTATGATTGATAATGTTCTTTAAAAACATTTCAAATGATTCGGTACTTCTCAAATATACAGTTCTCTTTGCTTTTGCTGCATAAATTACTGAACGAAGTTTAGATTGAAGCCCATAGTCCCATTTGGTAATTTTCATTTCTTATTTCAGAAGACCCTAGGACTAAACTCAAGACACTATTCATTATTATAGTTACTATTTTTAGTTTTTTTTAAATGTCTTCTATAGGAAACCTTAGTATATTTGCTATATTTCCATTGGGCTGCTTTCCTTTTATTATTTTGAATCAATGAATATATTATTATGAATTAATGAATGAATTTATTTACATCTATCTTTCATGTATTGTTATCTACAGTTCATTACGTGAGACATTTTTACTAAAAAATACTCTACTGTAGGGCCCACGTAAGATTTCTTTAAGAACTACATCTTTAAGAACTACATATGAAGGCACAAGCCTTCATACCGATGTAGTTAGAAAGAACTTTTAGGGCTGAGACAGGTTTTATTTATTTATTTTTTTCTCTCTGTACGAAGCCACATAGTGAATATTTTGGGCTTTGAGAGCTATATGTTCTGTGTCACAACTATTCAACTCTGCTACTGACTGTAGTGCAAAAGCAGCCATAGGCAATAAGTTAAAAACAAAAGAGAGGAAGGAAGGGAGGGAGGGAAGGAAGGCAGGGAGGGAAGGAAGGGAGGGAGGGAGGGAGGAAGGAAGGAAGGAAGGAAGGAAAGGAAGGAAGGAAAGAAGGAAGGAGGTGTTCCTGTAAAACTTGGACACTGACATTCGAAATTCCTATCATTTTAACATGCCATCAAATGTTACTTTTATTTTGAGCCCCAAAACTGTAAAAAACACTCTTAATTTGGGGCTGCACAAAAATAGGGTCCAGACCAGACTAAGCCATGTGTTGAAATTTGCCAGCTCCCAATTTAGAATAAGACAGAGTATGATTAGCAAAGCTTTACCCAATTGCCCTTAGACAAAATTAAAGATTATTTTAATTAAATTAAAGATAATTTTAATTTGGATGTATATACTTATAACAGCAAGAATATCTTCATTTAATGGGCTGACCCTACTTTATGTACGCCATCACTTAAATCACTGTACAATTATTTCATGAAAAATGTGCTTGCCAGCCTTTCCCTTATTTACTAATTTTCAGATTTATATAAAGAAAAAGAGACACTTCGGTAAGATATTTTATGACTTTCTTAGCCTGTAGGTCTTTGGATTGTGTGTTTGTGTGTGTGTGTGTGTGTGTGTGTGTGTGTGTACGCATGTGTGCACATATGTATGGACACATAGATTGAACTTAGGTGTCCTTCTCTTATAGTGAGGCTCATTTTTCTTTTCTTTTCCTTTTTTTTCAAGCAGGCTGTCCATAAAATATCTCAAGTGCAAAGTATCACTGGAAATGTCACTGAAGGCATTGGTTACACCAAAATATAGGTCTTCAATAGTATCATAACCAGCTTTTTAAGCTTACATGTTGTTTTTCAGGAACTATAATTATATGAAACATATTTGATTTATAAAATTAATTTCTATCATTGTATACCATAAGATATGTTCTTGGTCTAAGAACAATGTTACCTAAGTTAGGAAGTCATGCTACACATGTGGTATTATACTGAAAGTCATAATGCTCTTACTCCTGAGTGACAATGCACTGTGGCATTTCTTCATACCTCGTGTCAGCTTTTGTTCCAGATTATTTTCCGAGGCTGATTATAGAGGAAGTAGCCTTGAAACAGTGCTTCCATCTGTGACACAATGCAGATTTATTTCCTGACTAAGATACCAAAGATAATGTCTCTTTTAGGGGCGATGGTTGGATAGGTCTGCTAGCAGCTTTTAAAAAAATGGAGTTTCCTAAATTCGAGGTTCCTCAGCTGTGACACAGAATTACTGTGTGTGCGGCACCCATGTAGGCTGCGTCTTCATCCTCTCTGTGGGACTGTTGGGCTGATAAATAACCAATGTGAACATGAAGCTGAAGCCACTCGCTGTGTTGTAATCAAGTTCTCTCTTTCTGACCCAGGAGTTTGATTTCTTCTGCCAGCACCCAGGGAATTGTGAGACTAACTTTTCAGTTTTAAAGTGAAGTAGCATCCGACACCCTTCACAGGTCTTGGCATACAAGTTTTAACCTAACCCAGAATTCGAATAACTTTTCTTTGAAGACAAACTCTAACTCAAAATATTTGCCGAATAATTAGTTTTATTAGTAGACCCTGGTGTGTCTTATTCATGGCCAGATGTTTCATTAGGGACATTATTCCATTTTCTAGTTAAAATTCCATATTTTGTTTCATTAAATTCTAAATATTTAAACATTTTATACATTATTATTTCTTGAAAATCCTATAAAACTGGTAAAAATATTTGGGTATATTTCATAAAATTCATGTTTTATTGATGAAAATGTGATATGCATGTTATAGAAATGTGTATTTGAAAGCTTAATTTTTACTTTCTATATAAAAACAGTGCTTGAGGTGATGGATGTGAGACTCTTTTTTCCTTGGATGTATTTCTCAGTAAACTGCTTAATATTGCAAAGTAGTTAGGTATCTGAAATATAGGTATATATCTGAAAAGATCTCTGAAGGTAGTTAGGTATATAGAATATATGAAATTTTCCTATTTCATGTAAAATAGACAATTTGAGGGGCTACATTTTTGCTAATTTCATAATACATATTGACCTATTTATTATATCATTTCTTATTTTCATCAACTGTATCCTTTTTCATTTTTTTGAGCTGGTAATAGAATAGGAGTTGATTTCAGGAAGAACTATATATGTAAATATAGCTTGGGAATTTTTTATAATCATATAGGCCAGTGTTTATTTTTGTGGAAAAGAAAAAGAGTGTTCTTGTAACATTGTATTTCTCAACCTAAGTTGTGGTATGTTCATTATTTGATAACTCATCATAGTGTGGGCACTATCAAATATATGTGTGATATAATAAATTTAAAGACTATATACAAACTATATATTAAAAGATTTAATCTTGTCCCAAAGGGATCTGTGTTTTGTCCTCAAGTTCTAGAAAGTGATGTCGAAGCCCTTGAATGTCATGCTTGGTAGAAGTACCTTTGTTTGCCTGGGAGATTGGGTCTCCAGAAACTAACAGTGTGATTTAGGGTGGGAGCTTTGAGCCACACCAACAGTGTGATTTATGATTGGGTGTTTAGGTCAAGCAGTAACAACTAGACCTTCTAAAGGGCTGGAAACAGATCAAACCTGTGGGCAGTCCCCTATGTCAGTGTGATGGAGCCCAGTGAAGACTATGGACTTCAAGAGTCCTGTAGGTTTCCTGACGTGTACTGCCACACATCAGGGTCAAGAAAGGAATGCTATCCAACCCAAATAGGAAAGGACAATGGAGGTTTTGTGTTTGAAACTTTTCCTAGACTCTGCCTCATGTACTTCCAACCTCTACTGATTTTAATTTTGTATCTTTCCCATGTGATAAACCCTAACCTCAACTGTAAGAGTTATCGGGAAGCTCCGTGAGTTCTAGTGAATTTTCAAACCTGAGATTGGATCTGGGAACCCTCCAAGCCTGCAGTTGGTGTCAGTAGTGAGAGTGATCTTGTGTGGACTGTTCCTTCAAAAATTTAGTTACTAATTTCAAAACTCCACACAGTAGTTGTAATTTATGAGGAAATGAAGAAGAAATTTCCTGCCCAGAGTTCATTCATTATTTGCCCCAATGTATATAATATGCTTCCACATGAGCACATATAAATTAATACGAATTTAGTTGATGTTAGTTGCAACAAAGTATAAATAAATAAATAATTGGCAAAGGTGCTTCATGATAAATAATTCTGTTTCAGTTCTAGCAGCAGTTGTTTACATGATATATTTTTAATCTGTATTAATTCCATAATTTAATAATAACTTTCTTTTTCAATTTTTTTGTGATTTATTTTATATTATCACTGACCTGCCTCTCCATGCTGATAACCCAGTTATTCATTCTTGATTAATGAAACTATGGTACTCATTTAAATATCACATTATACATGTATATTTCTTTTCTTTAAAAGAATAGACCTGAAAAAGACTATGTAACTTAATGAATCTTCTAATTTATGACTATATTTTCTGCCACTTTTTTTTAAGAATACATCAAATCGTGCACCAGAACAAAGAATATCCAAACTAATTCATCTCATAAACAGCAAATTTCTTACCCTATCTTCTTTAATCAGAGCTTACAAAATCTAAATTTCAGATATGTAACAAAAAAGCAAAGTATGAGATTTTGAATTTGACAACCTATACATAATACAATTCACTTAATATAAGTTACCTCATTAAGGTATTTCTTTTGTTTTAATAAACCATAAAACATATATCAACTATTCAAAGTGCAGCCACTCATTTGGGACATGCAGATTGAATAAGTAAATAAACACTTATGGAAAATGAAAGGACATATTTCCACAGAAAATTATCCTTTATTGTCTTAAAGAGAATATTAAAATTTTGAGAACCTTAGAAATATGAGCAGGATCTTTTATTTAGACATATTTCCTATGTCTGCTATTTGAAATTATCACAAACACATACCTAGTAGCTTAAACAACACAAATTTGCTATCCCACAGTACTGGATGGATGAGAATAAAGAAAATTTTCATTTTTTTCAAAAGAATCTTCCTTGATAAAATTAAATATAAACAATATATTATTAGAACACAGCTAAAGATATACTTAAACATAATTCAATGATATAGGTTTCTATGATGAACTCTGATTTTGTCTATATTATTTTCTGACTACAAAGCCATGAGTTATAGTTAATATAATAATAATAATACCTTCCATTAGTAAGTTCCTATTTTGTGCAATATATTCTGATTGGTTCTTTAAACATTATCATAATTCTTAAAACAATGAGAATATATGAATACATGCCTAATTTTACATATAAGAGATTTAACTACTAGTTTGAGGTCATGCTCAAGGTCACCTAGTTGACAGGGAACAGAGATAGCATTCAAATTAAGGTTTGCAAGACAGGAAGACTTTCTCTTTCTGCTGTATTTCTTTGTAGATTGAGCCAAGCCTATATAATCAGAAGAGCAAAGTGGATCGAGTTAAAAAAAAAAAACTCTATTTCTATGTAACACAGTATATTTGCTTTTTGTTATTACACTACCTTTGGTAAAACCTTGTGTCACTGGGAGAGTTAAACACAATCATTCCACCTATATATAAAACTGTGTGGGGGCATTCAGTTTCAAAATAGAAAGTATAAGGAACTTAAAAGTCCTACTCAATCCTAACAAGGGGTAAAATTTTGAACACCCCCCCCCCAAAAAAAAGAAGACCCTACTTAGATCTGTAAGAGAAGTGAAGTCACATGCCAACCCCCTGCTCCCCAAACTGGAGACACCAACAGGCAAATACAGAGAATCACAACTTACAGATGCACAAAGGACTGTTTGAGCCAGTAGCGAGTAGAAAATTCTGAGCCATAATTGATGAATTGCTGGTGGGACAGCGTGGGCAAGTATGAGAGCTAAAACTCCAAAGATCCCAGTCATCAAGGGTCCCTGACTTCCATGAATTTTATCTCTTGAAGCTGCCAGGATCTTAGGGTGAATATTGAAGAAAAATCCCTTGTGTTTCCCATAGGGGGAGGGGGAGAAAACGACTATTTTGAAATACACCACAGCTCTGTGTTCTTCTTAACAAGACCTTCCTTCAGGAGAAACTATTTCACCAGAGTCTAACCTGCTTGACTTTTAGCAGAATCGAACTGAACTGCAACAAGGGAAATTCTCAACTTCAGCCCTTTCTAGCTTTCCAAGTGGGAGACGTGAATTACCCAACTCAAGCTCACTCCAGTCATCCTGTCTTACCTGCAGGGGTAAGTGGGGATACCAAAAGCACTTGTGAAGTTTATACTCCAGAGACAAAGGCTCAATAACATACTGTGACCTAAACATAGGTCTATAGTATGCTTCCCCACCCCCAACACTTTACACATTACTAAAGGCCTACTTACAGCAATTCCAGTACATCATATCTGGCCATAAAAAACAAATAAAGATATACTAAAAGGCAAAAAACACAATTTGAAGAGATAGACCAAGTTTCACAGCCAGACTCATATGGCAGAGATGTTGGAATGATCAGATCGGGAATTTAACAGACCTGTGATTAATATGCTAATGGCTCTCCTTGGTAAAGAAGACAGCATTAAGAACAGATGGGCAATGTAAGAAGAGACGTGGAAATCCTCAGCAAGAATCAAGAGAAATGCTGAAGACTAAACCCACTGTAACAGAAATTAAGAATGCCTTTGATAGACTTATCAGTAAACCAGACATGGCTGAGTAAAAGTCCAAGAGCTTGAGATTGTTTCAGAAGAAACCGTCAAAACTGAAAATCACACACACACACAAAATGAAACAGACTACCCAACAACCGTGAGACAACTACAAAAGGTATAACATTTGGACAGTGGAAAAACCAGGAGAAGAAGGAGACAAAAGAATAGAATAAATATTTGAAATACTAATGACCGAATATCTCCCCAAATTAATGTCAGATAACAAACCATAGGTCCAAGTAGCTCAGAGAACACTAACCAGGGTGTATGCCAGACAAACAAACAAAACAGAACTTCACCTGGGTATACCATTTTCAAACTATGGAAAGCCAACTATAAAGAAAAACATCTTGCAGGAAGCCAGAGGGAAAAACACCCTAGTTACAGAGGAGCAAGGACAAGAATTACATCTGACTTCTCCTTAGAAACCATGCAAGCATGAAGAGAGTCGAATGAAATATTTAAAGGTTGAGGGAATAAAGCAGCTACCTTAGTATTCTGAACCTTGTGAAATTATTCTTCAGAGGTGAAGGAGAAATAGACTTTCTCAGACAATCAAAAATTGAGGGAATTCGTTGCCAGTAGCCCTGCCTTGCAATAAATGTTAAAAGAAGTTCTTTGGAGACCAGGGAAAATGAAACAGATCAGAAATTCTGATCTACATAATGAAAATATTGTAGAAGAAACAAGCAGTGATGAAATAAAGACCTTTATTTTATTAATTGATCTAACAACAGTCTGTTCAAAATAATAATAATCATTAAAAGGTGTTTGATTATATAGCCTTGTGTGTATGTATGTGTGTGTGTGTGTTCAGAAATAAATGAAAAGGATTATGACTTTATACAAGGGACAGGAGGGAGGAATTAGGATTATTTTTGTTATTATAAAGTCTCTACACTCCTCATGTAGTGGTATGGAGTTATTTGAAAGTGGAGTTGGATTAGTAGTAAATGTATATTATAAACACTAGGAAAACCACTGAGAGAGAGAGAGAGAGAGAGAGAGAGAGAGAGAGAAAGATGGAGAGAGAAAAAGTGCTGTTGATATTTGAGAGGAAAAAAAATGGAATCATATGAAATGTTCAACTTAAACATCAAAAGGCAGAAAAAGAATAGAATAAAAAGGAACAAAGAACAAAATCAACATAGAAAACTATAACAAATATGGTAGATATTGATCCAACTATGTCAGTAATCACTTTGCATGCCAATGATCTAAGTGCACTAATTAAAATACAGAGCAGACCAAATGATCCCCTTATCATAGTGGATCAAATAACAATATATAGTTATATGATTTTATAATATACCCACAATAACAAAATGCAGCAGACCCAGTTTAGTTCACTAGCAAACTGTAATAAATAGTTAAGGAAGAAATTATACAAAATCTCTACGTCCCTTTTAGGGCATAGAAGCTGTGGAAATATTTCCTAAGTGATTCCATGAAGCCACCCATACCCCAATACCAAAACCAGACAAAGACATTACAAGAAAAAAAAATCCTTGCAGACCAGTATCTCTCATGGACATAGAAGCCAAATCCTCAACTAAATATTTAAATCAAATCCAACGATATATAAAAATAGTTATGTAGCACAACCAAGTGTGATTTATCTCAGGTATGCAAGGCTGGTTCAACATTTGAAAGTCTATTAATACAATACATCATGTCAAGAGGCTAATAAAGAAAAAAAAAACACATCATTATATCAACAGATGCAATAAATTCATTTGAAAAAGCCCGACATGTTTATGATAAGAACTCTCAGTAAACTAATATAAGGGAACTTTCTCAACCTGATAGAGACTACCTACAAAAAACCTAGAGCTAATGTCATATTTACTGGTGAAAAACGATAAGCATTCACAAAAAGATTAGGAACAAGCAAGGTTGTGCCTTCTTAGTATTCCTTTCAAGACCATGATGGAAGTCCTGGCTAATGCATGAAACAAGAAGGAATGTAAAATTATACTAGTTGGGAAGGAAGAAATAAAACTGTCTTTATCCCCAGATAACATAATTGTCTATGTAGAACATCTGAAAGAATCAAGAAAAATTTCCTGAAGGTAATGAATGACTATAGCAAATTTGCAGGATACAAGGCTAATATACAAAAGTCAATCATTTTCCTATATTCCACCAATGAACAAGGGAATTTGAAATTTAAAAGGTATTGGCATTTATAATAGTACATTCTCAAAAAAAAAGAAAAGAAATACTTAGGTATAAAGTTAACAATATGTACAGGCTCTAAATGAAGAAAACTACAAAGCTCTGCTGAAAGATACCGAAGGAGAAGAAATAAATGGAGTGATAGTGAATGATCATGGATAAAAAGACTCAATATTGTCAAGGCATCAGTTCTTCCCAACTTGATCTGTGTAATCTATGCAATCCCCATCAAAATCCTGGCAGGTTTTTTTGTGGATATTATCAGACTGATTCTGACACTTCACAGATAAAAAGATGAATGATGATGATGGTAAAAAAGGCAAAGACACAGAAAAAACAAAACAGCATTGCATTAGAACAGTGTTGGAGGATTGACACTACTCAACTTTAAGACTTATTATAAAGCTGTGGTGTTGGCAAAGATTAGGCAAATAGATGACTGAAAGAGAATAGAGAGCCCAGAAATATGTCCTCAGATATATTTATTTAGTCAATTGATGTTTAACAAAAGAGCAAAGGCACAATGGATGGTCTACTCAACAAAAGAAACCGGAACAATTGAATATCTACATGCAAAAAAAAAAAAAAAAAAAGAATCTAGCAAAGACTTTATACCATTTACAAAAAAATATATAAACCTAATGTAAAACCCAGAACTATAAAACTCTTAGAGGATAACATAGGAGCAAATGATCTTGGATTTTGTTAGGACTTTTTATATACAACACAAAGCCTTGATCTACGAGAAAAATAATAAGCTGGACTTCATTAAAATTAAAAATTTCTGCTTTGCAAAATACATGGTTGAGAGAAGGAAGACAAGTCACAGACTGGGAAAAATACTTGCAAAATACACATCTGATAAAGGACTGTTACACAAAACATACTAAAAAATGCTTAAAATAAAACAGAAAGCAAACAACCTAATTAAAAAATAGGCCAAAGACTTAACCGACACCTCACCAAAGAAGATGTGTGGCTAAAAAAAAGTGCATATGAACACATCCTCTATATTTATGTAATAAGGGAAATACACATCCAAACAATAAAATGCTGCTATACCCCTATTATAGTGGTTGATATCCAGAACACTGACAACACCAAATGCTGGTGAGTATGTGGAACAACCAGAACTTTCGTTCATTGCAGGCGGGAATGCAACATAATACAGCTATTTTGGAAGACAAGTTCGCAGTTTCTTACAAAAATATATTTAAGTTTATTATATGATCCTGCAATAGGGCTCCTTAGTATTTATTAGAGGGGGTTGAAAATTCATGTCTACACAAACCTGCAGTGGATGTTTATGGCAGCTTTCTTCATACTTGCCAAAACTTGAAAGTAACCAAGATATCTTTCAGTAGGTCAATGGGTAAATAAGCTGTGTTACATTCAGACAATGCAATATTATTCAGAGCTTAAAAGAAATGAGCTATCAGGCCATAAACAACATAGAATAAACTTAGTTGCATATTGCTAAGTGAAAGAAGCCAACTGTGTAGGCTACATACTATATGATTTTAACTGTATGACTTTCTGGAAAGGCAAAACTATGGAGACAGAGAAAAAGACTGTTGTTTTCTGGGGTTAGGGCAGAACAAGGGATGAATGGTTGTCGGTTTTTGGGGGTGTATGAATAATAGGCTGAGCACAGAGGATTTTTTGAATATTGAAACTACTCTTTGTAACACTAGCCATAGAATGTACAACACCAAGAGTGAATCCTGATGTGATCTAGGGACTCTGGGTGATAATGACGTGTCAATGTACGTTCATCATTTGTAACAAACGTATCACTCTGGCCAGGGTTATTGATAATGCAGGAAGATTACATGTGTGGGGTCAAGGGTAATACAGGAAATATCTATACTTTCCCTTCAATTTTGCTACAAACTTAAAATTGCTCTAAAATTAAAGTTTATGTAATTTCATACCTTCTCTTTAACTAAGATTGCTCAGTAGATTTGGAGTAATAAAACTCCTTCATCATGTGCTTCTGACCTTCTCTCATGTTGTTTTACAGGACTTTATTTATTTATTTATTTATTTCCTTTAAAAGTTCAGTTCATCTAAAAGTTTATATGGAAAAGTCACCTAGTCAAAAATCACTATGTGATAGCCTACGGATATTCACAACCACTATTCACAAATGAGTAAATCAGATATGGTTATGTATATTTCTCAGCAGAGTGTGTAAAATCAGTTAGCACATGTTATAAACATGTGCTAAAAATATTAGTCAACTAGGAGGTTAATTAGTCAATTAGGAGGTATTTAGGAGAGAAATTGTTGTGTGCATGCCTTAATGTCTTGGGATTAGAAACCCTTGGGTGATCTTTGATTTGCAATTCAGAATATATTTTTTTCACAATATGTTGATAATACTGCATATTACATAATATACCCATCTTAGTTTAGTGGAGCAGTGTGCAATCAATTCCATCATAACCATGTACTGAAATGTGTTAATATTCTTACAGACTGGTGTAAAGACTATATGTGGTCACACTTATCATATCTGCTTTTATGATCCAGTAAATATACAGCTATTAAAAATTTTGTTTCTAGAGAATTTGCAGTCTCAGCATTAGCATTATTTAATATTTCTCTCTCTCTCTATTTATATATATATATGCATACAATATGCATACATATGCAATATGACTCTATTTCATTAGGCAAATATTAAGTTTATTTATTTTGAGAGAGACTGAGCAAGCAGGGGAGAGGCAGAGAGAGAGAATCCCAAGCAGGCTCCACACTGACACCATAGAGCCCAGTGCGGGGCTCAAACTCACAAACTATGAGATCATGACCTGAGCCGAAATCAAGAGTCAAAGGGTTAACTGACTGAGCCACCCAGGAGCCCCAGGGGTCTCAGCATTTTGGATGAAGTTCCAATCTGTATAGGCCCTGGGCTTGCCCACAAGGAAACTGATTTTGAACGGTTTTGCTGTCTGCAGTAAAATACTGAATATTTCCATTAGTGTGCTGTTTAAAATCCCTCATCTTGTGTGTTTAGCTTTCTTTGGTTTGGTCCAACTCCTCAGCAAACAATAATCTAGCTTCACAACTTTCTAAAGTAGTAGTGTAGAGGAATGCAAAGATGGGGCCATAGACTAAGCCAAGATCCGCTTCCCGTTCACCCCTCCCCACACCCCCAAAGGGTATGGGACAGCACACTGAGGAGAAGAGAGAGAGACTCAGTTCAGTGAGTAACTTGGGAGCAATGCCGAAATAAAAGTACTCTCTTTCCTGAAGTTACTTCCTGACTGTGACTCTTGCTGGGCATGGGAAAATTAATGTTAAGGACACAATTTTTGAAATATTAAATCCAGTCTTTATTGTATTATATTTGTTGTATACAGGTGCTGGTTGTAGGACTGACACTTGGAAATAAAGTAAATATCATGGGATAGGAAAAAAGCTTAAGTCTATCTATCCCCTTTCCACATGGAAATTCTTTTAAATTACCAAAATCAGGGGACCGTAATATTCCCTTCTTAAGAGAAGCAATATATAGAGTACACATGAATAGCTTAAATTCAAAATCTCCTTTCTTTTTTCAAATGGTAGATGAAGACATTCGATATAAACCAACTATGAAGGCACTTCATTCCAAAAGAAAAGAGTCTTACTGCTTATATTCTTGTCACTTATTATGTTATTAATTACTTCAAAAACTCAATGCACTATTTTCATAAGTTATCTTTAAGAATACATAACATGGTGGAGCACCTAGGTGGCTCAGTCGGTTAAGCGTCCCACTTCGGCTCATATCATGATCTCAGAGTTCGTGGGTTCGAGCCCCATGTCGGGCTCTGTGCTGAGAGCTCAGAGCCTGGAGTCTGCTTCAGATCCTGTGTCTCCTTCTCTGTCTGCCCCTCCCCCACTCACACTCTATCTCTCACTCAAAAATGAATAAATGTTAAAAAATTAAAAAAAAGAATACATAAAATGGCATCTAACTTTACTCACTGTTGATTGTTCAGTATGTATAAAAATAACCTGTACCTGATAATGAGTGAGTAGATGCTCAATAAATATTTGTTGAATGAATGTGTGAAGATTTAAATGAATGAATGATTTATTAAAATATTTAAGTAATATGACTCTCTGCCATTATTCATAGATAAGTAGAAGCAATAGATTATTCTTCTCCAGTCTGTGAGACTCATAGTATTGTTGTAATAAAATTGGGAGGATATATTGTCACTACCACTTTCTATCATATGTCTTTTCTAAACATATTTTATGTTTTCCATTAAATTGATTTTTAAGCAGCCAAGTAACTTGTTCCTATCTTCCTAAAATATCATCTTTCTTAAAAGACCAGGAAAAAAAAAACCTAACAGTAAAACTAGTAATAACATTGACCATATTCTTATCAAATTAACATTGACTATTTCCAAGTGTTAAAACACTTAGAGAAATGGGAAATGTAATTCAGTATATTGAAACCACCAAAGCATTTACATTTATCCAAAGCATTAAAAAATAATGGTTTCTCTTGAGTTTAAATTACTTTAATTATTTTCTATTACATTTTCTAGTTTTGTAAATTTTCTGTTAATAATTTTTACCATAATCTTTATAACATATTGTCCAGTTATTGATCTTTCTGCTTTTTAAACTGTCATTTACAAAGAGACATCTTTTCAGACTCTACTGGTGTATCAATTTTTTCCAGGTTCTTATAGAACCTTTTTTTTGTTTTTTTTTTTCTATAGATTATTCCACAAGTAACACTCAGCACATATGGAAATGTTTTGCACTTTAAGGTTATAAGATCCATTATGATGCATTTATCATTTACCCATTTGCGGAAAAATTATTTTGTAAATTGTTGGGAAAAATGTTTTCTAAATTTATTCAAATACCAAAAGATCTCATGTCAAGTTGGCTAGAACTCTTTCTCCCTCTTGAAAATAATCTCCTGAAAAGATTCTAAAATATACAATATGTACATTGTTCTCTCTATAAAGGTGTTTCCTTTTTTGTCTGACTTCATTTATTCACAGTCCTTAACAGCCTTTAGTGTTCAAAGTTGAGGCATCGTTGAACTGTAGTAGGCATTTAATTTTATAAGATTTTATTTATTTAGTAACATATGAGTAGGTTTTCCTGAATAAATCCTGGCCAAACATACTAATGTCATTTGGTATTCAATAAAGTGTGTTTTTTTCTTTTTTCTTTTTCCTTTTTTTTTTTGCTTAGTACAATGCATCATTTTAAACATAGTTCACCATATTCCTTTAATTCACTTAAACTAAAATATATTTTCTCAGGATTTTCTTTAACATCCTGTGAGTAGATTATTAGTCATGTTTCTTTATTAAAAATTGTAACACTACAATTAAGCCTTTTTTAAAAATTTTTATTATTTGTTTATTTTTGAGAGACAGAGTAGTAGAGAAGGAGAGGAAGACACAGAATCCGAAGCAGGCTTCAGGCTCTGAGTTGTCAGCACAGAGCCAGATGCGGGACCTGAACCCACGAACTGTGAGATCATGACCTGAGCTGAAGTCAGACACTTAACCGACTGAGCCACCCAGGTGCCCCACAATTGAGCCTTTTTATCTAAGGGAAGATGATATTTCTGTGAAGAGGCTTACTCTCTGCTTTGGCCCATGTTTCTAGAAAACAGAGCCTGAGACAGAGATATATATTAAGGTTTTAATTGAGAAATGCAATCTTAGGACAGTAAGAGTGATAGGGAAAAGAGAGTGGAGTAGGAAAGAGAGGAAGCAAAGGTAGGTGACATGATGTATAACTGAGCTGTCCACAGAACTCCCAAAAGAACCAGTTCCCTTGGTCCTTCTGGGTGACTTCCAGGAATGCCAGCCTCGCACTAGTCTTTTGCGGAAAAGAAAGAAGAGAATTTAATCTGTAAGTGTGTTCCCACCTTCTGTCTCTAATTTGCCAGGTTCATCCCAGGAGATATTAACTGCCTCTCACCCACGTGTTACACTGTAACCCTGTGTCTCCCCAGTAGCAAGTTTCATGGCTGGTGTTGTGATGCTTCTTCTGATTTCAAAGGGAATGGGAGGAGTCATAGTTTTCCTGAGCACAGCAATATTTTTAAATATACACATAATCTAACTGGGTTTTTTGTATGTGTTTGTTTGATTGTTTGGAGACACTGGATTTAGAAATGAGCTCAACCTACCTACACTTTCAGAAGATTTTTCCCTGTGTGAGAGGTTTTCTATTGCTTTAAACCCTGTAATTTCTTTTTACCTACTATATTTCTCACTCTCTCTCTTTCCCCTTTTTTTTTAAACATTTATTTAGAGAGTGAGAGAGACAGAGCACGAGCGGTTGATGGGCAGAGAGACAGGGAGACACCTTCAGATTGAAAGTAAGGGGATGGAGAAATATCTATCATGCGACCGGTAGTCAAAAGAAAGCCGGAGTAGCCATACTTATATCAGACAAACTGGACTTTAAAGTAAAGGCAGTCACAAAAGATGAAGAAGGACATTATATAATAATGACAGGGTCTCTCCATCAGGAAGAGCTGACAGTTATAAACATCTATGCGCCAAATTTGGGAGCACCCAAATATATGAAACAACT
>CM053567.1:9180128-9206075 GCA_028646485.1 Cryptoprocta ferox | reverse complement strand
CTCGAACACACAGCAGTGAGATCATGACGTGAGCCGAAGTCGGACGCTTAACTGACTGAGCCACCCAGGTGCCCCTCTCTTTCCCTTTTTAATTATCCAATGAAAAAGGACACCGAACAAGATATTTTAATTTTTGTAGGTGCTAAATATTGTATGTTTACTTTATTGAGTTTATACTCGCAAGAAATATAAATACAAGAAAATAATGTAAGTGGGATTACAGTGAATAAATATTTGGTTGCTAGTGTGCTGGATGGAAATCAACAAGGACAAGGCTTGGTCCCAGGCAGAGGGCCACGTGGCCCGGATAGAGCAATGTTGTGCAAAGGTGGCGAGCCTTCCAAAGTGACGTGCCTTCCCACATATGGCGGGTTCCTCTAATCCAGACACAGGAACTGTCTCGTCTAGTGTCATCCCTCAACACAAATTCAAACAAAAATAAATATGTTTGAACATGGAACAAGTTTTTGAACATGTTAACCAAATATTGACAATTTTCACTTCATTTTGTGCCATGTAGCAATCAACGTTATGAAAACATTTTGAACCCTTCTGAGTGTGTGTGTGTGTGTGTGTGTGTGTGTGGTGTGGTGTGTAGTGATCTACATTATCTCCTTTAAAAAATTCAAAGAAATACCAATAAAGCACATGTATCAACATTTCCATAAAGCACAGGTAAAACAAAATAAATCCAGAAAACTGGCATCGTTTTCTTTATTTTTTTATATTTAAATACCAGATATGAATTGTCAGATATTTTGTTATATGGTATTGCAGATTGCAGATGAAATCTTCCCATTCAATTACAAAGAAAGTCTTCCTGTCTCCTTTTAATCCCTAAAGTCCGGTTTCACCTAGAGGAGACAAAATGCACATTACTGTTTGAGAGAGTGCTTCAGTGTCACCAAATCTTTGTCTATGTGTCAATGGTCACTCCCGTAAGCCAATGAAAATAAACTGACCAACTATCAAAAACGTTTCCATTTTTATAGGAACAGTAAGAATGGCACATTTGGTAATTGTAAAGAAAAGCATTAAGTGAATTACGGATAGGTCAATCTGGCTCAAAGTGCAAAAAAAATTTGCCTGTGTAAGAACCAAGTTACTTTTTTCTTAAATAGAGTATTTCACTGACTTATTTACACAACTGAAGTACCAAACTTAGCCATTTAAGAAATGTAAACAGTCAGAAAAATTCCTCCACCCATATTTTATTGGGTGGGTTTGTATATAGAGAGAGATGAAGAAAAAAACCCACCAGGCTATTCTTTACCTCTATTTTCCTAGCATTGTATGAGCATGGAAGAGATTTTATTTTTTTAATTTGTTAATCATCATTAACTCTTATGAATATTCTATTATAATTTTTAAGTACTTGGAATAATTTTTTAAATACCTTTTACCACAAACACATCTTTTAATGAGTCTTACTCTTTAAATATGTCTTGCTTTCTCCCTCTTCTCTCTACCCTAGCCAGTTAGTACTATTAAGCTCATATATATGCTTCCTGCTCTTTACCTACTCATACACATCAATATCCATGTATATTCTCATATACATATATGTGGCTTTAATTATTATTTTATTCTTATAAAAGTATACTTATGTTGCATATATTTCTCTCTATTAAGCTTTTCTCATTTATAGATCCAGAAGATCCTTCCAGATTTTTCTCCCATTATTTATATACATATATAATTATGAAAGTATGTGAATATACATATTTAAATGATTAACTAAATCTATCTTTTCTTTTTTACATACTTATTATACTTTTTGTTTCTACTTCTTTCTACTGCTTTTCTCTGAACATGCTACAGTTTTCCTTGCCCACACTTGTCTTGCTCATTTTACTAGCAAGGTCTTGTGACCTTTTCAAAAACCATTTCAAATATCATCTCTTATTTATAAATACGTCTCACTATGTTCTTATAGCAAAACTGATAGCTTATCAGTTATGCATGATGCCCTCAAATATCATTATATCCATATACATGCATGGTGCTAGCAAATATTATTCTACCACTTATTAGATATAGTATTATTTGATCACATGCTTTTTTTATAAACTAGAAATTTTCTTTAATGGTAAGAATTATATTCCATTTTTATTTTGTCTCTAGTGTCTTGCATAGTTTCATTTTGTGGCTCATGGTAGATAGCATCACTTAACATATTGAGTATTTAAATTTTAATGACATTTAGATGTGGCACTATGCCATGGAAGAAGGGGAAATTACGATGTAAATTAATAATTTCACAAAACTAAAAATCATCAGGAAGAAATTATATATTATTATTTCCTTTCATACTGTTTTATTATAATATATTCTACTTATTTTAGAAATAATATTTTTAAATGCAATGAATAAATATCAATAATCCCAGAACATAGATCCTAATAAATTTATGTATTTTCCTCCATTAATAGATTTATGAATTTAACAAATAGAAAGCAATTTTTATGTTCTTTTTTCCTCTAATTAAAAAATCCCTTTATCCTTAAATATATTATATATATATATATATTCAAATGATATTATTATCAATGATACTCAGTATTTCATGTAAGGGATGCAACATAAGTTGTCTGCTATTACACTTTTCTTGATATAGATATCTACTTTAAGTTTATATGATAAAAAATGATGCATGTAAACATATCTCCATGTATGATAATTTTCTTATGATATATTCCTATTAAATGGATTATCATATCAAGGGATATTTTACATCCTTTTATAGATTAAAAAATATGGACTATATGTGAATTGTACGCTGTGTTTGTGATATCATTATTATTATTTTATAGTGAAATTCATATCAGAACAAAATGTTTTGCCCTATTCCAGAATGATAGGTATTAATCAAAAGAATCTTAATCTAAGGGAATGTATTACAGTAAATGAATTAGACATGCTATATGCACTGAATAATTATTGAACTAGCTTAAAAATGACAGAATTTCTATTGCTTTTTTGCAAAATATTTTAATAATGACAGTAGTGTTCTAAAGTCTTATTTATAAAAATGGTTGTTCAGCTTAAAATAGATTTTATATATTCTTTAAGTGATTCCTATTACCCCACAAAACATTTGAGTCATACACAAAAAGAAATACTGGACAACTATTCTTGGACATAAACCAGTTTTATCCTCAGACAGAACTTGGTGGTAAAATCCAGACCATAGAAATAAGGGAGTCTAGTATAGAGGAAAGAAAAGGAAAGAATAAATGCTGTTTAATCATGTTATGGATTTTCCCGTCTTTATATCGAAACTAATTCAAAAAATTGGCAAGAATCTGGTAATACTTATGACTCAGCTGGGACACTAGTACCATTAATTTTGCCTGGCAATCCTGTCTTGTGTCCATTTCCCAGCATGTATTTATCATAGAAGCAGTCCTGCAGTATCAGCCTTGAGCTTTTCAAATTAGAGGCCTTGTCTTGTGTATACTTTTATTACTTGTACAATCAAGAAAGAAATTGAGCTGTTCTGAGCATTCAGCTAACATATTCTTTTGCAGTTATTTTCCACACACTATACTTGGGGGTCAGTAAAAGTTATACATGCTGATAGTTCCACTCCATTAATAATAGAATGGCCTTTCTTGTAAAATTATTACTTTTCAAAAAAAAAAAAACGCAAGTAAAAAAGAAAACAGGTGCTTCTCAAAAGAGGCTGTTGTAAAGGCTGACCACAATGCAATGTTGCTCAAAACCTTTACTCATAGGGGAAATATAAATTGAAACTCTAATGAGTTACCATTCTCTTCCCAGAGAGAGTATAACCAAAAGATCAGGTAATACCAAATGTGGTAAGGACATAGAATGACTGGAATTTTCATGTATTCCTGGAGAATGTTTATGTTTGTGTGACCACTTTGAGAAACTATTTGGCAGAGCCAACTTAACCTTGAGTATGGAGATAATATCATGACTCAACAATTCAGTTTCTAAGTATGTGCCCAATAGAATGAGTGCTTGTGTCATCAAAATATATGTTTTAAAGTATTCATGACAGTCCATACATGATAACCCAATGTTACATATAATGTTTATTAATAGCAATAAAGGAGAATGAATTCTTTGTATGTGCAGTAATATATACCACTCTCAAAACCGTAATGCCGAGTGAAAAAAAATTCAGCTACGAAAAATTACATACTGTATTGTTTCATTACATGGCTAAGCCAAGAACAGACAAAACTAGTAATCTATCTTGGTAGAAATCAGAATAGTGATTGCCACTGAGAAGTATATCAATTATACTTTATGTTCACTACAACTTCATTTTGCCAATGGCAGGATGTAATTAATTAACAAGGGACATCTAAAATGTTTGCACTTTATAGAAGTCATGTAAAAAAAAACGAGGTAAAATGGACAAATCAGTAGCAAAAGTGACTGCAAATTTATCAGTAGTTCCAAAGACGGGAGATCCATGAGGTGAGTGTAAGTGTAAAGGAGATACTAGCTTCTGCCTGAGAGCCCTGTGCAGATTCCCGGGGCTGTTTTGTTTGTTTGCTTTTGTTGTTACCTTTGCAAACAGAACAACAAAGTGTCCATCAACTTAAAACAATGAGCTTAAAACATATAGTCAAATTTCCTGGATATGTATCTATTTTTTTCTGATGTAATAATATGGGCAATATAGTCATTACCTAAAGGGAAACAAATATTTAAAAGTATTGAACATTAACTTGTTATTAGAGTTTCAGTTTACATTTTTCCTCAAATACTGTGTAGACAGACAGGAACGTGTGTTCTCTGTTACACAAGCTTCCTTGTTTGGTCTGTGATTCCAAACTTGGGCTGAAAGAAAAGTTATTTGGTGGAGGGGAACTTTGGGAGATACCAGTAGCAGGAAAGAATGCTGAACCAAGGCTAACCAGGAGCAGAGATAAGTGACAGAAACAAAATTTATAGTTTCATCTTTTTTCTTTTTGCCGGTGTCCAGCTCCAGCAGGTCCAGGGCTCCCTGAGGGATGGACAGTGTCGGCAAAAGGGAGCGAGAGAGCCTTGGCTTCTTTCTGATCACCAGGCAGGCATCTCTGCACTGACCAGAGAGTCAGATTTATTTATTGAAAAAATGTATGGGGTACAAAACAGGAGTGGCAATTGCCTTAGACAATAATTTTTGATGACAAATTCTTTGGTATGTAAACATTTCCCAGAACATAGATTGGTAGAAGACTCCTGCATAATCTTTATCAATAGTGATTGATGTAGGTGACTAGATGCTTATCACATGGGGAAGGAAGCTATCTTTAGCATTCAAATACAAGGCAATGTTTTTAGCATAGCAAAGGCAAGAGTTAGTTCTTTTGTGAGCAGGGGTCAATAGCCTGTTTTCTTGAGGGGAAGAAAAACAGGTTTCTTGGGAAATGTAATATTTGCTCCCATAATCACAAAAGAAGAAACTCCTATAATAAGTTTTTTCAGAAGATACCATTCGTATATTTTTAGTATAAGAAGGCAAGTCACTCCAGATATCAGTCAGCCAGGTGCCTTGGGGGTCTGTGCTCAAGCAGAAATTAAGTGGGGACTGAGTGGGGGTAGACGTTGGTCACCATCTGACTGTGGGAGGCCTCTGCCTTGCAAAAGCGCCTTACTTCAGAAATGGCTTCCAGCATCTTTTGACATTTTGTTGTCACATTACACATTCGATTTATATTCATCTTAAAATTGCATGCTAAAAAAAAAGATTGCACGCCAAATCCAATACAATGAGGTAAATGGATTGTTTAATCAATATTTTGTTTTTTAATAGTTTTTCTGTTCTTATCATATGGTCAATAATTTTACACTTTAAATATTTGTGAGTTTGGTTTACTATTTTGTCTTTCTTTTCCACTTTTAATATGTCTCAGTTTCCTTGGCACATGTTTTTATTACTTTTTGTGATTGACTGACATTATCATAATGCTTGAGGTTTAAAAATGATGTCTGATGTTTCAATGTTATTCCTCACACTTCAAGCAGCCTTGATCTTTTCAAGTTAGTTGAAATCATGAGACTTATTCTCAATTTGTTTTCCATAAATATTAAACCTTATCTGATGACCGCTATGTACATTTACTAGCTTAGTAAGTCATTTCTTGGCTCCTGTCTCTTCCCAGCTGTGTTACATAAGTTCAATACCCAAATCTTTTCTAAACAAATTTCACAAAAGTGGATGAACAATGGACTGTCTTCAAACCTGAAACTATAGGTTCAGTGTTTCCGTCCCATTTCTCTCTGATATCAACACAGACTTTGAAGATGATGTGTCTCCTTTTAAAGGCTTTTAAAGAAAATTATATGTAGTACCATCACTAGCTTTAGATTCTCTGAAATATTTTTTATTTAAAAATAAGGCAATACTGTATTTAAGGTTTAAAATAGACAAGTTAAAAGTTCCAGATATATTTTAATGTCTAAAATTACAGATATTATATCATTTATAAGAGGAAGTTTAAGAAAAAGAATGTAAAGAGTAGAAACTAGCTCATGGTGCCCCCAAAAACACTAATTTGAAAATTTTGTTTTAATTTAATGAAATTCAGGTGTGTGTGCATGTGTGTGTGTGTTTGTGTGTGTACATTTTATCACTTGAACCTCTATCAAGTCCTAATTTCTTCTTCACAATATTTTAATCCTATCTAAATGTATGTAGTATTGGTTATAATCTCAACATGTCCTTTGCTATTACATTGTGTTTTGCTACTTGGGTGTTATTTTTAAGGCTCAAGTTCTCATATTTTTGTTTGTTTGTTTATTTGGGAAATATTCTAGTTATGTCAAGATTGACAGCACAGCCTATCACCTGGTCATTCAATAGGAATGTATTGTTTAACATTCAAAATAATATTGATTTGGGAATCAAAATAGAAGGAATATAAAACCTTAGGAGTTTTATTAGGAAATCTTAACTCTAAAAAGAAAGACCAAGGGCAATGATTGAGGAAAACCATCTTGTGACTAATTAGAGAACATAGCAGTTCAGATTATCTCCTCTCTTGTAAGAACCTATCTTGACAAATTTGATCATAATGTCACTCACCCTCACACACCCTTTCTCTGAAACTACCTGTATTAGAGTTCCCCAGAGAAATGGGAGAGAGTGAGACAAGTGAAAGGGGAAGGATTACGAGAAATTGGCTCACATGGTTATAGAGGCTGAGGAGTCTCACAGTCTGCCATCTGTAAGCTGGAGGCCCAGAAAGGCCAGTGATGTAACTCAGTGAGAGTCTGAGTGCTTACTGACCAAGGGTGCTAATGGTTTACATCCCAGTCCCAGGGTAAAAGATGACCTGAGATGTCCCGACACAAAGAGACAGGCAGAAAGCAAAAAATGGCAAACTCCTCTTCCCTCCTCCTTTTGTTTTATCAAAGCCCCCAGTAGACTGCCAGTGCCCATCAATATTGGGAGGGAAATTCACTTTATTGAGTCCACTGACTCAAATGCTAACCTCATGTGGAAACACCATCACAGACACACCCAGAAATAATTTTTAATCTGGCACTCCATGTCCAATGAAGTTGACACATAAAATTAACCTTCATGCTACCATAAATTAAATCCTCTGATCTTGATATTGTCTTTTTGAGGGTGGGGTCATACTCAACTTCTCCAGAAACCAAACATAAATCTTCTCCAATTATCTATTAAATGAACTATATTTTGTTTTATTTTTTTCTTTTTTTAAGTTTTATTTTAATGCCATTATAGCTAATATGAAGTGCTATAATTTCATGTGTACAATACAGTGATTCAACAATTCCATATATCACCTGATGCTCATCATAGCAATAATTATAGTTCATTGCAACAAAAGTGACAAGACACCTAAAAATAAACCTAATCAAAGGGTGAAAGATCTGTTCTCTGAAAATTATAAAACACCAATGAAAGAAATTGAAGGTCACAAAAAGAAATGGAAAGACATTCCATGTTCAAGGATTGGAAGAGCAATTATTGTTAAAATGTCTACACTACCTGAAATAATCTACACATTTATTACAATCCCTATCAATACTTTTTCAAATACATATTGTACTTTATTTTTTCACATTTTAAGTTTTTA
Organism: Cryptoprocta ferox; assembly: GCA_028646485.1. Classification (NCBI taxonomy): domain Eukaryota; kingdom Metazoa; phylum Chordata; class Mammalia; order Carnivora; family Eupleridae; genus Cryptoprocta; species Cryptoprocta ferox. The sequence continues at coordinate 9,198,003 of CM053567.1, read as the reverse complement.
TATTAATTCCAGTTAGTTAATACACACTGTTATATTAGTTTTAGATATACAAGATAATGATTGAACACTTTCATACATCTCCCTGTGCTCATCGTACAAGTGCACGGGCTCCTTAATCCCCATTACCTATTTTCCCCATCCCACCCTCCCCTCTGGTAACCATCAGTTGTTCTCTATACTTAAGAGTCTGTTTCTTGGCTTAGCTCATTCTCTCTCTCTCTCTCTCTCTCTCTCTCTCTCTCTCTCTCTCCCCTTTGTTCATTAGTTTCTTATATTCTACACATAAGTTAAATCATACAGTATTTGTCTTCTCTGAGTCATTTCACTTAGCATTAAACTGTCTAGCTCCATCCTTGTCATTGCAAATGGCAAGATTTCATTCTACTTAGTGGCTGAATAATATGGGTATATCCTTCTTTTTTTAAATTTTTTAATGTTTATCTATTTTTGAGAGAGCACAAGTGGGGGAGGAGCAGAGAGAGGGGGAAACAGAATCTAAAACAAGCTCCAGGCTCTGAGATGTCAGCACAGAGGCTGACGCAGGGTTCGAAACCACGAACCGTTAGATCATGACCTGAGCCGAAGTCGGACGCTTAACCGAATGGGCCACCCAGTTGCCCCAGTAGATCACTTCTTCTTTATCCGTTCATCAGTCGATGGACACTGAACACTTGTGCTGTTTCTGCGGTTTGGCTATTGTAGATAACGCTGATATACACATTGGGGTGAATGCACCCCTTTGAGAGTTTTTGTCTTCATTGGATAGGTGCCTCATAATGCCCTTGGTACACCATAGGGTAATTCTATTTCTGACTTTTTGAGGAACCACCATACTATTTGTCACAGTCACTATACCACTTTGCATTCCAATCAGTAGTGCGTGAGGGTTCCCTTTTCTCCACATCCTAGCCAACACATGTTATTTCTGGTGTTGCTGATTTCAGTCATTCAGACAGGTGTGAGATCGTATCTCAATGTAGGTCTGATTTGTATTTCCCTGATGATGAGTGCTGCCGAGCATCTTTTCATGTGTCTGTTGGCCATCTGGATGTCTTCTTTGGAAAAGTGTCTGTTCATGTCTTCTGCCCATTTTTTCACTGGATAATTTGTTTCTTGGGTATTGAGTTTTATAAGTTCTTTATATATTTTAGGTACTAACCCTTTATCAGCTGTGTCATTTGCAAATGTCTTCTCCCATTCCATAGATTGCTTTTTGATTTTGTTGATTGTTTCCTTTGGTGTGTAAAATCTTTTTATTTTGATGTAGCCTCAATAGTTTGTTTTTCACTTTTATTTGTCTTGCCTTAGGAGACATATCTAGAAAAATGTTGCCACAGCCATTGTCGGAGATATTACTGCCTGAACTCTCTTCTAGGATTTTTATGGTTTCAGGGATCACATTTAGGCCTATAATCTATTTTGAATTTAATTTTGTGTATGCTGTAATAAACTGGTCCAGTTTTATTCCTTTGCATGATGTTGTCCAGTTTTCCCAACACCATTTGTTGGAGACTATCTTTTTCCCATTTGATATTTTTCCTGCCTTGTCAAGTTGATTGACCCTATTATTTGGGTTTATTTTGGGATTTTCTTTTCTGTTCCATTGATCTATGTGGTATATTTGTGCCTGTACCATACTGCTTTTTATTACTACAGCTTTGTAATATAACTTGAAGTCCAGAATTGTGACTTCAAGTCACATCCAGCTTTGCGTTGCTTTTTCAAGGTTGCTTTGGCTATTTGGATTTTTTTGTGTGTGGTTTCTTACAAATTTTAAGATTGTTTTTTTCTACTTCTGTGGAAAATGTTGTAAGAATTTGATAAGGACTGCATTAAATGCATAGATCGTTTCAGATAGTGTAGACATTGTAACAAAATATGCTGTTCCAAGCTATGTGCATGCAATGTCTTTCCATTTCTTTGTGTGGTCTTCAGTTTCTTTCACTGGTGTTTTATAATGTTCAAAGAGCAGATATTTCACCCTTTGATTAGGTTTATTCCTAAGTATCTTGTTACTTTTGGTGCAATGAACTGTATTTTAAAATAAAGTTTTCAGACCCTTTTGTCCCCGCTGCTTACAAGTCTTACTTTTAAACTCCCAATTATTTACTATGAAGAAATTTTAGCCCTTTCAATCCATTGACCTGTCTGGAAATCAAATTCTGTGATGGCAAAGGCAGGGATGATATCAGAAATTCTACATAGGAGGGGTTAAGAAATGGATAGTAAATTATACTTGGGACATTATTTCAGATCAGCTTTTCTTTACAGACGTTCTTGTATGATGTTTAAAAGGAGTGCTGATAGGGACACACTTGTCTTGTTCATTCCATTTTTTGTCTTGTTGCTGATCTTGGTGAGAAAGTGTCAAATTTGATATTACCTGAGGACTTTTGCAGTCTTTATTAGGTTGAGAAAAGTTTATTCCTAATTTACTGAGAGTTTTTATTATGAATAAGAGAGTCATGGCTTTTTAAAAATGCTTTTTCTGCATCTATCAGTATGGTCATGTGATTTTTTTCAGTCTCTTCAGGTGATAGATTTCATAGTTTTTCAAATGTTGAACCAATTTTACATATTTTAGATAAATCCTTCTTGGTTTGGGAGTACAATTCTTTTAAGAATTTTGTTTTGAAAAGATTTGTCAATATGTGGAGGATTTTTAAATCTAATCTATGGTCATGTGAAATACTGATCTGTAGGGGTTTTTTTATTTCTCTACATTGATTTTTTATACAGAATCCTTATGGAACTTATTATTTCTAATAGCCTTTTAAAATAAATGCATTAGATTTTTCTATATAGACAATATAAAATTTTGAACAAAGACAATTTTACTGGATACTTTTTTTTTCTTTTTCTATCATTTCATCGCCTAGAACCCCCAGTACAGTGCTGAATAAAAGTAATGAGAGGGGAAATCCTTGTTTTTTCCTGATCTTCACAAAAAGCATTGTCTTTCACCATTATGTATGTAAGTACTCTGCTTAATGCCAAAATGTAAATTCTGTATTCATTGTCTTCTGGATTCAATTATTAATGATATTGACAGTCTATTTTTTATTTGATTTTTGGATGCTTCTTTGTCTATGCTTTTAAGTGGTTTTATCATAATGTTAAAATAATATTATAATGTCACAGCTATTATTTCTATAGTACTTATTACCTTTGCATTCATAGAGTCTATGATTCCGGAACAACACGGTATCTTCCCTGTGTTTTAGTAAACTATCAGATATTCTCTCTTCATATCTTGTGTTTTCCATTCTATCTCTCCTAAACTTTATCTATCTTTTTTATTACTCTTTGATACCTCTCTTTTATCTAACATATCTGTTGATCATCCTTCATTAAAATTCCCTATTCACTCATTACTTTACTCCATTCTATTAAAGTCTGATGTTGATAACATTTCTCAACTTTAATATTCAGTGTTGTGTTTTGAAGTGTAGAGAGTAAAAATTCCCTCCTTTTATACTTTCATCTTTAAAATAGAATCAGATATTTAATCTATGCATATTTTAAGGGTTTGCATTTCCTTTGACTCCTTTAAGCTGGTTTAGACCATATAGTTCCAGTTTACAGGTAGTGTTATTTGTGAAGAAAATAAAAGTTTCTAGTTTAATCTCATCTTGGTTAATTGAAATTTAGAGGAAAAAAAATGTTTCCGTGCTTAAATAATAAAAATGCTTCATATTTATCTTTTTTTACTAAGCTATTTAACTCAATAGTAAAAACAAAATAACTTATTTTATTATTTGTAAGATAGCTTTCAAAATATTTACTCATTTAATCAATAAGCATTGATTTAACACTAAATGTATACCCATATATATACTCCTTTACTTCAAGAGTGCAAAGACTTAGGATGATAGAGATTTGTTAACACAGAATTGTAGAAAATAGAGCATCATAAATGCAGTCCAAAACTGGGTTATCTCAGTTAATATCTATAAAAAGCTAATTTGAATGAAAGGATTATTTTTATCAATTTTTTTCTTTAATTTGGAAAAGATATAGAATGGTAAATGATTTTGTTAAAGGATATACAGTGAAATAATAAATCAACCCAGAAAGTCTGATAGTAGATCCAATTTTTTATATTCCGCTTGAAATATAATGGAAACATTATATATTTCTGGACTGTGACCTTCAAAAATCACATAGTTTTATGACTTTTTTCTTACAAAATATGAAAAGTTACTATCAAGGATAAATTAACAAAGGCTAATTGTTTTACTCTAGTAATTTTTGGAAGGGCATTCAGTTCTATAGATCCATTAAATTAACCTTACTACATGATGATTCTTGTAACCGAACTCTAAAATATGTGGCTATTTTAGTGTCTAAAGTATTAATTTTAAAATTAATTTCAAACTTAATATGACTAAGTACATATATTTTAAAATATAATTTATTTGAAAATGATAATTATAATTGAAGCTTTTTGGGGGTATTGGTTGATATTCCAAGGACTTTTGTTAAATTAAATGTTAAAGTCTTCAATGAAAATTGAAATGGGCTTGATTATCTCAGATAATACAACTGTTTAAATTTAAAAAAAACAGTGTGATAATATGTTCTATTTATTCTAAAGTAGGATAAGAATATAAATTTGATAAGTTTATCAATATTTTTCTGAATTTCTTTTTTGTTTGTTTTCACGTTCTCTCTGTAGTGTTAATTTTTAGTCTAGTGTATCTCATTTTCCATGGTGGGTGTTCAGTTAATACTTCTTAAATGTGAGAAAGAGAAGCGCAATCCCTGAAATCCAAGAGTTTTCCTGGTATCAGCTAGGACTAGGTTTTGCCATGAGCTGACATGGTATTCATAGGTAGGTCTTCCTGCTCTTTTATTCAATATGAAACATTTTACAGAACATCAGCAAAGACAAGGCTGATGTCTTTATAGAACATCAGCAAAGACAAAGTATTGTAACTGTGAAGGAGGAAAACAAAAATGAGGACATTCTGTAAATCATGTTTAATACCAGACGAAATGCAAAAACTGTCCAAATAACAAAATTGACCAAACCTAGATAATATTAATGATTGATGCTTCTTTACCAATTATAATGTGAATTGCTAGGTCTAGTCTTTCATTTTTCTAGACAAGAATTATTAAGATATCAAATCCTACACTATTCTCTACTTCCTGACAAAGTACAATCCCAATTTGTAAAATCATTTGTAAAATCACCTAATACAAGCCCAAATTCTATAATAAGTTACTTTGAACACACTTTTACTGAGGCACCTTATAGTTCACATAGGGTGTAATTTCCTTTGCAACAAGAAACAATCAGCCCAACTTGTTCAGCTACAGGTGTGTTCTAGATGTTCTTGGTTTCAGTGGAAGGCATTGACAAATGGTAAATGTGATTTTAGATACTAGACATTGGCAAATATTTCTTAAAAGACCTTTTTAATGTTTATTTATGAGAGAGAGAGAGAGAGAGAGAGAGAGAGAGAGAGAGAGGGGAGGGGCAGAGAGAGAGAGAGAGAAGGAGAGAATCCAAAGCAGGCTCCAGGCTCCTACCTGTCAGCACAGAGCCCGATGCGGGCTCAGATTTATGAACTGTGAAACCATGACCTGAGCCAAAGTTAGATGCTTAACTGGCTGAGCCACCCAGGTACCTCTGGCACATTATTTCTTGATGCTACCACCTTCTATTTTGATCTCTTACTTGCTTTTTCTTCCTCCTTCTCCCTTTCCCTTTCACCTTCCCTCCTTGCCTTTCTTCCTCTCTTTCAATCAGTCTCACTCATACACACTTGCATAAAGAAACAATACAACCAGTGTAAAAATTTGCATAAAACAAGATTCCTAAAAACGTCTACAACCCCACCCACTCTACCACAGAGCTACTATTTTTAAATATAACTGTCTGCATTAAGAGAAAGGTAACTGCAGGTAATTTAAAAGCGTTGATAAGTATTATTCCCCCCAAATTGAATGTTACCAGTAGTAACTCATTATGGATTATATGACTCCAAAGTCAGTCACGGAAAGAATCATAAACAGGTACGTGAGGTCATTCAGGAAGTAGGCTCCACAGTGTATAATAAGCCTACATTCTTGGTTTAAAAACCGTAACTAAAACGACAAAAGAGTAACCGCCACAATATATGTGTCCTGGGGAAACAATGACAACCATCAAGAAAAAGAGTTAATACTGTCTACCAAGACTTCTCTCTTCCACATTTACTAGAAAATATTAGTGCTGAGTGTGGTTGTATCCTCAGGGCTGGTTGCCATTTGTAAGACAATTTATAGAGCTGGCTTACACTAGTGCCCCCCTCCTCTCTCTCTCTCTCTGTCTCTCTCTCTCTCTCTCTGTCTCTCTCTCTCTCTCTGTCTCTCTCTCTCTCTTTCTGTCTCTCCACTTACCTCTCCCTCTTTTCTTTCCTCTCTCCACTTCAGTGTACTCCCTCATCCTACGTTTAACTTGTCTCTTATGCAATATTTTGGGTATCTTATCACAAAAGTGGAGATTAAAAGATGTTCAAGTGTCTATCCAAGGATTTGGGTACTTTTAAGGAAAGAGGAGAAATAATTCTTAAAGTCACTTCACAGTATAATACAAAATAAGTGATTAAATTTGTTACCCAAAATTATTTCGTAAAAAGAAAGTTTTTTTTTAAATTGGTTTCCCCTCCTCAAAAAAAAGCTGTTAATTAAACAATAGGCAAAACTTACCGCTCCAAACAAGAACACAATTTTGAAATGTTGATTTGAAAATAAAAACCAGTATTTGGTGATAAATCACATATTACATATGAAGAATGGTATCTCATGAGGGATCATTCTTATTTAGTTTAAATAATAAACAATCATGTTAGTGTACATTTTTACCTAATGGCTTATTTGAAGTTATTTTTTTTTTTTGCACGGTTGAGAAATTTACTTTGCATAAAGACTAAAGGATGCCATCATAGAAAATAATAACTTCTATGTATGTATTTTCCTTAAAGGCCCATGTGTGTCTGGAAATTCTCTGTGGAAGAGTGTGCTATTTCTTCCAGTGATTTCTATTTATCATTGAGCTGTGGGACACCATTGGCAATTTAGAGAAGACTAATGCCCTGCAGGTCAGAGACCAGCAGCGGGAGTTCCTCCCATAAAGACAAATGTTCTAAAGATTTATCTGTTTACCTACATATTTTTTTCTTCTCTTTAAGATACCTAGGGATTCTTGTGACTCATTTGGCACTCCTCTGGAAGGTACTGTTGTCAAGAGAGAAAAAAAGAGAATTTTACATTTCTCTCATTGAAAATACCTAATTTATAGCAAAATCTGTTTTTTTTTTAAGTTTGTGAATTCCAAAATATACCACCTAAAGCTAATTACCTTTGAGAATGTTAATACATGAATGACCATTCTGGATGTTCTGTATTAGAAAACATTATGTTTGCTATAATTTCAATCTCCATTCAAAATTTAAAAAAATAGTCTTTTCTTTATAATTACAAAATCTCTAACCCATTTTGGAAAACATACTATATAAAATTAATACATTTTGAAAATTAATTTTATAAAGTGATACGACATACACTGTACCTATTCAAGAAAAACAGGTTATAAATAATTGGCAGTAAATCATAAAAACTTCATGCATTTGCTTCCAAAGGATCTACACAATCATCAGAAAGTTTAAATAACTTCTGTAAAGTGCCAGTGATAAGTTACACTGTAACGTCTATACTCACACTTTAATAACATGACATATTTTAATACTGAAATTTATATTAGTTGAACTTAAACTGAGATGTCAGTATGTGACAGAAATTGTGGTTAGTGGCTCATTCATTCCTCAAAGAAGTGATGAGAAAGGCATCCATCTTTACCCTCATCCACAGATGATGAAATTAGATATGGAAAATATGTGTATATAGGTATAGGTAGATATAGATATATGCAGTCATTTAAAAATAATTTCATAAAAATCTTATACAAATATTCTTATAAAAACCTACCACTCTAGAGTTTCCTAGAAAAAAATGGGAGAGATAGAAACTTTTATGTGGATTTAGAGCAGAGTTTTCCCCAGTTTCATATGCATGTATAATTTTGAGCTAATTACGTATTAGCTCCATACTAAAAAGTGATCTCTTTGATCATTCTTAGAGGGAAAAGTCCTCATACGGAAACTAGTTTTCCTTCTCTGCTCTCTTTAGTCTCATCCTCTGAGGCTTTTATTATGGAAGAGATGATCTCTCCACAGTAGAGTGGAATCCTCACCGAGTGGAAACTTGTTTCACATCCACCTTGCTAGCTTTGATGGCATATGTGAGGCATTTTATGCTTCGTGGAACAGAGGCCTGCCATGCACAGAGGTGATGTTACTGTTATTACACCCAGGGCCCTTGTTTAAGTATCTGTCTTTAAACAACAACTACAAGGCCCATTGAAAACTCACTTTAGCTTCGAACATCCTTGTAATTTAACTTGAGAATACCTAATCACCAGTGTGCTATTTGTGGGATATAGTTCTGATTCAATCTGCACAGATTATTATTGACACCTAAAAACAGTTCAAGGAGACGTAAAATTGGGTCTGCAGAAGGTTAAATGAATCAAAGAGACTATCATCAAATCAAAGTCAAACACTGTGATTCAGGAAAGTCTTTAAACATAAGGTAAAATATAGATCAATTGATTTGCCTTGTCTACTGCAGTTACAATAACTTTAAACAGTATGAAAATATTTTATTTCAGTCCTAAATTAAGCTTCAAGTTGGAACCCATCACTGAGTTAGTTCAGGACCTATCCCAAATGGCAAATATAATGGATATGCATCTGTGTTTTTTTTGGATGTCTGTTTTTTCTTCTGCTGAAGGTGATCTAAAGCTTTGGGCAGAATCTCAAAGGTAATCTGAACTCTGGAATGTTTTTTATTCATGGATACAAATGGAAGATTTTCTCATGGCAATCATTACTGTTTACTAGAACAGCAATTGAGAATTAGCATCGTTAGAAATATCTAATTCAAAAATATTTTTTCACTTCTCTACATTGCTAAAATTTTAGCATGCTTCTCTAACATCAGTTTACATACGTTGGATCGCAAATGGCGAGGGGAGAATATATGAATATTTAACTTTTTTCCATTGTGTTGTTTTACTGCTCATCTTGTAACCTACCTGACTATGATTTTAAATAGTTTTGGCTACTTGTGATTCTGTATATCTCTTTACTTAGACACTCTGTACAACAACTGTGTATTATCTATTATGTGTCAGGTGATGGAGACACAGTTATAAACATGGTCCTTGTTCACAATAAACAGATATCCTAGCAAAGAAAATAAATATGAAACAAATACATGTGCAATTATTATTATACGCAGTGGTAACAGTGGCATGGGAGAGAAATACAGAATTTTATGTAAGAACATAACAGATCCTAGCCAGGCGAAAAGCAAAATGATCTCAGAGTATGAAAGTAAGTGTAGACGAGAAAGGGCTTGGTGCATTGGATATTACATTTAAGCTACAGCAGTTTAAAACATCGCTCAAGTTCTCACTTTCCAATGTGAAATATATTTACATTCATACATGGTTTCAGGTAATTATTTAGTATCACCTTTTTGTTCGGTGATTGTTTACCATGATGTCTTCTTTAGACATATATAGTATATATGTATATACTGTCTTCTCTAGATAGTGTATGTGTGCATATATGTATATATGCATATATATAGCATTGGAGGTCTCTCACATTGGAGCTTATGATGAGTATGCTTTGATGCTTTGATGACTTTTTTAAAAAGTTTATCTATTTTGAGAGAGAGAAAGAGAGAGAGATAGTTGGGAGAGGGAGAGAGGGAGAGAAGAGAGAGAGAATCTCCAGCAGGCTCTATGCTGTCACCACAGAGCCTGACTCAAGCTCTGTCCCATGACTGTGAGATCATGACTTGAGCAGAAATCAAGAGTCAGACGCTCAACCCACTGAGCTACCCAGGCCCCATGATGACTTTCTACCTTTTCTGATATTAGTCTGAAAATATATTTATTCTTTTTATTTTTGCATTTTAATATGCTTTATACTCTCCAGTCAGAGCATGTCATTAATAGTTTTTATATGTTGACATTTCATATGCTTTGACCTACTGCACCAGAATGCAAAGTGAAGCAATAAATAATATCGAGAAATGTACAGTCTGTCATTCCATATTTTAAAATATTTAGATTTATCTTCTGTTGCTGTTCATTGTTGAAAGTTAGTGGATGGGGGGTCTGGGTGGCTCAGTCAGTTGAGCATCTGACTTCTGCCTCAGACCATGATCTCCCAGTATGTGAGATTGAACCCCGTGTCAGGCTCTGTGCTGAGAGCTCAGAGCCTGGAGCCTGCTTCAGATTCTCTGTCTTCCTCTCTCGCTTCCTCTCCCCTGCTTGAGCTCTGTCCCTCTCAAAAGTAAATAAACATGATTTTTTTTTTAGTGGACATTGTACTGCCTTTATGAATGAACCCTGTTGCAACAGAAGGACACAAAATGTTATATTTATTACGAAATGATCTTCACACTTCTACATTTAAAAAGAAATGTGTTAGCGACAGAAACTTCTTTAAAAGCCTGTAGTACGCTGTGCACTGTACTTTGCTATTGCAATTCTCTTATGATCTGAAATAAATAAATGATGCAGGTACTGAGGCAGAGGTTGTTTTCAATATATAATTTACTTATTAAGTAATTTAGGTTGAGCATATAAAAAGAACTATGTCATGCAAAAGACCTCTAAATAGACCAAAACCATAATTATGCAAACTATACTATTTCAAAAGAAACTTTGAAATTATTAATAAGAAATCCTCTTAAATAAGAAATACCGTATATGTTTTCTTAGAGGTACAAACAGATGTTGGAGTTTGTAAGACTCATTATATCTTGTGATTAGATGCATGCATTTTCCATTGACACGTTGACCCTAGAGTCACACTATTTTTAAAAAGTAAGCTTGGTTTTAATTTTAATCTAATGAGAGAGATGAGTTTGAGGTGAAAAAAATCACCTTGGCTCATTACTTTATCGAATACATATTGTACTTTTTTTCACATTTTAAGATTTTACAGTTAGTTAATATACAGTGTTATACTGATTGGAGGTGTACACTGTAGTGATTGAATACTTCCATACATAACCCCGTGCTCATCACTGCAAGTGCACGCCTTAACTCCTTAAGCCCCGTAACTGATTTAGCCAGTGTTTTCACCCACCTTCCCTCTGGTAGCCACCAGTTTGTTCCCTGTAGTTAAGAGTTTTTTTCTCTCTCTCTCTCTGTCTCTCTCTCTCTCTCTTTCTCTCCGTCTCTGTCTCTCTCTCTTTTTATCCTTTGCTCCTTTGTTCTGTTTCTTCAATTCTACATTTGAGTGAAATGATATGTTATTTGTCTTCCTCTGACAGTCTTACTTCGCTTAGCATTATACTCTCTAGCTCTATCCATGACATTGCAAATGCAATATTTCATTCTTTTTTATTGCTTATAAATATTCCAGTGTGTATGTGTGTGTGTGTGTGTGTGTGTGTACACCACTCTTTATCTATTCATCATTTGGTGAAAACTTGGACTGTTTCCACATTTTGGCTATTGTTGATAATACTGCTGTAAACATCAGGGCGCATGCTTCCCGTTGAATTAGGGGTTTTGTATTCTTTGGGTAAATATCCAGTAATCTGATACCTGGATTGTAGAGTAGTTCCATGTTCACATTCTTGAGGGGCCTCCAGACTGTTTGCCACGGTGCCTGCACTAGTTTGCATTCCAGCCAACAGTGCAAGAAGTTTCCTTTCCCTCCACATACTAGTCTACAACTGAAGTTTCTCGGGTTGTCGATTCTAGCCATTCTGACAAGTGTGAAGTGATATCTTATTGTAGTTCTGATTTGCATTTCCCTGATGGCAAGTGATGTTGAGTATCTTTACATGGTCTGTTGTCCATCTGGTTATCTTCTTTGAAGAAATGCCTGTTCATGTATTCTGCCCATTTTTAATTGGATTAATCATTTTTTTTAAATTTTTAAGTTCTTTGCATATTTTGTACACTAACCCTTTATTAAATATATCATTTGACAATATCTTCTCCCATTCTGTAGGTTGCCTGGTAGTTTTGTTGATTTTTTCATTCTCTGTCGAGAAATCTTACTTTGATGTATCCCAAGAATATATTTTGCTTTTCATTTTTTACCTTGCCTCAGGAAACATATCCAGAAAATGGTTGCTGTGGCCAGTGTCAAAGTTACTGCCTTTGTTCTCTTCTAGGTTTTTTATGGTGTCAGGTCTCCTATTTAGATCTTTATCCATTTTGAATTGATTTTTGTGTACTGTGTAACAAAGTGGTCCAGTTTCATTCTTTTGCATGTTTTCTGTCCAGTTTTTTGAACACCAGTGAAGACACTGTCCTTTTCCCATTGGATATTTTTTCATGATTTGTTGAAGATTAATTCACCTTATAGTTTTGGGTTCATTTTTGAGTTTTCTATTATTTTCCATTGATCTATGTGCCTATTTTTTGCCAGTATCACACTGTTTTGATTATTATAGTTTTATAATGTAAACTGAAGTCTGAAATTGTGATGCCTCCAGATTTGCTTTTCTTTTCCAAGGTTGCTTTTGCTATTCAGGGTCTTTTGTGGTTCCATACAAATGTTAGTATGATTTGTTCTAGCTCTGTAAAAAATGCTTTTGGTATTTTCATAGGAATTGGATCAAATGTGTAGATTGCTTTGGGTAGTATAGACATTTTAACAGTATTTTTTCTTCCAATCCATGAAAATTGAATGTCATGCCATTTTGTTATGTCATATTCAATTTCTTTCATCAGTGTTTTCTAGTTTTCAGAGTACAGACCTTTCACCTCTTTGGTTGGGTTTATTCGTAGGTATCTTATTGTTTTGTCACAAATGTAAATGGGATGGATTCCTTAATTTCTACTTTTTATTGCTAAATTTTTGGTGTATAGAAATGCAGTAGGTTTCTGTACATTGATTTGGTATCATGCGGCATTTACTGAATTTATCAGTTCTAGCAGGTTTTTTTTTTTTTTTGCAGGTTTTTGATGGAGTCTTTTGGGTTTTCTATAGATAGTGTCATGTCATCTGCAATTAGTGAAAGTTTTACTCTTCCTTACTGATTTGATTTAGTATTATTTCTTTTTGTTGTCTGATTGTTATTGCTAGGACTTTTTTTTTTTAAGTATATTATGAAATAATTGAGTCTTTTCCAATTTTTACTGAGGATTACATACATGTGAACTTTCCTCAGAGTGAATGAGGCAGCATTTGTTATTTCACTTGTACAATCTGTAGTCTTTTTAAAAAAACTTATTGGCAGATTACACTGCAGGCAGAAGGACAGGATCAATGCAATTCTTTGTTAATCTTTTTATTTTTCTTAACTACAGTTTCTCATAGATACTCAGACTCCTAGGATCCTTTCCTGCAAAATGGGGATAATAATGGTGCTTATTTTATGGGGTATACATCAGAGTTAATTGCAGAAGTATGTATAAAACAGCATGATTGACATAGAGGAACTATAATAAACTATTATTTCATATATTTTTTGGCCAAGTTGCTTTATTTTGACATTTTGCACCATCCTCCATTCATTTAATTTATATGAAGTCAGCTAAATCTCTTTTTAAACTATTTTATGTATTAAGGATAGATCATTTTAGATGTACTGCGTAGCTATCAAAAATATTGTGCAAAATTGTAGAAAACTCATTGCAAGAAAATAGGCTTGATTTACCAAATTGAAAATATTTATTAAGCATCTGGCATGAAAATTCACTAAGATTAATGTTAAGAAAACTGTAGTGAAAATGAGATACTTTTTTCATGAGCTAGTGACCCTCACACAAGCCTTTGTGTTCTCTTCTCATCCAGGCTGTCAGAAAATGTCTGCTGATGCTTTTAACTCGCCCTCCTCTAGAAATGTCTAGATCCTGGTTTTTATTTCACTTCTTTATTTAGATATATTTTAATGATTTAGGATACTTCAAATTCCTTCTTTGTTTATATAATATATTAATTCTGAGTGAAATTTTTACTCAAGTAGAGTTGTATGTGCATATATATGTGTATGTATAAATTAACCTAATAAATTATCACATGCCAGTTGTGTTGGTTAGACCCTAGATTGAAGGAAAATAAACATAATAGTCATTTAAAATTCCAAGTAACTTTGTAAATTCGTTCAGTTTTTTAATGGAAGAACCATATTGTAGTTTTTGCAGTTATCCTCGTAGTACACAATGCACAATGGCATGTACATTAATTACTTAGAAATGAAATGAAATGAAAGAATCCCTATTCCTCAGACTATCGCCTGCCTGCATCATAGCATAATTCCTAATATCCTCTTGCTTCTCATAATTTTTCTTCCTGCCAGCATAATGTTTATGTTACTACCTGGATAGCATTTTAAAATAGTATTTTGGTTATAGTACTCCTGTAATTAAAAATCTTTCATGATTTAATGACATTTATCAGTATGGAGTGATCATTTATGAAATATTCTATTCCATAATTCTTTTCTAATTACTTTCCCTCGGTAATTCTGACTTGCTATTCTCTCAGAACTCCTTTGATTCTGTTCCTTCCCACACATTTCCCAATAAAGACATAGAAAGTCTGTTTTCCAGTTGTTCACATACAAGAATTGGAATCAATCTTGATTCTTCTCCTTTCTTCACACCTGAAAAATCAATCTATCATAATATACCTTGGACACAACTTTCAATATGCATTTACCATTAATATCCTTTCAGCGCTACTTGGAGTGATTTTCTGAGCAAACTTATTTCATTTTGAATCTTCTTTCACAGAGTATACATTTGACTTTTTTTGCTATAGATATTTTTTTTTACATCATTAGTTTTAGTTAGTGTCTAGTATTCAAGTAAGTGGATCAATCAAAATATGGAACCAGATGCAACTCTCTGAATTTTAGTTATTGTATGAGCCATTATTGTTTATATAATCAGAATTCACTTACCTTATCTATAATTTGCAGGTTCTACAAATATACTTTACTAAAATAGGATATTGTTTCTTGGGTCAGTCAAACAGTATTTATCACTCGTTAGGTTTTACTATTTATGAGCAGTATGTTCAGAATTTTTACAAATATTGAATTGTTGAATACTCATACCCTCTTCCAGTAAGTACTATTATTAATAACAGTTTTAGGTAAGAAAAAACAAAAGTTAATAGTAATTAAGTGTTTCACACAAAGTTATTGGCTAATGTTAGTTTCCATAAATGTTCCAAAGTTAGCATTACTTTGTCTGCCTACATAACTACTGTAAAAACACTTAAAGCCTTTATTTTGTAATTTTACCATAATTGTAAAATGTATTTTACTATTATTACCAAAATTATCAAAGATAAGTTTTACTGCTTAAATATATTTATATATTTTTTTCTTTCAAATTTTTAAATTTCTCTGCAAATCTCTAAAATATTTTTTGCCCCAACCCCCATAACAATAAGTGAAATAAATAAAACTCAGGATTAAGTTTTTAAAACCTATGTTTCCTAGAATGTTAGATTCTATCCCCCGCCCAGGCAACAGAAACTATTCTTTTTAAATAATGAGGATGGAATAAGTAACCTAGTCTTTACGTAGAGCCATAAAGGATAAAACAGCCAAAAGTTCTGTGCTATATTGCTGTTCTTATCTGCCACATAATGTCAAAAAAGATATACATAGAATTACGCATTCTCTATAAACATCAAAAGATAATATGCACCACTGGCTTCCAAAGAATTGAGGTTTGTAATATAAATTATCAGTTTCTCTATAATTTTTAATAAGTGGTAACATTTCTTAATCTAGTTGAAGCCCAAATTCTCTGTTTTAGAAGCAATTGATAATCTACATTTTCTTGTTAGACTTACCACTAGATAGTATCCTGTTGTCTATATAAATATTTTTTAATGTTTATTTATTTTTGAGAGAAAGCCAGAGAACAAGTGGGAGAGGGGTTGAGAGAGACACACACACACAGAATCTGAAGCAAGCTCCAGGCTCTGAGCTGTGAGCACAGAGCCCGATGTGGGACTTGAACTCACGAACCGTAAGATCATGACCTGAGCTGATGGCAGACGCTTAACCGACTAAGCCACCCAGGCACCCCTGCCTATATGTTTAGCTAATGGGAGAGTGGAATAAACTATGTAGCCAGGTCACTTAACTCCTCTTTCTTGTTGGGGAAATGATAAATTTTGAGACTTGAATCATTGTTTAGGGTCCTCTTTCATTATTTTGAAATGTACCATTAAATTTCACTGAGTGTTTTGAAAGTTTTCCAGAACACAATTAGTGATATTACAAACACTACTGATAATATACCATGATCTTAAAAAAAAAAAAAAGAAAGAAAGAAAGAAAAAGAAAAAGGTGACTTAAGGGCATGGAACAGTAAATAATATGGTCTTACCAGAAAAGCCATCCATCCATCTACTTTCTCATTTGTAAAGTGCTTGATGCCACTATATTATAAGACTATAATAAGATGCCGTATCAGACTTCTTAAAGAATATGGGTCCAGAGTTTTACTGAGAGACTTTTGTAATGCAAGAATGTTTTACCTGGAGACCAGGGATACCAGTACAGCCAGAAGACATATAATGATCATCCACTAATTGTCAGAGACTATGAAGACAGAACCCGGTATCTGGAACTCACTGCCCAGTTACGGTGACTAATACGTAAACAAATTATGTAAACAGCAATAGGAATAAAAGGTCTGATGAAGCATTTTGAGAGTTTTAAGGCCAAGATATGAAAGAAATGCTTAGAGCCCCGCTCCTTTATCCAGGATTCTGTTCAAAGAGGCAAGATCCAACTATTTCACTTCTCTTATATTCAGTATGGTGATTGGTAAGAGATGTTAAATTTTAAAAATATGAAATTTAACTCCGATATTTGATTTCACTCCTATCCCACAATACATGGATCTCTGTCAACAAAACTAGAAAATAAAACATAAAATAAAATATTCATCAAGGTTGTCCCTAAGCACTTGTTAAATAAGCAGTATTTATATATGACATCTGCCTCCTGCCTTTTCAGTTCACTTTGCCTTTTCAATACACATCTCTAGAAAAAGAAAAAAAAAGAAAAGAAATGGAATAAAATAAAATAGAATTGAATAAGAAACAAATATGCAAAGGATGATACTTGAATTTATTATCACAATCTACTAATGTTAACTTCAATTTCTTTGAAGCCAGTTTAAAAAGAAAAGAAATACATGCTTTCTATGAACATATTGAGGAAAATGTACCTTTTTAAAAAAGGTTTTTACTTTAATATAATTAAGAAAAGTATAAAAATATTGTTTGATTTTTAATAAGATGTACACACGTGTGCAAACAGCTCAACTTAAACACCCAGAATTCATCTGTGCACTTCAGTCTCATTCCCTAGTGTAATCACTACTGTCGCTCTTACACTACTACTAATCTTGGAATCATATAGCAAATACCCTGCACCTGCCTTCTTTTACTCTGCGCCGTGTCTGTAAGGTATATCCATTTCCTGGCACGGTGTGTACTTTATTTGTGTTGTTACCTAGTGTCCCACTGAGCATATGACTTTTTTCAAAACACAGACATCCGTATTCTCAGATCATTTTGTAAATCAATCATGTGGGAAAGACAGGCAGTGTAGTGTAACAGTGAAGGATGCAGGTTCTGTAGCGAGAATTCCATCTGCCCCTATGGTCACTGTGGTCTTAGACGAGTTAACTTTCTGTTGTTGTTAAGATATTTTTTTCTTTAGAATAGGATGGTAGTATCATCACTGTTGATTGCGGGGAATCTAAATGACAAATAAAATAAAAAAGGTTTGTTCGGTTTTGTTT
>CM053567.1:8988624-9179628 GCA_028646485.1 Cryptoprocta ferox | reverse complement strand
AAGAATTGAATTAATTTCCTTCTTTTTAAAATATTTAAGTTGATAGTCTCTTAAATTAAAATACTAGATGCATTTCTCTAAAAAAAGGATGTACAGAAGTTAAAAATATTTATAAAGATGTCCTATTATGTTAGTTTTCCTTTTTAATATTATTATACAAGTGATGTTGAATACTTTACCATCAACTTTCTTTCATTAACAAGGATTTAAATACTGTGCCTAATCATAATGTCCTCTGTTCCCACCATAGATCATTTCATCAAACATTTTTTGTTTAATTTTATGGACCCTTAGTATATTCATATATGTGCACACACATAATATTTATTAATAAATGTATTTCTTTCTGTTGCATTCTTTTCTGTTGCATTTTTTCTCTTTAGTGAATTATCTGACTTGTAGAATCATGTTTGTGTTTCTTATTATTACTTTAAAATATTTACTATATTTTGAGGTGCCTGGGTGGCTCAGACAGTTGAGCATTCCACTCTTGATTTTGACTCAGGTCATGACCTCAGGGTTGTGGCATTGAGCCCTATGTCGGGCTCTGTGCTGAGCGTGGATCTTGCTTGGGATTCTCTCTCTCCCTCACTGCCCCTCTCCCCTGCTCACTCTCTCTCTCTCTCTCTCTCTCCCTCTAAAATATATGTGTGTATAACATATTTACTGTACTTTAATTATATTTATAATGTATATATAATATTTACTATACTTTAATTATGAACCCAAAAATACATTCATTGTAGGAAATTTGTAGACAATACTCAAAAAAACAACAACAACCAAGAAATAGTAGGCAACATAATTTCCATTAGGAAAAGGAGAGATTGAAAAAAAACAAAGGGAGTGAGACGAGGAACAAATGAGATCAGGAGAGAGAGAGAAATAGGGAAACAAAAAGGTGAAATGTTCTAAGCAGAAATCTCAAATGATGGCCCCCAAGAGTCCTCGCCTCAGGTGTTCACACACCTCCCAGCTATTCAGTCACACATTAACTAGTTTGTTCTGTGTTCTCTGAAAAGACTTTTCAAATATAATTTAACTTCTGTTAAGTTACTACACAGAACTAGAAAACTAATACTTTTGCTTTCCAGGTAGTCTTTTTTATATGAAACGTTAAAAAAAAATCAAAGCATACTTAATTGAAAAGTTAAAACTGTTCAATCCTGATCTCTTCCCACGTAATTATGATTCAAAGACTGTGTCTAAATGAAAACAGTGTACACAGTTCATAGGTTATGATTTAAGTAAAATATTGTCCAAAGAAAATATTTTACAGCTTGTTTCTTTTTAATCTATTACTATCTCTGGAGATAACTACATAGCAGAAATAGATATCAACCTTATTCTTTTTGGTATATGTGTACCAGATATCATTTTATGTATTTTTGTGCTTTATTTAACCAGTTCTCTATTGCAGACATTGTATTTGCCTCCAAACATTCTCTATAGCAAAAATAAACTGTCTTCTTTTGCAAAAATTAAATTGTGATTGAGGTTAATTATGTTGTTATATAGAATTACTGAGAATTTGAAATATTTTGCTGTAAAATTTGTCATGCCCTTTCCATATTGTTCTTATTGATTGGTAATCAGTTCCTCGTCAGTGTATCAGTGATTAATATTTTAAGTTTAATTTATGAAAAATAATTTGTCAGTATGTATCCTGTTTTAGAATTCTAGAAATATTAAAAAATTACTTTCCAAAAAATATCCACAATTTAACTTTCTCCAACATTACATGAGGATGTGTTTACCCTTATCTACATTAAGGCTAGATGTATGAATATATGTGTTTCTTGTTAGTTATTCCCAGATGGTGATTTATTTTTGGTTCATTTCTGAATGATCCTTTTTTTATTCATTTTTATTTATTTTTTTAATTTTTTTAAATATTTCTTTTTGAGAGAGAGAGAGAGAGAGTGGGTGGGGGAGGGACAGAGAGAGAGAGAGAGAGGGAGACACAGAATCTAAAGCAGGCTTCAGGCTCTGAGCTGTCAGCACAGAGCCCAACATAGGGCTCGAACTCAGGAACTTTAAGATCGTGACCTGAGCCAAAGTCGATGCTTAACCAAGTGAGCCACCCAGGCACCCCTATTCATTTGTTTAAGTTACTGCCATGGGTGTGTCAGAAATTCCTGAATTTCATTAGCTAATTTGCTAATATGTTGACATATTAAGCATGAACTTTATTGGTTCTGGTACATTTCAGTTGATTTTCTTAAATTTTCTAAGTATTTAGCATATCATTCTTAAATGATTACTTTCCAGTATTTATAATTTAAAATTTTTCCTGTCTTATTTACATCGAGTATTAAATGCTAACACTAGCAGTAATAGTAGACTTTTCCTTTAAAATTTTTAGGTGAGAAGACTTTGTTGGCTTACAATTGTGCAGTGCTTTCTGAGAGTTTCTGGTATATATTGTTGAAAAGGTGGAGGAATTTATGAATTTATTTATTTACTTATTTATTTATATTTAACTTAAAATTTAGGGATATGTGTTGAATTTATACAAGTGTTTTAGAACTGTTTCCATCTTCTCATGATTTTAATCAAATTATAGGGTCCAATTATTTTTTATTTAATTATTATTTATATATTGTATTTAGTAAGAATATGTATTGATGTTAAGTAGTTTTGTATGTGTTTGTATGCCGTTGACAATAACTATTCACTTTAGATGGGTTCATTACATATGCCAACATGCATTTTACAGTTGTAACTACTATTCATTAATGAAAATTCTCACCAACCAATTCTTCTCCTCCCTCTCCTCCTCCTTCTCCTCGTCCTCCCATTCCTCCTCCTCCTCCTCTTTCTTCCTCCTTCTCCTCCTCTTTTTCTCCTCCTCCTCCTCCGCTTCCTCCTTCTCTTCCTCTTCTTCTTCCTTTTCTTCTTCCTCTTCTTCTTCTTCTTCTTCTTCTTCTTCTTCTTCTTCTTCTTCTTCTTCTTCTTCTTCTTCTTCTTCTTCTTCTTCTTCTTCTTCTAGAATGCGTTGGTGTATCTTCATGGTATGATGTGTGTTTCTTTCATTTTAGCATCTCCATGAGTGGTAGATTGTTCCTTGATAGGAAGGGGTCCTGGGGAGATGACAATCAACACAACGACCGTTCCCATTAGCTGATGGCTAATGGAAACACCGTTCCCTCCAGCTGATGGCTGAGCGAACACAGCGACCATTTCCAGGCATCCTGGGAAAGGCATACGTCCCCAAAAGCTGATTACTAATGGAGACAGACCAAGAGCTGATGGCTAAAGGCAAACTTTATTAGGAACAGCATCTTATTTTATACCCTCCTTGCAAGCTTGGCAAGCAAAGTAAATGTTACAGTGAATGTTTCACTCAGAACAATAGCTACAGATAAAGGAAGGACAGATCAGGAACATCCTGCAAATGTGTGTGGGTATATCTCCGGCATCGTGGTCCTTGAGGCACTTGGCTGGTGACCAGAAAGCCACCATCCTGCACGTCCTCCTGGGACTTGATAAAGTTCCCAGCGTTCTGAGTACAGAGGTCAGGCAGGAATGGCTCTTTCCATTCCCCAGCATCCATGGATTAAAATGTTTTTATAGAATTTACCTAAAAATATCAGCACTTGATTAATTTTTTAAACCGTGGATATTGACCACATTTTGCATTTATTCCAAGCATATATTACCATATATTGTAGATTAATTTTGAAAATTGCTATTCATCTCAGAAAACTTTTGATTCACTTGATTTTTCATAATTTTTGTTATAAATTTCCAGATACATACTATTTTATATTTTTAAAATAGTCTTTTAGTTAGCTTCAATGTGGACTTAATGTTGCTTAAACTAAAAGAGTTCTGAATTCATGGACATAATCTAGTTATCCTACCATTTTAACACAACAGCACATCTAGGATCAAATAGTGATAGTGTACTTTTGATGTTTAGGTCTCCTTTGTTTCTAATGTTGCTTATAGAGCTAGAAGAATGATTACCTAGTCCATGTGCTATCCTAATATATATTGAGGAATCCTGGGAACAGATATGTAACATAATGAATGTTTTTGTAGTTGTGTCCTTTCTCCCCTTATCTTTCTTATAAATTCTAGCTGGAAGAGATTTGAGGCACTGTGGTTAGGAAGTTATGTTTTTTTAAATATACCTTCATTTAAGTTATTTAGATATTAAAATATACCCATTTAATAAAGTAATTTAACTTTAAAATTTGAGCTAAAATTTAATATCAAATGTTGACTCCAGTAATTAACAGATTAGTGTTTAAAAAATATTCTACTTGGCCTGATGCCCTCAAGATCCATCTATGTAAGTCAGACTGAAAAAGAAATACCACATGATTCCACTCATAAATGGAATTTTAAAAAAATGAATGAACAAAAGTAGAATCAGAACTATAAATACAGAGAACAAACTCATGGTTTCCAGAAGGGAGAGGGTGAGGAATGAGCAAAATGGATGAAGAGGAGTGGGAGATACAGGCCTCCAATTATGGAATGAATAAGTCATAGGAATAGAAGGCACAGCATAAGGAATATAGTCGAAACTGGGATAGTGATGCAATGGGACAGGTGGTGGCTACACTCGTGATGAATACAGTATCACGTATAAGCTTTTCAAATCACCAAGTTGTACACATGCAACTAACATAGCATATGTGTCAACTATACTCAAATAAATAAATGAATAAATAAATAAAATATTCTGTTTTTACATTTGTCATTTCTAATATTTCTAATAAAACAGAGGATTTTAAGGGTCCATTTAGTTAGCAGAGAGTGTTCTATGATTATAAAATAAAAAAAACAATGAATTAAAAAGGAGATTACAGTGACATCTTTGTCATAGTCAGTATCAAACCCCATATCCTTATTCCGAGAGGTTGATTCTACTATCTGCCCAAGTATACTATGAAATCATATTAATGCTTTTATCTCTGACCTCAAAAAATATTAAATAAGTTTGACAGGTAGACATATTCAGTTTTTGTTGTCACACATTTTTTAAGGCAGATAAAAAATTTAAATAGGACACCAATGGAATTTTCAAAAAAGTCTTTATGACATTTTGACACAAGTGACATTATAACTCAGTAGTTTTTATTTTTTGTTATTTTGTGTGATTACTTTCTAAATTCAATGGCCCAGATGACAGGAAGAGCTCTAAGAAATTATCCTGCTCTGCTGAGTTGTATAAGGGTAGAACCTCATGTCCTTCGTTATTTGTATGTACAAGATATATTTTCTTCCTTCCAATGCTTTCTGGTTCTCTTTAACTTAAAATCATTGCCTCTTCCTTTGAAGAAAAGCATCCATCCTTGTCCTTAGGAAAAAAGTTGCACACTAACACTTTATTTTTCTCTTCAAGTGAATGCTAGGTGAGTACAATTTCTCCTTTACTTCTTTCTGAAGCATGAAGACACAGGCTCACAGTTTTCTCTATCAATCCCTTGGAGGTTCTGTTTGACAAATTCAGATGAAGAATTTACCTCCTCCTGAAGGCTTACAGGTTGTAGGATTCTCAGAGGTTCCCACTGTAAAGCTTTTAACAAATTGTTGTGTTTTTTGAAAAAAAAGAAGTAAGCAACATAAAGTGTTAGCAAATCTGTCTCTATAAACATCATAATCTGTTGTGACAAGCTGCAGTCTGTTATGTGCTAACATTTAACTGTTGTTCACCTCTGAATATCACAATTGCTCAGGATATTTGGTGAATTCATAAAAGTGTTTACATATGGGATGGAATAAAATACAACTTCTAAACCTTCAACATCTAGACCTGATGCACTCATGCCTGTGGATATTTAGCATGTTTTTATTAAATTTATGTTTATATGAACCTGTTAAATTTGATTATTAATTTTATAAACATGCTTATTTTTAGTACATTAATTGCTTTATAAGGAATGCTTATTGAATAACAATTTTTATATAAGTGACTTCAATTAAATACTTTATTTAATTATTTTATAAATTCTTTGAGGATGACCATTTTTATGTATAAATCCATATTAATTCAGAACAGTTTCAGAGTCTATGAGACCTATACATTAAATTATATCATTCATTTAATATGTTCTTCTGCTTCTTTTTTCTTGTTTTTCTTCCTTAACAGGCTTTCATGAAATATTTTTATCATTCTGTTTTATCTCCTCTTGACACAGAAGTTGTACTTAAATTTTTTTGAGTGGTTGCCCTAGAGTTTAAATTATATATTTTTAGAAAAATAACATATGTTGGGGCACCTGGGTGGCTCAGTCAGTTAACTGTCGGACTTCAGCTTAGGTCATGATCTTGTAGTTTGTGGATCCCCGTGTCAGGCTCTGTGCTGACAACTGAGAGCCTTGAACCTGCTTCAGATTCTGTGTCTGCCCCTCCCCCACTCATGCTCTCTCTGTCTCTCAAAAATCAATAAACATTAAAAAATAACAATATTAAAAAAATAACATGTCTATGGTGAAATAACACTTTATGATTTACAGTAAGTGTACTGTGGATGTCTTACTTCTCATGTCTCATCTCTTGTGTTTGTACTGTCAGTTATCCACATTCTGTCATCCAAAAATTGTTACTGTTATTACTTTAAACAAACAATAGTCTTCTAGATAAATTAAGATAAGGAAAATAAAAATTTTATTTTACCTTAATATTTTTTTACATTCTATTTCTTTTCTTTATGAAGATCCAAGTTTCTTTCTTTCTTTTTTTTAGTGTTTATTTATTTTTGAGAGAAAGAGAGAGAGAGAGAGAGAGAGAGAGAGAGAGCGAGCATGAGTGGGGGAGGGGCAGAGACAGAGAGGGAGACACAGAATCCGAAACAGGCTCCCTGCTCTGAGCTGTCAACACAGAGCCTGATGGGGGCTCGAACTGAGAACGGTGAGATTATGATCTGAGCTAAAATCGGTTGCTTAACCGACTGAGCCAACCAGGTGCCTCAATCCAAGTTTCTGATGTACATAATTTCCTTCTACATGAACTGTTTCTTTTAATATTGCAATAAGCCAGGTCTGTTGATAATGATTTTTTTTTTTTTTTTAGTTTTTATTTATTTGGGAAAACTCCCTGTATTTCTGTTCACTTTTGAAGGGTAATTTTGCTGGATATGTAATTCTAGGTTGGCAGGGTTTTTCTTTTCTTTTAACATTTAAAAGATTTTATTCTACTCCCTTTTAATTTGTATCGTTTCTGCTGAGAGGTCCATGTAATTCTTATTCCTGTTCCTCTCCAGTTTTGTCCCTTCTCTCTGCCTTCTTCAAGATTTTTCTCTCTGACTTTCTTTCATTTCTGCAGTTTGATTATGATATTCCTAGATGTATGTATGCATGTGTGTGTTTATATTTTTTATTCATCTTGCTTGGTGTTCCCTGAGCTTCCTGATTGTGTGATTTCATGTCTGATATTAATTTTGTCATGTTCTCAGTCATCATTGCTTCAAATATTTCTTCTACACTGTTTTCACTTACTTCTCCCTTTGGAATTACAATTATGGCTATATTACAACCTTGTATTTTGTTCTTTAGTACTTGGGGATCCTAATCTTTTTTGTTTTGTTTTGCTTGGCTTTATTTTGTTTTCATTTCTGTTTTTTCCATTTTAGTTTTAGTTTGGAAAGTTTATATGGACCTATCTTCAAACTTACTAGTTCTTTCCCCAGTTGTTTTAACTATTTATTAGCTTGGTAATTCTTTGTTTCTGTTTCAGTGTTTTTTATTATTTTTTTTATTTTAAGATTTCCTTTTGATTTTTGTCTTATAATTCCCAATTCTCTGCTGAAGTTATCCATTTAATATTGCATAGTGTCTAATTTTTCCATTAGATCATTTAATATATTAAGCATAATTATTTTAAATATATTTATTTTTGTTCTTATTAAATATTTATTTATTTTTGAGAGAGCACAAGTGAGGGAAGGGCAGAAAGAGGAGGGACAGAGGATCAGAAGCCAGCTCTGTGCTGGCAGCAATGAGCACCATGTTGGGCTCGAACTCATGAACTTTGAGATCATGACCTGAGCCAAAGTTGGATGCTCAACTGACTGAGTCACTCAAGCACCCCTTAAATTTCTTTAAATTGTCAGAGAAATCCAACATCTGTGTCATTTCCAAGTCTGGTTTCAATGATTGCTTTTTTTCTTCAGACACAAAATCTTCAGATTTTTAAATTTTAAAAATTTGTTTGCCTTTTGGAATGGATATCTTATAATTTTTTTGTTGAAAGTTAGCATATTGTATCAGGTAATAAGAACTGAGGTAGATAAGTCTATAATGAGGACTTACCTTAATGTGGCTAGATATGTGCTACATTTAATGTTTGCTGTAGCTATAGTTAGCAGCGGATTTAAATTCCTCTAGTATTCTTGTTTTCATCTTCATTCTTGGCTTTGAGTTTTTCCTTTGTCCAACTTCTCAGAAGTCTTTGTCTTGCAGGCATTTTTCTAATTGACTATAATTGCACTGATTTTTGTTAGAATGTTTTAGGGAAAGGAATGTTCTATAATCCTTAGATAGAATTCTTTTAGCTCTTTTAATGGAACTACGTTTTTAGGGGGTAGACTTTTTTAAGTGTTTCTTATCACTCTTGTAGGGAACAGATTTTTATTTTGCTGGTCGTACTTGTGCCCTGTCCACAGAATTCCCAGTTATGTCCTTGAAGCCTCTCCTCTGTTGAGTATGTGTGTGTTTGTTTGCTTTCCTCCTTAGGTGAGATAGATAGGCTGAGGAGTGTTGAGGTGAGGTGGCATTCCTTCTGCCAATGGCGTGAGTTTCCAGTATTGTTCTCCGGTGAAGTCATTCATCCTACAGAGTAGGCGTTGTTAATGAGAATGATCTTGAGGATTTCAAAATGACCACTGTCCCCTTTGATACCAGGACCTCTCTAAGATCCTCACCATGAGAACCTGGTAAAGTTCCCACAGGGAAATGGCACAAAGTGAGGGCCCCACTCTCATCATCTCAAGGAATAATGAGTTTTTTTTAATTTATTTTTTTATCTTATTTTGGATCACAACTAATTTTGTGCACACGATTGTCACTCTAACTTTATTTCTCGTAACAAACACATTTTACTCTTTAGTTGAATGGAATATAATCACTACTGATAATATATAGTTTGCACTAAACTTATGGGTTCTTAGTGTATAACATTTAGTACATCAGAAAAATTAAAAAACACCTGGAATCAGAAAATTTTGTTACAAATTCACTTTGTTCCAGGCCCTAGCAATGTTTTTGTAAACTCATTACTTAAAGCTTATAGTCTTATATTTTTATTCGTATCATTGAATTGTTGGGATTTATCTCTGTAAAATACATAGAATGCTTTGCAGAAAATGAAACGAAAACATCCAAACTCAAAAAGAGCTACACAACTTTTGGCATACTATTTATTATCATATTTGATATAATTATATATTTCTAGAATTTTTTTTCCCAGATCATTCCTCTGGAGAGTCTTGCAGCATGAGACATGTTTACACAAGTAGTTTCATATCATTTATCTCACAATTTGCTTCTGCTTCTTAGATGAGAAAGAAGATTTTTTAAAAAGATCTTCAATTCAGTATAAAAAAAGGAGAGAAAAAACAAATTACCAATATTAAGAATGAAACAGGAAACATCACTACTGATCTTTAAAGCACTAAAAGGGGAAAAAAATGGATATCCAAACAGCCTATGCCACAGTTTTTTAAACTTGGATGAAATGTCTCAATTCATAGAAAGAAACGGACAACTAGGACAACTCGTACTCCTCCAAGAAGAAATAGATAACATTAATAAACCTAAATTGGAAGTTAAAAAACTTTCCAAAATGGTAACTTTCCAAACACAAACCTTACCAAAATAGAAACTTCCAGGCCCAGATAATTTCAAATGCAAATTCTTATGGACTATGTAAGGAAGAAAAATATTTTAATATCAATATCTTCCAAAAATAGAGGTGGGAGTTCATTTTATAAGTCTTTAATGAAGGCAACATTATTACTTTTATACCAAAACCAGACAAAAAATTATCAGAAAAATAATATACACAACCATGTCCTTTGTGGACCTGGACATAAAGACGCCTCAAAAATTATCAAAAATGAATGAAAAAATATGAGAGAATTAATATATAATGAGTCATTCAGTTTTATCCTAAGAATTCAGTGATAGTTTAACCTTTGAAAATTGATCAATGATATGTAACATAATAAAGACTATATAAGAAAAACTACATAATCATTTTTATTTCTAAATCATTTTTTTTAACTGAGACAAAAGGATGCGGTTAGTGTTTCCTCTTGCTGATATGCACTTAAGTTTAATTTTAGCATATGGAAGAACATGAAGATGCTTTTTTTTTTTCCATACTGCAAAGATATGTAATCTCTGACCCACACTCCAAGTTCCCAGTATCTGGTTTAGTTTAGCTGCCAGAAGAAATCTTCAGGGTACAATATATAAATTATTCAAATCAGTAGATTTATAACTGCCTTATTCAATAGTTAAATTTGCTTTGGCTTTATGTTTGAATTAGAGGAATTGAATCAATGATTTTAATTTAGAAATTATAGAATTCGACTTTAGTGGCATATATGCCATTACCTTTACATATTTAAAAACATACATTTAGAAAACTGAACATGCTCCAGTGGTCCAAAATTTATATTAGGAAGAAAAGGAAGACAATAACAGGAAATGTTTTGCTTGACGTAAAATTATTCAAAACTGTACAAGTGTGAAAGGGATTGTGTTGGGAAGGTCTGAGTAACAGATATTTGAAATTCAAGTTTGGATAATTTCATTAAGATCTTGCAGCAGACATTCATACAAACATCAGAAAGTGGTTAATCTAAGGGTCAGGAGTGTTTTTTAGATTTTTGCTCATCAAAGATTCAGAAACTGCTAATACTGAACTTTGCATTCTGTATAAACATGCATAACTATGTACTATGTATTAATTTTCATTATGTATCTAACACGCAATCATTTCAATAGATGCAGAGAACTATTTAACAAAATTCACAATCCATTCCTAAAAATAAATCAGCCAAGTCAGAATAGAAGGAAACTTTCATAAACTAATATATTGAAGGAAACTTTTATAAAACTAATAAAACCCAATACCTACTTGTTAAAAAACCATGCTTTCCCTGAAATCAGAAATAAGTTCACTATCCTCGAACCACTTGTATTGAGCATTGTCTTAGAGGACGTACCCAGTACAATATTGCAAGAAGAATCACCAAAAACTGAGAGGCTACGCATATATTCTAATAGTTAAAAGCTCCAAATTGACAACACCCAATGCTGGTGAGAATATGGAGCAACATGAATTTTCAGTCATTGCTGGAGGAAGTACAATATGATAGAGCCACTTGGGAAGATAGATAGGCAGTTTCGTACAAAATGACACCACGCCATCTTAACAAAACTCTTACCATAACATCTAGTAATGACACTCCGTGATATTTTGAAAACTTGTGTCCACATACACACAAAAATGAAAGTTTATGGCAGCTTTGTTCATAATTGTCAACACTTGGAAGAAAGCAAGATGCCTCTCAATAGGTGTGTCGATAAACTCTACCATACAATAGAATATTATTTAATGATTACAAAATGAGCTATCAAACAAAGACATGAAAGAACTTTAAGTTGCATATCTCTAAGTGAAATAAGCTAATCTGAAAAGGCTAAATACTCCATGATTCCAACTATATGACATCCTGAAAAGGTCAGAACTATAAACACAGCAAAAAATATCCATGGCTGGCAGTGGTTCCAATGGAAGAGGAGAGAGGTGAATAGAGTGCTGGCATTTTTAAGGCTGTAGGATTATTTTATATAAAACTGCGATTAAAGATACATGTGATTATACATTTGTGAAAATAAGGAATGTATAACATAAAGAGTAAACCCATCTGTAAACTGGAGACCTTGCTTGATAATAACATGTCAGTGTTAACAAATGTACCATGCTTATGCCAGATTGTTAATAAAGAGAACTGAGAGGTGGGACAAAAGAGTTGTAAAGGAACCCTGTACTTCCCACTCAGTGTTTCTGTAAACCTTAAACTGCTGTAAAAAATAAAAAAGAAGTTAATTAACTTAAACAGTAAATATTTTAGTGAAAGAAATATACCTATCTATGTAAACAGATGACAGGATTTGATATATAGAAAAATCCAAAAGAATTACAAAAAGGCATCTAAAACTAACAAGTGAATTTAGCAAAATCATATGATACAAGGGCAATAATAGTCAATCACATTCTTATTTAAAAGCAATGAATAATTTAAGATTGAAATTTAAAAAAAATATGTAACATTCATAACAGCACCAAATGAAAAAGACTCATTTTGGCATGGATCTAACAAAATACGTGGAGAATCTGTATGCAGAAAACTAAAAGACACTGGTAGCGGAAATAAAAGCTCTCAATAAATGGTGTTATATGCAGTGTTAATGTGTTTGAAATCTAAAGTGTTTTCCAATTGGATCTATAGTTTCAAAACAATTCCATTCTGAATCACAGCAAGCATTTAAGGTGGTGATTCTAAAATTCATAAAGAAAGATAAAGAAACCAGGAAAACCAAACAAATTCTGGAAAACAATTCTGATAAAGAAGAACAAGATGGGACTAACTCTACTGATTTTTAAGAATTCCTGTAAAGCCAAAGTAAATGCTACATACAGTGTGGCTTTGACGAAGGAAAAGTCAAAGAGGTCAATGGAGTAATAGATATAGCTCGGAAAAACACTCACATGAATGAATTCAATTTTTTCTCACAGAGGTGAAAAAAATAAACTTCAAAAAGTGGTGCTAGAAAAATTGGATGTATATATGCCAAAAATGAATATAGATATATTTAGCAACATTGTACTAAATAGATTCTAGACATAAATCTTAAATGTAAAATCATAACATTTTCTAGAAGAGCAAAGATCTTTATAGACACTTCAGAAGAAGATAAAAGGTTAGAAAATAAGCATATGGAAAGATGCTCAATACCATTAATGAGGAAAATGTAAGTTAAAACCACAATGAAGAACTTCTACATACCTATTACAGTTCTTAAAATATATATGTATTTTAATCTGAAAGTACCAAATGCTAGGGTAGAGTCAGAGTAACAGGAAATCTTATGCGTTGCGGTTAGGAATGCAAAATAGTACAGACACTTTGTAAAACAGCTTTGGTGATTTTTTTTTTAATCAAGCGTATGTTTGCCATAAGATCCAGCAAGTCCTGGTCCCAGAAATTCATCCAAGTGAATCAAAAACAAGACCTGCTCAAGAATGTTTATAGCAGCTTTATTATAATTGCCCCAAACTAGAATGAACAAAGGAGGCTTCAGCAGCTGAGTGGTGAGCCTTCAACAGACTGTGGTTCATTCATACAACAGGATAGTACTGAACAATAAAGAGACACACAAACAAATAAATAAGCAAATAAGTAAGTAAATAAAAATAAAAATAAAATAAATAAAATAAAATAAATAAACTGCTGACTCACACAACCAAATGAGTGGATCTTGAATGCATTTTGCTAAATAAAATGAGCCCAGAACCAACAGACTACAAATGGCATGATTTCATTGATATGTCATTCCAAAAACGACAAGCTCTCTGGACAAAAACAAGTCAGCTTGTTGCCAGTAGCTGAGGGAAGGATGATGGGATTACTACAAAAGACCAGACAAGGGAATTTCAGGCTGAAGGGATAATTCTGTGTGGTACTGTGACAGTGAATACATGACTTTCTGTATTTGTCCAGTACACTAAAAAGAGGGAACTTTAGTGCATATAAAAAAAATGAAGCAGGATTTTGTCAAATATCAGTTTGGAATGCAACTGTTGTGAATGAATCTGATTCTGTTTTCAGTGAGACTTCAGCCACACAGAAGGGAGTAAGAGGAAGGTGCTCACTAAAGTGGATTTGAAAACTGTCTCAGCTGTGACCTTAGGCAAAAGAGAAAAGTATTACACACACACACACACACACACACACACACATACTGTACTTTAATGGATATATATTTTCTTTACCCAGACAGAGGTTATTCATTGTGTAACTACTTTAAAAGTATATAGTAGAGTGAATAATCAATAAGTATTTCAGAGCTAAGGGGAGCTAGGTTTCTCTCTATAACAGAGAGTTGTTACAAATTACCAAACATGGAGGCTAAGACCCTGTGACTCATTTTAGATATTAATATCTAAATTAATTAATTAATTAATTATTATTTATTATATATAAATATATATACATGCATCATAGGTGTGTGTATACTGTGTATATGTATGCAAACACATGTGTATAATTCCTGTCCTCTGAGACTACCTAAAAGCAGTGACACCCTCTAACAAGGAATAAATCTATGACCACATCTTCATTTACACATATAATTATTCAAAGAATAAAGAATCAGCTCTCCTTGGTGAAATGGCTGATTCTAGAGCCAAGGCTAGGACAGATGAGTATTGAGCATCTTATGGTGTCATAAAGTAGAGAAGAGCTAAAAAGAAAAATGGAGCATGCCAAAGGAACACAGGAGCCAATCTGAAAGTGCTTTTTTTTTTTTTTAGTTTATTTGTTTATTTGGGAAAAGGGGGGCAGAGAGGTGGAGAGACACATACAAAGAGAGAGAGAGAGAGAGAGAGAGAGAGAGAGAATCCCAAGCAGGCTGCATGCTGTCACCACAGAGCCCAACATAGGCTTGATCCCATGAACCATGAGATCATGTGACCTGAGCTGAAATCAAAAGCCAGGCACTTAACCAACTGAGCCACCCATTTGCCAAAGTTAGACCAATTTGAACAATGACCAAAGGTAGAACAATTTGAACAACAAATAAAATGGGGCACCTGGGTGGCTCAGGTCAAGATCTCAGGACTCCTCAGTTTGAGCCCTGTGTTGGGCTCTATGCTGACAGCTCAGAGCCTGGCCCCTGCTTCAGATTCTGTGTCTCCCTCTCTCTCTACCCACCCCCCCTCACACTCTGTCTCCTTTACTCTCTCAAAAATAAATATTAAAAAATAATGAAAAAATAAAAAACAAATAAATAGTGATAATATGGGTTTATAAATCAAAGAATAAAAGAAACATCCAATAGTCCAGGAAAATATAAATAATAATTCAACAAATAAATAAATGGCAAAGAAGTAACAAATCACCTTCATAGAAGAATCTCAAATAACAGAGGTAGAGGCTAGGAAAAAAAAACAAGAAATCACTAATACAACATCAAAGCAAAAGAGGATTGAAAATTGATTTTTTAAAAAAAGTACAATTTTACAGAGCATGAAACATTGGGAATAACACAAGAAATATGGAAGAACTCTACATTGAAACAAACATTGTTGAGAAACATAAAGGAGGACACATATAATGGAGGGATATACTATATTCATAGACTGGACAGTTTAATATTGTGAAGAAGTTAATTTTTCTAAGTTGATCTGCCAGTTCAGTGCCAGCAGAAGCATAATCCTAAGAGATAATGTTGCAAAGAACCCAACATTCAGTAATACAGTGTTGGTTTGAAGTGTTCCAGAACTGGTATATTTATTTTTTGACATAGGTTTGTAATTTGATGTAGTATATACTAGAGGGCTATTTGGCAAATCCTGAAAAATAAATAAATAAACATTACCTGATTAAATTATTAAAGCATACACATACATTTGAACATAATAATGTCATTAAATTTGTGCAGTTGTATTACATGATTTGATATGAGTTATTAGCAAAACAAGCATTACATGAAAAAGGGAAGTGCAGAGGAATCTATTTCAATCAACATTTGTGTTGAAAGAAAGGATAAACTAGGCACAGACTTTTTAAAAATCCTTTTACGATACTATTTATATTTATATTGTGTATATTATATTAATATTACATATGTTTATATTAATATGCTTAGTACCATGGTTAAGTATATCTTAACCAAAATGGTAAGCACGTCATCATTTTTGGTTATAAGTTATCTTCCATTGTTTGTTTCTAAGTCATAGATTTACATACTTTCTCACTTCACCATGGACTGGGAACATGAAATAGCCAATTTGTCTCTGGAAATAAAATTAGACATTCAGTGAAAATACAGGCTGGAAAATATAGAAATGGGTGGGGGGAAGAAAAGGATTTCCTTCTATCTGTGGATCAGATGAATAGATCAATGTAATCTTTTTTTTAAAATTTTTTTCTGTTTATTTTTGAGAGAGAGAGAGAGAGAGAGGGAGAGAGAGAGAGAGAGAGAGAGAAAGAGGGAGAGGGAGAGGGAGAGAGAAGGATTAAAGAGAAAGGGAGAGACAGAATCCAAAGCAGGTTCCAGGCTATGAGCTGTCAGGACAGAGTCTGATGCGTGGCTCAAACTCACAAACTGCAAGATCATGACCTAAGCCAAAGTTGGACACTCAACCAACTGAGCCACCCAAGTGCCCCAAGATCAGTATTTTCTACATCCATGTCAACCTCCACTATTTGGCCTTTATATCTCTGGAAAGTATATTTCCATCTTCAGTCTCCTCATAAAATTAGCATTCTCTATTATGTATACATAACTCGTGTTTTTGAGTGTTAGTGGCCTGAAATTAAAATGGAATTTGGAATAATAACCCTGGGTACTATTCTTTTTTAAACTCCTTTTTTAATTTTATTTTTTAATGTTTATTCATTTTTGAGAGGCGGGGAGAGACAGTGTGAGAGCAGGGGAGGGTCTGAGAGGGGCAGACAGAATCTCAAGCAAGCTCCAGGCTCTGAGCTGTCAGCACAGAGCCCAACATGGGGTTTCAACTCACAGACTGTGAGATCGTGACCTGAGCCGAAGTTGGATACTTAACCAACAGAGTTACCCAGGCACCCCATCCTGGTATTATTCTTGAACTTCAGGTCCACTAAGTGAGTAACACAGTTTTTAGAATGTAGATGTGAATTCTATGGTCTCCATGTTATTACCTAAACTATAACATTTCTCTTTTTCCCCCCTCAATCCCTCTTTTTTTTTTAATTAATATAATTATCACATGGAGTGTAGAACGTGGGATCATGTTTATTTGCTATAGAGGTAAGGAAAAGTATGGGGAAATAATACAGCTATCATTAGCTATCATTATCTGATAATTGATGAGTGTTCGGTGTTTGATTCTTTCATAGTCCTGCAGGCACACGGTTTTGTCAACATACGTAGTTTACCTTTCTTGCACCCAGTTGTAATTTATTTCTCCTAAAGTCCCACATTCGCTTGTAATTTACAGTACTAGTGCACTGAACCACATGGAATCCCTATCTGACCACCTTCAACACCAAATTATGTATTCATATCTTAATAATTTTCTAAGTAACAAAAATTGTATTTTTTTTTGATGAAGCTTATCTTAGGATTCAGCATGTTTACTGCACAGGACTAGGTGCTGGAGTCAAGGTAACACACACGCACATGCACACACAAGCACACAAACACAGTGTTTGTGCCCGTATGGTTATTCTGTACTGAAGTGCTGGAGTCCTAGGATGAGAATTTGTCTTGAATATATACTTTCATTGACTTTCAACTGGTCTCCATGCCCCTCGGGGGAAGGATTTGAATATCTTTTGACAGAGAATCATGCACTTCTCACTTAGATATTATTCTGTCTGCTACCTCTATCCCACAAACTGTCCAATTCAATGATTTTATGCATGAACTCTCTGGGCTGCAGTTATTTGATGTTATGATCTGTGATCTCCTATAAGATGAAAAATTCAAATAGGAAATAAATTAATGAGAAATCCCAACTATTATGAGACTCTCAAAGGAAGGTACATGGTACTATGAAGATGATAACAGATGTGTCAGAGAAGATTTCTTATAGCAAGAGATTTTGTAAGTATATATTTGAAAACACATATGAGATTTCCTAGGTAGATTGGGAAATGGAAGTAGAGCAATAGAAATGGAATGAACGTGAACATCCTTCTAATGCAGAATTTCTCAAAGTATGATCTGTGGTTCCCCAAAGGGTCCCTGAGATTTTTCCAGGGCCTCTGTGAGGTCAAAACTATGTTTCATAGTGTTGAGGTTTACAAGTGACCATGCAAAAGCAATAGTGGAAAATATTACTAGTACTTCAACACAAATCAAAGACAGGGCACCAAATTGTATTAGTAGGCATTTTATTCTTCACTATCACTCATTTAAGGGATTAAAAATGTCTGTTTCACTTAAGAATCTACAACATCTATCTTTTTTGTTATCCTGTGAGACAAACTGAAATCGCTTAGGAAGTTCTTCTGTTGAAAGAACAGTGCTTATGTTGAGGAAGAATATTTACATGACTGTTTCTGTCCAGAGTGAAATGAGCTGCATTGTTTGGGTCCTTGCAAGTAACAACGTGGTTACAGTAAGCTAGAAATGGTTGGTGTGGGACAGCTCACAGAGGACCTTTTGAGCTACATTAGAGATGCTGCTCTTTCACACAAGAAGGAACAGAAGCCATTTAAGGAACTGAACATCACTCAGAATAATTACAAACATTAATTAGCCAAGTTCACTTAAAATGAATTATTTAAAGCTTAACATTAGACCTCAGTAGCGCCCCCCAAGACTAGTATGTTTCTCTACTAGACTTCTTCCCCACTCCATTGGCTAACATTTGCTACCTCATTTGCTGTTTTTATATCCCATATGCCTACCTCTATTTTAAGATGATAATCTTACTTGTGCCTGGGTAAAAAATAATCCATCAGCTAGCAACTTCTTTGTCATATTGAGAATATTATATTGAGACTGTGGAAACTATCTCTACACTCCTTTACAGGTGATGAAACTACAGGCCCAATTGCCTACATTTTTTTAGCTACAGATTTGAAAAACAGACCTAATATCTGTTAACTTTGCAATATTTGTGCCTAATATATTTACAAAACTACTATTTTTTATTCCAATGATATTTTTAATTCATAGTTAACAAAAATGTTTATGGACAAGCATTGAAAACTAAGAAGGAATACATTACCATTATATTTACAAAACAATCCTGTAAATAAACTGTGTCTTCCCTCTTTAAAAGATTTTACATTGAGGGAGCTTGGGTGTGGCTAAGTCAGTTAAGAGTCCAACTCTTGATATCGGCTCAGGTCATGATCTCATGGTTCGTGAGTCTGAGCCCTGCATTGGACTCTGCACTGACAGTGCATAGCCTGCTAAGGATTCTCTCTCTCCCTCTCTCACTCTGCCCCTCCCCAGCTCATGCTCTCCCTCTCTCTCTGTCTCTCAAATAAATAAATAAACATTTAAATAAATTACCTTAGATGCCATCCTAGCCTAGAGCTCATAGACCATTTAGAGACAAATGACACCTGCCAGGCCGTTTAATATGTATATCATATATATCATATATATTATATATATGGTGTATATCATGCATATCATACATATATGATATACACACGACATGCATATATCACGTGTGTATGTATGTACAGATACACATATGTATGTACCTGATACATATATCATGTGTATATGTATCATGTATATCATATATATGATATATACATATGATATAATTGACATACATTATATATAGAGAGAGTCACATATATATGGAAAGTATCTCTCCATATATATGTGACTCCATTAAAAAAGACATTTTCCCTTATCAAAATTCTAGCTCTAGAATATTTTTAATAACTACTCTTTCTTCTTTTTATGATTTTATTTATTTTTTAGAGAGAGAAAGAAAGGGAGAGAGAGAATATGAAGCAGGCTCCAGCCTCTGAGCTGTCAGCACAGAGCCCGATGTGAGGCTCAAACCCAAGAACTGTGAGATCATGACCTGAGCCAAAGTCGGATGCTCAACCGACTGAGCCACCCAGGCGCCCCAGCTCTAGAATTTTTTAAAGCAATCTCAGTCAACTAGAGGAAACAACCTTCAGTCCTACAGGGAAGCCAAGATAAAGTTCTTCTTTGCCATTAATCATTACTATTGAAAGTTATCCCTACCTTTCTGTTTAAATTACTTAAAAGTTTTATTTTCCTCACCTAATAATGTTCCTTACTAAATGCATTGGTTGACCCTAGAAACATTCCCCTAACATACTGCTTGAAGAAGTCATGCACAATCTCCAAATAAATGCCCGTTTCATGTCTAGATAAATGAAAACACAAATGGATGCATATAAGGTGTATCACAGAGGGGCCCAGAGGAACATTTATAAGGAGATTTGAGTTTAGACTTTGGATCAAGCATCCATTCACAGGGAGAAACACAGAATTGGAGGAAGCTCTTTATCATGAAGCTTTCCACTGAAACTCTAAGCGATCACACTGCCGGTGTGCATCACGAATTCCTAACTTTATACATCCAGATGCCATAGATAGAGTAACGTGTATATACTAGCTTCCATATGTTTGTATTAAAGATATTTAGTGTGGGGCACCTGGGTGGCTCAGTCAGCTAAGCGTCCGACCCTTGATCTCAGCTTGGGCCACAGACACTGAGGTCGAGCCCCACATCAGGCTCTGCACTGACAGCATGGAGTCTGCTTGAGGTTCTCTCTCTCCCTCTCCTCTGTGCGCCTGTCTCTCTCCTTCTCTCAAAATAAATAAAACATTAAAAAATAAAGATATTTTGTGTTAAAGATATCTGTTTGATGTAACCTCTTAAAATACACTGCTGTTTGGTATTGCCTTTTTTTCAGTTCTTCATTTTCTAACACACTTGATGCCACTATAAGAAGTAACTCAGAAACTCTCAGTCTCTGAGAATCCTAAGTTGATATAAACACAAGGATATATCTCTTCTGTTTATACTAGTAAGGCTCTATGAGGCGAATGAGAAATAAATATTATTTGGGAAGTTACAGCAGCATGAAATCAATAAGCCAATTTTGGGGTTAAAATGTGGTTTTAATGTCCTATTATTATTTATCTAGTTTACATAATTTTTTCATAACTTCATGTTATTTATTCAAGAATAATTGATAGATGAAAGATACATATCTAGCTAAAACTCATATTAATACCAAATTTCTATTTTCTGAGACAAAGTAAAGGAAAAATAAATGATAATATACATTTAATCAGATTTGTTCAATCTGAAAAAGAAAAGATTTAGTGGGGAGAAGAGAAAAGCCCCATTAGAATAAAAATGTTAAGCCTCAAGCTGAGTCTACAAAATAGTGAAATTACTAAACAACCAGCCTTATTTACCTGCGTTTCAAAGCAGCATTACAAGTAAGGAGTGTGTGTGTGTGTGTGTGTGTGTGTGTGTGTATCTGGGTCCATGTGTCTGTGCGTGTGGCAATGTTGCAAAGATCGCAACAGGTTTAAAGTTATAGCCATAATAGTTGTTGGACTAATTTTAAAGAAGCCTAAATAGAAGGTGATTATTTTCAATTTAAAATTATTGTTATTTCATGAATAACAGCCTCTATCCAAATTTTTGTTCTCCTATATGTTCTGTTTTGAAAAACTATTTCTTTTGTTTCTAACAGAAAATTCTGTTTCCAGTTGATTAAGTTGCAAAAATGGGCACCTATTTCATTTCTTTCCAGTGAATACCCTTTACAACATTATTTTACATTTCTTCCAATTGGAAGTTGGAATATAGTACTCTTCCCTTTAAATCTGGTATGCCCTTGTGATGTTCTTGATCTAATCAACGTAGCAGAAATCGTGGGATTCCAGTTCTAAGCCTGGTTTGCCTCCGTTCGGCATCTTTGGAGTCCTGGCTCATATGTGAAGAGTCCCTGGCTGGCCTGCATAAAATGAGAGACTGTGATCACAAGAACCATGTTATCCCAATTAATGCGGCCAAGGCTCCAGAAATGTAAGAGAGATGAGTCAAGATTAGTAAAGCCAGCCCACAGCTGACAGGCATCTCACAACTGATAAATGAGAAAATCCAGCTTGAACCAGGAAAACCATCAAGCAAGAACCAGCCAAAAATGGCAATCCACAGATTCATACCTAAATAAATCATTAGCCATTAAATTTTGAAATGCTGGATTTTACAGTAACAACTAACTTCCAAAACTCATACTGAAAAGTGTTGACTCAAAAGGAAAAATATCCTCCAAATTAATTTTTAATAGTAAAACTAATTATCTTTTCATTTTGCTTCAAGGAAGGTGGATAAGATAGATATAATTAGAAAATCTGCAAATTATCTGATTTCCTTGTTTTATTACTTTTAGCAGTTTTTATGCTTATATGTTTATATTTACAAAAAACATATGCTTAAGCATGAAATTATTTCATTACTTTAGGTATAAGTCATCAGTTATTTTATACAAATAAGTGAGCAAAATATTATTTCATATGAATATTAAACATTTTATATTTATTTTGCATATTTATCATAAAATTTTATTAGATATAATTTACCTTTCCTTAGTTCTAAATAGAATTTATAAATGTATAAATTTAATAAAACTACATTAAAAATTCAACTCTTGCAAATTGATGTATATACTGTACAATTATTAAATAATTAACTTCTGTAATGCTATATTGTCTGCTCTAACACTGAAATACATTAAGATATAGTAAATAAAATATAGCTTCAGATATTAGTTATTAGTAAATTAATTTGTACTACCTTGGAAATCCTAAAATCTGACAAAATAAAACTTATGCAACTGAATAAAATTGCTCTTGTTCTGAAAACTTGGATTTTGCCTCAGAATTCATTTCCATTACATGAATCTAGTGTAGAACCCACATTATTTCAATTACCTATGTCATATAAAACATCATATTTTTAATTTTTACTGAGAATTTCTTGTTTACTATATAGATACATAAGTATTGAGTTACATGCATACTTTGGTATATGTACATAGAGTTTCTATATCCAATCTTTAAAAAGAATGTGATATATGATATTTATAACATATTCTCTTTAAAATTGCATAGAAACACTGAATTTCATATAGTTCCTATAAAGGCAATTTAATTTGGCGTTATGTTCATAAATCATCTGCTTCGAGTATGTAAAAATGTAATGGATTAAAATTACATGGAGAGATATTTGCTTATGATTCAACTTAGGCTAAAATTCCTAATCATAGATATGCTGAGTAGAGAGACTTCATCCTATGTACTCTTTATAATATTGTTTACCTTTTCAAAAAGTTTCCTGATTAAATGTGTGCATTTCAATTTGTGAAATATTTAATGTCACGAAAAGATGCTTGATTTAGCCTGAAGAGGGAAATTATAACATAGAATGAAAATCCATAGATCCCTGGGTTTCAGCCCACACTTTTAAAAATTGTGGGGCACCTGGGTGGCTCATTCGGTTAAGCATCCGACTTCGGCTCAGGTCATGATCTTACAGTTCCAGGGTTCAAGCCTTGCATCAGGCCCTGTGCTGACAGCTCAGAGCCTGGAGCCTGCTTCAGATTCTATGTGTCTCGCTGCCCCTCCCTGCTCACAACTGTCTCTTTCTCTCTCTCAAAAATAAATAAACATTAAAAAATTTAAAAATTTTGTCCACTTAAAAAATAAACTGTAATCTACTGTGACATAATATATAATTTACCTTGTTTTGTGACTAACATAATATTTAATTTCTATGCATAAGTTTTTGAAAAAAGTCTGAAGAATGTCTATGCATAATTTTTATTGCATTACACATATAAAAATATAATGATAGGGCGATAGATAACAATGGAGAAATATCACAAAGACCTTTTGCATAAAAACAGAAAATTCTATCAGTGAATATCAATGATAAGAGTTTTTGATTTATTCTTTTTTTAAATTCTTTTTAATGTTTATTTATTTTTCAGAGAGAGAGAGACAGAGTATGAGCGGGTGAGGTGCAGAGTAAGAGGGAGACACAGAATCCAAAGCAGGCTCCAGGCACAGAGCCTGACGCCGGGCTTGAACTCACAAACCACGAGATCATGACCTGAGCCGAAGTCGGATGCTTAACCGACTGAGCCACCCAGGCGCCCATTTGATTTATTCTTGAGAACAATGACTGCTGTATTTCCCATTTTGGTTCTATGGTATATATTTATGGATTATATTGATATTAAAAGATATATTTAAAATATTGGTAATCAGTAGCACTTTCCTGACTATGAGCTAAATAAGATGATGGCTTTTTTTTTTTAATTGAGGTATCAATGACATATACTATTGTATTAGTTTTAGGTAAACAATATGATGTTTTGATGTATGTATATACTGCAAAATGATTACTACAATAAGCTTAATTAACATCCATCATCACATATAATTATACATTTTTGTGATAAGAATTTTTAAGATCTACTCTCTTAGCAACTGTCAAATATATTACACTATTGTTAAAGATAGCCACCATGTTATACATTACATTCCCAGAACTTACTCATCTTATAAATAGAAGTTTGTGTATTTTGACCATCTTTACCGATTCCTTCCACCACCACCCCAATCCCTACCTTTGGCAACCACCAATTTTTTCTCTGTTTCTGTGGGTTTGTTTGTTTTTTGCTTTGTTTTGTTTTGATTTAGATCTACCTATAATTGAGATCATACAGTATTTGTATGTGTCTGACTTACTTCATTAAGAATAATGTCCTCAAGTTCTATCCATGTTGTAGCAAAATGGCAAGATTTCTTTCTTTTTTTATGGCTGAAAAATAGTACTTGCAGCTTTTTTATCCATTATTATTTGCAAATCCTGTATCCTCTTGTGACATTGACCCTGTTATCATTATATACAATGACTCTCCTTGTCTCTTATAGTCTTTGTCTTAAGATGCTGAACTTATTGGCAATTGCAATAATTAAAATTACTTAGGTATAATTAATACAAAAGAATTAGCAATTGCAATTAGAAAGAGCATTATATATCATATATCAAAAACATATTTTTAGTCCCAGAATTTATTATTACTAATTAGTTTTTAATGTCACCTCTATTCCAGACACATATTTGCTGGAGCACTACCTCAGGAGCTCCCCAGGTGAAATTGGAAATTGGCCTCCATACACACAGGGCAGGGAGAGAATGAAGAAAGAAGCAGACCGCTGCAGATGGCTAGGTAGGTGCCGGTTTTAACAAACAAAAGAATTTACTTAATGCGGTTTGTCTGGGATGGCCACGAGATGAGTAGGTCTCTGCACCCAGTCCCAAGAAATTTAAAAGTTTCTACAGAGACCTTAATGGGGTTCAGTCATGTATCTAATCCAATGGTGTCAACAATACATTACTCTCTTCAGGCTATGTCCTTAAAATGGCCGGTAGGTGGAAGATGTATTTCATGGACAAAGGAGTGGATAAGGAGCCTTAAATTGCCTGGGCTGAGCTTATGGGTCAACACACACACACACACACACACACACATGGAGAGAGAAGTTAAATCTATATAAAATTTAAATTATAGAATTTAGTCACAATGAAAGAGTAGAACATTAGATGATTATGCACTTTTCTTTATAACATTCTAACCAAGGATTAGATTTAAATTGATAGCTGAAAGGTACCATAGTAATCATCTAGTTAAACCATGTCATTTCACAGAATAAATTAATTTACTGGAATAATAGAATCATTATCTAAGATTCTCTGTTGAGATTCTGGATATAGGTACAAAGGCTAGTTTTAGGGAAAAATCTGTTAATAGATTATTTTATTTATAAATTTCCAATTAACTGCATGAACAGTTTCCCACTTAAGTTTAAAAAATTTTTTAATATTTATTTATTTTTAAAGGAGTGAGAGACAGAGCACGAGTAGAGGAAGGGCAGGGAGACAGGGAGACACAGAATCTGAAACAGGCTCCAGGCTCTGAGCTGTCAGCACAGAGCCTGACTTGGGGCTCAAACTCATGAACTGTGAGATCATGACCTGAACCAAAGCTGGATGCTTAACTGACTGAGCCCCACAGGAACCCCTCCCATTAAGTTTTAGTGTTATTTTTAAGCCATATATGTTTTGCTAGTTTTTAATCTGTAAATACAAATATAATTAATATATGTAACCTAATGATTAAAACAAGGCCAGTGTTCTGTGAAATTTTTTAAAAGTCACTAGTCTACATTGGTCATCTACAATGCTAAAAATAAATGATATACTAACATGTAAGCAGTATCAAGTAGTACACTTTCGTAATGAATAGTCAAATAAGCACCCAATTTAGTCAAAGATATTTCAAACCATCTTTGCTAATTTTTTTTACATGATTGATGAATTTAGTGGTGTTCTTGATACTTTAAAAAGAGTGCAGGAGAATGAATCTAAATGATTTGGGAGTCTAAATGGTATCTCTTCATGCTTAACATTTGAGAGACATAGATATTAACTGGCTCTGTAATCCAAAGTTTGTAGCTCTCTGCTCTCTGAGACGGTCAGTGTTAAGCTGGGCCAATTGATTCATTGATTAAATCAACTGATTTGTATCAATCAACAAGGATATTAACAGGCAGTACACAAAACAACTAATTGTTACTTTTAAAAGAAGGTATTTTAATGTGAGGTACAAGCAATTGAAAGTATACTAACTGTAAATTTTAATTTAATGATACATATTACGAAGATAATGAATAAGGAGATAGAAAGTGGTCCCAAAGTGGTGCTATTCGCAGTGTGATTGC
Source organism: Cryptoprocta ferox (assembly GCA_028646485.1). NCBI lineage: Eukaryota > Metazoa > Chordata > Mammalia > Carnivora > Eupleridae > Cryptoprocta > Cryptoprocta ferox. Next base: position 9,153,073 of record CM053567.1, on the reverse strand, counting down.
CTCTCCAAAGACACAATTTTTGGACAGAGGCCTGAGTGTCAGGAGGGATGAACCATGAGAATCTCTGAGTAAAGGACACAGTAGACACAGGGCAGATGTCTCGGGCAGGAACACACTCTGAAGTGAATGGAGCAGACTTACCCACAAGGATAGGAGTAGGTCATAGCAGGAGCACCAGATAATGGAGAATCTGAAAGCCAAGAAAAGGATTATTTTATTCCAAGAAAGGTTGGAAAACATAGCTGTGACACAGTTATATGAATATATTACAAGGGTCAATCTGGCTACTACTGTATATAGAATAGAATAGTGGGGTATAAACATGGAACCAATTTTGACAGTTACAAGGCTATTGAAATGAGTTGATTTGACAGACAATGATCGTGGAGACTCTGGTGCAAACAGTGAAGGTCTTGAGAAGTAGGTGTTCCTGGATATAATGTAAGACAGAGCATATATCATGTGCTGAGAGATTTGGCTATGGGGTATGAGAAAATAAAAGTGTCAAGATGATTCTCAGGACTTTGAGCTAAGACAATGGATAAATGAAGTTATTGTTCTTGGAGATGTTTGATACTACCAAAGATGGAAATTTGAAGGTGAATATCAAGCTTTATATACGTGAAGTTAGAGGGGCCTTTTGGAAACCTTGGAAATGCTGTGAGGCAGGGAGTGGGGTATTTGAATTTTTAGTCCAAGGGTGTAGTCAAGAGTGAACAATTTGGAAGCCATAATAATACATTTGATATTTAATAGCTTCACTAGATACAGGTGACATAGTATAAATAGAAAATATTTGAAGTGTTCAATTTCATACTTTTGATAGATGTATAGACCCACCAATCCATTGCTGTTATTAAGATGATAAGCATATGCATCACCCCCTAAAGTTTCCTCATGGCACACTGTAATTCTTCCCTCTCACCAAACATCCTACAATATACAGGCTAGAGACCCCCACTTCTCCCCTCAAAGATTTAGACCAAATGTCAATAGTGCTGAGATTGAGAAATTCTGGTCTGTGTTCAAATGGTGCTATATGACTTCAAATATAGAATAAGTGTCTTTCTACCATGTGCTTCCATTTTCTCCTTCCAGTCTTGTTCGTTGTTAGTACATATTTACTTCATGTGTATTATAAACACTGCCTTATAAGTGCTATTATTTTGGCTATAAACATCCCATCACCTTTTAAAGATATATAAATAATGAGAAAAGAAACATCTCTAACAGTTTTCAATAATCCTACATTCTTCATGTATATTTAGACATTTCCAGCTGCATTGAAGAATTTCTCTTTATAATATTTTTCAGTAATATGATTAAAATGTGCCACAAGGTTGCTTTTCTTTTCTGGTGATCTTGCGTATAGGTGTTTTTTGTTTTCTTTTTTCCCATTTTTGGTTCATACTTTTAATTGAATTCGGGAAGAGTTCAGCTGTTATAGTGACATAATACTTTCTGTCTCTCTTGTGTTAGTTATTCTTGGGTCTCAGTTACAAGTATGGGACACTGCTTGATACCATCCTTCTAATCACTGTAACTCTGCTGTAAAAAATCTTTATATTTCTCTCTGCTAAATTTTTAATAATTTCTATTGCTGTCTGCAAGTTCACTGATTTATTCTGTCTTATCCATAATAGCTATCATTCTCCTTCAGGGAGATTTTAATTTCAGATATTGTTAATTTTATCTTTAAAGCTCTCATTCTGTTCTTTATTTAAAATATAATTCTCTCCACATTGTGAGGAATATGTCAAACATTGGAATGTATTGAAATTTCTATAATAGTTTTCAAAAATTCCTTATGTGGTAATTCATTATTTCTGTCATGTCTGAGTGTATTAGTATTGGCCAATGTTTTAGCTTTATAAGAACGTGTAGATTAGCCACTACTCTACATTATACTATATTTACAACTAAGTCATAATCTTAGGGGCTCTCTACTGAATGCTCTAGTTGTGTGACAGCTACTGTCACCTTTGGTAAGTCACATCAGGGGCATGTCTCCCTCAAAAGTGGGACCCAAGTTGCTGATCTTAAAGTTGCTCTTCTTTAAGAAACTATGTCCTTCAACAGATGAATGGATGGACAGGCCATATTGTGAAATAATATCCAGTAATAAACTATCTATTTTCTAAGTTTATTTATTTTTGAGAGAGAGAGAGAGAGAGAGAGAGAGAACAAACCAGCAGGGAGGGGCAGAGAGAAATGGGGACAGAGGATCTGAAGCAGGCTCTGTGCTGACACCAGGGAGCTCTACGTGGGGCTAGAACTCATGAATCAGAAGACCTGAGCAGAAGTCAGATGCTTAACCCACTGAGCCACCCATGTGCCCCAATAAATGATCTATTGAGACACATAACACATAAATGAGTCTTAAATGCATTTTGTTCTGTGAAACAAGCAAAATTCAAAAGGCTCTGTGCTGTATGATTCAATTCAATTGAAATCCCATAAACCGCACAATTGAAGGAGAGAACACAGAGTTTGATTGCTCATGATTGAAGTATGGAAGGGCTGACTACAGGGTGGGTCCTCGGATATTTAAAAGTAATGAAACTGTTTTCTGTGGCATTTGGTGTAGTGGATACATTATGTGATAATTTTTTTCAACATCCGCAGAATCATGTAGGACAAAGGTGAAATTTTATGCTTGCAATTTTTTAAAAAAAATCATCCCAAAAAACCAGGGGATCTTATGATAAAGGAAAGACTGTGACAAATGAATCTAACACTATTATAAATTTAAAATTAACCTCAGTGAAGTGGTAGGAGAAAGCTGACCTAAATAACTTTACAAAACAGCATTTTGACTAGAAACTCCAAGTATAAAGGTATTAAAAGAAACAAAAACAAAAACAAGAACCGAACTTAAACACTGTATTGTTGTTTGTAATTTTGTTTTTCAAAATAATCTGGATTAACATATTGAGACAAAACTGCCCATATTGTTAGATTGAAAAACCAGTAATTATGGAAAAGTAGGAAAGTAGGTATCAGGTGTCTCACTCTCAGTAAAGAAAATTGCAAAGAGCCAGACTAAAAATGAAAATAAACTTTGTTGGTACCAAATTAGAGTTGGAAACATCTGTGTGAAAATATGTTTACATGTGTACACACACACAGATAGATGTATACACAAATAAACAGGCATGCACGTGTATGTCTATATATCCCTGTGTGTGTGTGTGTGTGTGTGTGTGTGTGTGTGTGAGAGAGTCAAGCTGGCTCTGTATGCTGACAGTCCCTGGACACAGTAAAACCATAGCTGTGATGAGAATTTACAAAGCCAGGTTTGATTTTCCATATAATATTCTCTATTAAAAGGAACCTAGGGCTTCTTTGAGAAATGTGTGAAACTAGAGCTCCAGCAGGGAAAATACAAGATAGGCCTAGAACATCATACAATGCTATAAAATAAGCAAGTGTTGAAAAACAAACTAATGGAGATACATCAAGGTGACACAGAGTCAATCTGAAAGAATTCACAATGGCCAAAATTTGAATAATTTGAGCAACGCAATAGAAAATGTGGTATTGGATTAAAACCTAAATAATGAGGGGCTCCTGGATGACTCAGTCAATTAAGCATCAGGCGCTTGATTTCAGATTAGGTAATAATCTCATGATAGTGGGATCAAGCCCCACGTCAGGCTGCATGTTCAACACAGAGCCTGCTTAGGATGCTAAGCATCTGCCCCTCCCCCGCTATTGCGCCCTCTCTCGCTCTTGAGCTTTCTCTCTCTCTTTCACTCTCTCAAATAAATAAACCTTAAGAAAAAAAACTAAATTTGGGTGCCTGGGTGGCTCAGTCAGTTGAGCATCTGGTTTTGGCTCAGGTACGGATTTCCTGGTTTGTGGATTCGAGCCCCATGTTGGGTTCTGTGCTGACAGCTTGGAGCCTGGAGCCTGCCTTGAAATCTTTGTCTCTCCTTCTCTCTGACCCTCCCCAACTTGTGTGCGCACTCTCTCTCTCTCCCTCTCCCTCAAAAATAAGTAGTAAATAAACTTAAAAAAAAACCTAAACTATGACATTAATATCAATCCATCTATATTGATATAGCTAAATTACCGAATATGTAAATAAATGGGAAGGACAGGAAAGCATCATCTTTATATAATAATTAGAAATGATATATGATATGTATTTCTTCTCCTTCTGAAAGATTTGTCTTTTCTCAAAAATGGTTTGTCATGAGTAATTTGCTTCTAAAGAATACAATATAAAGATGGGAAAATCATAACATACAATGGAGAAATCTTGCAAACCCTTCCCTAAACAAGCCACTTTGTTACTGGACGTAACTCGGTGGTAAAGGGACTTCACCTCTGTGACATTCTTCCTCAAAATCCATAACCCAGTGTATTGATGGGGGAAAAAAAGCAGACATGCCAAAATTGAGCCACTTTCTACAACTCTTTAAAACTGTCAAAGTCATGGAAAAAAAAAGAGAGAAAGGCTGAAGAACTGTCACTGAACAGTAGAGACAGAACACATGACAACTAGATGTAATGTGGCATCTCTGACTGGATTCTGGTGCAGAAAAGACATTAATAGAAAAACTAGTGAGATCCATATAAAATCTCAAGTTTAGTTCATAGTAATGCAACATTAATTTTTAGTTTTGACCAACGTGCTATGGTATGTAAGATGCGAACATTTGGAGACAATTAGTGAAGCATGCATTGGAGCTCTTGGTACTATTTTTAAATCTTTTTCTGTAAACTTAAAATAACCCCCAAATTATATACATATATAATATATATGAAACATATTTTTGAAAAATATATATTATATAATTTATGGAATAAAAGAGAGACTTTAGGGATCCATAATCACAGGCATTAAAAGTTTCAAAACTTGAATAATTGAAAATTTCCATGACTGCATCTCCCTCTAACCAACATACTGGCAGACATAGTGGGAGAAAAATGAAAGAGATGCTATAAGAAGGAAGCCAGGATACTTCAGGGCAGTCTCAGAACAGTTTATGATGTACGACTCTATCAGCTATATTTTATGTGAATTAGTTTTTATGCTCTTTCTTCCCCCAAATACGTTATTGGAAGCGTGACTTTCTTTTTAAAGTGGGAATATAAGCTAATTAAAATCATGCTTAATAATACAGTGACTGAGGAAAGTTTGTGGTTTCTCTGCATTGGGGATAAAAGTTTTTCATTCAGACAAATGATGAGTGGAAAAGAGGTCACCTGTGCTAAATGGACATACACTTCCACAACTACCCTGGGACTTTGATCGTGGACTGTGTTGACCAGACTCCTTTATCACTTCTGTTTGACATCAGCTAGGAAATGAGAGGAGGGGAAGAAAGTAAAATGGCAGTTGATAATGACTAAAGAAGGCTCCTGTTGGACAGTTTTCTCTTCCAGGGTCAGCTCTCTGTAGCTTCAAACAATTGCTCCCTGCTGTAGGCCGAATTGTGTTTTCCCCAGAATTCATGTGCCAAAGTCTTAAACTCCAGTACCTCCAACTGTGACAATATTTGGAGTTAATGTCTTTAAACAGATAATTAAGGTTAAAAGAGGTCTTTGTGGGAGGCGTTAATCCATTGTGACTGGTGCCTTATAATAAGAGTGGATGACACAGACATGCACAGAGGAAAGACCATGTGGAGACACAGGTAAAAGACAGCCATTATGAGCCAAGGAGAGAAGCCTCAAAATGAAACTAACCTTGCCAATACCTGGATCTTGGATTTCTATCCTCCAGAATTATTAGAAAATAGCTACCTGTTGTATAAGCCCCGTAGTCTCTTGTAATTTGTTATGGTGGCCCCAGCGCACAAATACACTTGCAAACCTTTCTCTTCCTACCCACGTTGCTACCTCTGAGAGGCTTTATGATCTTTTGTTGCCTCGTTGGGTTCCCTTATCCCAGGGAAACTGCATGTCATTTTTAATCACTGTAATTTTTAGTGTATTATTTATTTTCTGCCAGGAACCTTTTGGATGTGTTACTCTATCACAAAGTGAACAAAACCCTTTCCTCTAGATACTTTAACTAAAATATATGTCATTGGGCGCCTGGTTGGCTCAAACGGTTAAGCATCTGACTTCTGCTCAGGTCATGATCTTGCAGTTCTTGGGTTTAAGCCCATATTGAGATTGAGCTCCCTGCTGACAGTTCAGAGCCTGGACCCTGCTTTGGATTCTGTGTCTTCCTCTCTCTCTGCCTCTCCCCTGCTCGCACCCTGTCTCTCTCTCAAAAATAACTAAACAAAAAAAGTATTGATAAAAAATAAATGAAATATATGTCACTTTTCTGGATTATGAATCACAAAATAGATTTTAAATAAATGTTTTCTATGAGACATACCTCTTCAAATCATGAAACTACTGAAAGAGTAAGACTTTTTCTTCCTAAATGTGCTAAATTTCAGAACTCATTTAGAATCACGATTTCAAAGCATACATAAGACAATCTTATTACTTTGTATTACATCTTGCTTTTGAAAAAAAAATTGGTATTATTCTTCTGTATTACTCTTTCTATTTAAAATATATATATAGGGGCACCTGGGTAGCTCAGTCAGTTGGGCATCTGACTTCAGCTCAGGTCGTGATCTCACATTTCATGGGTTCGAGCCCCGCTTTGGGCCCTGTGCTGACAGCTAGCTTGGAGCCTGGATCCTGCTTCGGATTCTGTGTCTCCCTCTCTCTCTGCCCCTCCCCTGCTCACGCTGTCTCTCTCTCTCTCAAAAATAAGAAATAAAACATTAAACAAATTAAATATATATATATTTTTAATTTAATTATATATATATATATATATAAGTCCTACTATCTTCCAGTGATGAAGATTTGTCATACAGGATATTGTGAACAAGAAAAACTTCCAAGAATGTCTGAAAGTAAATTTAAAAAGAAATGTGTCAAAACTGGCTATATTCAGGGGAAGTGATATCACCAGGATGGCAACATAGGTCATTGTTGAGTTCACTGCCACTTACAAGATAAACAACTAACATCTATCAAGAACAAGACAGCACTGAGAGAATGTGAGAACGCGGGGGTAAGGCAGGAACATGCCCTTGCACCTCACACACCAAGACAGACTGCATTAGAAGGTTAAAAGAAATGGCTACATGTTGCTGCATAGCATCATGTGGAGAGGTCTTCCTTGAGCCTCTGTTTCCTCTAATGGGAAGAGAGAGACTGGGTGAGGGGCAGCAGGCCTTACCCTGCATTACTGGCCACCCTGCAGGGGGGCCCTGCTCTGATCTGACACCACAGAGATGGCGGGGGATTCTGTAGGGCTCAGCCACTAGGGATTCTGGCTGTGACAGAGAAAGAAAGGAATTTACAACAACCAGAAGGTGAGTCCTGACAGACTCTGCATAGCTGGAGTGCCCAAGTAGTAATCTGAAAAAGTGGCTTTGCTCATATGCAGGTCCAAGTGAGGGGCACGCTTTGGCCAGTAAACTCAGCCAGGTACAGAATTGCCTGATTTGGATCCTCAAACAGAGGTTTCTCAGCCCTAGAGCCCAGTTTTCCCACACCAAAGCTAGTAAGCAAGTTGTAGCCCCATCCGTGGAGAGTGTCTTCTGGCCCCATCTGACCTGAAGGGCTGGTGACAACTCCTGGAAGCTGTGAAGTTCAATGGTGCTTGAGCTGGGAGGTGGGCAAGCAGAGTGGACCCCCCTCCCCTGCCCCACCAGAGCATAGCCAGTACTGGCATGAAACTTTCTCATTATATGTGCAGGCAAGGTGAGGAATTTACTGCCAAGGTTGAGGGTAGCTCCTGGTTCATGCCAGCCAGAGAGCCTGTTGAAAAGTTGAGAGTAGACTGAAGCAGCCCCTCCCATCCCCAACTAGGTAAGGGAGCTGGGAAGCAACCCCACTCACTGTAGTGTCTTCCAGACCCAGTGGACCAAGAGACCTAGCAAAAACTCCTGAAAGCTATGCAGCCCAGCAACACTTGTGCTGAGAAAGGGACAGACAGAGCTGATAGTTTGCAGAGCAAAACCATTGGCTCTGCTCAGCCAGGGAATTTAGGGTGCAGATTAGCCTGAGTAAGACAACAAACAACGAGTTTTACTGGTTTTAGAATTGCTTCTCCCACTGCACCTGGGCAGGGAATCTAATTTGTAAACTGACTTACTGATCACTACAGCCTCCTCACTGTTCAACCAGAGAACTTAACCAGAGCACACAGGGAGCTGCATAGCTCATTAAACAGACTTACACAGTGGTATTTGAACAGATAGCATAGCCTGTGGCTTCTACCTTCTGCCAGGTAAAGCCAATGGCCTTAGATGACCAGAAAATTTAGTGCATACTCAGGCCTGAATTGGGACCCCAAACAATGAGCTGTTTAGGCCCTGGATCCTGGCCTTCAAGGGTAAAGAAGCTAATTCATAGCCCCATTTACTACTGAATGTAGTACTCAGTCCCAATCATGTAATCAGCCTAACCAGAGAATTTAAGCAACTGCACAGTCCACCCTTCACTCTCATTTGGGTAGGGAGCCAAGCCAGGAGTTTTACCCAGTTGTTATAATTTAAGGGCACATACCCATCCTCAACGGTCAAACAGTTGCCTCACCCAAAAAATAGACTATAATAGCAGGCCCCATCTGCCCCCAAGACACATGCAAGCAGACACATCCAGAAACCCAACCTGAGATGACTGCTGAGGAATTGTCTATCACTGCAAACCTGTAAAATCTGAAAGAGTCTCATTATTCACGTGAGCAGATGCCAACATGAGGAACCAAGTAGCATGAAAAATCAGGTGAATATAATTTACCCCAACCTAAGGAAGCTTCAATAATTGATATAGTTTCAGAATAATTACCTTAAGAAAGTTGAGTAAACTACAAGAAAACATAAACAGACAACTAAACAAAATTAAGAAAAAAAATGTATGAACAAAATGAGAAGTTTGGCAAGGAAATATCAATCACAGAAAAGAAATAAAACATTGGAAAGAAAAATAGAAAGAAAGAAAAGAAAAAGAAGGAAGGAAGGAAGGAAGGAAGGAAAAGGAAAGAAAGAAAGAAAGAAAGAAAGAAAGAAAGAAAGAAAGAAAGAGAAAGAAAGAAAAAGAAAGAAAGAAAAGAGAAAAAATAAGAGAGAAAGGAAGGAAGGGATGAAGGAAGAAATCCTAGAGTTGAAAATATAATAATAGAAGTGAAGAAATCAGTAGAGATTTTCAAAAGCACAGTCAACCAAAGAGTCAGCCACCTGGAATATAAGACATTGAAAATTACCAGTAAGAGGAGCAAAAAAGACAGAAAAATTATAAAGAGCAAAGAAAGCCTACAAGAATTATGGAACATAATGAAAAGAAATACTATGTACATTTTGAGAATTCCAGAAAGAGAAGAGAAAGGGACAGAAAGTATATTTAAAGCAGTAATGACTTAAAAGTTCCTGAACCTGGAGAGATAAATGGACATCCAGATCCATGATTCCCAAAGGATCCCAAATATGTTAAACCAAAATAGAGACATGAAGGAATGTAATTAAATTGTCAAAACTAAAAGGCAAAAAAAAAAAAAAAAACAATTTAAGAGCAGCAAGAGAAAAGAGAGAAGTTATATAAAGGGACCCCTAGTAGCCCTATTAGATCCTAGGCAGATTTCTCCACAAAAAGTCACCCCCCTCACCCAGGAGAGAATGAGTTGACTTATTCAAAGTATTGAAAGAAAATATTAACCATGATTTCTAAACCCAGTAAAGCTGTCTTTCAAAAACGAAGGAAGGATAAAAACTTATCCAAACAAACAAAAGCTGAGGGAGTTCATCAGCACCAGACCTACTTTCCAATAAATGCTAATGAGAGTTCAGTGGAAGTAAAAGAACACTAATTAACATCTTTTTTTAACATTTTTTAATGTTTATTTATTATTGAGACAGAAACAGAGCATGAGTAGGGGAGGGGCAGAGAGCGAGGGAGATACAGAATCCGAAGCAGGCTCCAGGCTCTGAGCTGTCAGCACAGAGCCTGACGCAGGGCTCGAACCCATGAACCGTGAGATCATGACCTGAGCCGCAGTCGAACGCTTAGCCAACTGAGCCACCCAGGCGCCCCACTAATTAACATCTTAAAACCACAAAAGGTAGCATAAATCTCACTAGTAAAGGTGAATGTATAGACCTAGTCTACAATAGTTAGTCTACAATATGGTAATAGTGGTACATAACTCACAACTCTAGTTTAAAAGTTAAAAAATAACCATAAATACAATAACTTGTTATTATTTACACAATATAGAAGACATATAAATTGTAACAGTAACTACCTAAAATGCGAGGATGAAAAGAACTAAAAATGTTAAGTATACAGGTTCTATTGAAGATAGGTTGTTATCAATTTGAAATAGAGTATGAATAAGTTACAGATGTTTTATGTAAGTTTCATGATAACCACAAAAGGAAATTCTATAGTAATTACACAAAAGAACATGATACAAAAAAATATCAAAGGATAAAAATACCAAAGGACATCAACACTGGGGCACACACACACACACACACACACAAAGACAGCAGAATAACAAGGAACAATGGATCTACAAAACATGAGAAAATAATTAACAAACTGGCAATAGCAAGTACTGGTAGGTTCAGCTTTTGGCTTTGTCCAGCAAAACTGAGGACGGCAGAATGAATTACTCAAGACTCCATGCAAGTCAAAAGAGGTGAGAGGGAGGCTAAAGGAAATCTCCCCGAGTTGCTCTTAAGCTCCTATATTTATTGAGCATACATTTAGGGAAACGTTGAGCAATACTCAGTGAGCTACATGCCAGTAAGAACATATAGAAAAACAAGGAATTCCCAAGAATACAAAAGAGCAGATTCTGAAAGCAGGGTGTAGAACAAGGTAATATATTTCATAGATAACATGGTCTAAGGAATTCATGAGCACAGCAAAGGACCCAACTCCTAAATACACCTAAATACTAGATACTGGTCAACTGTTTTCATCAGGACCAGAAATCTGAGTAATGTGTTTCCTATAATCTCCTTAACTAGGACATAGTTATTTGATTTCCCATAATTACTTATCTATCAATAATTACTTTAAATATAGATTAAATTATCCAATCAAAACATATAGAATGACCAAATGGATTAAAAAGAAATAAGATCCCCAAATATGCTGCCTATGAGAGACTCACTTTAGCTTTTAAGACACATTTAGACTAAGAGTGAATGGATGGAAAAAGGCATTCCAAATACATAGAAACCAAGAAATTTCTGAGGTAGCTATACTATGTCAGGCAAAACAGATTTGGGGCTAAAAATAGTAGAAGGTGATAAAGATAGTCATTATATAATGATAAAAATGTTAATACAAAAAGAAGATATGACATTATAAAAATTTATGTGCCCAACATCAGAGCACTTAAATACATAAAGCAAAGGATAACAGGTAAAAAGAGAAATAAACATTAATATAATGAGATTTATAGATTTTAATACCCATGCTCAATGATGGATAAATCATCTAGACAGAAAACAATATGGATACTGGATTAGAACAACACTACAGACCAGAGGGACCTAAAAGATATATACATAAGATTCTACCCAGCAACAGCAGAATACACATTTGTAAGTGCACATAAAGCATTTTCTAAAATAGACCAAATGTTAGGTCACAAAACAACTCTTAGAGGGGCACCTGGGTGGTTCAGTAGGTTAAGCGTCAGACTCTTGATTTTGGCTCAGGTCATAATCTCACGGTTCATGAGATTGAGCCTTGCATTGGGCTATGTGCTGACAGTGCAAAGCATGCTTGGAATCCTCTCTCGCCCTCTCTCTCTGTTCCTTCCCCACATGCTCTCATGCTCTCTCTCTCTCTCTCTCTCTCTCTCAAAATGAAATAAACTTAAAAAAAAAAACTCTTAGTAAGTTCAAGGAGAATGACATCATACCAAGTGTTTTCTCTGGCCACAATGGCATGAAATAATACCAATAGCCTCACTAACAATAACATTTTCCTCAATAACAAGGGAAAAACTAAGAAACTCACAAACATATTGAAATTAAACAACACTCTTATGAACAACCACTGAATTAAAGAGATTAAAGGAGGAAAATTTCTTGAGACAAATTAAAGTGGAAATACAATATACCAGAATTTGTGGCATGTAGCAAAAGCATTTTGAAGATAGAAGTTCATAGCAATAAGCACCTACATTAAGAAGAGAATGATCCCAAATAAGCAACTCAACATTATGATTTAAGTAACTAGAAAAAGCAGAACAAAATGAGTGCAAAGTTGGCAGAAGAAACAAAATAATATAGATTAGAGGAGAAATAATTGAAATAGAGGAGGGGAAAACATTAGAAAAGATTAACCAAACTAAGATTTGGTTCTTTGAAATAATTAACTGAATTGGCAAACCATTAGCCTGACTAACCAAGGGAAAAAGAGTGAAGACCCAAATAAAATTATAAATGAAAAGGAGATACTATAACAAATAACACAGAAATCCAAAGGATCATAAGGAGCTACTTGGAACAATCATATAACAAACAACTGGACAACCTAGAAGAAATGGAAATAAATCTAGAAACATGCAACTTACAAAGACTGATTCAGGAAGAAATGGAAAATCTAAATAGATCAATTACTTTTAAGGATGTTGAATTAGTAATAAAATTAAAATCTTCCAATGAAGAAAAGCTGAAGACGAGATGACTTCACTGGTGAATTTTACCAGTTATTTAAGGAGAATTAACACCAGTATTTCTCAAACTTTTCCAAAGAACTGAAGAGGAAAGCATACTCCCAAATTCATTTTATGAGGAAAGCCTTATCTAATACTAAAACCAGAAAAAGACACTAATTGAAAAGAAAACTACAGGCCAATATACCTGATAAATATAGATGCAAATTATTTCAATAAAATACTAGCAAATCCACTTTAGTGCCAAATTAAAAGATCATTCACCATGATCACATGTGATCATGTGATCATATGTGATCATCCCTTGCTGGGATGAAAGGATGATTTTAATACATAAATAAATTAATGTATGTATCACCTAAATAGAATGAAAAAAATCATAATCATCTCAATAGATACAGAAAAAAAGAGCACTTGAAAAAATTTACATCCCCTCATGACAAAAACTTTTAGTAAAAATTAGGCATATAAGGACCATATCTCAACATAATAAAAGCCGTATGTCTAAATGATTAACCCACAGCTAAAATTATACTAAATAGTGAAAGGATGAAAACTTTTCCTCTAAAATTAGAAACAACACAAGGATGCTCACTCTCTCCACTCCTATTCAACATAGTACTGTGTAGTAGCTAGAGGAATCAGGCAAGAAAAAAAAAGGTATTGAATTGGAAACAATGAAGTAAAATTTTTGCCATTTTTAGACAACATGATTTTACATTTAGAAAATCCTATAGACTCAACCAAAAAGCTGCTGGATATAATCAATGAATTCAATAAGGTTTCGAGATATGAAACTAACATGCAAAAATCGATGTTTCTAAACATTAACGAATTTTTTGAAAAGAAATCAAGAGATTGATCCATTTTAAAACAGAATAAAAGAAAAATAAAATACTTGGGAATAAATTTAACCAAGGAAGGGAGATCTCTGTGGTGAAACTCACAAGATATTGATGAAAGAAAATTAAGACACAAATAAATGGAAGAGTGTCCCATGTTCATGGATTGGAAGCATTAATATTGTTAAAATGTTAACACTACTAAAAGCCATCTATAGTTTCAATGCAATTGCTATCAAGATTCCAATGGCATTTTTTAATAGAAATTAAGAAAATATTCCTAAGTTTATATGAAACCACAAAAGATTTTGTATAGCTTTGGGTTCAGATTTTGGCATCATCCAGCAAAGCCGATGTCGGCAGAAAGGATTACTCAAGACTCCATGCAAGTAAAGAGAGGTGAGAAGGAGGCTAGGGGAAGTCTCTCCGAGCTGGTCTCAAGCTCCCTGTGTATTGAGCATACATTTAGGGTAACATTACACAATACTTCACTGGGCTATGTGCCAGTAAGAACATATAGAAAACATTCAGAAAAAAAAGTTAAGACAGGATAAAATATTCCATGTGATCACATGGTCTAAGGAATTTATAAGAATAGGCAGGACCTAACTCCTAGATATATGTTAACTATATGAGTGCAGTGAGTGCCCGTTTGATATACTTTAATTAGATAAGCAAAGTGTGGTCTTCTGTTTTCAGCAGGCCAAAAAGCAGTTTTTTGCTTTGCAATGGGTTCCCTATTATCTCCTAACCCAGGATATAGCTATTTGATTTCCCACATATAGCCAAAGAAAATCTGAGAAAGAACACAGCAGGTCTCACAATCCCTGATTTCAAGCTATATGCAGTAAATCCGTAGTCATCAAAACAGTATGGGACTGGCATAAAAACAGACTAATAGAACAACTGAGCAGAACTGAGAGCCTAGAAATGAACCAAAGCATATATAGCCAACTAATATTTGACGAAGAAGCCAAAAATACTCAATGGAGAAAAACCAGTCTGCTCAGCAAGTATATGCACCTATAAAAGCATGAAACTAGGCCCATTTCTTATGTTATTTATAAAAATTAACTTGAAATGGATTAAAGACTTAAATGTACGACTGGAAACTATGAAATTCCTTAAAAAAACCCATAAGAACAAAGCCTCTTCATATAGGTTTTGGTAATGATTTTTTGGAAGTGACACCTAAAGCACAGGCAACAAAACAAAAACTAAGTGGGACTACCTCAAACTAAAGATTTTTTGCACAGCAAATGAAACCATCAATGTGGTGAAAAGACAACCCATAGAATGGGAAAAAATACTTGCAAACATACATCTGATAAGAGGTTAATATCCAAAACATATAAGGAATTCTTACAACTCAATAGCAATAAAACAGCTCAATTAAAACAAAAATGGGCATTAGGAGCTGAATAAACGTTTTTTTCCAGAGGAGATATGTAAATTGTCAACAGGTATATGAAAATAAACTTAATATCACTAGTCATTAGGGAATTGCAAACTGAAACCACAATCGATATTACCTCATGCATGTTAGAATGGTCATCATCAAAAAGATAAGAGGTATCAAGTTCAGGCATTGATGTGTCAGAAAAGGAACACTTGTGCACTGTTGGCATGGTAAATTGGTGGAGCCACTATGGAAACAATAAGAAAGATCCTAAAAAAATTAAAAAGAGAATTACCATATGATCCAGCAATTCTACTTCTCGAAATATATCCAAAGATAACAGAAACACTCACACGAAAAGACATGTACACCCCCATGTTCATAGCAGCATTATTTACATAATTGTTATCATTATTTACAATAACCTAATAGAAGCAGCATAAGTATTCACTGATGGATAGATGAGGATGCTGTAGTGTGTATGTACATAATAGAATAATTTTCAGTCATAAAAAAATGAGGAAATCTTACTGTTTGCAACAACGTGGATGGACCTTGAAGGCATTATGCAAAGTGAAATAGTCAGAGAAAGACAAATACTGTATGATGTCACTTATGTAAAATCTAAAGCAACAACTAACTCCTGGGCAGGGGGGAAGCAACAACTAACTCCTAGGGGGAAAAAAGGATCAAATTTACAGTTATCGGAAGCAGGGAGTGGTAGGAGGGGGGACTTGGAGGAAGGTGATCAAAGGTACAAAGATCCAGTTATAAAAAATACATGCTAGGAGTATAATGCACAGAATGATGACTATAGCTAATGGTACTGTATGGTATATAGGGAAGTTGTTGAGAGAGTAAATACTAAGAGTTCTCACCACAAGAAGAAATTAATTTTTCCTTTATTCTCTTCTTTATTTTCTTTTTATTGTATCTATATGAGAAGATGGATGCTAGCTGAACCTGTTGTGGGCAATTATTTTACAATATATGTCAATCAAACCATCATGCTGTATGCCTTAAACTTGTACGGTGACAGCTGCCAATTATTTCTCAATAAGACTGGAAAAAAACCCAGATTATATTCATAAAAATGATTTTGGATTGAATATATAGCCTGATGACTATTCTAAAGTACTACTTATTTAAATGTATATGTTAAAGATTAACTTCTGTTATTTCTTTTTAGTGTCATCCAAATACATTTTGCTTTATGATATATTTATTTTAAATTTAAAACATTCTTTTATATAAGATTTATGCCCAATGTTAGTCTTGAAATAATGACGCTGAGATCAAGAGTCAGTTGTTATAGTGACTGAGCCAAGAGATGCCCCTATGTTTACTTTAAAGAAACATGGATTATTAAATATTGACAAAACCTGGATTTCAAAAACTGATTTATATTAAAGAAAGAAAATCATGCTTAATTTTTGTAACAAATTGCAAATTTTGAGACTTCTAGTATTGGCTTATTTAGTCAGCATATTTCTTATTTATTTACATATAATATTTCTTTGTTTTTTAGTGTTTATTTTGAGAGAAAGAAAGAGAATAAGGGAGGGAGGGAGGAAGAGACAGAGAGAGAGAGAGAGAGAGAGAGAGAAAGTGAACATGAGCAGGAGAGGAAGAGAGAGAGAAACCCAAGCAGCACCCCACCCCCCCAACCCCATCAGCCCTGAGCCCTATACAAAAGGAGATTATGACCTGACCCAAAATCAAGAGTCTGATGCTTAATGCACGGAGCCACCCAGGTGCCCCAACATTTCTTATGTATAGTATGTTCAACATTTTCAAAGAAATGGCTACACTTTTTCACTTGGATCTTGCCAAATAGTATGGTTATGTGGACAAATCTTTGTAATTAAAATGATTTAAGTTAATTTACATGCATAGAATATATGTGTTTTTTCCATGGCTCTACATGTAGGTAAGAATGTTAACCCCTCCGATCTTGCATAAATCTCACTATTGTTGCTTCCAACTTTGAGGGGGAAAACTATTTCCAGTCTTTTATGAAAGCATTGTTCATCAGGTTGCTTTTAGAATGATACAAAAAAATTCATCTGAGAAAAAATCCATGTCTGTCAGTTAGACTAAAATGGATACAGTATATTACATAGAGAATCAAAATGGCACAATTGCCCAGATGACTGTAGGACAAATCAGTGAAGCATCTTACAACATCTGCTGGAAGTTAAGTGTTTGCTGATATGAAGCTTGCCTTTTATTCCCAGCCATCATTCAGGAGGAGTCCTGACCAGTATAAAATTTGCTGTTCATAGATGTGCACAAAATACCAGAGACTAATGTTATATTTTCAAAAAGCTAACTTTTTTCTCTTGGACCTTCGCAAGATTAGCAAATAATGTCATATTCATTTACAGATTCCAAAAAATAGATTAAATCATTTGATAGTCTTAAGATCATCAACCAAAAATTTTCACCAAGATTTATATGTAAAGATACTGATGGTATTTATATTTCGTTAGCAATAAATAGCTTTCTTGTTTCCTATCTTTAAGTCACAGAGTTAAAAAAAAAAAAAAAAGAGACAAGAGAGTGAGAGCCAGTCTATCATCTTTACTGAAGATGTCTGTGTAGTTGACTTGTACAAAAGGGCCACAAACAGTTACATATCACCCTCTCCTAACTCCCTTGTCAATTTTCTGTGGTCTTTATTATTGTTTTAATGTTTATTATTGTTTTAATGTTTATTATTGTTTTAATGTCTCTCTCTCTCTGAGAGAGAGAGACAGAACACAAGTGGGGGAAGGGCAGAGAGAAAGGGATACACAGAATCTGAAGCAGGCCCCAGTCTCCAAGCTGTCAGCACAGAGCCTGACGCGAGGCACAAACTGTGAGATCATGACCTGAGCCAAAACCAAGAGTCGGACACTTAAAGGACTGAGACACCCATGTGCCCCTATTTTCTGTGGTCTTTAAATTTAACTCTATTTCACTTCTGTTCCATTATCTCATAGAAATTGATATGTTTTTGGGGGGTTAGAAAAGTCATCTTTAGATATACATGTCCTGATAAATGTATCTTAATAATACCTGAGAATTAAATTAATTATATCTTAAATGTACTTAGAACAGTGTCTGACACTTATTAGGAAATAAATAAATACGGTTTTCCATCATCATTACCATCATCATCAGAAGAGTAATTTAGATAGCAAGAAAGAATTATAGATATCTACTTTGTTTCAGCAATTTAAAAAATACTCAAATATGTTCATAGTAATCCAGTACCTTATTACCCATCAATGTAAACCAAAATTTGATTCCTGGTGATCTGAGCCCTTGATGTTTGGCTCTTCCTCAGTAGAATTGTCAGAGGACGTCCTAGAGAATTCTTTAGATTTCAGCTACCTTTGTCTTCTCTTTGAACCTAAGTTACCAGTATCCCTGTTAACCTTGATAGATAACTCTTACTATTGCCTACTAGTTCAGTAAAAACCTTATCTTCCTATTAAAGGAATCAATATGTGTACACCAATGAAATATTTTTCAATTAAAGAGCAAAAATTCCAAGTCAGATGATCCCAGTAGGCCAGGTGGGGGGATAAAGCAGAAATGTTTTTCCCAGTGAATAATCAGATGTAAGAGTGAAAAATGGGATTCTTTTTCTGTCTCTTTTTACCTTTGTCTCTTGTTTCTGTTTGTTTTGTTTTGTTTTGTTTTGTTTTGTTTTGTTTTGTTTTTAACTGTCCTTTCTGACAATGAGAGGAAACAACATTGTGCATTTCTTCAGTTTTGAATATGTCGTTTTATATAATAGGGACTAGTGTTTCAATGTGATGGAGAGTATGATAAGCCCAATGAAATAGGCTTTTTAAAAATGTCTTTATCATAACAGTAGAAACACTTCTGAAGATCCTGAGAGAAAATGAAGATAATATTAATTACTATACAATGAAAAATGGTCCAATACAGGATTATCTCAGATAAACCTGGATTTGAAATCATCGCACCAATGAATGCCATGGACCTCAACTCATCATATTAAATATATGTTTGTATAGTGAATTATTTGCATACAATCACTACCATTATAAGGATTTTGATGATGTTGTATAAGACATTAACCAATCCCAAGTATACTCAGACTGACAGTTAAGTAGGAGAAAGAAATCCACCTCCCACATAACCATTGCCTCCAATGAGAAAATATTATAACTACCCCAAAGGTCACCAACCTTCCATGATAGGTCTGCTTTGTCATGAAAAAGGAACTGCAAGGTGGATATTTGGAGATCTTTCTTTGCTTTATTTTCATTCAATGAAAAATGGTTAGACATGCACACCAAATGTGTACGTGTGTGTGTGTGTGTGTGTGTGTGTGTGTTGTTTTCTTTTTATGGCTTTAAAGATTACTATAAAGAACCATGCCTCTGCATTCATCTTGGATAGGGTTATTTTACATGCTGTAGAACACTGGACCAAATACTGAAAAGACAGATACATAATTTTTATGGAGTTAATCTTCTATATTATGCCCCTAATAATTCTTAACAACATATATTATATCTAATATCCTATGTTCTCTATGTACTAACAGCGGGGAGGTATAAGGAATTAATGCCATAATGCCATAAGGGATGTTAGACCATCAAAGCCCTTTTATTCTAATTTGTGTTATGTAATGAGCCAAACGATGACTACAACCCAGTATGATAGAATGAACATATACTGTTATCTTTGCTTTATCTTCTAGTATTTTCTAACTCTCAATGTAAGAAGGTGGTTAAAAAAATTTGGAAGTTTAATTGTCATTTATGAGATCCTAAGGTTGAATTGTTTTGCTCAAGTAAAGAGTACATATCAGATAAAATCTCTGAAGTTGAAATTGCCAATTAATAATCTTAGGTTATACCTCTATCTTCCTCCCCAAACCATCTGGATTCTTTTAAGGATAAACAGGGTATCATACTTTATGTTTTTGATAGTGAAACTAATCTCTATAATTCCCCATGTGAAATAGTATTGCCTTTAGGTTTACTATTTTGGGAAAAAGATGCTTCTACGTGGTCCCTCATGTTCAAATGGTCATATAAGGACTAGAATTCTCTCAAGTGCTATTACAAATATATGTTTAAAAACCAGAAAATAATTTTAGGTGAGATTAAAAGACCTGCTAAGTAAACTATTGATCACCTGACAAGGTAAACTGCATTCTGAGTAGTAAACCACAGAGGCGTTTCGTTTGCCCGGAGATAATTATAGTTTAGAGCCAGATTACAATATTTTCTGTAAAGATTATGTCTAGATATTTTTGTTTCCTGGTACATATTTATTCTGTTTTATTTCCTTGTACATATTCTGAAAAAAAAATTGGAGCAGTTACATTTCGAGGAATTCTAGGAACAAGATTTATGGAATGTGGTTGTGATGTTTTATGAAATGCTTTTTCTGACTTTGCTCTCCTTGGAATCCTGATATTCCAACAGAAATAAGAAAGCCCATTTAATTGAAATATCTGTCTACAGAGAACAATTAATCTGCCACCACTTTTTAAAGACCATAATGATCTCTCTTTAGTAGTTTTTATAATAACTTGAGTGAATTCACCTCTGGGTCCATTCAGAGGGCATAGTTTGGGAGAACTGAGTTTCTTATACCTGACAAATCTACTCAAAATTTATCTCTCCATGTTCTTGAAGTCTGTTTGCTACATGGTAATCAGGAATTTCTGCCATCTCAAATTTTATTTCGTAGCCCGGTACTAAATCCAAAAGTGTCAACTAAGCAAAAAGAGTGATTATAAACATTCCTATCTGCTTGATCTAGCACTTTGAGTGCACATTGAGTGTCAAATGCACTCATTCATAAATTCAAATCAGACTAGAATTATTTTCCAGCCTAATTTTGTACAGTTTTCAGAAACTATGCACAGAAATACTTACCATGATTTTATCCTAAATAATAACATTTAGAAGAAATTTAGAGTTCTTACATGTAAGTCTTTTGCTCCCAGGTTTAACTTTGTAATTGATCCACAGAACATGACCTAATCTAGTCTTGGAGAAATGAAAGACAGTGAGAATGAGGATTGACTATTTCTTTATCTTTGCAAGTTCACTTTGTAGGAGAGGTTGCTAAAGAGTCTTCAGAAAGTAGAGAGAAGAAGATGGGATTCTGCTGGCAAGGGACACTCATGATTATAAGATAACTTCCGTGACAGAAAAGTGTTTCCTTCAGTGTCTAGAGTAGAGTGTAGCACATAATAATCTCTCAAAAAAGATTTTTTGGGGTACCTGAGTGGCTCAGTGGGTGAAATGTCCCACTTCAGCTCAGGTCGTGATCTCATGGTTCATGGGTTCAAACCCCACCTCAGGCTCTGTGCTGACAGCTCAGAGCCTAGAGCCTGCTTCAGTTACTGTGTCTCCCTCTATCCCTGCGCCTCCCTCGCTCATACTCTGTCTCTCTCTCTGTCTCTCAAAAATAAATTAATATAAAAACAAATAAATAAATAAATAAATAAATAAGAATATTTGTTGAATGAATTAATGAATCTAAACTTTCAAATCTGCCCCCACCCACTCTTATTCAATAATTTTCCAAATGTTACATTGAAAACTAAAAGGACTTGAATGCAAGTGAGACAACAGAGGATTCAAAATTTGAATTTTTGGTCAGTTACCCTAGTTTTGTTGTTCAAATAAATAAGACATTCCTTTAGAATTATCATAGAATGTTTTTGGAATTTAGCCCAAACAGAGAATTTAGAAATGTTTAATAATTTGGAAATGAATTTCATATCCTTTTTATTTAAGTGAAGTATTTGAAAAAATCATCCTTCCTTTATATTCTTTGAAATAATTAAGTAGAAATACTTATTCCCCACACCTTTAAGTCATTTATCCATTCAGTACAGAATAAGTGTTGAGCATCTGTTCTCTTCCAGGCACTGTTCTAGGCTAGTGGGATACAGCAGTGAATACAAGAGATATTTCTATGCTATGGAGCTATGAAACAAGCAATAAATAAATTGAGTGAATGTATGACATATCCAATGACAATGCATGCTATATGAAGAGACAAGGTATATTAAATTGTATAGAGAGTGCTGCCAGAGACTATGGGTTGATATGTAGGGTCCATTTTCAAGGTGATCATTTGATAAATTATTTTCTCAGCGGGCTCTTTAAACTGCCATAAGGCCATCCCTTCTTCCTAACTGGATCTTCACTATTTATTTATTTATTTATTTATTTATTTATTTATTTATTTGGAGAGAGACAGCACGTGAGCAGGAGTGGGGCAGAGAGAGAGAGAGAGAGAGGGAGAGAGAATCCCAAGCAAGCTTCATGCTAAAAGTGCGGAGTCTGATGCAGGTCTTGATCTCTTGAAGTGTGAGATCATGACCTGAGCCAAAATTAAGGGTCAGATGCTTAACCGACGGAGCCACCCAGGCACCCCTGGGTATTTACTACTTTTTACCTCTAGTTCTGATACCTAGATTTCCCCAGATATTCTCCTTTTTTGTCTACAGTAATTTATACACCTTTTGCTCTATCATTCATTCATGTTTTAGTGTCAGATATAAAGGGAAAAAGCAAACTCAAATTCAAGGAAAATAAAAGTATTAGAAAGCATTAGGTAGATAGATGAAAGCCTAAAGTGGTTACAGAAATAAGAATGTAATTACACAGCCAGGGATGATACCCATAATAGTAATACAAAATTAATCCATTGCCAGTCTTTCATGACAAAGATACAGTGCAGTTTCTACCAAAACTCCACATTGGTTGGATGCTAGATACTGCTACCAAAACTCTTACTAGTTCTACCTCTAACTATTACCACTTCCACAGCCCTTGTAAAAACTTAAATCATCAGATTCTGTTTGCATGTGTGGGATGTGTTTATCTCATTTATTCACATTATGACACAGCTAGCTTCAAGGAAGTTGAAAATTGCTGACTCAATTGGTCAGGGTTTGGTCAGAAGATAGAACTAACATAAATATTTACATCTGAAAATTATAAATACATAGAATTAGAGGCCTACCAAACTCTTTGAAGTGGAGAATGAATGCAAACAAAGAAATGCACTAGAAATGCAGGAACTATAGGAAATCAACACTAATGGGTTCAGTTTCTTGATGCAATAACATTTCTCATTCACAAGGAAGAACCATAATGCTTCTGTAAAAATATCTCACTGGCTATCAACAATAGGTCACAAGTTTTGTTTTGTTTTGTTTTGTATTTTTGAACGACTTTATTCAGATATAATTGATATGTAAAAAACAACACCTGTTTAACGTATCCAATTAATGAGTTTAAACACTTTTGATCCCATCACTGCAATCAAGATAATAGATATATCCAACACTTCCCAAAGGTTCCTGTGTCTTTTTGTAGATTTACTTGTGGGAGACCAGGGGTTTTTATTTTGTCTATTTTTGTGGTAAGAATACATACTCTGAGATTTACCCTCTTAATGCATTTGAAGTGCACAATGACATTGTTAACCATAGGCATCATGTTGTAGAGCAGATTTCTAGAACTCACTTAACTAGCATAACGGAAACTTTAAGCATCAGACCTGGTTAACACTGTGATGGAAAGCCACACACTTTCTATCACTGTCAAGTAATAACAGCTTCTACTCCTGTTTCAGTGTGTAAATATCAAGGAAGTGAGTCTCATTGGTAAAATCTAACCCAGAGTCTTGCTATAAAGAAAGTTAGAGAATATTGTTCTAAAGTTTCCAGACATTTTGGTGAGGAAAGAACATACATAGTAGAAGAGCTGAGACTGGAAGACAGATGACAAGACACAGTCTAGAACGTTCACTCCCTCAGCCTTCTTGAAGGCACGTATACTCTCTACAGATGCCATTTTTTTAACTTAAAAAAAGCAATTATGTAATCACTGTTATAGACAAGAGCGTAAAGAGGAACTCTAAGAATTTAGGGAGGTATTAAAAATGGGACCTGAGGGGCACCTGGGTGGCTCAGTCAGTTGAGTGGCTAATTCTTGATTTCAGCTCAGGTCATAATCCCGGGGTCATGGGTTTGAGTACCGTGTCAGGCCCCATGTCTGGCTCCACATGGAGCATGGAGCCTTCCTGGGATTCTCTCTCTCTCCCTCTGTCCCTCCCCCTGTTTGTGTGTTCTCTCTTTCTCTAAAATCAAATAAATAAATAAATAAATACACACAAAAATGGGACATGAAAAATAAACTGGTAGATCTCAGGAAAGAAGTGAAAGAGGGCAAAAAAAAAAAAAAACCCACAAAAACAAAAACACCCACTATAGCACGTAGGTGAACATGCAAGCAGTCTAGAAACACATAGCACTATTAATAGAATAAGAAGCATAAAAGACATAATTAAGAATAGTGAGAGAAAGGAAATACAAAGTAATAAAACATTAAATAAATTCTTAATGAAATAGTTGAAATAGAAGGCAGAAAAGGAAATCTAACATCTACCTCATTGGTATCCTTGAGAAAAGAATTAAAAGACTAGATTAAAAAATAGAATATTAAATACAGCAAAAATCATAGAAAATAAAAATAATGTTTACACATGCAAATTTAAGAGGCATATCTTTTCTAACAATAGATTTGGCATAGAATAATCAGAGATATAGCTGGCTGAAGGTAGTAAAACTTTCTAATACAAATGATTCTTAAAACAGAGAGGCAAACAATTATACTAATCTATAATGGGAAATGTCAATCTTGTATCCTACTTCTCCATTGCTAAATCCAGTGACAGAAAATAGTGACACAGTGAGATATTTCTCCAAGACATTTTGTAGTAAACATACTATTATTCAAGAAAAAACAGTACTTGAAAGCATATTTGGTTAGGTTAGCATTACTTTTCATAAGTATTTCTTTTAGAAAGTACTAAATACTGCTATTGAAATAAGCAAGAAATTAATGAAGTGATTTTGCCAAAACCTTGGAGGTGATCATTGAATCTATTTCAGCAACACAAATGCCAATGTAAATATGGTCCCAAACAAGGGTATTAATATTATAAAATCTGCATATACAGAAATAATGTAAAATATATGAATAAAGGAACAATATTGAGAAGAACCATGAAACAATGATAAAAAAACATTTGCGATGATCTATATACATAAAGATATAATTCATATATGTGGATTGGAAGCCTTCATATGACTATAGACCCAACATAATGCAAATAAAAACCCTAGCAAATTATACTCTGGATATTAATATCAGATTAATTTTACTTGGATTCAAAATTTTACTTGGATTATAAAATAATACTAGAATATCAACACAATTCTGAAGAAGAAGAGGAGCACTGGAGAACTCACTTTACCTGCTTTGAAGCCTTACTATAAGCCACAATAATTGCACCAACATGGTATTGGCAAAGGGAAAGGTATGGCAGATAAATGCAACAGAATAAAAAGCCTAGAAATAGATGTATGAAAAATACAGTCAACCGATATTTGACAAAGAAGCAAATCCACCAAAAAAGGAAATTAAGGAAACAATTTCATTTACCATTCAAAGTATTAACCTACAGAAATAAGTAGTTTTCTCATATAAAAGCTACAGATAGAGAATATATCAAAATAAAAGGTCCACAAGTAATTGCCAAAACTATTAATGTCTCTAGGTACAACATGACATGAAATGAGCTTGATCTATATGAAGAAATATTTAAAATATTACTTAAATACCCAAAGATGGGATAAACAAATACAATGTAGTTCATGTTCAGCATAGTAATACTCAAAATAATAAAAATGCCATTTCTCCATATGTTCATCCATAAATATAATAAAATCCCAATAAAAATAAAAATGGTATTTTGTGGGAAGGAGATGAAACAGCAGATATGGTTTTAAAGGTCATAAGAAAAAATAAATCAGCATGATCAGCCAGGAACCTTCTAAAAAATAGAGTCTTAGTGGAAATGCGGAGGGGGGTGACCCTATCAGATATTAAAGCATAATATAAGGATGCATAGATCAAAGTCAAAACTCTAGCAATACCTCCACACAATTCTAGGATCTAGTATGTACATTTAAAGTCAAGGGCAGGAAGAGATAGATGATTTCATAAATTATGATGGGGCAACTGGACTGTCCCTTTTTTTAAAGACAGAGACAATTTCCAGCTTTTTTTTCTGAAAAATATATTCACCATGCATAATTGATAAAGGTAAAACTTACATATGTTATTCTTATAAACATTGCAATTTATACTTAATTTATATAAGTTCAAAGAATTTCCAAATTTATGTATGTTAAAAATACCACATTACATTATATTTGGCCTAGGAACTAGAAATATTGTAAAATTCAGACAGAAACGTAACCCCCTATTGCAGCATAGGAAAATTAGCACACTTCTCACATAATCTGATATTTGGGTAGTTTTTGCACTTTCCAGTCTATAAATTCATCAGTCAAGTTGCTTGTATAATTTCCATTTCAGTTATAAATGATATAACTAAGAGAAGGGATGTATGACTCCAATTTGCAAGGTGTTTTTCAGAAATACAATTTGATGATGAGAATTTATTAGCGATAAATAGTCCTATTAAATATGTTAGCCACTATAGTTTCTAGAACTGATATTTAAAGTTTTTGAAACATTTAATTTTGCTACATAAATATATTGTTCAAACTGGAATTATATGCCTTCAAATTGTAAAACAATTTATAAAATAGTTATAATACCAGTTTTCCTCACTAACTTCTATTTTGACATAGTATCACTTAATGTTTTCTGATTGGTCTATACATCAGTTTGGGACAGATTTCAAGAATATACAATAAAAATTAAATTACAGTAATCTTCTAGTTAAACCTACCATAGTAAAATTAAGAGACATTTAACATTTAAGTGAATATTAAGAGAAAAATGTGTTTCACACATTGAGTGAATGCAGTTAAGAGCTTGTAAAAAAAATACAGAGAAATCAACGATCTTCTAATATAGAAGCAAACACCAGTTAGCTGATAAGACCTAGATATATCAACTAATTTAATCCTAAGCAAGCTCATCTGATCCTCACTAATCTTTACATGAGCTTACTCAGTACATGCTCAGAAATTCTTAAATGGATTCATTTTTAAAGATTTGCAAATTATCATATTGCTGAGGAAATTGAAATTTGAAGCCTAGGCCATTTTTACCTTTAAAAAAAGAACCTCTTTTCACATCTTAATGAAACGCTTAAAGTTTCACAAGTCAAAATTTAGCAAACCACATGTTTTGGACACTATCGTGTTCCTAGAGCTTAGCACAGAACATTGAATAAATGTATGAGGAATATATGAATGACTGAAGGAGGGAATACAGAAATGAAACTTCACCAACATGACTTGACACACCGTAAACTCCGATTAGTTACAAATTAAGTGATCTAATAAAGAGTAACTTGTCCTAAATAGAATTTTATTATCAGCTGTAGAATTTAAAATATTGTGTTGCTAATGATTTTCTTTATTTGTCCTATATTTTCAGTAGAGTAATGAAGCAAGTAATGCCCTAAGCTTTGAAAGAATTTTCTGAATGGTTCAAAGCTTATGTGTGACAGCAACAGAACCAGGACCCAAGTTTTCAGAATTTATTTTCAATATCCTTTAATGCTTTTAAGGTTAATTATTAAGTATTTTGAAATGAAATAAATTTTACAGAGACAGAGATTATATGATCTCATAAAGTTTCAGTTATCTATTTGTTTTATTGTCCTCCTCATTATCTATTCTTTTCTACTTCCTTTTGTTTCACTATATAAAAAAGCAATTAAAGTTAAAATGCAGACCAACATAGTAACACGTTTCTCCCAAACATTGATTCATAGTATCGATTATGTTTCAAGGTCTTCATATATTAAGGAATTAAAAAGTAGGAAAGGAGTTTTTTTCTTTATTCCCAGTTATCATGCATGATGGATACAGCATGCCATACTGTATTGATTAATGAAGGCTATAACAAGAATTCACATTACACTTTGTATTTTAAATAGTCAACCTGAAATTATGTGTTATATGTCTTTGTTATTTACTGAAGGTTGTTTATGTTCAGAGACTGCTTACATTATCAGAGACTGGTCTGATATATAACACAAAGGCTGGTCTGAAGGAAAAGAAGTTGGAAATAGACACTTCAGTTAAAAAGCAAATTTTCTAGGGCGCCTGGGTGGCTCAGCTGGTTAAGCATCTGACTTTGGCTCAGCTCATGATCTAACGGTTCATGGGTTTGAGCCCCATGTCGGGCTCTGTGCTGACAGCCTGGAGTCTGGGGTCTGCTTTGGATTCTGTGTATCCCCCTCCCTCACTCATGCTGTCTCTATCTCTCATAAATAAATAAACTTAAAAATTTTTTTAAAAAGCAAATTTTCTGAAACAGCATGATTTAATGACTACTTTTAAATGGGATTCTTTATCTTTCTATTGGGATCTCCTTAATACATGTGGTATGATCTTTATAATGACAATTGTATCTGAAAGTAGTTTCCAGAACTTTAGCATGGGAGAGTCATTAGAATGATAAGTAAAGGAAGTAAAGTGCTATAAAACAACTTCCAAATCATTTATAGAATTCCTTCACTTTTCTTTCTTATAATTAGAAAAGTAGATATTGTCTTTAATAGAATTATAAGTTCTAAATCAATGGAAATTCATTGCCATGATTAAGCCAACTGCAATAGTAATTTCAGCTTTGTAAGCCTTATTAGTGACCCTTAATTTTTCATGTACATATTGCTTTAGAACATATTAAGTTGTACAAGTATATCAGTGTTAGGAAAACAGCTGTTCATGTAAGATTAGACTATGACCCACAAGAAGAGTCATTATAATCAAAGTTAAATTGCACTAATTTCTCTATAATCTTTGTGTTATATTTATAGTCCTCAGTTCTACATGAACAAACTGTTTTATTGCGTAAAAGTATTCTTGCATATGGTTCAAAGTTCTTACATATATATTTTTTTAAACAGTGGCGCCAGCCATTTATTCGCTGGTGAATTCATTCTCTTTTATGTTCAAATAGGATTGGCTCAAAGCTTCAAATGCCATTTCAAATGGAAGTCCACATCCATCATCAAGATTTCTGCAGATACTCAGAGATATTTGTTCTCTTGTTTACCTTTGCTATTGGATTTAAATGTGTTTTCACTTCACAGCTATTAGAATAACAAAGCACAGACACCTGGATTTATGCCAAATACTGTTAAGGATTTGGAGATTCAGAACATATCCCTGGTTAAAGCATAACTGGGAGAGCAAACTTGAGAGCACCTGCCCTAATGAAGGCCCCACACCAGTAAGATAGGAAAACAATTGAACCAGAGAGAGACAGAGACAGAGATGGAGACAGAGAAGTATAAGGTGAAAGAGAAATTAGGTTTCTTACTCTTATAAAATCACATGGCCACCTCAGGAGCAATTTACTGCAACCATACAACCCATATGGTCCCTGGCCTCATATCCACCCCCTTCTGCCCAATCCTTTTTTCTTCTTTCTCTTTGTGTATTGTCTCCTGCCCTACAGCTCATTGAAATCTCTCAAAATTTCCTGTTAGGAAGAGCTTTATCAATTCTCTTGGGTTTTTTTTTTTCTTTTTAATTTTTTAATAGCCCCTCAGCTTATACTTTCAGTCTCTCCTCTTCTGACAGAATGTATCTAGTACTTTACCCAGGGAGAGGAATTCCTTCTTAAAAGGTCTTTCAGCTATCAAGAATATATAAATTTTACTATTTTGAGGTTATTTTAAAAAGGAATTTTTTCTGTTCCTTCCTGGGAAGTTTTCTAAGGACTTAAAGATGTAGTTACTGCAATTAATATAAAGAAGCTATAACTCAAAGCACCATAACACCCTCTGGTTTAAGGTTTACTTCATTCTACAGAATTAAAATTATGTGGCATTAAAAAAAGACAAAATGTAATCTATTAAGGAATTACTTTTAAGGGACAGGCTGCAATAGAAATATTCATTCTGTTATCCTATGAGTAGATTTGGGAAACAAATAATAATTTTTTTTAATTTTGTTTATTTATTTTTGAGAGAGAGAGAGAGCCGAGAAGAAGCAGAGAGAGCAAGAGAGAGAGAATCCCAAGCAGGCTCTGCACTGACAGTGGGGCTCGATCTCACCAACTATGAGATCATGACCAGAGCCTAAATCAAAAGTCGGATGCTCAACCAACTGAGCCACCCACGCACCCCTAAAATGATAGATTTTATGGGTGACTCTCCACTAAACATACTCTCAATCAAAATATTCTAAGGTTCCTTCATAGATCATGGTTGATTCCTTCCTTTACACTTAATATTAAAAAATACAGAAAGCTACTTAGATTAGAGTAAGCACCAGAAGGCCTTCTTCCCTCCTGAATAGGAAGGGAATATTATATTAATAAAATATACATTCCATTAGTATAATGAGTATAAACTGCACAGATTAAATAACTCAGATTTACCTAGTCTGATCTCCAGTATTCATCAAGATTCTCAAGGAGCGCCTGGGTGGCTCAGTCGGTTGAGCTTCCAACTTCGGCTCAGGTCATGATCTCACAGTTTGTGAGTTCGAGCACCACGTCAGGCTCTGTGCTGACAGCTCAGAGCCTGGAGCTGCTTGGGATTCTGTGTCTCCCTCTCTCTCTGCCCCTCCCTTGCTCATGCTCTCTCTCTCTTTCTCTCTCTCTCTCTCTCTCTCTCAGAAAATAAAAAAATATTAATTTTTTTAAAAAAGATTCTCAGGAAAGCACTAGAGGTTTTCAAGCCTCAACGAGATTTTGAGTCAGCTTTAAAATAATATCATGTCCTTCTTTTAGATCAGAGCTACTCCAGCTTTAATGTTCATTCATATCTTTGGGTTCTTGTCTAGGAGGAGCTTCTGATTCAGTAGATACTCAATGAGATCTTAAGTTTTGCATTTCTAACAAGCCCCTGGGTGATGCTGATACTATTCAGTCCATGGACCATACTTGGGTAGAAAGGCTTTACTAGAAGTGAACCTTTGGGGATTAGCTTATTTCATTCAGAATAATACTCTGGGGATTTGTCCTAATCATATGCCTTTGATACTTTTTGCTTGTTTTATTTTTTGAGTTTTTGAGTTTTGAGTTATTCCATGGTAGGGATGTACTACAATTTTGCTTTTTGTTTGTTTTGTTTTGTTTTATCCTTTTGCCCAATTTGAGGCATTGTGGTTGTTTCAGTGTTGGGAGCTGTTGCAAAGATAGTTCCCCGAATACTTGTGTGCACGCTTTTGTCTGGACACAGATTTCATTTCTGAGCTAAATGGTCAGGAGTACAATTATAGCGTCATATAGTAAATCTATGTGTAGTTTATTTTGCAGACTGCCAAGCCATTTTCTATTTTCTCTGCATCTTTACTAGCATTTAATGGTGTCGCTATTTTGTTTAGTTGTTCTATAGAAGTGTAGTGTTCTCTCATTGTAGTCTCAATTGGCATTTTCCTACGGCTAATGATGTTTAGCATCTTGTCATGTATTTACTGTCTATCAATGTACTTCTTAGGTGAAATATCTCTTCGTATCTTTTGTCCATTTTTAATTGGATCATTTTAATAGTTCAGTGTTGAGAATTCTTTATATAATACTCGTCTTGTGCTAGATATGGTGTCAGCAAATACTTCTTTTTCCTCCTGCCTAAAGAACAAAAGGTTTTAAATTTTGGTCAGTTATGACTTACAATTTTGTTTTTCCTTTTTTGAATCATGCTTTTGTTGCAGGTCTAACAACTCTTTGCTACCCATAGTTTTGAAAATATTTTTTTTTTCTAGTCTAACATCTAGGAGTTTTATGGTTTGACATTTTATATTTAAATCTATATTCTAGGGACACCAGGGTGGCTCTGTTGGTTAAGCGTCTGACTCTTGGTTTTGGCTCAGGTCATGATCTCTTGGTTCGTAAGATTGAGCCCCACATCTGACTCTCTGCTAACATTGTGGAGCCTGCTTGGGATTCTCTCTCTATCTTTCTGTGCTTCTCTCCCAAGAGTGCACTCTCGCTCTCTCTCTCTCTCTCTCTCTCTCCTTCTCTCTAAAAATAAATAAATAAATAGTTTTAAAAATATATGATGTATTTTGAGCTAATATTTATAAAAGAAAAGAGATTCTGGACTCTTTGTTTATTGTTTGTTTATTTGTTTTGTTTTGTTTTAGATTCCACACATAAGTGAGATCGTATGGTATTTGTCTTCCTCTGTTTGACTTATTTCACTTAGCATAAATGTTGTTGCAAATGCTAAGATCTCATTGGTTTTTAGCGGAAGAATGAGTAATATGTATACATACACACCACACCTTCTTTATCCATTCATCTTTTGATAGACACTTGGGCTGCTTCCATAGTTTGGCCATTATAAGAATGCTACCATATACATAAGCATGCTTGTATCTTTTTCAATTAGCGTGTTTGTTCTCTTTGGGTAATTGCGCAATAGTTGATTTAATTAGTGAATCTTCTGGTATTTCTACTTTTAAATTTCTTGAGGAAGCTCTGTCTTGTTTTCTGCAATGTCTGAACTAATTCACATTCCCATCAACAGGGCACAAGGGTTCCCTTTTCTCTACATCCTCACCAACATTTGTTATTTCTTGTCTTTTTGATACAAGCCATTCTGACTGGTATGAGGTGATATCTCTCTGTGGTTTGATTTGCATTTCTCTGATGCTTAGTGATTTTTTTTAATTTTGAGAGAAAGAGAGAGAGAGAGAGACAGCGTGTGTGCACACAAGTGGGGGAGGGGCAGAGAGAGTGGTGCACACAAGTGGGGGAGGGGCAGAGAGAGAGGGAGACACAGAATATGAAGCAGGCTCTGGGCTGACAGCAGAGTCTGATGCAAGGCCAGGACTCATGAACCACAAGATCATGACCTGAGCCAAAGTCGTTGCTTAACTGACTGAGCCACCCGGATGCCCCTGATGATTAGTGATGTCCAGCATCTTTTCATGAGTCTGTTGGCCATCTCTTTTGGAAAAATGTCTATTTAGGTCCTCTACCCATTATTTTATTGGATTGTTTGGGGAGGTGAGTGGGGAGATGGGTGAGATAGATAAAGGGAATTAAGAGGTAAAAACTTCCAGGTACAAAATAAATAAGACACAGAGATGAATAGTACACTGTAGAGAATATAGTCAGTAATGTTTTTATAATGTTGGACGGTCATGGATGGTCATTACAGTTATTCTGGTGAGCATTGAGTAATGTATCAAATTATTGAATCAATATGTTGTACACCTTTAAAAAATCTATTCTTCAAGGTAAGGGGAAAAATATTGGAGTTTTAGGTCAGATTCCTTCCTTCTTTCCTTCCTTCCTTCATTTCTTCCTTCCTTCTTTATTCCCTTCCTTCCTCCCTTTCTTTCCTTCTTCCTTCCTTCCTTCTTTTTTCTTCCATTTTCTTACTTTCTTCTCATTATGAATATACAATTTTCTACCATCATTTATTATTGCTTCTCCATAGAATTGCTCTTGAACTTTTGCAAATTATCACCTGGCCATACTTCTATGAACTATTTATAAGTTCTCTGTTTAGTTCCAATGACCTGTAAGTCCACCCTTCATCTAATATCATACTGTCTTGGTTACTGTAGCCATATAATGACTCATGAATCTAGAATGACTCCTCCTACTCTATATTTTTTCAAAAAAAAATAGCAATTCTAGTTCCTTTGCCATTTTTTAAAATAAATTATTATTGTCTATATCTACAAAATATCTTGCTGGGGTGTTAATAAAATCCTGAATAAAATCTTTATCAGTTAGAGGATATTTGATGGTTTTAGTGTGTTGAAGCTTCTAATCAATGAATGCAGTATGATTATCCTTTTATATAAGTCTCTATTTCAGCAGCATTTTGTTGTATCCAGGATGTAGGTCTTACACACATTTATTGAAATTTATACCCAAGTAATCCTCGTTTAAGCAATTATAAGTGATATTGTATTTTCAATGTCATTTTACACATAGTCATTGTGAATATATAGAAATATACTCACATTTTACATATTGATCTTATCTCCTGTGAGCTGTTTCTTTCTTTTTCTTTTTCTTTCTTTCTTCTTTTTTTTGTTACTACCTTTTGTTAGCTTTTGTGTCAGTCACTGTAATACTAGTTGAGTGATGTTGTCTCCACTTCATTTTTTTCTAGAAGAGAATCTGTAGAATTGATGTTAATTTTTTATGCATTTGGTAGAATTCTCCGATAACAATATCAAGACATGATAATTTATTTTTCCAGAGGTAGTAAAGTATAGATTCATTTTAATAGTTACAGGTTATTCAAATTATTTATTTCATGTTTAATGTTATGTTGAAGTCGTTTGAACTTTTTGAGTAGTCTCTTTCATCTAGTTGTGAAATTTATGTGAGTAGCATTATTGTGGTGCTGCCTTCTCCTTCTGATGTCTCTAGGTTCTATAATGATATCCCCTGTTTTGTTTTTAACATTAATAGTGTGTCTGCTCCTTTTCTCCCTTTATATGTCTTGCTAGAATTTTGACATTTTTATCAATCTTTTCAAAGAACCAGTGCAATTTCATTGCACTTCTGCCCTTGTTTTAATTACTTCTTTCCTTCTGCTACTCCTTGATTTATTTTCTTTTTCTTATTTGCTCTTTAGTCTTTACTCTTTGCTAATGTAAGCATTTAAGGCTCTGGGTTTCCATTTCAATACTGCTTTGGGTGTGTTCCACATATTTTGATATATTGTATTTTCATTCAGTTCAATCTGTTTTTTTTAAGTTATTTTGATTCTTTCTCTTATGTAGCCAAGGGATTCTTTAGAATATATAATTTATTTTCCAAGTGTTTGGAAGGTTTTCTATTATCTTTCTGTTATTAATTTATATTTTGATTCCTTGTAGGCAGATAACGCATTCTATAGGAATTATATTATTTTAATTTTGTTGAAGCTTGTTTAATGGCTTGTTTATGGTCTATCCTTGTAAAACTTCTGCGGTCACTTATTTTGAATGCTTATTTTGTTGTTGGTGAATGAAGTGTTTATAAATCTTGATTGATGATATTTCTGAGTTGATATCCTTGATGATTTTCTGTCTAGATGTTTTTTTAGTTTTTAATGAGCGCTGTTGAAGTCCCCACTTAGAATTTTAGAATTTTCTATTTATTCTTTCAGTCATGTCAATTTTTGTTTCATGTACTTTTCAGCCATTTTGTTTAGTGCATAACATTTAGGATTGCTACATCTCCTTAGTTGGTTCAATCTCTATGTCTCTAGAAAATTTCTCTGCTGTGAAATCTAACTAGTTAGATATTAAAATATAGTTACTCCTTTCTTTTAATTAACGTTTCAATGGTGTATATATTTTTCTATTCTTTTATTTTAATACTATCTCTGTTATTATGTTAAAGTGAATTTCTTGTATCAGGATTTAATTGGCTCATTTCATTATTCTATACTGTCAGTCCCTCTCTTTTCATTGTTATATGAAGATCTTTTATATTTTATGCAAGTATTTTTATGTTAAAGTTTAAATGTGACATTTTTTTCCTGTCCTTCATCTCTGTATTTTGTTTCTGTTTTCTCTTCCCTTATTTCCTGAATTTTAGAATTCCATTTTTATTTATCTATAGAGTCTTTGAGTATCTATTTTAATAGACTTTTCTAATGGTTCCTCTAGATATTACCATACAAACACACACACACACACACACACACACACACACATATATGGGAGACTTTGGAGTCTAAATGTTAGAATGCCAAATACAATCAATTTATGTGGAGCAAAAATCATTGCCCATTCATGGACTACTAATAATTTCAAAAATCATCTAAAAGTAACTACTATTGTAAGCCTCAGTGCTTAACAACTCTAAATTCTAATTTATTTGGAGTACTTGTATTTCACTGTACTTTCTATGTACTTACTATGGTGCTCATTTGGTTAACGTGAACTTTGATCCACAATATCTTAGAGAATCTTTGGCTTCAGATAGTCTTTTAGACGGAAAGGGTTTAAAAATAAAAGAAATATTTCACTGGAGTGTTTTATAAATCTGGAAATCCTCCCATGGCCACACAATGTCATCTAAATGACATCTGTCCACTACCAAGAAATCTGAAATACTAGTTTCCTTTCATTGCTACCCTTGCCACAAACCTGCTCTGAAATATGCACACCGGCTGCTCTTCCTGTGCCGTCCAGCTGCGTGCAGGGGCCGAGATCGCCCCAGATTGACTTGTCCGCGTTTATTGCAGCTCGGTTTTACAGCCATCGCGCCTTTCACTTGTTACCGCTTTGTGGCAGAAAATGCTCCCATTAGTTCAACTCTGAGAACCTGTCCCTGTCAGACCAAAGCCCACACCAGCCATGTGCCATTTGGGTGATTCTTTCACTTTAACTTCCTAGCTACAATCAAAAAGGGAAAAAATGAAGTTAATTCTGTGCTTTCCTTTCTATAAATACATCATCAAGTCACATAGGTTGTGAGGCTGATACATGTACCTTAAAAGGACTGGAAACATTTTTTGTGAGCCCTTATACTTCAAAGAAATAAATCTTTTTCCCTGCCACTCCCAACTCTCCTTCCTCTGAGTTTAGTTTGCGCATTTAACTTTTCTTAAAATATTCTTCCATTTGAATCCTATTCATATGACTACATTCATCCATTCATTCATTTTAAAGACAATTCCTCCAATGAAGGAATTACATATTATCAAAGGTATGAAAATGAGTACTGAGGACTTTTCATCACTAATGAAAAAGAAAATAGTAATTTGCACACTTGTAGGCACTTGATAATATCAGGTAGAATTTGACCAGATTAATGCATCCTAAAACAGTGCTTCTCAAACTTTAATGTGGGGATGTTGTTAAATCCAAACTCTGTTTTATTAGGTAGGACATAGGACCTCAGACTTTTCATTTCTTGAAAACCAGTCCGAATGCTACAATCTGAGCGGCAAGGTCCTAGGTGATTTCAATTGAATATATCATCTTCGGGCAACCTATTTTTTTTTTTTTGATGCCTGATTATTTAATAACAACCCTTAAAATTAATATAGGACAAGTAAAGCACAATCCTGAAAGAAGAGTGCCTTCTGGGTAAAAATCAATGAATATTTATTCTGTTTTTAATTGTATCACCACCATCCTTCCTTTTATTGTATCTTTAAATTAATTCCACACAACGTAAACTAAGAATTCATCATTTTGTCTACTTCAGATTTGTCTATTTGAAAATGACTAATGCAACAGTTTGATTGTTTAAGTAATATTCTCTTGAAGGGTTTCTCTGATGTATATTATTTAAATATTGGGGTGCCTGGGTGGCTCAGTTGGTTAAGTGTCCAACTTCAGCTCAGGTCATGATCTTGTGTTCATGAGTTCAAGCCCCACATCGGACTCTGTGCTGACAGCTCAGAGCCTGGAGCCTGCTTTGGATTCTGTGTCTCCCTCTCTTTCTGTCCCTCCCCAACTCATACTCTGTCTCTCTGTCTCTCTGTCTCTCTGTCGCTCTCTCAAAAATAAATAAACATTAAACATTCTTTAAATTAAAAAATAAACATTAACAAATATCTCATTTACTTTAAATACTTGATGTGTGTTAACTTAAAAAAAAAAGACCAGATTATTTTGTGTAAATTATTGAAATTCAGTTTTCTTCAAACCATCCAAGTTTTTATATTCTTACTTATCTAATAACCTATTACTTTTAGATCATTTGTCACTTTTAATAATTTCTGTAATTTTCTTCATAATATTTAATTGCATTGCAAAATTATAAATCATTATCTGTATAAAGTTTTTTTTTAAACAAACTTCAGATTCTAAAAGCACTGTAGCCTTAATTATACTTTGAAACTGACAAGGCCACTTAGAAATACTAATAAAATTTATTGAATATTCCTTTGTAGTCTATTGATCCACGGAGAAAATTGTTCTTTATATAAATAGCTCTGCATCTTGTGAAAGTGGAAACAGATACAAGCTCATTAAAAGATATGTATTTAATGTCATTTGCAAGATCAAATAATATAAGAATTTAGCATCTAAGAAGAAACTGAAATTAACCCTAAACTCTAAATTTTACATGACATGTAATTCTCAGATAGCTTCTGCCCTTTTTTAGTTGAATTTTTGTTGCTATACTAGCAAGTTTCAATATCAACCAGGCAGCAAAGGTTTACTAATATTTTATCTCTGGTAATTCTACTCCTAATACCCCCCAGGGTGGTGGATTTATGAAATGCAGTTACAGAGTAGTAAATATTTAAATAGAGACACTTAAATAGTGCACTTTGGGAAGCTATCCATTAATTTCATATAAAACTTTGCAATCCATTGTCTTTTATTTCCTTCGGTTACCACAAGGGTCAGACATATCACTTTAGTATAAATACAATTTTCTTAGTTCATTCAGATATTCAAGTACAGTTATCTTCTTAAAAATTGTTCAAGCAGGGTCAACTGGTTGGGTCAGTCAGTTAAGCATCAGATTCAGTTTTAGCTCAGGGTTGGATCAGTCAGCTAAATATCAGATTCAATTTAATGATCTCACAGTTTCACGAGATGGAACCCCATGTTAGGCTCTATGCTGCTAGTGCAGAACCTGCTTGGGAATCTCTCTCTCTCTCTCTCTCTCTCTCTGTCTCTCTCTCTCTTTCTCTCTCTCTCTCTCTCTGCCCCTCCCCTGCTTGGTCTCACTCTCTCTCTCTCTCAAAATAAATAAATAACCTTTAAAAAATATTGTTCAAGAATAACATAGTCAAGAATAACACATCAGTTGTCCAGCTCTTATTATAGAATGGTGTTTTAATGGGTCTTAGAATCTTTTTGCAGTTTCAAATAATAAAGAAGCTAGTAGTTTCTTATTAAAGAAATTCCATTATTTTTAGTATCTCTAAATATTTTCTTTAGGAAATAGTTTCAAGGCCATTGAGAAACATAGTAATGTCAATCTCATTAATTTATAGTTTCAACCGAATTGTGACTTCAGATATTTTGACACAACTTGGTCACCATATTAACTCCCATATTCTAAAAGAAATAATAACAATGAGTGTTTACTTTCCTATATCTATCTCTATATAAGCATTAAACTAAAAGTATCAGGTCTTAAATCTAAGAGGTTAGGTGAAGCTCAGAATCTGGAGGCACGTCTCATAAGTTCATGTAAGTCAGAATTCAAGATTTTATGAGTAAGAAATAGAAATCTAAACAAGAAAAATTTGCCAGTTGAGATATATTCCAGAATAAAAGGGTTGGCACATCTAATATAACCCATGCTTATTGTTATCCATGCTGGTTTTTTAATATTGTGGGAAGCATCTCCATGAACTGCTTTTCATTTTTAATTATTCAAATGCTTTATCTTATTCATGAGTGACTCAAGTGTCACTACTTTCTCCAAGGAGTCTGATAGATACTAAAATACTATCTCTTGGTTAAATGTTACAATCAGTATACTATCCTATAATAAATATTGCCTAAAAATTATGTGTTAATTTACTTCTTATAATTGGCTTTTATGTTGATTGTTTTTCAAAAACTCCTAGCATAGAGAAGTAAAAGTAGGCACATGCTGAGTATAAATAAAATAATAATGAAATAATAATGGATACATTGATTGAGTGGCTGAGAGCAATGACTGGGCAGTTGGGTTTGAATTCCAAATTTATCACGGTCTTGGCCTTAAACTTCCCCACTCTATGGTTAGTTTCTTTATCAGTACAAATGAGGGTAGTCTTTCCTTTTAGGTTTGTTGTGATGGTAAATGAGCTAATATATTCAAGAACTTATACCAGTGCCAAAAATCATAAGAAATCATTAAATGGTAGCTATTGTTATTCAACAATTACTTTGATGATCTTTTCATGATGTTGCTTACTTCATATAAGCAGTCACTTACTAGGTGATTTATCTTTAAGAGTCTGAGATATTAACTGCAACTCTCTGAATAATAATTTTGTTCTAAATAGTAAATGATAAAAGTGCCAAATAATTTCCCTAACATTTTGATTCAGATTCACTTCACTTCAAAATAACCAAAATGATTTCCTCAGTAAGTCCTCTTTATTGAGACACCACCAGTTTTATTTGGGTTCTATGAACTCATTCTCTGTCATTCGTACACAATAGTTGGGACTAGTATCTTGCCCCTGGGCATCATTGTTCTGTTGCCAGATTGCCCTTCCACAGCATAGAATTGAAAAA
This sequence comes from Cryptoprocta ferox, assembly GCA_028646485.1. NCBI lineage: Eukaryota > Metazoa > Chordata > Mammalia > Carnivora > Eupleridae > Cryptoprocta > Cryptoprocta ferox. The sequence continues at coordinate 9,112,991 of CM053567.1, read as the reverse complement.
AAAGTTTAACGAGTTAGTGTTTCAGCAGTGCTCTTGGGGAGAGGATAATTATTGACATACACTTTCATCATCCATGGGATAATTAAAGGCAAATTGATTGTGGTCTCAGATAAGAGTTACGGAGGTACTCACATCTGAACTCACACTTAGGAAAGCTCTTGTACCTTTGACTTTAGATTTGCATACTCATCCCCAGAGCAAGCAATGCGGCCGGAGTATAACAGTTTCTGGTGTGGAAATGTACAGTCTCTTTGTGCCTTATTAAATATATGAGCTGGGTAAGTAGATTATAAACTTAAAGTTAGACTATTTGAAGGAACTGTGTAGTTGGTTGGATATTACATGCAGAATTTCAGAAATCATAGCATATTTTAATCCAGTGGGCTTGTCTATTTCCTTGTTGTTTTCCCAACCAGAATTCCCTGAGCTGAAGGAGGAAAAAAGATACTTTAAAAAAAAATAACTATGTATGACTCAGCTATATATTATCAGGAAAACAAATAATGATGCAGAGTGGGAAGAGGTGCTAATCAATACATAAGGGATGTACTGTGCAGTATGATTGTTTGAGCAACCCAAATAATTGATGGAAATAGGCTAAACACATCTTTGTGTTTGTCTGAAACCAAAAAAAAAGAGATAATATTGTGCCTGGGGAATAATGATTTTTCCAGATTCTATAAAATAGTAATATAATTTTAGATAATATATAATGGCCCCTGTCTAAATTTAGAATGCACTATAAACACTCCTTTGTTAAAACTGGAATGTGTAGCTACTACCTATTCTAAAGTGGCTGAATTATTCTTCATTTGGGTTAATCCTTTTAAAGAACTTTAATATGTAATATATGTATATTTTAAAAATTATTAAATAGCAAGAAAATTGGCATTTAATAGGCACTATTCCCCACCAATGTTATGTTATGGAACTTATAAAGTAATTGTATATAGTTGTAAATATAACTTGATATTTTCAATTTAATACTTAATATAGCAGGACTTTGTAAATATCTATGTATAATCCAAACTAGCTTAATGAGGCATCAGGTTGAAGAACTGGATGGCACACTGCTATATATGAGAAATTAAAACCTCAAACTGGATTCAAATGCTGTGTATATTGAAAACACTAGTTAACTAATTAAAATTTCACAAGCAGGTTGCCATCTCTACACTAGAAAAGTTCCTTTGTCTATTAAAAAAAGGAACTAATGGGGCGCCTGGGTGGCTCAGTCAGTTGAGCATCCGACCTCAGCTCAGATCATGATCTTGCATTTCGTGAAATCGTGCCTCACATCGGGCTCTGTGCTGACAGCTCAGAGCCTGGAGCCTGCTTCATGTTCTATGTCTCTCTCTCTCTCTGTCCCTCCCTCCCCCACTCATGCTCTGTCTCTTTCAAATAAATAAATGTTAAAAAAAATTTAAAGGGACTAATAATAAATTGAACAATCTGAAATTACCATTTTATATATCAAAATGATCAAACACCAGCACGTTCTTATATTCCAGACCTTGGCTTTCCTGTTTTATTGAAAATATAAAATTGATACAGGACTAATGCCTTCAAATGTTAATTTTTATTCATGTCAGCATTGCTGTGATAGTAAAAGACTATAAAAACTCAAAGTCTATCAGGGGAAATTGTCCAATAAATTATGATATCAAGACTATGCCTTAAGATAATTACACAACTAAATACAGTGTTAAGTAGAAAGAAAAAGTAAAGTGTAGGCTTTGCTTTTTTCTATTTTTACATTTTGTATTATAAGGGAGATATACATAGATAGATATAGATATAGATAGATACATATTCATATAGATACATACTCATATTTTAATTTCTTTGAAATAAAAACCTCCAGAAACAAGAAGCTTTTCTGCATGGAGAGGAATGATAAATTGTTTCAAGGTGGACAAGAAGGAAGGTTTTTGTTTGTTTGTTTTGGTTTGTTTTTTTTTCAGCTATGTAATGTTTCAGTGTGAATAATTGTGAAGTACTTGAATTCATTCAAAAGTTGTAAATTAAAACTAGGGGCGCCTGGGTGGCTCAGTCGGGTAAGGGTTCGACTCTTGGTTTCGGCTCAGGTCACATCTCACAGTCTGTGGGTTCAAGCCCCCCATCAGGCTCTGCGTTGACAGTAGGGAGCCTGCTTGGGATTCTGTCTCTCCCTCTCGCTCTGCCCCTCCCCTGCTTGCTCTCTTGCTCTCTCTCTCAAAAAGTAAATAAACATGAAAGTTATAAATTAAAACCAAAGAAACCGCTCATTGTATTTCTTTTCCTCATTCTTCTTCCTTTTTACCTGGTCTTTTACCTCACTCTAGTTGCATTAACAATAATACAACTTTTCCTGATTGAAGTGTTTAGAACTTCAGACTTTCTCTTAACCTTCTAGATTCTTCTAATATTCAGACTTCCAAAACTTCAGTATGTAGCAGAACTCCTCCTCACCTCCATCAATGAATGGCTTATCATTACCCAGGACACAGTGGAAGATGTAGTAACACAGTTTACTTCTTAGCTTATTATCCATTTAGATTCAGTTTAAATTCCTCTCTTTTGCTTTTCCCCCTTTGTACCTCAATGACAAACTTTTCAAGAGACACACACCCATTGGGGATACCTCATTAAAATTTAAGGAAACCTCTACAATGAGAGGTCTCAAACCACATCAGTGTGTGCCAGTCCTTATCAATGCCCATCTACAGATTCTTGCTTTGGCTCAGATATCAACCCACAGAATAGTAAATTGTGACCATTGTAGTGACGTCATATTGCATCAGACATGCCACACCTACACAGAAAAATTCACCTGTGAATATTCATCCAAATTGGAGCTCTGCAACTAGGAAAATCTCAGTTTCTGTGGACATCAATTTCTTATACAGTCTATATTAACTTCCCCACAGTTTGACTACATCATGTGGACCTTTGAGAAAATGATAAACCATTTATTAATGAGGATATATTGAGAGGTTTGAAGAGCACAAGGACATAATGTGATTTCCATATATATATATATATATATATATATATATATATATTTAAATGAACCTCTGCGTGCTCTGCAGAGAACATAATTTCAGGGGGAGAAAATGGAATTGAGTGTATTGGTGATAAGTTTCTTCCCAAGAAAGAGCAAGTGGAAAGCAGGCTGGCCTAAATTGTTTACTTACCGACTAGCTTGATATTTGTTCTCAGAATTGAGATTTGGAACATGACAGTAGGAGAGAAGCTTTGATAGTGAGTATGAGATAAACTTGGACTATGTTGAGTTTTTTGCTCCTAGGACATCCAAATTGTATCATAGTGATAAGATTTTGTTACACTAGAGGGAGGGCTCAAATGAAGATATAAATTTAGGTTTCACCAAAGGATATATGTAAGTCTTCTTTTTAAAATTACATTTGTTCCTAATATAATATAAAATGTAAATCATTCATTTAAATACTATTTTTTAAATGAAAAAAGGACTTCTTTTACTTTATTCACCAATTTAAAGCCCAATTCTGATCAGTTTGGGCCATCACAACTGTAGGAACACTCAAGTAGTAGTATTGGTGAATTGGTTGAGTGTGGACTGACATAACAGTGATAATCTAGGCACCACGGTCTTGGGGGAGGGACCCATACTTTCATTGGTATTACTCCCAGGAGCCCCACTAGGTTCTTACACCGAAAACTCAGGATGATTCCCTTGTAGATCTGGTTAGGGAAAGGGAAAAGCAATCATTTTGAAAAACATCCACCACCTTCCCAATAATAAGGGGCTACTCTCCAGGGGAAAAGAGTTTTCTGATCCTAATCCCAGATGGAGGAAGGACACTCTTACTCTCAAGTTTCCTGTCATCTTCAGATATCCCTGAAATGATGTTAAGAATGAAATCAGTAGGGGTCAGGACTTCAAGGAAATATATTGAAAGTGCAGTAGTCAGGGAAAGGAGTACGTGGAGGGGGAGAAAAGCTGTATCACTGGAGAAATACTTGTGAGGATCACAGCCAAGAGACACAGTGTCTCCAAATGACTGTGATTTAACCACAAAACTATACAGAACTCCCCTCCCCACTCACCTTATTGCCATACAGACAGGGTTCCTGTTTATTAACAAGGAATTACAGCTGAAAGCACTCTATGATGCAGATTTCATCTGATGAGCCTATCTTAAGGAAATTCCAAGACAAAAACAAGGATACTAGAGGAATTTGAAGGCTTTGGCACTCACAGCCTTAGCAAATTCATTACAGCCCAACTAGTAGCCTGAATATACAACTTCACATTACAGTCCTATTTACCTAAGTTCCTTCAATTCAGAATATCATGTCCGGATTTCAAAGAAAAAGAAAAAAAAAACACAGTTACAAAGCATACTAAGTGCCAAAAAAATGTAGTGTGAAGAGCCAAAGTATGCATCAGAACGAAACTCAGATATGACACAGATTTCGGAATTGCTAGACAGGGATTTAAAATAACTATAATCAGCATTAGTATGAATGAAACACACAAAAACAAAAAATGAGTAACAAAGTGTATTGGAATGACACTAGGTAGAAGTTCAGGGACCAAAGAGTCTGCCATATGCAAGACTAAATTTTATCCTAAGTGCAAAAATTACCTGAGAAGGAATGTATTGCAGGGAAATATTTTCTGTCATCAAGATTTGCTGAAAGCACTATTTGAAATATCAACTAAGGTATGGAAAATGGGGTCATCAACCATATGATATTAAAAAATCTGAGTTGATGACAAGATATAGAAAATGTTTTAAAAGAGGAAGAAGCCAGTTCTAAGGTTTTAAAAAAGTGTTGAGCCGATGTATATCTGTGTACTGTATGCTTATTTCTGGAAAGTAAATATATTCATATTGATTAGGTATATTACATCTTTTAAAGAAACTGTAAAATAGATCCTTAAGAATTTACAGGAAGAGCCTTTATATTATGCTTAAAGTTGAGATGATGGATTAAATCAGTGCTATACAACAATGGCTAAACAATGAATCATTTCTGGGACTTTCAAAAGCATACAGCCATGCAAAATTTATTAAATCTGAATTTCTGGATGTTGGTTGTGGATATAGGAATTTTATTTTTTAAGGTTTTTTAAGTATTTTTAAAGTTCTCCAAATGACTCAAATACATCAGGTGTTTGAGTATTGAGATGTACTGATTTAAGTAATCCAAATGGTAGAAGGATTATACAAAGGTTAGTTAACAAAATTTGATAAAAATGGAAGTGATGATGGCTTAACATTGTCCATATTTTAAATAATCTTTTCATTTGTTAAAAAAACTATTTCAGAATTGGAATGAATGTAAATAAATGAATAAATATTCAATGTATCTTATTTTATTTTTTAAAGTTTATTTCTTTATTTTGAGAGAGAGAGAGCACAAACAAGAGAGGGGCAGAGAGAGAGGAAGAGAGAGAATCCCAAGTAGACTCTGCATTGTCAGCACAGAGCCCAATGCGGAACTCTAGCTCACGAACCATGAGGTCATGACTTGAGCCAAAATCAAGAGTCAGACGCTTAACTGATTGAGCCAACCAGGCACCCTTGTGTAACTTTTTAAAAGTATTCAAAATATGTTGTTTGTTTGGTAGATATAATGAAATCAATAGCAGTTATACTCAATCTAGGAAGTGATTTTCCTGGAATTGATTCTAAAATATTTGCCCCTTGGCAGTGTACCTTTGTTTTAAGCCAATTCATTCAATAAATTTTCAGATTAATTTAAATATTATAATCCCTTAATGACTAGGAAGAAAAAAATGGGACCTTTTTAACATCCTCATCAATTTGATATTGGTAATCAGGTCAAAACTGACAAACTTTAATAAAGTTACTGATTATGAGGAAAATATACTGATTTGGGGAAAAACAAAATATTAATAAAATGCATTTGGGGAAATGGCAAATACTATTATTCTGGTTTATGTTCCTTCCTATTGAATACATGCATATTTAGTGGCCACTCTTTGTACATATTATTAAAGTATATTTTCTTAGCAAATGACAGAAACCCAACTCAAATAGCTTTAGAGAAATGGAATTTTATCTTGAGCACTGAATACCCACCTAATTACAAGATCAAAGAACTGAGAAGCAATCTTTTTTGGCAGGGATGGGGGAGTGGGTGGGTAGTGGTTACATGCCTATCTCTTATTTTTGCCTACTTTTTGCCAAGAAGTTCTCATGCTAAATGATTCCCAAGTGTAGTTTTGCAATATCAGCAAAAAGAAGAAAAAAGATTCTTTCTCCCAATGTTTATATAGTAGTTCTGGATTTTTTTTTCTGCTACTAGTTGGTCATTTGTCTATCCCTAAAGATTTGTTTCATATATAGATAGACCTACACCACACGGCCATTGCTATGTTTTCTGTAACTAGAATATAGAGGTTTGGAAAATTTATATGCAGAGCAAAATATAAACTGCCACAGTTCACTCTACAATGATTAAGAAAATAGTAGAAGTATTGAGTTAACCATCTCTCCATTTTATCAATAACCCATCTTGAAAAATCAATGCCCATTTCTTCCTTTTTGAATTATGTTACTATAAACAATAAATTTGTATTTCCCCTAAAGGCTCAGCAATGTTGAGCACTACACAATATTAAATTTATTTTATATTGTGAGGTACCAAATAGAAACTACTGATGAGTTAGCTAGATAGTAATAATTCTTCTTTTCCCTTAAATCAGTAGTTTTCAAACTTGCTTCTAACAAGTTCCCAAGGGTTGATGAAGATGTTGGTCTGGAGGTCATACTTGAATATCTACTACCCCTACCTCTGAAATCTATATAAATATATTAAGAAATGTTTCCTTTCATAAAATGTTTCAACCTTATGAACATCATGATTATCAGTAAATATATTAAAATAATTTATGATGAATAAATAGTGGTAAAAATCTTATAGAAGATTACAAAGGATTCATGAAATATGGAGGGTTGGGTCAAGGTGCAATAAGTAATATAAAATCCAAATAAAATTGACTTTGACAAAAACTGATTTTACTAATTCAAATATTAAAAATATCCAGGGATGATGTTGGCTTCCATCTAGACTCAAATAATGTCACCAAGGTTGGAGTTTTCTTTTTCTATACTTCTGCTTTGCAGATTTCATTCTCAGATTAGGATGAATGCCTTTCCCTTGCATTCATCTAACTAACACGGGCAGCTTCAGAGGCTCCTTCAGTGGCTCCAAGAAGCAGTGAATGTCTGCTTCTTAACCAGAACATGCAAGAGAATTGAGTGTTGACCTTATATTCCCACTCAGGATAGCAATGTCTATCCATGCCTCACTGGTTCTGCTTGGTTATATGGTCCATCCACCCAGGCTAAGAGGATGGAATACACTTAAGGAAATCAAAGACCACTTCTGTAGCCAAAGGGGGCGGGGGGAATTCTCCTCAACCATATGAGTCAGGAGTCAGAGGATTGCTTCCTTTAGAAGAAAATTGAGATACCAGTTTGTCAAGAGAGGTGTCATTACTATGACTAGATTGAAGAGGAAAGAAGCTGCCTCCCATTCTGGTTAATGAATATCAGTTATATCATCTTTATGATTAGATAGCTGTAATCCTATACATGTACAAATATATTTTAACATATATACATCAAAAGGAGGGGAAAACAAGTTGATAAATTCAACCTGCAGTTATATTGCCTGTAATTTTTAAGTGTTTATTTATTTTTGAGAGAGAGAGAGAGAGAGAGAGAGAGAGAGAGAGAGAGAGAGAATGTGTAAGGGAGGGGCAGAGAGAGAAAGAGCCACAGAATTTGAAGTAGGCTCCCGGCTCTGAGCTGTCAGCACACAGCCTGACATGGGTCTTGAATTCACAGACCGTGAAATCATGACCTGAGCCGAAGTTGGACGCTCAACCAACTGAGCCATGCAGGTGCCCTGATGTATTCCACTTAGTTAGCCATCATTAGTGGAGTGATTCTCAAACTTCAGCAAGTTTTATGAGTAATCTTAAAATTTTATAAATATGCAGGGTTTTGGTTTCTATCCCCAAATATTCTTAGTCACAAAAAATATAGTGGTTCTTCATTTCTTTATTTTTACAAACCCTGCAAATAACTCTCCCATTCCATCAACCCCTATAACATACAGTGTTGAAAATGTTTTTCATTCAAAATTCATTTTTAAGTTCGGATTTTAAATGCACAATTCAGGCAGAGTAATGAATGGTACACGTTAGACTGTTTTTATTGTAAGAGAGTGAAAACAAATTCATAGAACAAAAAAGGAATTTTTAGGTTTATGGAAAGAGGATTAAAATAAGCTCAGTAGGATCAATATCTTCTCAGGCTGTTTGTAGACTCTCACTGCTTTAGACTCCCTACTCTCAGCCATGAGATGACTACAGTCTCTGAACTTACAGTCGTACCCCGCCAAGTTTATGGAAAAGAGAGAAAACTGGAACTAACCAGCAACTCCAACAAATGTACTCAGTGTCTCTGATTATTATTAGACAGGCAATGCACTTATCCTTGAACCAAAAATATTTGCTGCAAGAATGAAATATATGGAATGACCAGTCAGGGCGAAGGATACTGTCAATTTACTTCAAGCTCGCAGATTGAAGTGGGGGAGGTGTGATATTTCAAATGAAAATCAAAAGGCTTTTCTTAAAAGCATGGAGAAATGGATTTAGTGAACAAAGTCAACTCCATCGAGTGTAACATGATGTATTTCTTTTGCTGACATTAAAAATTGCCAGAAACTTAGAGGCTTAAATCAACACAAATGTATTATCTCACTGTTCTGCAGATCAGAGGACTGACATGGGTCTCAATGAACTAATATCAAGGTGTGGATATTTCTTTCTGCAAGTTGGGGGACAGGAGTTCTGTTTCCTTGCGTGTTCTGTGGTTGGCAGAAGTCAGTTCTTTGTTGCTGTGAGACTAAGTTCCTCATTTCTTGGCTGGCCTTCAGCTAAGGGCTGTTCTCAGCTCCCTGCAGCAGCCCTCGTTCCTTGGCTTATGGGTCCCTTTCTCACCTTTCTCCACCTTCCAAGCCAACAAGAGTTGAATCTCCCCCATGCTTTGCTCCTCACCTAAGTTTTATCCTGTCTTTTTTCTTCTTGACGTTATCCAGGGAGGATTTCTCTGCCTTCAAAGACTCTTCAGGTAAGCCAGATAAGTCCCTTACTTACAGATGATACTTACTTACTTTAATCACATCTGCAAAGTTCTTTTCCCCGGCAATATAACATATTCACAAGTTTGGGAAATTCAGGCATAGGTTTTTTGTTTTTTTGTTTTTTTGTTTTTTTTATTTTTGTATTTTTTGGTGAAGAGGGATCATCATTCAATTTACCACACATTGAATGTCGTTATAAATTGAATTTCTATGCTTCAGTTTTCAACATTGTTTTTGTTAACTCTATAAATGTAAATTTTGGATTTATTGGTAAGTCAGAAACTATGAAGATTTTACTACCTGCAAGCTAATAAGTACCTTGTCACAGCACTAATTATATGTATTCTTGGTATATAAATTTATAGTAATAAATATATTTATATTATAATACATAAGTGTATAATAAATATATTCTAAATTTATAAATGATGTGTTTATGATTTATAAGTATATAATTTATATTATATATATATATATATATTCTGTCAACACACATAAGCAAATATAAATGTGGATGTGTTATGGAAAGACACAAAACTATTGGAGAAAAAAAAATTGTCCTTTTGTTACTCGGACAAAAAGCAGCCAGAGACTATCTTGTGATGACGGCTGGACATACCCTGTACGCGCAGTGGAGTATGTACCACAGTGAAGTGACCACAGAATCAGGAGTTGCTGAGCTTTTATAGGACTGCTGACATATCTCCGCATTCTCCCTCCAGCGAGATAGATTACACAGTTCTCTTAAATATAAGTAAATCTCCTCTGGGGGAGAAGAAGGCAGGGGTCTTAGATGTATTACTGTGGAATGTAAGTAGATGTCTCTGAAGAGTAGGAAGGCAGGACTTGATCTCTAAATCTTTCTGGGGGTGGGATGCACTAACACTTGCTTCTAAGGCATATCTGCTATCCAAACATGTCTTTTGCTCAGAATGCCCAGATCATTACAAAAACTCCCCTATATTTGGGAAGAGTATGACTCCCAGCATTGATGTTCTCATTTTAATAATTCTCTATATGAATCAAACCCAGATTATTCAAAACTTCAAATATAAATAAAACTTTAAGTGAAGGAAGTGTTTGCTCTTTGATAAAATATAGATTACTTAGAAGTTGATAACTGCCATTTCTTTGAAATCATAATTTGTAATTCAATATGAATATTAGACATGATAAACTGGGCTATCTCTAGCTACGTTCTGTAAAGCAATGCTAAGAATAGGTCACGTATCGCAGTGTTCACTATTTGACAGTGAAAACAAGAGAATGGTGTAAGTTAACTTCAACCAAACCTCAGGATATTTGAATTTGCCAAGAATTTTGACCTGGGCAATTTTTAAGTCTATAAATCATGAGTGAACTCTTCTGGAAAATTACTAAATCTTCAAATCATCAGTTAATTCTTCTGGAAATATATTTTATAATATATAAGAGAAATTCCATTTCTCTGACTTAGTTATAAAGCATCAAGTAAAATATATTTATTTAAATATGCACCTTTAAACTATGTATATTTAAATATATCTACCTATATATATCTACATATATATTCTGTAAAAATTATCCATAAAGATACCCTCATGCTTATTTTTAAATAGTGTCTCATCTCTTATAATGTGTGAAATCAAAGGTAAGTAATTTGTAATCTTTGCAACCTAAGAACAGAAATATTCTCCACTCATTTTAAAGTGGTTTCTTACATCTTCTTTTCTGTTGTCAAAAAAGAAGTATAAAGATGTTAACATTGAATTTACTCTGAATAATACCTCAGTTGTTTTTGCTCTGTTATCTATAAGCCGTTTCTTTGTCTCAGATTTTATCATTATCTTCAAAAAATTCTTACCCTCTTATGAAGCCTAGAAATATTGTTTGTTTCATTTTAATCGAGCAGATTCACATTCTTATTATTTTTGATGCATTGTTTTCACTCCCTTTAGAAAAGCAAACGTAGTGATTGCTACTGCAAAAACTTGGGCCAGATGAACAATAAAATACAGTAATCCAAAGGAAGGAACCGGCGGCTTTTCACATTTAAGTATATTCTTTATTCCACACATTGAAATGGCATCTCATTTTTCAGTGAGTCCCAGAACAGCAGGCATATACAACTCCATCAAAGCACATGAATCAATAGACTAAACAAGTTACACTGTAGCCGTTTATACATCAAAACCACTTGTCTATTTCTTTGAGCAATATCATCAAAATCAATATATCCCCCAATCTACAGCTATTCCCCAAACTACTCTTTCATATTATATATTCAAACAGCTGTAAACAAATTAATAAATTGCTGTGGACTTTTGTTTTCTCTCCTCCTGAATTTTAATTGATTCGTATCCCTGGAAAATCCATGCAGGCTTGTTAGCTTGGTTTTTTTTTTCCCCTCTTCTGGCATGAAGACGAATACAGTAAATAAGAGCTTCAGCCTCACACTTCACTAAACACTTGTAGTTTTGATGTTAAACTCAAAGACAGTTCTTCTGTTAAACGCTTAGTGTGTAATTTTCTTCTATCACTGAAACACAAAGCAAAACAGTTTTCTTATCTAGACCACAGTGATGAGTCCTAAAATGCCAGTGAAGCACAAAATATACAGATGCCATTAGAAGACATCCAATCTATGCCAGCTAATAAAGGCGTGATTTGGTAACTGACATCAGAAAAAACGAGAATATGCAATAATAGTTAATTACTAAATCTCCTACTTGCCTGTTATATTAGGGAAATTACCCTATTGAATTCCTTCTTCCTTTTATTGTTTTTGTTTGTGTGTGTGTGTGTGTGTGTGTGTGTGTGTGTGTTTCTTTGTTGGTGCTGTGTTTTGTGTTCTTATAGTGAAATGGTATTATTTAAATTTGGAATATTACACCTACAACATAAAATTCAACCAACCCAGCAGTTTAACTGTATTTAATCTTTTGTTGCTGTTAAAAATAATTAGGTTGATCTCAGATGAGACTTGGGTTTGATACATTCATAGATATAAAATTACTGATACTGTGACTAGTAGGCAAGAGAACATAAAAGGCAAAGGATTCGGAATTTCGATACAGTGTAGCCATTAACCATTGTCATGGGACTGGTGCTAGCCACAGGTTGTTCAACTGTTAAGTGTAGATACTGACACATACCTCTTCAGGTTATTTCAAGGTTAAAGATGAGATGTTATGAAGTATTTTGCATAATATACGATAAAATATTTTTGTGTATATCCTCAGCCCACCATTTTTGTTTGCTCAAGTGATGGACAGAAGCACAGCTCTTTTATGATAAGCAATGAGTGGACAGGAATCTCAGGGAATCTGTCAGCCAGGGTCACACAATGTGCGAAGAAACCAACTTTAGTCATTTCTTTACTTGTGTTAAATCAGATATACAATATAACCACTCTCTCCCAACAAAAATGAAAATGTAAATATTGGTTTGCTTATGATCTTAATAATATCTACCTTTGGGGTTTATATTTGAGAAGGAACTTCGGAGTTGTGAACAGATGATACAGGGAATCAAAACAAGCATCATTATACCTCCACTTTAAAAATCTTTAATAAAAAGATGGTGCAGTGGACTGAACGTCTCCCCTTCAAATTCGTATGTTTAAATCCTAACCGCTGATGTGATGATATTAAGAGATGGGGCCTTTGGGAAGTAATTAGGTCATGAGGGTGGCACCCTCATGCATGGGATTAACCTTTATAATAGAGATCCTAGAGAGATCTCTCGCCCCTTTTTTTTCACATCATGTGAGAACACAGAAGATGGCTGTCCATCAACCAGGACATGGGCTGTCCTCACATATTGAACCTGCTGTGCCTTCACATTGACCTTCCTAACCTCCAGAACTAGGAAAAATAAATGCTTGGTGTTTAAGCCACACAGCCTGTGATATTTTTGTGACGGCAGCCCAAATGGTCTAAGACAGACAACTAGCCAAAATAAAGCTCAACAGTAGCTGTACTTGTTTTCTGTTACTCCTGTAACATGCTGTTAAACTCAGTTGTTTAAAACAGCACAAATTCATTATCTCACAGTTCTCTAGGTTTGAAGTCTGACACTGGTCACACTGGGTACAAATGTTAGTTGGCAAGACTGCTTTTATTCTTTATAAAGAACTGAATTTTGGGCACCTGGGTCGCTCAGTTAGTTAAGACTTCGACTTTGGTTCAGGTCGTGATCTTGTAGTTTGTGAGTTTGAGCCCCGTGTCAGGCTCTACACTAACGGCACAGAGCCTGCTTGGGATTCTCTCTCTCTCTCTCTCTCTCTCTCTCTCTCTCTCTCTCAAAATAAGTAAAAATACGACTTGAAAAAAAACAAAAACACAAAGAACTGAATTCAGTTCTTTGTGGTTGGACAGAGGTCTCCATTTCCTTGCTGTATGTTAGCCGGTGATTAATCTGTAGTTTAGGCTGCCAATTTTCATTCTGGTGATTTCCATGATCTCCTAGAGGCCTCTCTCCAGTTCATGCATAAGGTCACTAAGCCAACAAGGGTACATTAAGTCCCTGTCCTGCTACAGATCTCTGTGACTTCTGCTTCATATCTCTGACTCCAGCCGAAGAAAATTCTATATACTTAAGGGATCAAGAAATGAGAGTTAAGTCAGATAAACCAGAATAATCTTATTTTAAGGTTGGTCCTCTTCACTATGGGTAAAGTCCCTTTTGTTATGTAAATAATGCATTCATAGGTTCCAGGGATTAGCGTATGTACATCTTTGGGGGGGCTTTATTAAGCCTATTTTAGTAACCATGTTTCAAATTGGCTTTAAATTCTCCACAGTGTCATGATAATAATACTTTTCTGTTACACCAAATTGTTTAAATCTAGATCCTGTCTTTTTGTCCTCTGGTAAATAAAGAGGAGGCACTGGCCTCAGCTTCTTTCTTTGGTCAGAGGAGGTGAATCTAGTACTTGCTGTTTACAGTGTAGAGGATAAATAAGGAAGAGTATTTGCCCTCTCACTGGCATATCTGGCATAAAGCAGGTACCCAGAAATTGTTCTGTGTGGTACCTTTTCACAAGGCAGCCACTCTCTCCATATTTTTAGTTTTGAAGCAATAAACCCTTGTTAAATTTCACAAATCTGCAAAGATGATACTATTTATTCCCCCCTTTCCACGTTATCCTGCTCCTGAAGAGGAAACAGAAGTTACTGATTCTAAAATGATGCTACTTTCATTATACTACAGTGCATTTGACTGCTTTGAATAGAGATCAACTGAATGGTTTGTTCTACATTATAATCCAGGCCCTCCAAGTATAACTCACATGCTTTTCAACTGTAGGGGAAAATGTAATATTTTTCAGCCTAGAGCTGCCTGGAAACTGACCAATAACTGAGAAATGCTGAAAGAAAACATGCCAACAATACTTTCCCTGGCGATACTATATACCTGATAATTTCATGATTTAGTTCAGAAACTAAGGATAGATAAAGACTTCCTAAACAAAAATTTTAAGAGTTCATCATCACTAGACCTACATTATAAGATTGCTAAGGGAGTGGGGCGCCTGGGTGGCTCAGTCGGCTGAGCATCCAACTTTAGCTCAGATCATGATCTCACGGTTTCTAGAGTTTAAGCCTGTGTGGGGCTCTAGTCTGTTAGCACAGAGCCTGCTTCAGATCCTATGCCTCTCCCTCCCTGCCCCTCCCCTACTCACCCTCTCTCTCTTTCTCAAAAATAAATAAATAAAAACATTAAAAAAAGAATTGCTTTTTCTTTTTTCAAGTTGAAACAAAAACACAAAACATGGGAAAGTATAAAATTTGCAGTGAAGGTAAGAATATAGTCAAAACTCTAACACTGCAAGGGTGGTGAAAAAAAGACTTTAAATTGTAATATGAAAATTAAAATATAAACATACTAAACATATCTGTAGCTCTAATAATTTATTAAATACAAAGTATATAAAACATGTAAATTTTGACAGCAATAACATAAAATGTGTGTGGAGAAGGTAAAGTGTAGTTTTTGTATGAATTTGAAGTTATCTGTGTAAAGTGGGTGGTTACAACGATAACATAATTATGTAAGTGTCATGGTAACAATTAAAACAAACCTGTACAGAACAAGAAAAAAAAAAGAATCAAAGTATACAACTAAGGAGTATCATCTAATCACAAGGGAAGACAGCAAAAGAGGAAGAAAGAAATAAAAGAACTACAAAACGGTCAGAAAACAATTAACAAAATGGCAGTACTAAACTCTTAACTATCACTAATTATTTTAAATGTAAATAGATTAAATTTTACAATCAAAGAATGGCTGAGTAGATATAAAAAAACAGATAAGATCCCCTGAATACCACCTATAAGGCACTCACTTTAGATTTAAGGACACACATACACTGAAAGTGGAGCATGGAAAACAATATTCCATGAAAATGGTAATCGGAGAAGACCCAGAAGGGGTTATATTTTATATTTTTTTATATAATTATATTTTATATAATTCATATTTATTATTTAAAGTATGTAAAGAATATACTTTAAGTCAAAAACTGTCACTAGAGAATAAAATCATTATATAATGATAACAGGGTCAATTCATCAAGAAGAAAAAGAATTATAAACATATATGCACATCCTGGAACACCTTAATACATAAAGCAGATATTAACAGAAGTGAAGGGAAAAACAAACAGCAATTAATAGGGAGAGACTTTAATATCCCACTCTCAACAATGAACAGAACATCTAGACAGAGAATCAATAATGAAATAGTGGACTTGACATTACATATCAAATAGGCCTAACTAACATACACAACATTCCGTCCAACAACAGCAAAACACATATTTTTTTTTCAAGTACAAAGATATTTTCCAAGTAGATCATATGATAGGCCACCAAACAAGTCCTTAAAATTTTGAAATTAAAATCATAAATATCTTTTTCCACCACAGTGATATGAAACTGGAAATCAGTAACAGGAGGAAAATTGGAAAATTCATTAATATGTAGAAATTAAATGACACATTTCTTTATTTTATTATTATTATTACTATTATTTTAAGTTTATTATTTATTTTGAGAGAGAGAGAGAGAGAGAGAGAGAGCGAGCACAAGTGGGGATGAGGCAAAGTGAGAGGAAGAGACAAAATCCCAAGCAGGTTTCACATTGTCAGCGTAGAGCCTGATGCGGGGCTTGAACCCACAAACCGTGAGATCATACTGAGCTAAAATTGGATGCTGAACTGACTGAGCCACCCAGCCACCTCTAAATAACACATTTCTGAACAACCAATGGGTCAAAGAATAAATAAGGGGGAAATTCAGATATATCTAGAGACAAATAAAAATAGAAATGCTACATGCCAAAACTTAAAGGACACAACAAAAACAATTCTAAGAAGGAAATTTATTGAGACAGGCTTTATGAATCTCAAACAAAAAATCTAACTTTATGCTTAAATTTAGGAACTGGAAAAAGAAAAGAAAGCCTAAAATCAACAGAAGGAAGGAAATAATTATGATTAAAGCAGAAATAATGAAATTGAGACTTGGGAAACAGTAGGAAAACAAAAACTAGGGGTTGGTTTTTTGAGAAGATAGACAAACTCTACAAATCCTTACCTAAACTAAGATAAAAAAGAAGACTCAAATAAAAAAAAATCAGAACAGCAGACTTTGAAACCAATATCTCAGAAACAAACTGGTTCATTAGATACAATTATATACATACATGCCAACAGGTTGGATATCCTGGAAGAAATGGATAAATTCCTAGAAACATAGGACGCACCAACACTGAATCATAAAGAAATAGAAAATCTACACAGATCAGTAATGAAGGAGGGGATTGAATCAGCAATAAAAAATCTCCCACCAAAGAAGAGTCCAGGACCAGATGGCCTCACTGATGAATTGTACCACTCATTAAAAGGGTCTTCTCCAACTCTTCCTAAAAGTTGAAAAATAAGGAAGACTTCCAGACTCATTTTATGAGGCCAGCATTAACCTCCAAACAAAACCAGGCAAGGACAGTGGAAGAAAAGAAAATCACAGGCTATGGAAATAGGTACAAAAATCCTCAACAAATCTTAGCAAATCTAGTTCAACAGCACATTTAAAGGATCATACCATACAGCAAGATCAGGTAGGATTTCTTACAGGGATGCAAGAATGATTCAAATTCCACAAATTAATCAATGTGATGTACCACATTAACAGAATGAAAGATAAAAAATTAGATGATCATTTCAATAGATGCAGAAGAAACACTTGACAAAATTCACCATCCTTTCATAGTGAAAACTCTCAACAAATTAGATATAGAAAGAATACACCTCAACCTAATAAAGACCACAAATGACAAGCCAACAGCTAGCATCATGCATCATACTCAATGGTGAAAAGCTAAAAGCTTTACTTCTAAGATCAGGAACAAGGCGTGCGTGCTGTTTCTCATCACTGTATTTAACAGAATACAGAAAGCCCTAGACAGAGTAAGATAAGATTTTACATTAGAAAAAGAAATGAAAGGTATCCATATCAGAAAGGAAGAAGTAAAATTGTCTCTGTTTGTAGATGACATGATATTATATATAGAATGCCCTAATGACTTCAAAAACTGTTAGGACTAATAAATGAATTCAGTCAAGTTGCAGAATGCAAAAGCACATGTAAACATCGGTAGTTTTCTATACATTAACAGTGAACTATCTGCAAAGGAATTTAGGAAAATAATCCCATTTATAATTGCATCAAAAATAATTAAGAATACACTTAACCAAGGAGGTGAAATATCTATAAAATAAGAGCTATGAAACATTTATTAAGAAATTGAAGAAGACACAAATAAATGGAAAGATAACCTATGGTCAAGGAAATAATTATTGTTAAAATGTCCACACTGCCCAAAGCAATTTCTATATTCAAGGCAATCTGTATCAAAATTCCAATCACATTTTTCAAAGAAATAGAAAAATATCCTAAAATTCATTTGAAACCACAAAAGACTCCAAATAACCAACGCAATCTTAAACAAAAATAATGAAACGCATTTTAAATGCATTTAAAATGAAGGCATTTTAAAATGTAACACAAATCTATAGTAATCAAAATAGCATGATATGGGCATAAAAGCAGACATACAGAGAAATGGAACAGAACAGAGAGCCCAGAAATAAGCCCATGCATTTACGATCAATTGATCTTCAGCAAAGATCCCATGAATGCACAGTGGAGAAAGGACAGTGTTTCAATAAATGTTATTGAGAAATTTGGATATACACATGCAGAAGAATGAAATTGGACCCTCATCTCACACCATATACAAAAATCAACTCAAAATGTATTAAAAACTTAAGTGTAAGAACAGAAACTATAAAACTACTAGAAGAAAACATAGGGGAAAAGCTTCCTGACATTGGTCAGAACAATGATTTTTTTTAGCTATTATTCCAAAAGCCCAGGAAATAAAAGCAAATATAGACACATGGGATTGCGTCAACCTAAAAACTTCTGCACAGCAAAGGAAACAATCAACAAAGGGAAGAAACAATCTCTGGAATCTGAGAAAATATTTGCAAACGTTTTGCACATGTTTCTCAAAAGAAGACACACAGATGGCCAACAGGTATATGAAAAAAATGTTTAATATCACTAATCATTTAATACAAATCAAAGCCACAATGTGATATTACCTCACACCTGTTTGAATGGCTGCAATCCGGAAGACAAATGATAAGAAGGATTGGCATGGATGTGGAGAAAAGAAAACCCTTGTGCACTGCTGAACGGAATGTATATCAGTACAAACATTATGGGAAGCGTTATGGAGGTTCCTCAGAAAACTAAAAGTAGAACTGCTATATGATCCAGCACTCTCACTTCTGGTTACATGCCCAAAGGAAATGAAAACAAGATCTTGTAGAAGAGGTATCTGCTCTCCCATGTTCATTGCAGCATCATTCATAATAATCAACATAGGGAGTTAACCTAAGTGTGCTCTGAAGGATGAATGGATGAAGAAAATGTTAGAGTGTGTGTGTGTGTGTGTGTGTGTGTGTGTGTACCTACATACAATGGGATATTATTCCACCTTAAAAAAAGGAAATCCTGTCATTTGTGACAGCATAGATGAACTCAGAGGGCATTATGCCAAGGGACATAAGTCAGATCTAGAAAGACAAACACTGCATGGTCTCACTCTCATGTGAAATATGATAAAGTTGGATTAATAAAAGCAGAGAGTAAAATGGGGGTTACCTGTGCTCCAGGGAACAGGGGGAATGGAGAGGAGTTGATCAAAGATTACAAGGTCTCAGTTATGAAGAATTAATAATTTCTAAAGATCTAATGTACAGTAGGTTGGCTATAGTTGATAATACTGTATTATATACTTGACTTTTGCTAAGAGTTTATATTTTAAACATTTCGCCATTTTTAAAAATAGTGATTATGTGAAGTTATAGATGTGTTAACTACATTGAATGTGGTAATCATTTCACAGCATATATGTATATCAAAACATCATACATAAATATAATTTTTATTTGTCAGTTATACCTCAATAAGTCTGAAGAAAAAAATCGATTGGGTATTTATATTTGTAAAGTTTTCTCTTCTAGACTAGTTTTCTAAACCAACTTGCATCATGTAGAAACATTTTTATCAGTCCAGTGTCATGTATCAGTTAAAATAAGTCTTTACAGTGTGCCTGGATGGCTCAGTCGGTTAAGCATCCGAGTCTTGGTTTCAGCTCAGGTCATGATCTCATGGTTTGTTAGTTCCAGACCCACAGCGGGGTCTTCCCAGAGCGAAGCCTGCTGGGACTCTTTCTCTCCCTCTCTCTCTGCCCCTTCCCCACTTGCACTCTCTGTCTCTCTCTCAAAAATAAACTTTAAAAAATAATAAAAATAAGTCTTTAGAGCCAAAATTTAAACATAAGGAAGTGAATCTCATATAACTTAAAGTGAAAAGTCAAAGCAGTGCTGCCTACTGTCTGCCCATATTTCTCTTTCACTCATGGTTTCTGAATAACAGATTTTATAGACTAGCAATTCTTTCCTTCAGGATGGATTTGACTTCTGTGGGTGCTATGGTAGTTATTCTATATTATAACATAGACATCAATTCCTTTATGCCCCCAAGTAGACTTAAAGGAGTAGGGCTTGATTTCAATTGAAATAGAAAGGTTTGATATTCAATACAGTCCATGACAAGAGTTAAAACCTTTTACAGAACTGCCCTGGGCCCGCTTTTGCAACTTCATCGGCACTTTGTCAGAATAAGGACAATTCTTTTCCCCTCAGCTGGTACATCACAAGAGGCTCTTCTCTGATTGGCTGTTTCCCCCTTCAATCCAATCCTAGGCTTGGGGATTAAAAGTAAATTTGTTGACAGGTGCCAGGGTGGCTTAATCAGTTGAGCATCCAACTCTGGTTTTCTGCTCAGGTCATGATCTCACGATTCGTGGGACTGAGCCCTGTGTTGGGCTCTGTGCTGACTGTGTGGAGACTCCCTCTCTCTCTGCCCTTCCCCTGTGAGCTCGCGCGCGCGCGCTCTCTCTCTCTCTCCTCTCAAGATAAATAAATAGACATTTGAAAAAGAAATTTTTGTTCAGACATTTTATCTTACTTAGGGAGACAGGAATAATAAATGAAACATTCTTCACACTATGTTCTGATAATCAGTATACAATTACCCAGGCTTCCTAATGTGTTTTATGCTGAAACTCACCCCTATCTAAACCGTAAACACACCAAAAGATTTTTGTTTTGCTTTTCAAAACACAAAACTTAAAATAGCATATGTACAGAATCATTTTCATAGGAGACTGAGGTTTTCTTTAACTATTCCAATGTGCCTGTTGAGTTCATCACTAACAAAATCTCTTTAAAATACACCCAAATTAGCATTGAGATACTCAGCCTGGACACTGGGAATGGGAAGAGAATTTCATGTGATGAATACTTACTTTGATCAGCAACTTCCTCATTTAAATCTCAAAGCAGCATATGAAGTAGATATAATGATTTCTTTTTACAGATGAGAACATTGAAGGACAGCATGACTGATTGGAGTCACTTATTTGAGATATTATATCTGTTCGAGTGGTGGGACAAAATCTCCGTCTAAGTCTGTTAGACTCCAAATCCACACTATAAAGTATGGAAAGACATATGAAAGCATACAACATAGTGATAAAGAATTCTAATTCTGGGGTCAGAATTCAAGTCCCACTCATTTAAACCATGCAGAGTCAATGTATGCATTTCTGTTAAAATTCCTTTTCTAGTAGATGGCAGTAAGAGAAAGATCCACCAACATTTTGGTGATGCCATGTTTTTAGAAGGTTTGTAACATTCCTGGAAATAAGAAATCAGATTTGATATTTCAGACCATTTAGGTCAAGCCAATTTTCTTAAACAAAACAAAACAAAACAAAACACTTTCATGAAATAAATTTGAGGAGGTCAGTCTGATCATCTCTATTCAAATCCCACTCCCAAATTCTCTTCACTTCTATGTTCACATCTAAATGTTCTAGTTTTTTGTGCTAAAATCAATATTAATTTTTCTCCATCCTGCATTTCCCACAATCATCAGTATACTTCATGCATCTACCTTCAAAACACTTCTTGGAGCTCTCCACTTTTTCCCCTTTCACTGCTGACACACTAACCCGTGCGATTGGTATAATTCAAGTGCATGATTTAAAAAGCTTTCTAATCATTCCTTCTACAGATGCTTCCTTGTCCCTCTTCATTTCTGTAGTATCATTTGGAAATACAAATTTGATCATATCACAATTGAAATCTTATTCAATATATTGCCATTACCCTGATCATAATCCCCATTTTTTTAAATCATGGTGTGTTTACTAGATACCAACCTTGTATGTCTTCTAAGAATCCCTAAATATTACTTCTTTCTTTCTCTCTGTCTCTTTCTCTCTTTCTCTGTCTTCTAAGATTACCCTACCATTTTCATATCATGCCTTTACTTCTGTCCCTGGATAAAACTGCAAACCATGGAAATTTCAGAGCATAATAACAAACCTGAAAGTGGAGGAATGTGAGTGACATCTTTGACTAATGGAAAACCAAACAAATGGAAGAATTCTACACATATAAACTCCTTCACCCCTTTTTTCTCTCCACAGGACTATCCTAAGTTTAGCTTCCTTCTTAAAATCCTCCTGAAGAGGTCTCAGTTTCTGAGAAGACACATTTACTGAGCGTCCTCAGCTCCTTGTGAAAGATGAGACAAAATGTAAGTGATTGCATTCCATTTCTCTGCATTTTTCCTTTCTATTCACTTCTCTTTATTCTTCAGCCTCACAACAGTGGAAGTGCGACTCACAAATAAGCTGTCAGGACTTTAATCCTTCCCTCAGATTCTATGGTTTGTGGACATGGGCTCGGGCATATCTATCATAAATGTCTGAAAGATCCGTTCCTAGCCTGACTCTACCACACTGTCCCCTGCACTGTCCACTGCACCTTGAAAACCAACTCGCAAACACTCTGTTCCTCTTTTGTGTACTAGTATGCATGGAGTTCTTCCTTGCCTGAGGCCCATCGCAAAAGTTACTTCTGTCCCTGGGGTGCTCTCCTTTCACACGCCTTGTTTCTTGTCGCTCTTCTTTTCCCAGAAAAGCTTTGGCACACTATATAGAATATATATTTTACTCCACTCATCTTTTTAATAACATCCTGTTTATTTCTTTCTGTGTCTTTTCACATTTTAATTATAAGTTTATTTGCTTTGAATTATTTTTAATCATCACCAAACTATAGTATCTATGAAAGTAGGAATTATGTCTTTTTTTTTCTGTATGTAAAATCTGGTCCAAATGTGGTATTTCGTTAGGTATAACAATTTTTTAATTAAGTAGATAAGTTTCTCTAATTGGTGGTTTGGTGTTTAATCTGCTATGTATAGATAGAAGAAATATATTATTCCATGATCTGAGCAAATCACAAATAGTACAGACCAGAAGATCTGTGAATCCACTGGTGTCACAGTATTTTAGAAGATGCAAAAGGGATGATGAGTATTGACTTCTTCCGGAAATTTTAAAACTAAGAACATTAAATGGGAGCATGGTTTTATTAAGACTCATATGCTCAGTGGTACATGCTTAATAAAAGTAAAATTTTTAAAAGTTAAGCTTTGGTCAATTATTAAGACTTTAAAGTTAATATCTTTTATTGTATTCACAACTGGACTCGCCCTTACATCTAATCAAAACCCACTATTATTATTTAAAATTATCCAACCTTTAAGTAAATATATAAGTAAAATCAAATGTGATTCTTTCTCTCTTAACTCACCTAATCCCTTCAATAATACTATTCTGGTGTTGAACCATTTGCATAACTGAAAAGTTAGATTTCATGGATAAGGAGATAAGGGAATATATTTAGCAATTTATCTACATAGTGATAAGTAAACTTGGGAAATTTGAATTGAGGATATATATATATATGTGTGTATATATCTATATATGTGTGTGTGTATATATATATATGTATAAGACTTATTACTGGAGAAATACATTATCTACAATGTAGATAAGTCAGTCTGGCCTCAGATTTACTGCAAAATGAAATTTGACCAAATAATGAAGTATTCTTCATGGAATACTGAAGAGAAAATACTGTAATCAGAAAAGAATCAAAACCCATCAGTTGCCATTTAATTATGACATTTATAATATATAAGTCCTAAAAAGTATACCATTAAGACACCTTCCAGGAATATATATATATATATATTTGTATGTATGTATGTGTGTGTGTGTATATATATATATTTGTATGTATGTATATATATTTGTATTATGTATATGTGTATTTGTGTATCAAATATGTTCTCAGAAATAAGAACTCAATAATGAGAAGGCATGAAATTAAGAATTTATGTTTATCATAGAAATTACTTAGCAAGCTGTCACTATTGCATTTCTCAAAGCTCTTTTGATAACTTAAGTGACAAAAACTCAACTCGTGCTAACTGAAAGAAAGCAAAACATGGCAGAGGGGATTGGTAGATGTAATTGAGATAGATGTTTAGAAAAGTGTAGGTAAAACCTACTTTGAGGTATAACTTAAATTCAGATACATCTGCATTCACATGGGTTTCAAGGATATTCCTTTCTAACTCTCAGTGCAGAATGTCTATTATTTTCAAGAAAACATAAAATACTTGGAAAAATTGATCATGTATTGGATCATAAGCAAGCCTCAATAAAATTTCACAGGTGAACTCATTAGCAAGAGTTAAAGAGTGACATAAATAAGAAGGCAGAATAAACAAGTCTTTTTTAAAATTTATTTATTTACTCTGAGAGAGACAGAGACAGCATGAATGGGGAGGGGCAGAGAGAGAGGAAGAGAGAGAATCTCAAGAAGGCTTCCATGCTGCCAGCAAGGAGCCTAATGCAGGGCTCAAACTCAAGAACCATGAGATCATGACGTGGGCTGAAACCAAGAGCCAGACACTCAACCAACTGAGCCACTGAGACACCCCAGCATAAACAAGTTTTACTGAAACTGTTAAAGAAAATATTACTGATTGAATAAAATGCTCATGAAATATGTAGTATAATAAAGCAAAATTTCATGCTAATTAAGTTTGGGATATAAAGATTAAACAATTTGTTTAAAGTTTATTTATTTGGAGAGAAAGGGACAGTGCAAAAGAGTGGAGTCGGTTTGTGCGGGGAGGGGAGGCAGGCAGAGAGAGGGAGAGAAAGAGAATCCCAGGCAGGCTCTGCACTGTCAGCACAGAGCCCAACACAGGGCTCCAACTTGAACTGTGAGATGATGACTTGATCTGAAACCAAAAGTCGGAAACTTAACCAACTGAGTCACTCGGGCACCCCTAAACAAATTTTAAACATTTTTCATAGCAAGATTTCTCAGAACATTTAATAGTCAGATATAAATTGTTAATTTCCAAGTATAAGTAATATGCATACTTACTCAAGATTATTTGACCTCATGGCTCTTCTTTCCAAGAATAATTATTATCATTCTATACACGAATCTCCCATGAAATAAAGCCTGGGCCATTTTGTTCTAGAACTATTATTGCCAAGCATTTTCTTTCTATTTCTGCAATCTTGTCAAAAGATCTGCTCACGATTAGGAGAGAATGAGAGAGAGGATGTTTCTTAGTGTCCCAAATCCCATGATTCTTTTGTTTAGGGCAGAAGGTGTGGAAATATATTTTTTTAGTCTCATGATGAATTTATCAGTCATACTTACTTTGTCATAGAAGCCTATGCTACAATGTGATGTAATTTTAGATACCCATAATTTTTACCATCTATTCAGGGTAAACAGATTAGCTCGATCTAAAATAAATTTTAAAGATTTCTGCAATTTTAATATATTGGCATGTCTTCAAATATTCAATATTCATATTACAATATATATGAGACACAAAGATATGTAAATGATATGGAATAACATTTTAAAAACAGTTTATCAATGTAGGTGAGAAGTATAAGGGGGAATCATTGATACAATTCAAACACAGTTGTGAACCTCTGACTGATGTCCTCACTGTAACAAAATAACCCTATGATCTCATTCTGAAAGTAACCATATGGAACTGACAAGTCAGCTGACTCTTAACATATTTTGAAATTTCCTGGAAGCTTAGTTAATCAGAGGCATAATTTCTAAATTGCTCTTATAAGTTGACTGGTCAAACCTCATGAGGTTGGAAAGACATTTTGGCAACACTTTACTTTTAGTTAAATGAAATTGTTGTATTATTTAAATCTTTGTACAGGATAGCAAATGATAAAATGAATTAAATGTTACCCCATCACTCAAATGTCCTAATTATTTAAAGTACACTTTGGTTTGTTTGCATAACAGTATCTGTAGATGTAGGAGACAATTTTTTTCAGTGGGAAAAGTCAGTGAAAATTTACCATGAGACATTGTTCCCTTCTCTCTTTTCAGTTCAAATGTCACCTCCTTTATCATTTATATAAGGTCTTGTAGGCATGAACATTTGTTTTTTCCATTACCCTCAGAATACGCTATCTGTCGAATAGCTATCTGTCTTTTTTTACATGGTGGATTAATCAATTAGTTTAATAATGAAAAATATTATGGAATGCATGTATTAGAACATTTCTGAACAAAGCCAGTGGATTGAACACTAACAATTACCTTCATAGACAATGGGCTTGACCGGGCTGCTACAATGTATAGTGTCTTAGAATCTTTTCAACTCAGCTTTAGTATAGTAGCTCAGAGACTGAGGGGCGAGGATTAATACCACAAAATTTGCTTCTACTTACTGTATGGGAAAGCTTGCCCTGTAAAACACAGTAAATTCCTACTTTGAAAAAGCAGTTGATGGGGCTGCCGGGGTGGCTTAGTTGATTGGGCATTCAACTTCAGCTCAGATCATGATCTCATGGTTTGTGGGTTCAAGCCCTGCGTCAGGCTCTGTGCTGACAGCAGGGAGCCTGGAGACTGCTTCAGATTCTATGTCTGCCCCTCTCCCTCTCTCTCAATCTCTCTCTTTCTCTCTCTCTGTCTCAAAAATAAATGAACATTGGGGCACCTGGGTGGCTCAGTCGGTTGAGCGTCCGACTTCAGCTCATGTCATGATCTCGCGGTTAGGGGGTTCGAGCACCATGTAGGGCTCTGTGCTGACAGCTCAGAGCCTGGAGCTGCTTCGGATTCTGTGTCTCCCTCTCTCTCTACCTTCCCCTGCTTGCGCTCTCTCTCTCTCTCTCCCTCTCTCTCCAAAATGAATAAATCTTAAAAATATTTTTATAAATATTTTTACTGAAACAGCAAAGGTATTCTGCCAGCTTAACTAGGAATCTCAGGAACGACCGGCCATGAGAAGGTTGTTGGATTCCCTACAAACAGTGCAATACACCTGTCATGTAATTTCCTTCAGGAATTGTTAGTTGATGTAATTAGAAAATAATAAAGAACATAAATATGCAAATATATTTTAAAAAGATTAGGAAAAGTACCATTAGAGGCAAGTGACACAATGAATGCCTTAAAAATCCAGGAGAATCAGCCAGCAACTCATCAGAATTAAGTAGATTGGCAAATTGCTTATTGTAAAATAAATAATTAGTGAAAAATTGGTATCTTCAATAAATATAATGACTTAGAAATGATAATGGAGTAAAGCTCTATTTTTAATTGTGTAGTACATTCTTTGTGAGATACAGGTCTCCAGCTCCAATGCAGAGGCTAAGTATATATAAATATATATATGATTCTATTTACTACCAGTAAGCAGTACACAGTCACGCGAGATAATTTAGGTGAATTGGACACATTTCCTCAGGGACTTTATTATTAAACCAAAAAGGTTAGAACTCATTCACATGATAGCATTGAGAAATCCAGGAGCAGCTGCATTATTTTTATCAGTGCTCGTGCCAGAGGCAGTGCCCTGACCACAATTTTCTTTGCAGGAAGCTTTCCTTGATTCCAGTCTGTTTTCCAGAGCTGGTATTTCAGGCTTCTTGTTGATGTATGGACTACAAATTATCTTTCCAAAAACTTTCTTTTCTGTTTAACTTACCCAGGATATGTTTCCTTTTTTTTTTTTCGTTTTTCTTTAATGTTTATTTATTTTTGAGAGAGAGAGAGAGAGAGAACGGGAACGAGAAGGGGAGGGGCAGAGATACAGCGAGACCCACAATCTGAAGCAAGCTCCAGGCTCTGAGCTGTCAGCACAGAGTCTGACCCGAGGCTCGAACTTGTGAACCAACTGTGAGATCATGACCTGAGCCAAAGTTGGAACCTTAACCAACTGAGTCACCCAGGCACACCAGCCAGGATAGGTTTCTACTGAACATGGGCAGGAGCCCTAATTGCTAACCATTACACACACACACACACACACACACACACACACACACACACACACTAGAAGTAAATGTGTGTGTGCGTACAGCCGCCTTTGTGTGAATTTCTAGTAAAGAATAGGTATGTATATAAAATAGATCTTCCTTGCAATCCTATAACAAAACCCTCTTTGTCTTGAATTATATTTAATAGGCTGCTCTATTATTTTCTAATAATCTATTTATCATACTTTGTATTACTTTATAAGTGAAATTTCACTCTAGTTCTTTTTAAGGAAATTATGTTTAAAAGTACAACTGTTCCCGGGTCACTTAGTTCTTGACCCAGATGCACCAAAGAATTTGAAACAAGAATGGGGAGATAGAGTTTACTGAGTAGGGAAGCAGAGTACACTTGCAGGAGTGCAAAAGGGCCACTGCTGAAGCAAGCGCGGCAATGGCCCCTAGAAGCTCTGGCTGCACCCTTCCAAGCCTGCTTTCTGCTTAGGTGAATTCGGCTTTGATTGACATTTTTGATTGACGGCTGTAGTTATTTAACATTTTGGCTTCTGCACATGCACCCAGCCATGATAGCTTCTGTTATAACGGTATTTATTTATGTATTGTGTATTTATGAATGTCTAATGAGCTTTTGTTGTGACCTTAAAGGTACTTAAGGGAAATTGCACCCTTCGTGCGTGCGCTCGCTTAACTCTCAGAAGTCTCCTGTGGCTTTCAAGCCATCTCTGAACCAAGGGGCCTTTCCTGTTCCATTAGCCCCTAGAGATGGCTCTGAAGGTGTGGCTGTTAACCCTCAGGGGTAGCTCCCAGGGTGTGGCCAGCATCTGCTTTATTTCTCCTTGCTAATGCCTACCTGCCTAACACAATAAGTGATGATTGCATTTTTCTATTATGTGAAATTTATTTTGCAATTCTTTGACGTTCATATAGTATTTAAATTATGGTTTTTCATTGTCATTTTTAGGGAGCAAGTGTTTGAACCAACCTCAAAACTTGACCGAATTTCAAATATATGGTTTTTTTAATAAAGTAATATTTGATTTATTTCTGTATTATGTACTTGTTATATATTTTATGTAGTTCTTACAGGTTTTGTAGAGCTCCGTTTATGAAGTTTCATATATTTTATTTAGGTTTGAAGACAATTTTCTAGGCCTAATCAATAAAGTGAAGAAGCAAGCTGCAAAAATAATATAAAGTATAATAAAATGTTTTCCTGATTAAAAAAGCACATGAAAACACACACACACACACACACACACACACTCACACTCTTGGAGGAAATATTGAAAAATGAATCCAAATCTTTAGCGTTACTTTTAGTCAGTACGGACGGTCACTGAGTACATTTCAGTGTTATTATAAAATAACTTCACTGTTTAAATGTGAAAATGAATATTTTAATATTTTAATAGTACATGAACATGACATTATTGTACAGTTCATTATGATTACAATCCTCAAATCACTCAGGTTGGAACATTGGAAGATACTAAAACAAAATTGAAACATATTATATTAGGTTAAAGGGATTATGGAATTTATATTTTTCCAGAGGGTTTTAATTAGTAGTTGTATTTAAATGTAAACATACTATTAAAAGACTTCCTGTCATGTAATAAGCCAATTTTGGATCAAAATATTTTTATTGAGAGTAATTTAACATGATCCGCATGTCATTGAGAAAGCATGTTATTTCTCTGGAAGTAGTTACTAAATATCACTTGTAAAGAGCTTGGGTCTAGCCTTTAAATTACTCAATATGCTCATTCAAACATATTGGGTAGCAATTAATTCAAATCTCTCTAGCATTGATTTGACAAAAGTCCAAATACCATTATTTCAAATGGAACATATTTGATCAACCAGATCTTATCAGCACAAGAAATTTATTCAGTGAATAGTTCAATTATTGTTTTGTAAATTATCATATCAGTTTACCAATGATATGTAGTTATTTATTTCAACTCTATATGCAAGAAGGGACTGCAAATCTCTATTCCTTTGTTTAGTTACAACACTATTTAAATTCTGTCTCGAAAAAAATTGTCAGTACAGTCACTTGCAAATGGGTAAGTATAGCTGGAAATAATTTTGATACCTGTTGAATATAGACCTGTAACGATGTTTTTTTTTTTTAGAGAATTGATGAAAACACATGTCAAACTTATGTTAGGAATATTTAATCCAAATATGGATATAGGGGCAAATCTCTAGACATACTCTGAGAAAATTCATATCTTGTCACAATTTTAAATATTCTGTTCAAAAGTAAGCGACAGTCACAGTTATTTTCTTATTTATAAAGTTTTCATCCTGGCAATGACCTCTCAGCTAATGGTGATAAAATAAATGCCTAAATGAGATTCTGTATAAAATAGTTTACAAGTTCTTCTTGCCTTGCCTCATTTTCCCTTATTTTTTAATAGTTATGTCATATATAACAGAAAAGAAGATTAATAGTAATGATTTTCTTCATACACCTCCTCATTTTAATTAAAACTGACTTGAAATATTCTGAGAAATATAATTTGGCATTCAGTCTGCTCAGCATTCTGGAAGCATTATATAGCACATGAAACAGTTTTATTTATATTTGATACAGAAACTCTATAAAATGTATTTCTTTTTTCATAAGTGTTTTAAACTATCTAGAGAGGAGAAATTTACTCTGATTTGAGTAAACTAAGGTGATGGGCGTTCCCTAAGAACTCCAGGCAAATTATGGCAATATAGAAGAAATCATGTGGTCCTGAATTTTCACTGTTTTACCATCAATCCTCAACTATAGCATTTCTCTTCCTGTATTTATTAAAAATGTCTAAATGACACGGCCTGCTAACCAACACTTTGGTGAAGAAAAGCAGCCTTGAATATGCTCTTTCTAGGAAAGGCAGTTTCAGGCATTGCTAACACCATGTTCAACTGGTAAAGAAACAACAAACTCCTTTTAAATTCAGAAAATATATTATTTACCTGGGCAGCAAAAGCAAGAATAGCATAGGTGTCTATTAGTAACATCCATTATCTCGCAGGATGACACTGGGTCCAAACGACGGAATCTAGAAGGGCGGATCACAATTTGAAAGCCTGTAGTCATGTGCCTTAAGAACAGGGAAGAAGCAAGCCTCAGAGATGATCAGAACAGAGAAGCCATGAGGAATTGTCTCGTGCCAGCCTCCATGGTAAGTAGGGAGGTGATTGACAAACAGCCTGGTAGCACCTCCATATTCTTGCATTCCAGTGTGATCACAGGGCATTCTGCCACAACCTAGACCAACTGTCATTGAGCCTTGTCACAGGCAAAGTCAGAGGGGGACCATGGAAAACCCATTGCCCTACAGAAAGACTAGTAACAATGGTTAAGCCATGCCTTTAAGTTTTCTCTAGGTTATGTATGTGTGGACACACACACAAACACACACACACATACACACAAACCACACTCATAGTGAGAAAAACAACATCCTATTCTGAGGTAAAGTTGAAAGTAAATAATAATTAGTTACGTGGCTCTGTGGACTCACCTCTTTCTGGAAACTGAAGGAAAAGAAAATGACTCTTTAAATATCCCTTTAACATAAAAAAGAATAATAATGCAAAATATCCATTTTTTAAATACTTAGGCTCATTCAAACTTTGCAGAACTGCAGAGAAATAGATTGAGACCTCTTAAAGCTACATACTTTTCACTCAGGCATTATAAATGGTCCATTCCTAAGAGACTAAAAGCATGGTAACCTAGGCATTTAAAAGACAACCAAATTCTTTGTAAATTTAATCCAGATTAAATTTTGAGGATAAAATAAAACCAAAACCCAACTGATAAAATATCCTGGTTCAGAGGTTATAAAACCTTTGATAATTCAATGAAAATTTACCCCAGGATTCAAGTGTTGCCACATTTCATGTGTAGTGGGCTCCCATCTTTATATATGTTAGTTTTCAGTAAATTGATATGCATGGTGTGTTGAGTTATACTCCACCTTTTCCCCTCTTTGTGAACTTTCTTTTGTTGCCTTTAAGGTCTATTATTCTAACTTCCTCACTGTATGCTTGGTGACTTTCTCATCTATACATTATTTTTATGTGTGTTATCATCTATACATTATTTTTACTCCCTTGTGTATTGTGGTTATATGATTATATTCTTAAAAATATGTTATTTCTACTTTGGAAAATGTGTTCAAACTTAAAACTATTGGGTGTGTGTATGTAAACGTGTATGTGTCTGTGTGCACTCACACGTGTGTGCACACGTCTCTCCGTGCGCATGTATGTGTCTCTGTGTGTGCACATGTGTGTGTGTCTGTGTACACATTTGTGTGCATGTTTTCATAGTCAGTCTCTCTTCTCCAATCAACCTTTTCTTCCTATTTTTCTCTACATTTGATTTATTCATTTTCTGGCTGGCTTTAATGATGCCTGTTTCCTCTTCATGGTTATTTTCAATATAGGAAACTGATAGCTTGGGATTTCTCAAGAATAACGTTGAAAACTTTATTCCCACTGTATTTCAACTTATTGATCAACTTAACATCATTAGTTTTTCCATAAGTTGAATTTGAAGCATACAGTATTTTTTAAAATAAACAATTTTCCAGTCAACCATATAGTCTATAACAGTAGGGATTATTGTGGGAATTGAAGAGGTTCAGTGGTAGGTAAATAAAAGATTGGACACTAATAAAAATTTTTTATTTGTATAAGGCATTTGATTAAAGGATCACTGTCTTTCTTTCGTACATGCCATGTTTCTCCTAATGGGACATAGAATTCCAATGGAAAGCACATTAGACAAAAATCAAAGGGACCTGTCTTCTATACCTAACTATATTCTGACTGACCATCTGCGTTTCAATGTGCTGGCTCTTTTGGCAATTTGAATTTTAGTGTCTCTACTTGGAAATGTAAAAATAAATAAACTATGTTTTAAGGTGAAATACTAAAAAGCTTAGAGAATTTTGAGATGACTAGGAGGAATAAAGAAAACATTTTTCTTACACTTGAGTAGCATCTATGAAAGCCTATCCATCATGATATTAAATTTATTTTTTAGTGATTACTTTATCTTAAATCAGTTCATAACAATCAAGAGTCTGAAATGATTTATTTAATAATAAAAATCTATTTTATATGGCATACTGTTAAAACGTTACATAAAATATTTAATCTTTAAAACATTAACCAATTAATGAAATATAAGCCACAAGTTTGTAGTGTAAAACATTACAGCCAAATTCACTTGTCTTTTAAATCTATGAGCTTTTAACTATCCTTCTAAAGAGTAAGGGTGAGATAAATTATTTCAGGAAGTGATCACCCTGTTTATTTTTTAATAGGATAAAATAGAAGAATGGAGATCAGTGATTGCCATAATTAATTGATTTTCATAACAAATACATAGCTAAAGGTAGATTCTTATACTTTAATTAATATTTTTAAGGAAGGAGTTTTTTTGAGTAATTTTTAACATTATACAAGAAATGCAATATCGTTATGTTTTAATTATTAAACTACCATAACATTAATTGGTATTTTCTCGTGGTCAGAGCAATATACTTAAAATGAGTATAATGGCTGTACTTAAAAAACCAAATGTTTATACAATGCCTGGTGAAAGCAGCAGGTATAATTATCAGATAACAGCACTCCTGGGTGTTTGAAGGCACATGGCTGCCTCTGGCCATGATATTCTCTTCAGGGGTGATATTAGGACATGATAACTATTACACCCCAATGGCCTATTATTACTTAAGCTTATTTATAACCCCTAAAATTGACTACTGAAACATCTTTGCTGTCACAAGCTGTAATATCATTACCTTAATACATACATTTTTTCTTGTTTAATTATATCAAACACTAAAGTTGTTAGGGGTTGTCACTATTAAGTAAATTTGACTGTGTTTGAAACTATGAATTTTAAAATATTGATCTGTATTATAATGATCTTTAAAAACCACTAATAATCATCTAGAATAAAAACAACTAAACAAAAGCAATATTTATTGTACATTATTTTATTATGGTATATATGGCTATTTAAAAGTGGGTAAGTAACAGACATTTAGCTGGATGAAATCAAGATTTGAATCATAGTCATATATATACCTGAAACTTTTCAAGAAACGGAATATCATCTGAAGGTCTCTTGCATATCCTCAGGTAGTAACATCTCACAAAGGGTAACAAATATCTTGGCTTCTGACACCATAGTTTAGCTTTGCTTTTTTTTTTTTAACTTAATATAAATGGAATCATCAATATTCTCTTTTTTGTATGGTCTCTTTTGTTGAAAATTAAGATGGTGCAATTCATTCTTCTTGTTCAATGTTTTAGTTTCTTCATATTGCATGTTGAACATTACATACGATCGCCTTGAATGAATACATTGTTATGTGTGCACCCAGTCTATTGCTGCAGGTATAGAAGGTTTGGACTTTTATAAACAGTGCTGGTATGGATAATCTTGGACATGTTTTTTGGTGAATATATGCGCTCATCTATTTTGGGTGCATATCCATGGGAGGGGTTGCTGGAGGACACAGCATCCATATGTTTAATTATAGCAGATATTGCCAATAGTTTTCACCAAGTTATGTTTATCAACTTACACTCCCATCATCAGTGTATATAAATTCTTTGTCTCCACATAACCTCCAAAGCTAGACTATTACTCTTCCTTCCATTTTAGCTATTCTTGCGGTAAATCCTTTCTGCATTTTTCTATTTGGTTGTTTGTCAATTTCTTTTTGATTAATATTTCTTTATATATTCTGAAGGTGATAACTTCACATACTGTATATTAAGAATCTCTTCTCCACTCTTTGGGATGCATTTTCATCCCCATAATAGTCTATTTTGAAAATAGAAATTTCTGACCAGAACATAATACAATTTTTTTTTTATTTCCATCATAAGAGTTGTTTCATTGTTGTTGCTATTTTGTTCTGTTTGGAAAATCTTTGTCTCATACACATTTATGTACACACTGCCCTTACTATTTACTCAAAAGCATTCAGATATCCAATTTTCATTTTAATTAATTTAAAATATTTCTATCATCTGTTTTTATATATTTTTGATCTACTTAATATTTACCCATTTATTATTTGTTTCCTGGGCAGTTGGGGATTTGAGCATTTTCTTGGTACCATGGTCATTTTTTTTAGTTTTTTATTTTAATTCCATATGATTAAGGTAAAAATTTGAGTAGGTGCAATTCTTTGAAATTTTTGAGGTTTGCTTTATGACTTAGCTTCATAAATTTAACTTTGACAAATGTTTCATGTTTAATCACAAAGGATCAGGGTGGAAGCACAATTGTGTGTGTGTGTGTGTGTGTACACATACACTAAGTGAAGTGAATTTTATTAATCATATTATTGTTACCTCCCATAACCTAACCGAATATTTAGCTGCTTTTTTTACTAACAGTTACTGAAATGGAGCAGTTAAATATTACACTCTATCGTGGGTTTTTGTATTTCTTCTTTTATTTCTTTTTGCAGCTTTTCTTCACGGTATATTTTAGTGATGCTCTGTTTGCTTACACATTTATTATTCCAATATCTTCCTATAAACTGTCCTCATTATTGTTATGAAATGTCCTTTATGTAGTAAATTTTGCCTCAAGGTCTACTTTGGTAGTGATACTGCTTCTATCAGCCTTCTTTTAATTACCATTAGCATATTATAACTTTATCAGTGTTTTTCCTTTCAACTTTTTGGTATTATTATGTTTGCTATGGCTTTTTGAAGGATTTTATATGTTTCCCATAATGACATTCTTAGAAATATTTCATGTATTTACAGCTAGAAAAATTATCGATATTTTTATTTTCATTCTTACTTTGTTTTAATATTAAATACATAGTGTAATTATTACATTTCCCTCTACAATCCTCCAAGCAAACATTCTAGTGTTGCATTTACTAGTTCCTCAATAATGCCAGAATCCTAGAGCACATTAATTCTAGTGAAATCTAGACTTTGAGTATGGTGATAACCTTTTTAGATACAATAGCAAAGGCGTGATCCATGAAAGAAAGAACTGATGAGCTGGGCTTCACCAAAATTATAAACTTTTGCCAAATGAAAGATAATGTCAAGGAAATTGTAAGGTAGGCCACAGACTTGGAGAAAATATTTGCAAAATTAACATCTGAAAAAGCACTCTTACCCAAAATATACAAAGAATGCCTAAACTCAACAATAAGCATCAAACTATCCTATTAGAAAATGGACCAAATGCTTTAACAGACACCTCCCCAAAGAAGATATACAGATAGCAAATAAGCATATGAAAAGATGCTCCATACCCTTTGTTGTCAGGGAAGTGCAAATTGAAACACCTATGATTACTACACAACTACCAAAATTGCTAAAATGCAGAACACTGACAATATTAAATGCTGACAGTGCTGTGGAGTTACAAGAACTTTCATTCATTGTTGGCAGGAATACAAAATGGTGCAAAGAGTTTGAAAGGCAGTTTGCCAGGTTCCTAAAAGTACTTGTGGGGCGCCTGGGTGGCTCGGTCAGTTAAGCATCTGACTCGGCTCAGGTCATGATCTCATGGTTTGTGAGCTCAAGCCCTGTGTCAGGCTCACTGCTGTTAGTACAGAGCCAGGTTGAGATCCTCTGTCCCCCTCTCTTTCTCTGTCCCCCCACTCTTGTGTGCTCTCTCTTTCAAAAATAAATGAACATTTAAAGAAAAAATCTCTAAACATACTCTTACCGTAGGATCAAGTAATCACACTACTTGATATTTATCAAAGGGAGTTGAAAACTTAAGTGCACACAAAAGCCTGTATACACAGATGTTTCTTGCAGCTTTACTAATAAGTGCAAAATTTGATACAATCAAGATGTGCTCCAGTAACTGAATGTATAAATAAGCTGAAGCATATCTAAATAATGAAATATTAATTAGTGATAAGAAGAAATTAACTATCAAGCCATGAAAAGACATGGAGAAAACTTAAATGCATATTACTAAATTTTTTTAAAAAGCCTGAAAAGGCTGCATAGCATATAATTCCAAATGTGTGACCTTCTGTGGAAAATATAAAACTGTGAAATCAACAAAAAGATTTGTGACAAGTGGAACTATTGAATTGCTATACTGTACACCTGAAACTAAGTTAACACTGTATGTTAACTAACTGGAATTAGACTAAAAACTTAAAATAATAAATGAATGAATGAATGAATGAATAAGATCTGTGGTAGCCAGGAGCTAAGGGAGAGGGAAGGATGGATAGGTGGAGCACACAGGACATTTAGGACACTGAAATTGCTTCATATGATAATATAATGCTGGCTATATATTTGCCTAAACCCTTAGGATTTATAACAACAAGACTGACCCCTGAATAAACCATGGACTTGGAGTAATAAAAAGATATGTTAATGTAGATTCATCCATTTAACAAAAACTCTGGTAGGGCAAGTTAATAGTGGAAGAGTCTGTGACTCTGTGTGGGAGGGGTTTTGTGCAAAATCTCTTTACTTTCCACTCAACTTTGCTGTGAATGGAAAAGTGTTATAAAAATCAAGGCCTATAGAGGCACCTGAGTGGCTTAGTTGGTTAGGCATCTGACTCATGATTTCAGCTCAGGTCATGATCTCACAGTTCCTGGTATCGTGCATGTGCTCTCTCTCTCCCTCTCTCTCAAAAAACTTAAACATTTAAAAAAAATCAAAGTCAAGGGGCATCTGGGTGGCTCAGTCTGTTAAGCGTCTGACTTCAGCTCAAGTCATAATCTCCCGGTTCGTGGATTCGAGCCCTACCTCAGGCTCTGTGCTGACAGCTCAGAGCCTGGAGCCTGCTTTGGATTCTGTGTCTCCCTCTCTTTCTGTCCCTCTCCTGCTTGTGCTCTGTTTCTCTCTCAAAAGTAAAATAAAACATTTAAGATAAAGACCAGGAACAAGTCAAGGATGTGCTCTACTGCCAGTTCTGCTGAACATAGTACCAAAGTGCTAGCAATTAGGCAGGAAAAAAAACCAGAATGCATCCAAATCAGAAAGGAAGTTTTTTCAGATCTTTATATATTTTGGGTATAACCCTTTGGTGTTGTTTGAAAGTATCAACTCACTAAATTGTATACCTGAAACTAATATTACATTGTAGGTTAACTACCTGGAATTTAAATAAAACTTTAAAAATATATAAAACATAAAAATGTTATAAGTGAAAAAAAGGAAAGAAGTAAAATTATCTGTTTGTGGATGACATGATAGTATATGTCCAATACAGTAAAAGGTCCACAAAATGGCTCTCAGAGCTAATAAATTCAGTAAAATTACAGGATATAAAAATCAATGTACAAAATCAGTTCATTTCTATGGAATGACAGTGAACTATCCAAAAAGGAAATAAGAAAATAATCCCATCTCCAATTGCATCAAAAAAGAATAAAATGCAAATAAACTTAACTAAGGAAGTCATAGACTATATGAAAGAAATTTTAAAAGGCACAAAACGTGGGAAGATCTACCATGTTCATAATTTGGAAGACTTAATATTGTTTAAATGTCTGTACTACCCAAAGTGATCTCCAGATTCAAAGCAATGCCAATGAAAATCACAATAGTATTTTTTGCAAAAATCTAAACCTCAATTGCAAACTTCATATGGAACCACAAAGGACCCCAGGTATTCAAAATGATCTTGGGAAATAAAAACAAAGTTGTACGCATCACACCTCCTAATTTCAAAATATATTTACAAGCCGACACTAATTAAGACAGCATTATATTGGCATAAAAACATATACAGACACGTGGAATAGAGAGCCCAGAAGTCATAATTATGCCCATATACAGTCAGCTGATCTTGACAAGTGTGACAGGAATACACAATTGGGAAAGGATAGTCTCTTCTCCATGGGCTCCAAGTGACCCTCCAAATTCTTGCTCTCCATGCCAAGAATTCAAGGCTCTTTCTGCCTACTACCCTGACCATTTCTCAGGGCTGTGATTGCATGGAAGAGCTTTGAGAGATGACGTGACATCTCCTATTGGACAAAGAGAAGGCTTATTTGCACTCACAATAAAAGCAGGACAGTCCCTAAACTCAGTGCTCCTCTTCTGTACTTCAAGCCACTGTTTCTGTTGGTGTTCACGCAGGCCCATCTGTATTGTACCAATGAACAGCAATATTATGCCAACCTTCTGGTTACTGCTTTTGCTATGCATAGCAGAGTTCCTTGTTTCTGATCCAAGTGCCCTATGTATTTTGGTTAGCATCAGTGAAATAGTAACTGTCTAGCATTTTGTCCTGTAAATAAAGTAGAATCTCAGACTCCTCACCACTCCTGGCACAGAAATGGAAGTTAAGACTTTGGATCTTCTAATCCAGTCCAGCTGAGGGCTTATCTCAGCTCATCCACATGGGTCAGGAATACCCAACTTACTATCTTCCTGGTAGTTTGTTAATCAACAAAAATAAATTAAATAATCATAATGATATACTTAAAACCACAAACTGGCACAACTACACTCCTACTGGAATGACTAAAATGAAAAAGACAAAACATAAAATATTGAATGACCAGAACGCTCACACACCGCTGGTGGAAGATATATATATAATCACTTTGAAAATTTTGTTTGGCATTATCTTCTAGAGCTGAACATATGCATATCTATAACTCAGCATTTCTGGTCCTAGTTTAATCCCTAACAGAGTATGTATATATGTTAAGCAAAAGACATGTAAAATTGTTTATGTAAGCACTATCAGTAATAACCAAAAATTAAAATACTGAAAAATAGTAGAATGGATCCATATAATTTAAGCTGTTGTCCAGAATGCTGTATTTCCTTTTATTTTAAACTGTTTTCTCAATTTTCCCCCTCCAGATTTTACAGCTTCTTTTCCTTCTACACCTTTCTTGACAAACAGTTTTGTCGAAATATAATTCATATGCCACAAATATCATGCATTTAAAGTGTACAATTCAATGGTTCTCGTATATTTATAGAGTGTGCAATCATCAGTCAAATCTAACTTCAAAATGTTGTCATCACCCAGAAAGAAACCCCAGATGCATTATCAATGACTTTCCATCCCTCCTACATGCCAGCCACAGTAAACCACTAATATGTTTTATTTCTCAATAGATTTGTTTTTTTCTGAACATTTCAATTTAATGCAGTAATAAAATATGTAGTATTTTGTGACTGGCTTTTTTAATTAGCATTATGATTTTTGAGGTTCTTTCATATATCAGCATCTCATTACTTTTTTTGGTGAATAATTTTCCATTGTGTAGATATATATTGATAGACACTTATGTCATTTCCAAGTTTTAATGAATAATGCTACTACGGATACTCCATTTAGTATCTAAAAAATCACTGTCTAACCCAAACTCATGAAGAGAAAATCATTGCCTAATTCAAGGTCACAATGATTAACTCCTAAATTTACTTCTAAGTGTTTTCTTCTTTTTAATTTTGTATTAAGTATCTATCCTGAGCAGTCACTGGGCTAAGACCTCTTTCTGTTTTAAAATTTTTGTCTATCTACTCAGATGAATCTGGGGACTAGTCAGTTACCATAAACAAAAACATTGCAAAATCACACTTTCTAGAAAGAGAATGTTAGGTAGCACTTGAAAGTTTCAATTTAGTATGATTACAATGACCATTTTTTTTTACATTAAAACAAAACCATAGCTATTAAACACATAGACGTTAAACGAGGTAATTAGTACTTGTAGGTCCTGTAATGCAAAAAGTATTAAAATTCATAAAATATGAATAATTCTGAAAAGTTTAATTTAAAAGATCCTTCTTCTGACTTTTACTGTTTGATAATGTGTTTAAATGTTATTATTCCTTATAAGTAAGGCAAGTCTCTTTTCCTATGAAACAGGATACAAACATTAGCTTCTGTGTTGATTGACCTTGAGCAATGTTTATTTTTTTTCCAACTACCATGCCACCAAAACCCCCAATGCATCCACATTTCCACAATGTTTAGTCTCAGCGAATTCAATGCAGCTAGGGATCTGCTATTTTAAAAGGGGACAGAATTAAACTCACCTTCTATTTCTCCATTTAAGACTGGGAAAATACCAAATCAGACTTAGTGTATCTCAGCTTTTACCTGACACATAATCAGCATATGGTTTACCTGCTTCCAGACCTGTTTCTTGCTTCATTGTCAGATCTACTCAAGCTTTCAATGCAATGGCTGAAATCTACCACCTACTGAACATTTACCTAACAAAGAAGATCATGCTTTCTCTTCTCTTTACAAACAAAAAAATGTATTCTGAACATTTAAAGTGGAAATAACAGAGGGGCATCTGGGTGGCTCAGTTGGTTAAGCATCTGATTTCGGCTCAGGTCATGATCTCATGGTCCGTGAGTTCGGTCCCCGCACCCGGCTCTATGCTGACAGCTGAGTCTGGAGCCTGCTTCGGATTCTGTGTCTCCCTCCCTCTCTGCCCCTCCCCAACTCATCCTTGGTCTCTCTCTCTCTCTCTCTCTCTCTCTCTCTCAAAAATAAACATTAAAAAAATTTAAAGTGGAAATAACAGAAAACTAGAACACTATCAAATGCAATTTACTACAATTGATTTTTCTCACCATTAATATAACTTACAATCTTTATAATTTATGAAACTTGCAAAGTGGTGGATATTAGGAAGGTATATTTTGAAAAATGATTATCATCGATATATATTATGGATTTCTGAGGACACATCGAGGGTAGTCCTTCAGCATCCAGTATTGCTCTTCTCTTTTAGGTCTGTCACAGTGACACAGCAGATGTTCAACTTACTTTAAAAGATAGCCCAGAGTCAGAAAAGTAAAGGAAATGTCTGAACAGATGCTTTTGAAAACCCACACGTCTACAATATATCTGCTTCAGTGAAAAACATTCCTGGTGCATGTTACTTGAACTGACTCCACTGTATGGGACATCAACCTTAAATTATATACTGCTTCAAATTCTGCTAGTAAATGTTGTTAATATAGATTAATATTAACATTTTTGGCAACAGTGATGTTAATCTACATATATAGGCTCAAAAACATTTTTTTTACTGATATAAATGTCACTTTTCAAATTAATTCTGTCAAGGAAAAACTTCTGGCAGGTCCTTACAAGTGCCTTCTCTTTGTCTTCTCTTTTGCAAAAGAGAGAGAGGGAGAGAGAGAGAGAGAGAGATACTTAAAGTTTATAAAAAGAAATTTGAAAGGAAAAAAATAATATTGAAAATGTCTTTTTTTAGCAGGGCAAAAAGCATGTGGGCAGAATTCCTGAGAGTGCTATTAAGCAAATATACATAAGTTCTGCATGTCTAGTTGTCCTATGGAGATTTCCTTATATCTTTCATATACTATCATGACAAGAAAGATTTTATTAAACTGTCTTATTTTGTTCAAATTCATAACATCTGTCATTGAACATAATTCACATAAGTTCCGTGAATTTAATATGATAAATTTTATTCATTAATAGTAAAAATCAATCTTTGGTTAACAAGAAAGAATACAAACACTTTCTTCTCTAACCCATAAGACATTTCTAAAGTTGATTTTATGTTGAAGGACAAATTAGATTATTCCACTACATACTTCTATTAAAAACCTTCTAATTAAAAAACTTCTGGTTTCCCTTTCCCCTTCTCTTTAAAAACCGTATTTGAAAAACCCAATAATTTTCTAAGAATATGTTAAAACTATACCTGTATGTCTGTATTCTTATCAAAAAATTTAGCAAATATTATTTTAATAGTTAATTTTACAGAATTTATTATTATCATCATTATTACTAATTCCCAGGAATGAATGTTTCATTGGGAACATTTTTGGAAGTTTCAAATATTTTATTGCCAGTATTAATTTTGAATTTAGAAAGCCACCCCAAGGTTATAGAAAGAAATGTTTTCTAACTCCATGGAATAGAATAAAGTTAATATTTTGGGGATTCCGTTATTGAAAATATAAATGTCTGTCAGTGTCTTTTCTCATTCTTTCCCTTAATCATTTCACATATGTTTTAAAAATATCTAAAATAGTATGTAGACTGACATATGAAGAAAGAGAATATCCTTAGATTCTTGGATGTAAAATGTCCTTAGATTCTTGGAAATGAATTCAATAACAAGCAAAGGACAGGAAGAGTTGGAATCCATGTATTGGGAGGATTGTAGCATTTTATGATTTTCTGGAAAAAGACTTGAAGGTTGTAAAATTAAAAATAATATAATGGGCTGCCTGGGTGGCTCAGTCAGTGAAGCTTCCGACTTCGGCTCAGGTCATGATCTCTCCATCTGGGAGCCCTGCGTTGGGCTCTGTGCTGACAGCTCAGAGCCTGGAGTCTGCCTCAGATTCTGTGTCTCCCTCTCTCTCTGCCTCTCCCCCGCTCACACTCTGTCTCTCTCTCAAAATAATAAATAAACTCTAAAAAAAGTAATATAAGAAATACTCTCAAACCAACTTCATCAATAGCAATATGTATGTATATAGATGTATATGTGTATTTGTATGTATATGTATGTGTGTATATCCATGAACTTCCATTTTAGAAACATAAAATTTGATATATGTTTGCTTTCTAACCAGAAATGTGGCTAAAATTGTATATTAATCATCACTCTAGCTAAAAAGCTTCAGAATGAAATAAGTAAGGATATCAAAATCCGTAGACCTACATGCTAATTGAGACACTATAAACTAGGGAAATTCTCAGGTATTTCAAGGATGAATATAACAAAACAGGTGTGCAACAAAATTGGGCGACAAGAAGCATGTGAAACCATAAATAGGAAAATGATTGTCCTTCAAACTCTGTGAAAAGGACACTGGTGAAAAATATTTACAATAGGGAATATTAAACTAATTTGCTTAATTAAAGAAAAATTTGAATAAAAGGCCACTGGTGAAAAATATTTACAATAGGGAATATTAAACTAATTTGCTTAATTAAAGCAAAATTTGAATATATAAGTTGAGACGTTTATCTGTATTTTCTCCAACTTCCTGATCCATCTGAAGTCAGTTGTAATATGATGTCATACATTCGATAGTCTTTAAGTAATAACCTATTATATACTAATCAATTTGTAGTATCTAATTTATCAGATACAAGGTATAATTAATAAAGTATAATAAAGTTAGAGATTTAATTTTTCTTATCCATATGTCAATACTGCCTATATACAACACCGATTTAGAGGATTTAAAACTTTCTGGGTAGAGAATTTGAAAAAAGTAATCCATAGTAAAACATAGAGATATGTTTTAAGAAGTTTTATCATTATATCCTTTAAATTAAATTAAAGAATTTTTTTTTGTTTTAAAGTAAAGCATTTTCCAGAAACAAAATGAAACTATAATATTCAATAAGGTTCATATAGGGGTCCATTTAATCCAGGAGTTGGAAAATTTCAAACACTGGGTACTCATATTTTACACTGTTGGCAAATTATGGCCTGTTGAAATTAAGATTTCATAACTTTATCCCTCTCATTTTATTCCAGAATCTAGTCCTGTAGAAATAATCAGTGTTACAGACTATAACTTATTTTTTCTGAAGATAAAATATGTATCATTTTATGGTTTGATCAGGGGAGCAAGACTCCTATGAATGACATGGTGTTAGAGATTTCTTATAGGG
The DNA here is from genome assembly GCA_028646485.1 of Cryptoprocta ferox. NCBI lineage: Eukaryota > Metazoa > Chordata > Mammalia > Carnivora > Eupleridae > Cryptoprocta > Cryptoprocta ferox. The sequence goes on along the minus strand of CM053567.1, from coordinate 9,068,362 downwards.
ATTTGACCTTGACCACTTGTGTGGGAGCTGGTGAACAATCTATGGGAGACTGTTGCCTCTGTGTCTGGTGGCGAATTTAGAGTCACACTTGTGGTAAGGGTCTACAGTTAGTAAGAAAAACTGGTCATGAAATCTGGCTGGCCAGGACACAATGGAACCTATGAGAGCCAGAACCCTTGAGGACAGTTTTGGAGGTGACACATCATCACATGCAACCTGAATGTATGGAGTCACGTGCTTGACCACCCCACCATGAGATGATGAGCATACCTGATCCAGGATGCAGAGAGGTCCAAAAGCTCATTATGAGGGTTTTGGTTTTAGGGCCACTCCTGGTACAATCTTCTTTTGGGTTCTTTAGAAAATAGAACAAGAGAAAAATCCATGTTGTATGTCTTTGAATAGGATCCTAGTTCACCAAAGGAGAGAGAAAAGAAAGTGTGTCAGGAAAAAAAGGGAAAGTAAATTCAACGAGGTGTATTATTAAACTAGTCACAGCCTCTCAAAATATTGGTAGTTGCTGGGATACTTAAAGAGGCCTTATAGAACCACTACCTCTTCCAATCGGCTGTAAAGGGGAAGAAGTGAATTTCATTCTGGATTCTCCCTGGTCCCTTTCCTTCACTGAGAAAGTTCACTCCATCATGCATTAACTTTACTTCTCTTCTATATTGAATTATAAGACACCTCTGGGCCATTTCTGGGGTAAAGAAAAAACAGTGTTGTGATCACATTGGACCTTTATGGACCTGAATGTTAGTTCTGTCTAGGTTTCAAAATGGGCGCAAAAGAGGCTGAGCCAAAATCCAGCCTTTATCCTATGGAAGAGGCCAAAATAGCTAGCAGTGTTAAATAGGAAACCATATAATCAGTCTTCTAAATGTAGGCACTTCTGAGATTGAAAGGAGTTACTATTAATTACACTAAGCACAATAATTATACTATGCACAGGTGTAAACTGGGACTCTCCTGGTCAGACTGGGACACATGGTCATCCTTGGAAGGTGATGTAACACCCTTGGTAGTGGGTCTCTTATTAAAAACAGTCGCTAACACATGAAAGTAGGGGGAGCCAACTGAATCTCAAGTGTCTAGTATGGGCTTTTCACACACTGTGCAGTAGATACTACGACTATCTATGTCTACAGGTAAGGACACCGAGTTACAGTCTATTGTATGTGATGGAATTTGTTGGAAGCACAATAAAAATAACCATCTTTATCTTATTTCAAAATCAATTGGTAAGAGTAAACAAGTAAGTAGATAAAGAATACGAATATAACTTACATTGATCAAAGATAATACTTAAGAATTTGGTTTATACAAAAAAAGAATTTGACTTATCCATAGAATACTCTTATATTTTAGATATCAGAATAAGATTCAACTGTCTAGGTACAAGATCCATAGGGCCAGAGCCTTATCACTAATCTGGTAGCATGTTAGAGAGTAATTGAAGCAAATGTTCTGTTTGTTTGTTTGTTTGTTTGTTTCTGTTAGAGGTGATCCCCAAGGAGAATGGTGGATCGATAAAGTAATCTAGCCAATCTCTTCATCCCAAAGCTACTAATGAGACAAAAGAGGAGTATACGAACATCCTGCTAAGGTCCAAGAGTGTTAGCTGTTAAAGCTCCCTATTACATAGAAGCAAAGATTAGGAATGAGATCCTCTAAGAAGAGAAGTTAAAATCATTTAACGAAATTATTCTATATATATGCTTATATATATTATTTTTATGATATCTTTGCCATATCAGATTTTCAACAATTTTCTTATTTTACTTAGTCATATTTTTATTACACTTTATTGCTTCTTGGTTTTCTTTCTTACTTAAAATGTGTTTTTATCCAATGATTAAAGATAAACTCAAATAGTTTACTTAGTACTTATGTTTATGAGTTAATCAATATGGAATTCATTTTGGTGTAAAGATTAAATGAGTGATCCAATGCTTTGTGAGAAGAGCTGGCTACGTGTCCAAATACCATTTGGTGAATAATTCATCTCTTTTCAGTAAATTAAAGTATGTCTTTATCATTTACTAAATACTCACAAATAGCTCTATTTATGGACTCATATTTTATTTCTACTCTATTTACCAAATTCCTGCAATGATAATCATAATTCTTAACAATGACAATATATTTAATCATTTGGTCTATCCTACAATGAAAATAAATATTGTTTAATTTCTATACCAATACCACTACTCACAGCAAGTATATAAAATAAGGTACATAAAACAAGTATATAAAACAGTCACTCACACTACATCCTTCTGTCATAACCCTTAAACCAACAAGTGCAACAGCCAGTTGATCTTATGCCTTGACTTCTGTCTATACACCACACCAATTATCTTTGTGATTATTTTTATCTTTAGAATAAATATCCCTTTGATAGTTGTGTTTTAAAGTTACTTAAATTAATTCTATGTGTAGTTATGTTAAGAATTTGATATGGAGTTAGATTTTGCTTCTATTTTAAAGATTCACTGCAAAGTTTTTACCCTCATTTAATATTTATCGTACATTTTAGAATATGAATTTTTTGTACAGGAACACCATTAACATATGTTAAATGAAAATTGTCTTCTACTTAATTTTTTTCAATTTTCAGCTACCTTCTTCATAAGCATTTTTAAATTTTTGATTTATACTTTCTATGTCTTTTACTCTTTCTTTGCAAAAGCGAAGAAATACATTTAAATATGTTTAATTGCTTATAGTGTTCTGCACCTTGCTATGTTTTCACTTGACCAGCTGATTATGCTGGTCTAAGTCTTTCTTATTCCTTTTCACTGCTGCACAGAATCCCCTTGTGTGGATCTGAACCAAGTGCCTTCCATGCGTGAGTATCCAGGTCTTCCCATTGCCATTACAAATTCTGCCTCTATAAATATATTTTTTATTTCTTGCAAAAATTTCAAAAGATATTTTTGGACAAAGTCTAGAAGTGGGTTATCCAGTTCCAAGGGTAGATGTCTATGTAGCTACATTGGATGGTGTCCATTTGCATTCCTGTAAGGAGTTCATGAGAGAACCTCATTCCTCACAGCCTTGCCTCTTCAGCTTGGTGTGAAATCTTAAACATGTTTAGAATATACTTGGTGAAAAATTTTATGTTAATGTATATTTTGCATTTTTCTTATCATGTGTAAAATCGTGTTAAAAGCCATTTAGTGAACTGTATGTTCATGTTCTTTACCACTTTTCTATGTTTTTGCTCATGCTTTTGAAAATAATTTTATGTTAGTATGTTTTGTTTTGTTTTTGACTAATTATATCTCATGTTGCTATTGACTGGAATCATGTAAATTTTTAGGTATTTGGTTTTTTTCTCTGGAAGCTTTACAAATGTGGTAATGTTCTTACATTCAACTAAAATTTGTCAGGCTATGTGATTTTCCTTAGGTCTCGTTTGGCACTTTATTAGCCTTTTAAATGGAAACTTAATCTCTCTCTCTAATTCTGGACACTTCATCACCCTATTTCAAGTACCTCCTCATCTACATTTGTGATATTTTTCCTTCAACACTTCTGTTCTCTGATTACATTTATTTTATATTACCTTTCTCTTTATCCCCTCCAGCTGGTTTCAAAAGTGTTCCTCTCCATCGTTTTCCATTTTGCCATATTTTCTGCAGAATTCAGTCCACTGTTTTTCCTCATCTATTTCATCTTTCACATCAAAAATTAGATTTTCTTGTTAATATTTCCTTAAATTATCTGTATGCCTTCTTGTTTTTTTTTCATCGTATTAATTTTTTTAATACGTATTAAAATACGTATTAAAATTAATACGTATTAAAAAAAATAAAAAAAATAATCGTATTTTTACTTACTTTCCGAATATATTTATCCTGCTTATTGTAATTGTCTGGTGCACACATTTTAATAATTCTGCTTTCAGTGGTACACCCCATTGCGGTTCATTTTCTATCTTTAGAGGGTTTGTCTTTTGCAGGCAGTGGTCTGATTATAGCCCATATGCTCTTGCTCTCCTAGGCCAGGCATCTATCTTTTCTAAGTATGTTCCTGGGGCGATCTGATACTAGAGCTACCATTTACATTGAGCTTAAAGGTAAAGTGTGTTTAAGAGGAAACATGGAAAGGAACCCCCCAAAAAACTATATTCCAGGTACAGAGAAGATTACTAATATCTCCCTGTACAGCCATCTCATTTATGTCCTTGAGCCTTGGGATCACCTTGAAACTCTCTAGGAGAAGAGCTGTCTCAGAAAGGTAGAGAAATAAATGCCTTTTCAAGAACATTTCTCCCTGTTTTCTTGACCCTAACTTGGGTTGTCTACACCCCTGTCTGTGAAACATTAGCACCATGACCTGGACTCTTGTCATACATCCCTTCCGCACTGAGAAGAGCAAGAGCAGAACCTAAAAAGCTTTGTCTTGCCTGTCTTTCACTTCCTAGAACACAGGCTGCCCACCCCCCACATCATCCTGAGGCAATAGGACACTTAGTCCCAAAGCAAGATTCTCTTTTTGTTTACTTTCAGAATTCAAGATTTCCTATTGTTCTGTCTTTTCTTCAGGTTGATTTTCGGAGTAGAAAGACTGTAGCTCATGCTAGTTCATCTTTTTTAAAGAAATAGAAACCACTTCTTCCTTATATTTTTGCTTCCTGGCTCGTTGTTATTTCTGAATACTATCCAGATTGTACCCTTTCTTTAAGGTTACATAATTTCTAAACCTCACCTGCTATATCTCAACCCCACCCCCATGTGTGAGACCCTGACATAGTGATTATCTACATCAGTGGTATTAAAAACTAAGGGATCATTGATACACCCTGAGAAGTATTAAGTGCAAACCCTCAGATATTAGTCCCAGATGCATTTCAATCAGAATGTCTGGGGTCACAGTTTAGAGCCGGTATGTTCAAACTCCCCAGGTGCTTCTGATGATCGGCTCCACCTGCTAACCACTTATGTAAACCATATAATTGAGCAGTTAATTTACCACTCTGGTTCCTGCATACATTTCTTTTTACTAGAAACCAAATTATTACCAATTTGCCAGAAAGGACTGTGATTGTATGACACCAAAACACATGTAGAAACACTCAATCACACACACACACAACATGATTAATATAAGATGTATATGCTGAAAAAATATTAATGTCATGGATCAAGTCTATTATAGAATCTTCTGCTTTGCTTCCTGTTTTTCAATCCTGAGCATTCAGTGATGGGTTGTGCTGATTAAATCACTACAGTCTGAATTCCATACTCTTTAATTCTTGCATTTAGTCCACAAATATTTAGTACTTACTATATGCTAGACATTGTTTTAGGTGCTAGGATATAATAGTGAACAATATAAGGCATTACTCCCAGAAGCATATAATGTATAGGAAGGGAGATGTGCAATAAACTAACAAATTAAACTATATTGTGTAGTAATAAAAGCTAGTATTATTATTAGAGAAAATTATTATTATTAGAGAGTTTGGGGTCTATTTTAGCCAGGGCTGTTAAGGGAAGATTTTATAAGGAACCTAAGAAATGAGGGCTGCATTCATGCATGTAAGCAGTTAAGAGCAGGAAGAGTGAATGTCCCTACAAGTCCTTTCTCTGTTCAGGGAACAGCAGGGAGACCAGCATAGCTTGCAAGAGTGGGGATCAGGAAAAATGTTAGAATGTGTGTTTGCAGATCATGCAGACCACATTCATTCCTTTCACATAATGACCCACATGGAGATGGCGGCACGCTAGAATATCTGCATGGCGTACCTGCCTTCATCTGGCCCAGGATCCATGCTGATTCCTGAGAACCAGGAGGGGAGGTCCGTATCTGAATATTTATGACACCAACTCCTGACACCGGGTTGGGAAGCTCCGTGCTAGTTCCTTGTAGCTTTGGAAAAGTCCAGGGATTTGTTCTGATGAGAAGGGGAGATACTGGATAGCTTGGTGTTTACAATATTAATTGAAAATTTCTCGCCAAGGTTACCAAGAATCTCATCACTCCAGAGCATGTGATTCTTTGAATTCTTCCTTTCCTCACTTCTCCACATTTCATACTACTGTTGACCAACCTCTGTTTTATTAAAGCTTTATTCTCCTATGGAAATATTCTCTCTTGTTCCTCCTCTACATGCTCATGGTTTTGATCTCTGCTTTTTTAATTTTTTTTTTTTTTGCTACCCTGTCTTATTGCTCCACAGGGCTCTGTCTTTAGAGTTCTATTCTCATACTACTATCGCCCTGAGACACTATATCCAGACATATGACTTCAAATACACAGACACACTAAGGATTGTTTCACTTTTATCTCCAAGCCAGACCTCCCTCCTGAGGTTAAAAAAAATTCTGTACAGAAATTTTATTTAAAAATAAAATATTCACCTTAAGATCTTTGGGTTCAGGCTAAAATAACAACCCTTTGCAGCAAAAACAGAACTCCTCTTCATATTTTCTGTATTTATGAATTGAACCTTTGGCTGTTTTCATGCCACAAACATCTATCACTAGCCCCAATCTCATAATCCTTCATACAAATCAATGACTATGCTGTCTTGTCCTATTTAACCTATACAATATTCCCCATAAGTACCATCTTCTATGTACCTATGTTGTTGCAGCCATGTTGAACTCATTGTGATTCTTTTTATAAAACTTGTTCCAAAACAAAGAATTCATAAAAGATGAACATTAAGTGTCTTAAACTTCATATGTGGAAGGAGACATGGGTGGGGGAGGAGGAAGAGGAAGGAGTGAAACACCATTTCTCCCTCCATTGCATTTACTGGTGAACATGAAAAAGGATTTGGAGTCTGTTTTTCTTTCAATCTTAGGTGCCAAATACTTTCCACTATGTAAATGTGTTTTCATTGAACATCTTCTTTGTCTATGACAATATGTGTTTTTCATGCAGTATGGACCTTGACATAAAGCTCCCTACTTACATTGACCCTAAGCAGAAAAAACAAACAAATTCAAACTCTCTATTAGCACAGGGAGACAACATAGCTATTGATAACTGATTTAACTATTTTTCAACCTAAAAAATGATAGTTCAAAATTGTCAAAAAGATGAGTTTATTAGGAATAGCTGAGGAATTGCAGTCAGGAACACACAAACTATAGGAAGCTTCAGGTGCACCTGTTGAGGGTTTGCGGTCAGCTGTATCTATGGGCAGGAGGTATAAAGGCGGAAGAGTTCAGCTGGGAGCCTTAAAATCAAAACCAGATGGAGACCAACTTTGAAAATTCCCCAAGCAGACGCAACCAGTCCAGTCATACAAATAAAGCTTAATTCAGCGTAGTTTGTGAGATCAACCACCCTGGGTCATTTCTTACTCATGCCTCTGGAAGGCATAAGCAAAATTTCCCAAGGTTGATATGAGGTAACCCCAGATAAAGTCACTATTGTTTAAGAAAATTCTTACATTGTCAGATTTCCATGAATCAGGCATTTGTGGGAAATCAGTTTCTTTTAGTCCTTAAGTTTTGTTACCCTGAGGGCACATGTGTGAGATTTTCCATTATATATCTCCTGGGTCCATGTTCCTAAAATTCTCTCAGGGACTTAATCATTGTTTACTAAACATGTGATAGTGGTGGGCATCATTATAGGCCCTAGAAATGTGGTAGTGAATAACCACATAAAATTTCAATTAGCAGAAGCTTTTATTTTGTATTTATAGAGGTAATATGTTGATTTTAAAATTTTTTAATGTTTATTTTTGAGAGAGAGAGAGAGTCAGGGAAGGACAGAGAGAGAGGGAGGCGCAGAATCCAAAGCAGGCTCTAGGCACTGAGCTGTCAGCACGGAGCCCGATATGGGGCTTGAACTCATAGAGATCATGACCTCAGCTGAAGTTGGAGACAACCCACTGAGCCACCCAGGGGCCCAGAGATTTTTAATGTGTCATATTTCTAATTATTTTTTTCTGGAAACCACTGACTCTATGTTATTTATACCTTAGGTTGTAAATTTAGAATCAGCCCCTTTGTTTAAATGAGTCAATTGCAACCCACTCACCATGCTTCCTGCCCCACCTCTAACTGGATCCCCTCTCAATCCATCAACGCTTCAAATGAATGTCAAAATCTAATTTTAACAAATCATATATCACCTTCCTCATTTTCTCTGAGACTCCTCATTTGTTCTGAAAACAAAATTCAGACTTCTTATTGCTTGCAGCCTTAGGTTTCCTGCTTTATTTCTTGCTTGTCTCTGCTGTGCAGTTCAATCTCTGGAATCACTGACTTGCTGCTAGCCTTCCCTCCCGCCCCCATCTCATGGTGATCTTTCAGGATTAGGTATTTTCACATTCCAGCCACTTGCCTGAGATCCTCTACCCTGAGAGTCTTCCTGACAAAACACTACCCAGATTTTCACTCAAATATTTTCTTCTCTTTTCTGTCACCTACTTGCGTTCCCACTTCTCCAATAAGGTATAGAAGCTGCTTGTATATGTGTGTGTGTGTGTGTGTGTGTGTGTGTGTGTGTGTGTTCTTAGACTATTTAGTACAGTCCTCCAGTAAAACCTGTCATTTTATTTTATAATTTTTAGCATGTATTCTCCTCCATAGGCTATTAGATTTTTTGAGATTTAATTTTTTTTTAGAGCAGTTGTAAGTTCACAACAAAATAGAACAGAAGGGAAAGAGATTTCCCATATATCCCCTGACCCCTCTTGTGCATAACCTCCTGCATTATCAACATCCCCTACCAGAGCTGGGCATGTGTTACAATTAATGAAACTAACTACGTTGACGCCTTATCACCCAGGGTCCACAAGTTACATTACAGCTCACTCTTGGTGTTGTGTATTCGGTGGGTTTGGACAAATGTATAGTGACATGTGCGCACCATTACAGTATCATACCAGATATTCAGAGTATGTTCCCTGCTCTGAAAATCCTCTGTGCTCAACATAGTCATTCCTCGTCCCTCAACCGGGTCAAACCCTAGTCTTTTCCTGTCTCTGTAGTTTTGTATTAGTTTTGTTTTGAAAACAAATACCTATATTTTCATATTCTTGTACTTCTGCCATCAAGCTCAGTCCCTGGCATATAATGATATATAAATGCATTCCATAAATGAATGCATGCTGGAATCTAAAGTATGTATTGATATATCCATAGGTATTGATATTAATGAAAGAACACAATTTCTCTTTTTGTAAGTTCAGGAATGCAAAATTGTACCTAACCTATGCTTGAATTTATGACTAGTAGAACAGCTGATAAGAAAGCAGAAACAAGAAAATAATATATTTTTAAATGAACTATGAAGGGAGAAGAGTAGAAACATACAGAGAGAATAAAAGGTAAGAGAAGGAAAAAAAAAGAAAAGAGAAAGAAGGAATACAGGCATAGAGAAAATAGATTAGTTTGGTCAAAGGTAAAACTTAACCATGTCACACTACTTGCCCAACACAGTAGGTCTTTCCATTCTACAAACTTTGTGAACTGATAGATTTTCATTTATTTTATGGGCATGCTGGATAATAAAAATATAGAATGTATTTCTTCGTGAGGGTGCCGAATATTTGATACTCTATTTTCTTTTTTTTTTTTTTAAGTCTTAGCACCTTAGAAGGTCACTGTCATTTTATTTTATTTTATTTTATTTTAAACTTTATAGTTTATTGTCAGGTTGGTTTCCATATAACACCCAGTGCTCTTCCCCACAAGTGACCTCCACCAAAAGCATCTTTCCATTTCTGACATTAAGTAGAAGAATTATGCAAAACTCTGCTCAATTATATCTTATAACTCTGATATAGACAACAATTATTGATGTTTTATAAGGTATCAAGTAGTCTAAAAAAACCACTTCAGTGTACATGTACACTAATGAGTAAATGCTCTGTACATGAATCCTGATAAGATTGTTAAGGACACAATATTAACTCCATTTTACAGACAAAGAAATGGGCACAGAAGATGCTAATTTGCATGATGTTGGTCAGCAGATGTGCTGCACCTAGTTCAGATCATCTCTGGGTAGGGTCACTGCATTTCAATTCCATGGCATCACCTCTTGGCCTAAAAATTAGCTCATTCAAACATCTCCACACATTGGTTCAAATGAACATGTCATATATGTAAGTCATTTCTTACTCAGAATTTCCCAACACGTGTAGCCGGGAAGTGGATTCTCAGAAGGCATTACACGAATTTGTTGTGTAAAAGCTAACTGTCTAAATTGAGGATGGACATGATACTACATTTAACAATGCATAATTTAATTACCTACAAGCAGATCGCATTTGAGTCCAAAGTGCGGATTATTTCTGTGTGAACAAACATTTAAACGCAATGAAAAATTGGAAACGATGATGGGAAACATCATTTACTTTTTGTATTTATAATTTCCTTATATGTAGTTTATTTTTAGGTGCTAATTTGCTGGAAACAATTTTACAAAAGAGAAGAAAGGTTTTCTGAAATAATACTTTCATAAACTTTTGCCATTAATACAGAAATTTAATAGAGTAATTTTAAGTTTTCTAAGGTTCTAAATTCAAACACATATATATTAGCTCAAATGGAAAAGTGAAAGTAAACTCTTACTTAAAATTAGCTAAGTGCACTGATTTTGTAAGGAACATTTAGGGAAATATATTTTGCATTATTTTCTGTTGTTTAGTACCAGCATGAGGTCAGTGCACTTAGAGTTGGTAATTAGATAGAAGGTTCAAAAACATATTACCCAAATACCACTTTTTCCATTTTAATTAAATTATACTTGCAGACACGGCAGGTATAGCTACTAAAATTAAGTTAAATTGTCCTATATATGCAATTTTGTTATTATCTTGGGTTTAATCTTTTATGATAAAAGATAACTTTGTCTACAATAGTATATTTATACATATATATATGTATATATATGAATATATTTTCATTCCTTTATACATTTATGTATATATATGTATATATATGAATATATTTTCATTCCTTTATTCTTCCCACTGCAAACAAAATATTCCCAAACAAGAGCAAAGTAGAAGATGCTAAAATGAATGGCATGATTTTTTAAAGGTCTTATTTATTTATTTTAGAGAGAGGGTGAGTGGGGAGAGAGGCAGAGAACACATGCGCGCACTCTAGAGAGAATCTTAAGCAGGCTCCACATTCAGCAGGATGACATGAGTTCGATCCCATGACCCTGGGATCATGACCTGAGCCAAAATCAAGAGATAGACACTCAATCAACTGAGACACCCAGGGACCCCAAATGAATGGCATGATTTAAACTCAAACCTCTCCTCTAGTCAGTATTTCCTGGAGTATGGTACTGGGAACATTTGCCTTGAAACCATATGGGGATTTGTTATAATTTCAGGCTTCCTGATCCTATCGCAAATTTGAATTCTAATCTCTGGGTGTAGAATCTAAGTATTTATATTTTTAGCATAATCAGAGTTACAACTCAATAACCAACAGGGGGATAACATATTAATTGAATATCAAATGACTCATCTCCAATACTTTCTAACTCACTTAGAGAAGGGATGCTAGCTCTAAAAGTAGCTAGGGAGCTATCGGGAAAATTAGGAATAAATTCATACTCCTCTAGTAAGCCTAGCAAAACTTTGAAGACTAGGAATTTCTGTGTTTAATTTATGCAAACTTATGTTGAAATTGCATAAATGAGTAATGCTTAAGTGAGAAGGAATTGTTAGGAGACTTCAGACCACTAAAAATGGTGGGTTTAGTGAAATTAAAATACAACTTTAGTGATCTGGTTTACTTACCCATTTTGAGCCATTTTCTCATCATTAGAAGAGCAACAGGTTGGTGTATGCTTCACGGAGCTATTGAGAAGTGAGATAATGTGACTTGGAGTGCCAGATATATAGGACATATCCTCTCTCTCATTCTCACAATATAAATGTATGTGTTCTAGAATCTGTGTGTATGTGCTTGCATCTATATAAACATTTTGTAAATTAATTTCAGTAGGAGTAAAACTGTCATGATGAAACTTTCTCTTTGAGTAAAATGGAACAGTGTTTGTAGGTTGCTCTATTAAAGAAAGAAATCTACTTTTTCCTTAACAAAATTTAATATTTAACAATAAGGATTATTCTGGTTTCCCCTTCCTTATCTATCTATGACCATTTGCCTTAGATTCCAGAAAAGAAATTACTCGCATGCATGGCAGTATCTGATTTTACTACTGAACCTCTGAAATATTACAGCTTTTTAAACTTATTTATTTATTTTGAGAGAGAGAGAGAGAGAGAGACATAGAGAATGAGCAGGGGAGGGGCAAAGAGAGAGGGGGAAGGAGAGAATCACAAGCAGGCTCTGTGCTATCAGCACAGAGCCTGACGCAGGGCTCGAACCTATGAACTGTGAGATCATGACCTGAGTTGAAATCAAGAGTTGGAGGCTTAACCAGCTGAGGCACCCAGGCACACCCTTTTTTAAAAGTTTATTTGTTTATTTTTTTTATGTATGTATGTATTTAGAGCCAGAGAGTGTGAGTGGGGGAGGAGCATAGATACAACTTTTGCTAAAATTTTATTTTGGCTTATTTCACTGGCATGTTAAGCATATTCATCATTAAGGTGTTTTTACATGTTGTATCCCTTAATATGTTTTTTCCCTCAAACAAGATATTTCACAATTAAAATGAGATAAAGAACATTGCTATGACACAAAAAATCTACCTCAGCCAATTTAAGGTGGAAATTATGTGTGTGTGTGTGTGTGTGTGTGTGTGTGTGTGTGTGTTTATCATTCTCTCCTGGCAGCAGATATAAGAGGGATTGTGTGTGAAGAAGAATCCACTCTTCTCACTTCTTCACTTTTACTTATTTTTTTCTCTTTGTGGACTGGGACCATTGACAAATGCAGATATCTCCCAGAGTCATCCTTTGTTGCTTTTCCCCATCTGGCTGATATGGCCAATATGATGCCAGATGACCCAGGTAGTATAGGAGGTGGGAAGAACAGAGAACCGTCACTGACTCTGGCACACGAAATGAGTAGTTTTACAGAAATGAAGTGATGGATGACACAAGGAAGCTGGAAGTTGACGTTAAATGTTGGGAGATTTTCAATTCTCATTCTTGGGACTCTTTCTTGGTCTGTGTATTCTCATCACTTAAACCTTATGAATGTCAGATCCACATGGTTCATTACCTATATGGAGTAGAAATCAAAGAAGTTGAGTACAGCTACTGTAAGTTGCTTTTTTATTGAATATTTAATCAAACAGGCTTATCTGGGAGATAAGAGAGAGAGGGAGCATTGTTAGACCTCCTTAAACTAAAACCTCAGAAATCTGTGGGACGCTTTCCCAAAGTCCCACCTCTTCTGCATAATTTCATAACTAGTGACTGTTGTCCTTCCATCATTTCCTCTTCATCCTGCTTCAGAGGAGACCAGTAAAAAAGAAAAGCCACTTAAGAGACTTCGTCCTAGTAAAAGATCATCATGAAACTGAACTTTGGGGGAAGATAGGCTACTTGTTAGGAGAAAAATTCAGAAAGAGGGCAGAGAACAATGGATAAACTAATCTGTTAATATACATGTCTTCATTCTCTTAACATTACCCTTATATTTTTCTTATTCAGAAGATATATATCCTTTAATAGATATGTTTCTTTTTAAAAAATATTTATTTATTTATTTTGAGAGATAAAAAGAGAGATTTAGATCATGGGCAAGGATGAGGTAGATAGAGATGTAGGGAGAGAATCTCAAGCAGACTCTGTGCTGTCAGCCCAAGGGTTGGATGCTTAACCGACTGAGCCACACAAGCGCCCCACCCTAGATATATTTCTACATCTTTTTTTTCCCCTTCATTTTTAACTATCCCTGTTACTAGGTCTATTTTGTGTATGCCTCTACCTATCCATCTATCCATCTTAAAGACTTTCCAGGAGTTCTAGGCGAAACTGTTTTTCACCCACATACTTCACAGAAGATCGGAATTTATCTAACATAAAAATTTCTGGCAGTGTCAAAAATCTACCAAGGCAGGCAAGAATGTGCTTGACAAAGGCAACAAAAGAAAAGAAATCCAGAGAAGTTAGCCCATTATTTGGCCCAACTGCACTATTTTTGTTGTTGAGAAAAGCAATGAAAGCTGTGGTTGACAGCCTAAACACTAAATAGCACTGCCTTCTTCTGGGTTCCCCTGACTCTACGTGCCCAACTTGCAATGTCTGTAGAAACTTTGACTCTGCCTTTCAGCCATCCTCTCTCGAATCAGCAAACCACCCTGAGCCACAGTGTGTCCTAAACCAGCCTTCTATCCCAGGACGTTACTCTCCTTTTAACTTAGTATTTTCTAGCTCTATTTTCTAGCTCTTTAATGCATATGGATTACATATTTGTCCAGATTTTCTGCTTGTTTTCAGCTAGAGGATAGGCTGGATTATTTAGTTAGTGGTAAACAGAAATTTCAAAAATGGGTTTTTTGCTCTCAACTTCTTTGCTGAAGTAAGTTTTTATAGCACCCCTGATGTTTCCTTCTTACTCATGCTGGTTTGGGCAGTAGTATGAAGTACATCTAAATTGTCAAAGTCCACAGAGTAAATTACCCTTGACTCCTTCTGTGGAAAGAAGTTCACATTTTGGTCCAATGAAAATATAAAGATTTTATCTTCCTCTCTGGAAATATCTTGGATAGGAAAATTCACCTTCAAATGAAAGAAAATGCATCTATCTCTATATTCACATGTGTTTAACTTTTGCCCTAATGCTAATGACTGAATAACAATTTGTAATAAATTGCTATTTTTTTTAAAAAAGTACACAAAATTATCTTAGGGAATGGAATAAATTTTACTAGTAAGAAATATCCTATTTTTATTTGAAAGGAAACAAACATATTTTTTAAGGCAACTATATTGGTAGTGTTGGACTAACCACTGAACAAAATTTAAACGCTATCATTTCTTGTGATGAAATGAAAAGCTTGTTAATTTATGAAACAGTATTGATTTATGCTCATTGGCTGGGTATGGGTGCATGTATAATTACAAAAGGGAAATTTTCGGCCAGAAATATTTTTCTTTGGAAACAAATATTATTTTGTAGATATGTTGTATTTATGTAAAAATAAATGTACATGCCTAGTTTATACTACATGTAAGTAATAGGTCAGATTGGAATTAGCATTCATGTCTAAACATAGTTAAATTATAAACATTGAAAAATGTGAGGAGTCCAATAAATAATGATACCCTGTTCCATGTCATAGTGGAGGTTGGATTTAGAGATGGACATAAGAGGCAGATGTAAATTAATGCTTGTTTTATTGACAACTAAAGCCTAGACTTGTAGTCATCAAGTCTACATGTCTTGATGTAGACTTACTTGTCACAGTACTTTTAACTTAATTTATCCACCCTCATGGGCACACACCATGAAAAACTATCTGCAGCTCACCGGTGGGGAGCCCACCCACATTTACTGACTCCAGAGAGAAGCATGCTGTCTTCAGGTAGAAGGTCCTCCTCAAGAGAGAATATGGGGCTTAAACATGCTAGATACTTCTGTCAAACCCACCAGCCATATGTATCTTGGCCTTCACCAGGAGGAGAGATTAGAAGGCAGAGGCGAGAGATCAAGACTGTTACACTAGGGGATCTCTCTATCATTATTATTTTATTATTATTATTATACATAACTAATTGCTATAATTATATTATCATTGTACATAAGGCAACATATAACAACAAAGATATTCCCAAACAACAAAGATATTCCCAATCAAGAACATTTTTCCCTTTCCATTAAATCCTATTGCGCTTAAGCCCATGATCAACAGGTTTGCCTAAAAAATTCAACGTTATTTTCTAGTCCAAACTATTTCAACCAATTTCTTCATCAAACACTTCTCATGAAGACCAAATATGCTTGTGATTACTTCATAGCCACTAGTATCTGCTCCCTCTCAAATTCTTACACGTACTTTGTTCCCCCTTCCTTGTTCTCTTAGTTTCTTTGTCTACATTTCATCAGCCTTCACTCCCCAAGGTAGACATTGAATCCTTTGCGTCTTTTGTTCTTCCTAATTATACCGAGTACAACAGTGGCTATTTAATACTTTTTAAGTTAACATTAAATGAAGAAATGTCTCCTAGTGGATTTTCCGTGGCACATAAGTAATTTTTTAAGAGAGGATAGGCCTGTCTGTCCACTGCTATTCCTTAGAGATTATGTGATTGTCCTGTAAGAATAATCATGTAATATCTTTTTATTAGTAGGGGCAAGTAACCTGGCCTCTACAAAGAGGCACAGATTGGTTTTTAGCTTAGTCATTTCCATCAGCACCACGAACCTTATGAACAGCACTGCTCAGAGATTCCAAGAGTAAATAAAACCCCACGTGTGTTCAGTAGTCTGTCAGGGATGAGCAAAACTGAAAGTCACAAATCACACAGAAACATGCTCTTTGTAAAGGAGTGTGATTTCGTGTGTGGGTGTGAGTGTCTGTATGTACACATCCAAACAGATTTTTATAAGCTTTTCACTGTGTACTGAATTGTTATTAAACTCTAACATGGCTCAGCAAAAATATTTATTGAAATTTCAGAAAAATACATTTAAAAATACCTTGTAAAGAAGCTACCCTGGGAGAAAATTATAAGCAAATCAAATCATAGTAACTTGATGTATTGGGCTGAAAAAGGTAATATTTGTGATAGGCGAATAGAGAATTTATTATTTTTCCAAAGTCAAACTATATTTTAAGAAATGTAATTATACATAAGAATTCAGAATGCAACTGTCACAGAAAGAAAAATAAATGAAGAAGAGAAATGTACTTATCCTACACCATAACACACGTACTAAAGCTTTAAATGAATATATATTTATAAAATTGCCTCTGACAATTCACACGATCTGATTATGTGGCAGGATGCTCTGACGAAGGATTTGATTACATGGTGCATTGAGCTGTGGCTAGGAAATAATAGCCTTCCCTGTTCGTGCTTCTCCTTGTTATTGTTGGAAAAGAGACAGAATAGAGAGAATTCGTTTGTATCATAAACAAATCAATTACTGACGCAGGCCCTAAGATAGCATGACATTTATGTTATGCCACTGAATTTTATGAATGGCTAATAAATTTTTCTAAAGTGGATGCTAATTTTGATTAGGTCGACTGTGCTTGTGGTAACTGGTCCATGTCACAAAGCTCCACCATCTGTGCTGAATGATTAGAAAGGCTTGTAAAGACATGTCTCAGGTAGAGGTGCAAATATCATTAATCATATTTTTGTAGAGCAAGAATTGCCATTACTATGTATGGTCCTGTACAAGAGTTAAAGTAAGTGATACTTGATTTCTTTATTTTTAAAGTTAATTACTTATGTTTGTGGACGGGGAGGGGCAGAGAGAGAAGGAGAGAGAGAGAGAGAGAGAGAGAGAGAGAGAGAGAGAGAGAGTATCCCAAGCAGGCTCCGCACTGTCAGCACAGAGTCCGCCACAGGACTCGAACCCACGAACCCTGAGATCATGACCTGAGCCAAAGCCGAGAGTCAGACAGACACTCAACCGACTGAGCTACCCAGGTGCCCCTAAAGTAAGTGACAATTTAAATATGAGAGAAAGAGCTTGAATCTGAGAGAAAAGTTCAGGAAAGTGCACAATATTAAGCTAAAAATTAATAATTATCTTAATATAATTATTAATGATTCTGTTCTTTTTAAATATTGTATTTCCTATTAAGTAAATAGTTCTGTGCTTAGCACAAAAGAAAATGTTATGACAAACTCCTCTGAACTGTAACAGGTTTTATATGATAAATAAGTGTGTGTATATACGTGTGTCTATGGTTGTGTGAACTGATAAAAGGTAAAGGAGATTATATAAGTCTATAAATTATATAGAATTATATACAAATTATTTATAAAGTAACTATAAATCATATAAATATATACATTTATTTATATAAATGTTCCAAAATTTACATATATTTATATATAATATACATAAATATTATATATATATGCTCCACCAAGTCAAAAATATTGCTGTAGCAAGCAGTGCGTCTCAGAAAGAAGGAATATTCACAATGGGAAAGAGCAATTGTGAGCTATGCATGTAAAACTGTTAAGATTGTATATAAGACAGGTTGAGTAAAGTTGAAATTTATTTGGTTTTATTCAGTTTAGTTTTCAACTAGAAGTTTGTGAAGTGTAGATGTTTTATTTACCTATGGTACCGTCACACACACAAAAAGTTGTTCAATAAAATATTATTTAATTTTAACAGTGAAATATAGAAATCCATGTCTTCTGACATAGATAAAACTAATAATTTATGTGACTTTCAATAATGAGGATGACTGCGATTTCTAACAGTATCATGACTGTGTGCTTCATACTGCTCTTATTGCATACACAGATTGTGGTGGAAGTGTTAGATAAGCCATCTGATCCAATCTCATTTCAGTCTGTCATCCAGAACTGCAGGCAAGACATAGACTACATTTCCCAGACCACCTTGCAGCTCAGAATCTTGCCGCAGGGGCTGACCCATGGCTCCCGTTGGGCAGCAGCAGCCTAGTTCTGGGGCCCAGTGGTCTGGAGCGCACTTTCTGGTTTCCAAATCGAAACCAAGTTACTGTTTTCCTGAAGCCAGGATTTAAGAAAGTTATTTTTTAGGGCTGTCTGGGTGGCTCCATCTGTGAGGCACCTGACCCTTGGTTTCAGTTCAGGTCATGATCTCACGATTGGTGAGTTCAAGCCCCGGGCTCCACGCTGCCAGCTTGGGATTCTCTGTCTCCCTCTCTCTCTGCCCCTCCCCTGCTTGAGCTCTCTCTCTCAAAATAAATAAGTAAACATTTAAAACATTAAAAAAAGAGAGAATTATTTGTTAAGCCCTACAGGGTAGATAAAATGGTGTACTCATGTGTCCAGAGCAGTTGACTCCATGTGTCTCTCAGTACAGGGGAGGTAAGGGTTCTGCTGATGGGCAAATTCAACAGTGATCTCCAGGATGGAATTCGCCCAAGCGGAACTAGAGCCTGCCCTTACAGCCTTCTTAGCAATTTTGTAAGCACTTAAATTTCTATATTTAATCAGCAAATGCCTGAAAACCTAAAATGATTTGTTATCTACATACAAACCTTAATTTTTATATAGATTCTGTTTTCTGACAAAATCTTCTGTGATTTCCTGTACCTTGGTTTTCTTGTATATTATGTTCCTTAATCTGAGAAGACTGGGATTTTGAAAGTTATAAAAAATTTAAATGCTAAGGTGCTTATTTGAGTGGCTTTTATTAATTACAAAAACAAGACATTTGATATTTCAACCAATACCTATTTATTCAGCTTGAGTCACATGACAGACACTGGGGAGGGGACTAGAGATTTAGTAAATTAGACAGAGTCCTCACTGTCTAAAATATCCCCCCTAAAATTAGGGGGAAAAGATGAAGGCAAAAATTAATACACAGTTCAATAATACACAGTGAAAATCGTGTATGAGGTAAAATAGATGTGTGTTGTTTGTTTGTTTTTCCATAATAGGCAGGCATATCCATACAACAGAGCCTCTCAAAAAGAGGAAGGAGGGTTCTAGCAGGGCTCCTGGGTTATGAATCATTAAGCTGTTTGCCTGCAACAATAAACCATGTAGTGGTGCTAGATGTTAGAATACAAAGGGAGGAGAGGCAGAGTAGAGACTTTTTTTTAAAAATGTCTTTATTTTATTTTGAGAGACAGAGGCAGAGAGCGACCAGGGGAGGGGCAGAGAGAGAGGGAGACACAGAATCCGAAGCAGGCGCCAGGCTCTGAGCTGTCAGCACAGAGCCCGACGCGGGGCGCGAACCCACGGACTGTGAGATCATGACCTGAGCCGAAGTCGGACTCCTAAGCGACCGAGCCACCCAGGCGCCCTGAGTAGAGACTTAGTAGTCAGGCAGAGTCCATCATGAGTAACACCGTGTGCTTTGATGGCTGTCTTGAACATGACCAAGGAGAAAGGGGTAAACATTGACATGATTTCAACTAAGGAAAAACATGGCCATATGTTAATTTGAATAATAAATTTTTCAGCATTTGTGAGGAGGAGAGGTCAAGGACAGGAGATTAGCAACTAAACCATGGGAGAAATAGCAGACGCCAGAAACAGCGAGTGATGTTTGAACATGATTCTGAACCTCACGTGACTGGTGCAGCACCTCAGAGAAAAAAGCTGTCTCAGACGGTGATCAAGCTCCGGCCTGAGCAAATAGATGTATGTTGACAACACTGATGAAGATTAAAACCAAAACGAAGAAGATATAGGTGAAAAGGGGATTGGGACTGGAGCATGGACGGGCTAATAAATTCAGTTTTGGAAGATGTCAGTCTAAATTCACGGTCCCATGGATTTTCACGGTATGCCATTAGACGTTGGGGTTTGAAATTAGCAGAGGTGAAAGCTAGAGGCACAAATGTATGTTGTGGCACATTCACCCCTGGACAGTGCTTTAGACGGGCACAGCCTCCGTCATTTCCTCTACTATAATTACCTCCAGAACCAGCATTCCATCTTATTGTTTCACTTTCTGAAGGCTAATATTTTCCATCAGTTTGTAGCTCAGTCGCATCTCTTAATTAACTTTTTCTATTATCTGTGTCATTTTACATATCTCTCACGTGGATAACTTTTCTGTTCATCTTTCCGTTGATCATAGACTTCTTACACTTTCTATGTGAGTCACTAGGATGCGGCTACCTAGCACTTTACACCCTGACTCTCTTATTTTTTGTGAACCTCAAATTCTTTTCTGTAACGGCATTCTTTTCTCTGACTTTTACACTACTAGAATAATTGTTTATATGAAGCCAAAGAAAAGCGCTGGCGTCATCATACTGTTGCTCAAAAAATACGGTGTGTATTTATTTTCCAAACACAATCACACTTAGGAGATAATATTTGAGATAAAAAATAATACATCCTTACAATGTGTGTGTATATGTCTGCATCACATAGGAATTTAAAACTCTTCAAACAGTTCCATTTTCTAATATACACACTTATGCAAGCTAACCTACAAGTGCACACATCTCTGCACACATACACACTGGTCAGCTCTATATAGTTTCAACTTCACTGAAAATTTGACTGTATTGCTGAATGTTCAATAAATGGAACTTTGAGAAATCTAAGGAAAGAGAACAATCAAATGTTCTCTGAAGTATAGAAAAAAAAACTTTTACACTTTAAAATATTCACAATTAATGAGACAGAAATAGCACTTCACAAGACTTACTATATGGAAACTGTTGTTAAGTTGAAAAAATATTTCGGTATTATGTGATTTTATATCATTGTCATATGAAAACCAGAAGCTACATCGAGGTTCATCCAAGGGAAATGGTTTAAAAAGGGAAACATTTATACAATAGAATATTACACAGTTCTGAGGTGCCTGGGTGGCTAAGTTGGTTAAGCGATTAACTCCTGGTTTCAGGTCAGGGCGTGTTCTAACACTTCTTGAGTTCGAGCCCCACCTTGGGCTACTCACTGATAGTGCAGAGTCTGCTTGGGTTTATCTCTCTCTCAGTGTCTCTGCCCCTCTCCCGCTCATGCTCATGCTCTCTCTCTCAAAATGAATAAATGAATTTATAAAAGAAAAAAAATAATACTACACAGTTCTTAAAAACAAGACTATAGAATAGTTAATAATACACAGTGTGTTTATGATATGAATTCTATGGTATAATAATAGGTACTATAGAAAGTCAATTTTATAATACATTAACTTTTGAATTTCTTGCTAATGAAGTTATAGGTGATTTTTACTTCTTCCATTATTTTAAAAATAAAAATAAAATGATGTTATATAAAAACAATATGGAATTCTGGAAATTGTCCTTGAATTGACTAACTTTTGTACAGTTCTCATCTCTTTCATTGTTGTTTTATTATAATGAAAAGGAAAGAAATAGATAATACTGGCAAAATTCCCTTTCCTCACCTTTTACCTGATATGTCAAATAAAAATGTATAACTAAAAAGCCTTTTTACATGGAATACATTGTTTTTAGTTGGCAGAATTAGAAGCTTTAGTATTGTTTATGTATTGCTGCTATGGTGAACTACATCATACAAAGAATATGTAAGTTTTTTATATAAGAACTTCATATTAAAAGAGTTGTCATGAGCTAAGAACTTTAGGTTGTTGGGGAGACATCACTTTTCATGTGCATTAATTGAGGATAAAAATGTTAGTGCTCAGAAGTATATAAATATAAGCATTTCTTAGAGGTCATCTCTGAAAGTTGGGTAATATTTGATCCTATGTGTTTTGCTTTAGAAATTAATCTCATTCACAATAAAAGATAGAAGAATATCATCATAAATTTAGTATCAACAGAGGAGGCCAACCATGTTTTCTAAGTAATTTACTCATCAAATTAGAAAATAAAGAAATAATAGGTTTATGACAATAGTAGAAGTATAGCTATATTTATATAATATATACAGTAAGTCATGTCTTTGTGTGAGTAGGTGTACCATCTGAGATTTTAACCATTAAGACAAAAAAAACTGGGCATTTTGAAAGAAAATGTATTGGGTATTATGTACAAAAAATGCATAGAACAAAAAATAATATAAGGCCTAGGGCAGGTTAATTGGGAAAAGTTTAAGAACCAGCTGGAACACCGTTCTTTTCTCCGGAGGATCTGTTAATGAGATTGCTCTAATATGATCTTCTGTGTCCCTGGTAGGGTATGCTATCATTTAATAACCAAATGAGAATACTGGTACTCAGACCTTGTAGATGAACCCAGATGAGGGAGTTTTCCCCCTTGCTGTGTCTCTGTATTAATTTCTTAAGCTAGGTTGTTTTTGTGTAACTTGTCTTTGGTCTCTTCTGTGCCATTGTTCCTTACTTTAAATATATAATAGGAATCATGTGAACACTTATAAATGAATTTCTCGGACAGTGTATAACTTAAGAAACCAAAGGAAGTCACACAGATTTCAATGAAACCTAATATGGTATCAGTAAACTTTCGTGATTTCTTCTACTGAGTACTCATAAAATAATTGCTTTTTCATTACATTCCTAAACAAAAAGAAAAAAGATCAAGTAATTGTTCAGAGATATTACTTCTATATACTATTGGTTACATGAAAGATATAGCAAGTCTTATCATATTTTGGCACTGATTATTATTATTATTATTATTAAGAAGAAAAGGAGCAATCTAAAGAGTGATTACACAGCAAGACAGATATGCTGTATTTTCATACTATATGACCACCATTCTCACTGAGAATATCTAGCAGATGTGTAAATGTTCAGCTTTGATCTTTGTATGAAAATTATTCAGTAGATATTATTTTAGGAAGAAACAATTATTTGAAAGGAAATATTTTATGCAAACATATCTTAAAATTACAAATTTATAAAAATGTGACACAATATTAATTTATGTGTTTTTAGCCAAAATTCACAGAGGAAGTGATTAAAGCATTTAATATATTTATAAATAACAAAATCTAAATCTAAATATCTAAAATGTAGGAATGAATTATTACTGAATGCAAAGAATATTTTTATTATTTTTTTTAATTTTTAATGAATAAATCATCTACTTTTCTTCATAAGCAAACTAAGGTTTATTTAGGATGAGAGTTCCATATGATTGGGAAGATTGCTATTTCAAATATGATTTAGGCTTTTATCCCAAAATAAGAATTAGAATACATTCAGTTAAAGACTACAAACACCAACAAATCAATCAGTCACTGAATGACTGATTCTCCTATGCTGAAATATATTCCAGGTTTCTGACACTAACCTCTTCTATGCAAAAATTGGTTCCTTCCCATAGTATTGAGTAGCAAGGAATTGGTAATACAGTGCTGCCCTTAAGCAGGTTGGAGATATGTGGAGAAAATGCAAATTTAAAGGGAACGAAAGAACACAATAACATATCATAACTTCTGTAACAGAGTAACTTCTGAGTGTCACTCTACACCAGAGATCTGAAAATAAATAGGTGAGGCCAGAGGAGAGCACCTATTCAGGGAGTGGAAAGAGAGCATCCGGAGAAGAAATTTGCAGGAAGACTAAGGCACATGAGCAAAGGCCTGCAGGAGTATGAGAATACAGCATCACAAAAAATAACAAGTATTTCAGTGTCTTACTGTGTAATGGGATGAGACAATGTGAGTGACGAAGTTGGAAAAGCAAGCACAGGTCAGATCAAGAAGGTGTGCACCATACTGAAGTATATTCTCTTTGTTGGGAGAAATTGGCTTCCACTGAAGAGTTCTAAGCAAGAAAATTGGGGTCCTCAAAAGTAGACCTTAATTTAGAACAGGAGCTGCCAAACTTTGAAAAGCTCACCAAGCTTCTAACTCATGTGTTTATTCAATGCCATTGGAGAGATGTCACAGAGAAATTCATTGGCCTAAATGCTAAAGAAAATGGGGCATATGGCGCCTACAGAGGGAAAAAATGAGAGTACACATTCACCTGAAATTGATGCAAGTGGATATAAATTGAGAGTTCACCCTGAATAAATGAAGGGCAGTGTAAAAACCTGGGGACCACAGGATTTGGGGGAACCCTGCAGCTCTTTCTCCAGGAACTTCATTGAGCACTCCAAGGAAATACTAGAAAGATCGCTAACAATTACCCATTGTGGATCACAATGGAAAGGAGAAGACCTAGTTTGTGAAAACGGTATGAAACTCTGCCAAGATCCTCCTCTTTTTCTAAGATGGGTAAAAAGCTTTCATCTGTAAGGGGAAGAGCAGCAAACACTGTTGTCCTGAGTGCTTTGGTGAAAACAAAGGGGAGTTGGAGGAACAGAACAGAGAAAGTCCCATTGAGCCCACAGGCACATCTGGGAGAGAGGCAGGACAACCGAGAAGGCCAGACCTCCAAGACCTAGGGACATATACATATCTGAGACCAAGGAGATTGAGAACAAAGAGCCACACATCCTGCAACCCTTCATCAACCAACTAACAAGACTGAATAATAATACAGCAACAAATTCCTAAGAAAGAGACAGAAGAGGCAAAACGGTGCACAGAGATGCCCTCTCTCTCACGTGGCACAAAACCTCAACCTCATAACCAAGTAGATTTGTTCTGGTAAGTCAATTCTCAACTTCAAGTTATCTCTGTAAGAATGTCAAGTTTGAGGTACAGTATGTGTAAAGATAGTGGTCACGTATCTCAATCCCAGCCCAGACCCTACATAGATTAGTTCAACTCCCTCACTGAAAGTCTAGCAGGAGATAAAGGGATGATCTTTTCCTGTTATAAATACCATGTCAAGCTCTACAACTTCTACATGGCATGTTCTACTGTCATTTTAAAAATTACAAGACAGGGGGTGCCTGGGTGGCTCAGTTGGTTAAGTTTCCGACTTCAGCTCAGGCCATGATCTCACAGTTCGTGGGTTCGAGCCCAACGTCAGACTCTGTGCTGAACACTTGCTCAGAGCCTGGAGCCTGCTTCAGATTCTGTGTCTCCTTCTCTCTCTGCCCCTTCCCCACTCATGCTCTGTCTCACTCTGTCTCTCAAAAATAAATAAATGTAAAAAAATTTTTTTTTAAAAATTACAAGACATATGAAAACACAGAATTTTCATCTGAAGAGCCAAAATACTCATCGGAACCACAGTAAGATATTATACACTTATTGAATCTACCTGTGAGGGTTTTAACATAATTGTAAGTAACATATAAAAGGCTCTAATGGAAAAGGGGACAATATGCAAAATAAGATGGGTAATTTTTATAAAAAGAGGGAAAGTAAAATTCAATGAAGATGTTAGGGAAAAAAAAAACCCTAACAAAGATATGTAATAGAATGCTTTTTCTAGGCTTCACAGTAGAGACAACACAGCCAAGAAAAGAATCAGTGGACTAGAAGATAGGTCAATAGAAGTTACACGAATTGAAGCACAAAGAGAAAAATATTTTTAAAAACTCAAATACAATTTCCAAGATCTGTAGGTCAATATCAAACTTCTAAAATATGTATATAATTAGAATCCCAGAAGAAAATGAAAAAGAGGGGCAGAAGTAGTGCTTGAAGAAATATTGGCAGCAAGTTTTGCAAAAATAAAAGGGACAGATCTCAAAATACTATAAAAATCACGTACCACACAATTTTTTTAAAAAACTCAGAACATATTATATTCAAACTTCTGATAACAAAGTACAAAGACAAAGCCTTGAAAGTAGCTTGAAAAGGAAATGTGACACAGAGGAACAAAGATACAAACTATAGCTGACCTTTTGTCAGAAATCATGTAAGCAACAATAGAGGGGGATGATATTTTCTAAATGCTGAAAGAAAAGTAATGTCAACCTAAAATTCTATAGTCAGTGAAAAAATGCATCAAAAGTGAAAGCTTTCTTGACAAATACCATGTGTTATCGCTTATATGTGGGACTCCCCCGCCCCAACAAAACAAGCTTATAGATCCAGGGAACAGATTTGTGGTTGCCAGAGGCAGGTTGGGAGATAGGCAAAACAGGTAAAGGGAGGCAAAAGTTATAAATTCCCAACTGTAAAATAAGGAAGTCCTGAAGATACAATCTATAGGATGGTGTCTATAGTTAATAATGCTGATTTTTTTATTTGAAAGTTGCTGAAAGTCTAGATCTTAAAAATTCTTATCACAAGAAAAAATTTGGTAACCATGTATGGTGATGGATGTTAACCTGAGTTATGGTGGTGATCATTTTGCAATATATACAAATATTGAATCGTTATGTTCTGAACTTGAAACTAATATAAGGTTTGTTGTAGTTCAGTTACACCTCAATAAAAAAAAGTGAAGGCTTTCTTAAACAAAATCTGAGGAAATTCACAGTAGTCAGACCCACTTTCTAAAAAATGTTAAATACATTTCTTCAGGAAGAAGGAATAGGGTATGAAAATGAAGCTTATGTCTATAAAAAGAAACAAAATGCTGAAGGAAACTAAAGTAAAGTTTATTTTAAAAACATTTTACTTGGTTTAAAACATGATGGAGTGTCTATGGAAGCAATGTATATTATGTGTTAATACATGTAACAGTAGATGGTATAGAAAAGATAAACCAAAGGATGGGAGGAAAAACATGAGACTATAGGATAAAAAGTTCTTACACTACACAGGGAGCAGTATAATCTTGTTTGAAGGAAGATTTTGATTACTTGAAGAGGTATATTGTAAAACCGAAGCAAGCCACTATTATCTAAAGAAGATATAACTAATATATCAATAGAGGAGTTAAAATGGAATCAGATAATGTATTTAACTAATAAACTAGAAGCCAGAAGGGGAAGAAAAATGAAACAAAGAACAGACAAAATAAACGGAAGAGGCTAGTGAATTGGTAAATGATAATCCAGCATATGACCTTCAGTGTGAATAACTTAATACATCAGTTAAAGGAGTTTTCAGATTGAATAAAATAGCAAATCCAAATATATGTTGCCTTTAGGAAAACTCCTTTAAATACTTAAAAAAATATCAAGTCACATTTCTGACATAGAACTTGGATTCATATTTTATAAAAAACTCTGAAAATAATACAGAAACAAAACAAAAAGTGATCAAGAATGAAGAACACTTGGAGCTCTCTCTCCTAGAGTGTTTGATGTTAGGGGAATTTTGGAAATCAGTTGAACAATTTGTTATTCATTCCTTTGATGCTCCTAATGTATGACCAAGCAATCTATCTGCTCTCCTACTGCTAGATATCAACCCAATAGATGAGAAAATGTACATTTACTAAAATCATATGGGGTGTTTTGTTTTATTCATAAGTATCAAAATTGGAAACAATGCATATGTCCATCAACTGGAAAATTAATAAGCAGCTATGATATACTCATAAAAATGACTACTAGTACTTAAAAGCTAAAAAGTACACACTCTTGGGGCACCTGGGTGGCTCAGTTGTTGAGCATCCATGTCTTGATTTGGCATCAGGTCATGATCCCACGATCATAGGATCAAGTCCGCGTCAGGCTCTGTCCTGAGCATGGAGTCTGCTTAAGGTTCTTTCTCTTTCTCTCTCTGCCCTTCTCCCACACTCACACGTGCATGCTCTCTCTCTCTCAAATAAAAACAAATAATAATAATAAAATTAAAAAATATTTTTAAAAGTTAAGTAAATTAAATTAAAATGAAAAGCACAAACTATTGATTGTTGCAAAACTATTAGTGAACCTTAAAATTAATTTTCTAAGTGAAAGAAATCAGTTCCCCATATTGAGCTATTCCATTTATGTTAAGAAATTAGAGCAGTAGTTGCTAGGGATCAAAGTGGGTGTGATATATAAAGGAGCAGCGTGGAAAAAAAAGCTATAGCAGAGGCTATTTTTGTGATGATAGAGCTGTTCTGTATGGAATTGTAGTGGTGGACCCATGACTCTATATACTTTTCAAAATCTGTATTTCACTTTAGATAATTGTTATGGTCACCTTCAGAGGCAGTTGAAGGCCATCCCAAATGTGGAGACAAATGACTTCACACACATACAAAAGGAGTATGAAAAGGGTTATTACTCACACATGTGAAGTGTCTGGGGGGAGCAGGGCAGGCCTCTCAAGGGAGGGTGAGGTGTCCTGAGACAACAAGGGGAAAAGTAGCCTAGGGTTGGATTGTGGGCAGGGAAGGGGCTGGTGCGAGAGTTCAGTCCACTTGAGGGCAGGAACTTACTGTGTGGCTCTCCTGCTGGCACCCCACGAGGGAGTACATTCTCGTTTTCTAATCTGGTTGCCCAGATGAGGGGCACCATGGGAGAGAGCAGATGTGTTACTGAGCACAGAAAGATGAACAGCAGCTCAATGGGCAAAACAGATAAGGACTCTACGGACCCGTTGAATTTTATCATAAACTTCTCATATTTACTGGTCAGTATATTTTCTTGATCAAAACATCTGGCTCAACATGTAAATATTGGCTTTGAATTTCAGCTCACTCTCAGATGTATGATATAAAAATGTAATAAAATTATGTGGTTTTTTTGATAAAACCATCTCAAGTATTTCAGTGCTGCTACGAGGGAAAACAAACAAAAAAGGAGATCTATGGAAAATAAACTTACAAGCATGCTGAGGAGAAGTGCAAGGGCATATAGATGGAAATCATTGTCCAAAATAACATGTATGCATTAAGCAGTCAGTCGTACATAATGAAACAGGAAAATGGTTATTAAACTTCTGAATTACACCTGTCATGTCATCTATCTTTCCATGCCAAGATATATAGCTTGTCTGAATATCTGCATGTTCAGTTTTATTTTTGATCTCTGTCTCTTGCTTTCACTGTCACATACAGTACCCGTAGTTTGCCTTCAAGGGTGGTATCAATTTTTTTTGAATTTCTCTGCTTTGCTCCTTCCTCCTTCCTGTAGAGGTTATATTGGATAGATAAGTCTCTTTCTATCCACCAATCTATATCTAGTGCTTCGGATGCATTAGAGGAGAGTATCTACCAAACAAAGAAAGCTTTTATTTAATCAGCAAATATTGCTGAGCTCCTACCAAATCCCAGTATCTAGTCTACATTCGAGAAATACAGAAATAAACCAACAAGAGCACATCCTAAGCTTCAGAGAATTTATATTCTAGAGGGAGGGGACAGGGAAACTTAACATTAAAAAAATACATGATGTGATTTTAGATGTGGATAAAAGGTTTGAAGGAAATACAGTAGAGTAATGCTAGAGAGCAAACAGAGGTAGAAAGTGACAAGTCCTAAGTAGATGATATTCGAACTGAGACAGAAAGGAAGAGAAAGAGGGAGCCATTAGAAGATGCAGAGGAAGAGTTAACAAGCCGAGGACAAAACTGTAATATGGAACAAGCTTGATGTGTTCAAACACAAGCAAGAAGAATAATGCAAAAATTAAGTTTGTTCAGTGGAAATTCCCTGGGACTCTCATGGGAGCCTAGGGAAGCTTTAATTATCAAGCTTCAGGATGTAAAGAAACCGCAGAAGATCCAAGGACATTTATAGCATGAGCATTCTGAAATTGTGCAATTTGTTGAAGCTTCATAAAATATTTCATAACTTATGTTTCATATAGGTCTCAATTTATATATAAATTTAAATGACTATTAAATTTATATAACAAATAAAATGTTAAAATTCAATATGTACTATCTGCTAGATGAACATTTATTTATTTATTTTAAGTTTATTTATTTTGAGAAAGAGTGGGGAGGAGGGGCAGAAAGAAAGGGAGAGAGAAAATCCCAAGCAGGCTCTGTGTGATGCGGGGTTCGATCCCATGAACCATGAGATTACGACCTGGGCCAAAATCAACAGTAGGGCACTCAACCAACTGAGCCACCCAGGCACCCCTAGATGAACCTTTAGTATAAAAATAAGACAAATGTCTGGCAGCATATTATTCCATATCATATGAATGTCTTGTATAACAGATCTGCCCAAGGATTATATCAGGAATGTTCTTTGTTCCCCTTACTGTTTCCTATTGATGACATCCTAAATTTCGTGAACTAACGGAATGACCCCTGGTAGAAGAGATACCTCCAAAGGTTATGTTTCTTTGCCCTAAAGGCTATTAACTCCTTTTGTATCTATCACAACAAATTCATTTTAACATTCTTCTTTAACTTTCCATAATTATCTGGCTCCTTAAATGCTCTTTGACCAAGCCTTACCATCATCCTGGTTCTCTTATTAATTAGTGAGTAGAGTGAAATCTTCAGTGCACATTCATTTTATGTTTATATAGAAATCATGTTTTAAACTTTTTGATTATTTTAACAGACATATAAAACATTTTTCCAAACAACATATACATGAGGTATAAAAGGTACAAAATGCAAATATCTTAATGCTTTTACTTTGGTTCAGAAATTTGTGTTTTCCTTCCTGCCAAGAATCATTGCATAAATGTATGTGAAGGCTTGCCTGTAGCAAACTGTATTATATTGCTTATAATCATGTACAATTTCTTGCAAGACAGAGATTATGTTTTGACATAATTGTGTACAGGAGTATTGTTTTGAAGGAGAAAAGCCACTTGATTTTAAAAATTTGATTCTAGTTGATCTGTTATTGTGGTTACATCTCATGTAACTATTCTTATTAATATTTCTTACAAATAAAAATAGTCTTTTCCCAAGTAGGTAAAGAAATAGAGCATATTACTGTCTCTCCAGAAATGTATCCCTTTGTGAATAATTCTAGCATATACAAATATACTTATGTGTACTTTATAGCAAACAGAATTTTTGGTATGTAAATTGTGAGATAATTTAATTATTTTTAATGTGGTTTTTACATTTTTCTAAAATATCTACATAGGGGAAAAACATGGATAAAATTGACATAAGACACACCTCAGTACACAGTGGTTTTACAGAATTTTTAGAAATGCATGAGTTGAATCTAAGAGTCTTCTTACACAGATCACATCAGCACCTTTTCAGAACTTGTTTTGAGGTGGACAGAGGTATGTAGGAAAGGGAAGTTCTTGTTAGGAAAGAAGCTCATGATTTCATTGCAAAAAGAGTCATATACATACTTGAAAACAGAGGTGAAGCATGTATTTGAAACCTACACATTTAAAGGGATTCAAATATAGATTTTGAAAACAGAGAAGGTCACATTAAAAATGTAAAGTATAATATATGTCAAAGCAAATTTTGGAAAAATAAGTGTGTCTAGTTATTTAGTAAGAAGAACAATTGGGAAAATAGTATTAAGAACAGTTGTGCTTTATATTTTAGAAAATGTGATATAGAATTGAGCTGATTTGGAGAGGCTAATTTTCCTCACCACAGGATAATTAAGGAAAAATAGTTAACAATTATAGAAAAGAGAAATAAATGCATATAAGAAAGAAATTAAAGGTTTGTGCAGTAAAATAATTGAAATTACAAAGGAGGAAAAATCCAAGTAACATCCAACATACATATTCACCCCCCATTCAGATGACACATCTGATCAGGGACTGAATTGATACATGTGTTCAATGAAAATCTCTGGCCATATGTGTGTTATGGGGAGGCTAACAATGTAACTATATATTTGGGCTGGTTAAGGGAAAGTAACAAAGTGTGTGTGTGTGTGTGTGTGTGTGTGTGTGTGTGTGTGTGTTCACCATGAAATTTCTCTGTATCTCTAAGGCTATAGGTAGAAGCAGGATTCAGGAAGAAAAATCTCAATGGTTTCTAGCCAGGTAATAAGAAAATAAAAGAAAGAAAGAAAGAAGAAAGAAAGAAAAGAAAGAAAGAAAGAAAGAAAGAAAGGAAGGGAGGAAGGAAGGAAGGAAGGAAGGAAGGAAGGAAGGAAGGAAGAAAAAAGAAAAAGAGAAAAAGGAAAGAAAGAAAGGAATAATACGTTTCAAAGGAGAATTAGAGATATAAAGGAACATTTTTTGCATACACTTTTTCTAAAACAAATTTAAATGAGGTTACTAATTTCTACTTGAGAACAGATAGAAGCCTCAAAAATTTTTCAGTTAAGTTAGGAAAGTGATTGGCAGATGATGTAGTAACCATTTGTACAATTTAACCTGCATAAATTGCCATTATACTGTAAGTTGAATTTTGAGTTATTATTAATATTATATACTCAGTACAATTGGCTGTAGTCCATGTTCATGATTCAAATGGATGGTGAATACATCAGGGGCTAAAAACGGGAAGATAGTAGTTGATGAACACATGAACACAAATGAGAAGATAAATGAAACTAAGTCAGGCTCTTTTGTCTTCATACTCCAAGATAGAATAATTTTCCCCATATATTAATCTTCTCATTAAGAGAGGTGGCTTTGGAGGGGCACCTGGGTGGCTCAGTCAGTTAAGCATCTGACTCTTGATTTGGTTCAGGTCATGATACCATGGTTTGTGATTTTGAGTCCCGCGTCAGGCTCTGTGCTGACGGCCCGCAGTCTGCGTGGGATTCTCTGTCTCCCTCTCTCTCCCCAATTTTGTCTTTCTCTCTCTGTCAAAATAAATAAGTAAACTTAAAAAGAAAGAGGTGGCTTTAGACATAAGATATTAGTGGCTCCATATAGAGGTAAATATAGGCATACTCACTTCATTTAATTATGCATCACAGGTAATGCTTTTTTTTGTTTTGTTTTTTTGTCTTTTTGTTGTTTGTTTTTTTTTTTACAAATTGAAGGTATATGGCAATCCTGTGTCCAGCAAGTCTATCAAAACCTTTTTTCCAATACCATTTGCTCATTTTATGTCTCTGTGCCACATGTTGATAATTATCACAATATTTCACTTTTTTATATTTATTGTATTTGTTATGGTGATCGGTGATCAGTGATCTTTGATGTTCCTATTGTCATTGCTTTGAGGCACAAACTTAATAATGTGTGTGTGTTCTAATGATTCCACAGCCATTCCCCCAACTGTCTCCCCTTCTCTAGCTTCCTTATTCCCTGAGACACAGTATTGAAATTAAGGCCCATAATGGCCTGTAAGTGTTTAAATGAAAGGAAGAGTGGCTTGTTTCTCAGTTTAAATTAAAAGCTAGACATGATTAAGCTTAGTGAGAAAGGCATGTCCAAAGCCGAGATAGGCTGAAAGCCAGCCTCTTGTGCCAGTTAACCAAGCTGTCAATGCAAAGGAAAAGTTCTGGGAGGAAATTGAAAGTGCCTCTCCAGTGAACAAATGATAAGAAAGCAAAACAGCCTTATTGCTGATATGGAGAAAGTCTGAGCGCTCTGGATAGAAGATCAAACCAGTCACAACATTCTCTTAAATCAAAGCCTCATCCAGAGTAAGACCTTAACTCCTTTCTTTTTTTCTATGAAGACTCAGAATGATCAAGCTGCAGAGGAAAAGTTTGAAGCTAGTAGAGGTTTGTTGGTGAGGAATAAGGAAAGAAACCATCTCCATAACATCAAAGTACAAGGTCAAATACAGAGGCTGCAGAGAGTTATCCAGATCTAATAAAGATAATTCAGGAAGGTGGTTACACTGAACGATAGATTTTCAGTGTAGAGGAAACAGCTTTCACCTGGAAGGAGATACCGTCTAGGACTTTCATAGCTGGAGAGGAGAAGTCAATGCCTGACTTTAAGGCTTCAAAGGACAGGCTGACTCTCTTATTAGGGGCTAAAGCAGCTGGTGACTTTAAGGGGAAACCAATACTCATTTACCCTCCTGAAAATCCTGTGGCCCTTCAGAATTCTGCTAGCTACTCTGTCTATGCTCTATAATGAAACAACACAGCTTGGATGACAGAAAATCTGTTTACAACAAGGCGTACTGAGGATCTTAAGCCATCTATAGAGGCTTAAGGAAAAATTCCTTTTAATTATTATTTCTTGTTGACAATGCACCTAATTACCCAAGAGCTCTGATGGATCTCTGTACAAAGAGATTAATGGTGTTTTGATGCCTGTCAACACAACATTCATTTGCAGCCCATAGGTCAAGGAGTCATTTTGACTTTCAAGTCTTGCTATTTATTTAAGAGACATCTTGTAAGGCTATAGCTGCCATGGATAGTGATTCCTCAGATGGATAGGAGCAAAGCAAACTGAAAACCTTCAGGAAAGGATTCACCATTCAAGATGCCATTAAGAACATGCATGATTCATGGACAGCGTGCTGGAAGCCATTTTCTGAACTCACTAAGTTGAGAAAAACTCCTTGTGAGGTAAGGCAGGTTTGCAAGGCAAGGGCCTCCCGCGGTCAGATGGCGACCCATGTCTACCCCCCACTCAATTATTTTTGCTTGAGCACCGACCCCCAAGGCACCTTGTTGACTGGTATCAGGAGGGACTTGCCCCCTCATCCTAAAATATGCTAATTGTACCTTGTGAAGGAACTTATTATAGGAATTTCTTCTTTTGTGTTTATGGGAGCAAATGTTACATTTCCTGAGAAACCTGTTTTTCTTCCCCTCGAGAAAACAGGCTATTGACCCCTGCTCACAAAGGACTAACTTTTGCCTTTGCTATGCTAAAACCATTGCCTTATATTTGAATGCTGAGGATACCTTCCTTCCCCATATGATAAGCATCTAAATCACTTACATCAATCACTATTGATAAAGATTATGCATGAGTCTTCTACCAACCTATGTTCTGGAAATTTTTACATACCAAAGAATTTGCCATCAGAAATCATTGTCTAAGGCAATTGCCACTTCTGTTTTATACCCCATACATTTTTTCAATAAATAAAGCTGATTCTCTGGTTAGAGCAGAGATGCCTGGCTGAAGAGCAGAGATGCCTGCCTGGTGATCAGAAAGAAACTTGAGGCCCTCTCATTCCCTTTCACCGACACCATCCATCCTTCAGGGAGCCCTGGACCTGCCGGAGCTGGACTCTGGCAACAGAGGTCAAATTATCAACATTAACACGTGTTTGGAAGAAGCGGATTCCAGTGCTCATAGATGACTTTGATGTGTTCAAGATTTCAATGGAGGAAGGAGATGGAGATGTGGTGGGAGGAGCCAGAGAGCTGAATTAGTAGTGGAGCCTGAGGATGGGACTGAATTGCTCTAATCTCACGATCAAACTGGAATGGATGAAGCCTTGCTTCTCATGAATAAGCAAAGGAAGTGGTCTCTTGAGATGGAATCTGTTTCTGGTGAAGATGCTGTGAAGATTGTTGAAATGACAGCAAAGAATTTGGAATATTGCATAAACTGAATTGATTAAGAAGCAGGAGGGTTTGAGAGGATTGACTCCAATTTGAAAGAAGTTCTACTGCGGTAAATACTACCAAACAGCATCACATGCTACAGAAAAACAGTTCATGAAAGGAAGAGTTGGTTGAGGTGGCAAACTTCATTGTTGTCTTATTTTTAAAAAATTTCCACAGACACCCCAACCTTCCACTACCACTGCCCTGACCAGTCAGCAGCCATCAACACTGAAGCTCGGATGGTGGTTAGTATTTTTTAGCAAGTCAGTATTTTTAAATTAAGGTATATACTTTTTTGACATAATGCTGTTGCACACTTAATGGACTACAGTATAGTGTAAGCATAACTTTTATATGCACTGGGAACCAGAAAAAGTCATTTTATTCACTTTATTGCTTTATTCATTTTACTGGCTTTATTCTGGTGGTCTGGAACCAAACTCGTGCTATCTCTGAGGTTTGCCTGTAACACATTAGTAGCTCTACTGAATCTTGATTCAGATGTATAAGTCACTCCCTGCTTTTTCCAATTCTACAGAGAACTAGAAAAGAAGATTGCATCCTCTGGTGTCATCCTAACAGGATGGAAATAACTTGCAACTACTATAGGTTCATTCTGTGACCAGTGAGCCCATACTTCATAGTGCTGTCCCTAGTACAGGAACATACATGATGAGCCCACTCCTGAACACTGGAGCAAATTCAGTTTCAGTTCGGTTTCTTATAGATCTTTGTTGGGCCCGGGTGGCATTTGAGAAAGGCATTGGGGAGGTAGAGCCTATTACTTATAGACTGTTTTTGAAACATCACAATAAAAGAGAATGAAATCTAACTTTCATTGGATTAATAACTTATCTTATTTTGGGGTTCTACTCTAATAAATCACATCGTATGGCTAGGTCATATTACCTACCCCCCTCAAAAAAAGTTATGTTTGATTTAGAATGTGTTCTAACTACAAAATGTGCTTGTTATTTAAATTATAAATATTATTTGTGGCATGGATTCACTCCTTTCCAAGGGGTAAAAAGTTATCTTCAAGGAAAGATTCTAATAAACAGCCTAAAAATCCTTTATTTTTTTAATCCAAAAGCCCAATGTAGCTACTCATCAAAATATCTTGGAGATTTTTCTCCAGTAAAATATATTTAATTCGGTGTGTCTAAAAATCATTATAAATGCTCTCAAAAATCTTTACCAAACCTAATCTTTTTTCCCCAACCCCTTTCAAACCCTAACAGTCTACACTTAGGGAGAAAGTAATGAGAAGTCTTTATTGTAGAGTAAGAGAAAGATTCAGTATCTAAAAACTATGTCATACAAACATGCTATTGAAAATATGAGTTGACAAGAAGTTCAGATTTATCCCCCATGGGATAGAATTTTCTATGTAAATCTGGTAAAATAGTTTCTAAGCTATTACATCTAAAATAGCAATGTACAAGTAAATGAGGGATCTCCTCACAGCTAATTTCCTCTGGTGCCTCACTGCTGCACAAAGCCTAGTGTGTGACTTTGACAACTAAGGAAAAATGAATCTTACTCTGTTTTCAAGCACTGTTTATTTATTCAAATAATAGAACTGGTGCCTGACAGCTTGAAATGTATGGTCTTTTTTCAGATGGATCAACTGATTCACTCTAATTAAGGAAGTTTCCACCTGCTATTTAGAGTAAATTGTTTTTAGTTTCACTTAGGTCTATTTAGTGGCTACCATACATAGCCAACTTTACCCACGGTTGTTTTTTAATAGCAGCCATGGCTTCTCAGGTTCAGGAGAGAGGCCCCCCTACTGTAAGGATCTAATGACATTTCTCAGATCACACATCATTCAGCGTTCTCCATGCCATGCTTAGTTTACATCCTGGCTCCAAGAAGAACATCATACAAAATTTATGGGCTCCAATATTACATATTTCCCATCTTCTCTCCAGTAACAACACAAGTACCAGGAGATGTTTCTGCTGATTTTTTTTTTATCCATGGGATTCATTCTCTTCCTTTCATATCCTAATATTTGCAACACTATCAATATCCTCAGCATTATTATCTAAATATTCTCACTGCCATTTTATGTGTCAGTGAGGATTCAGAGTTCCCATAAGAGGAATTGAGAAATAAGAAGGTTTTCTGAATTGGTGAATTGTGTTAAAAACAAACACACATCAACAAATCAAAGAACAACTGAAAAATCTTTAGACCAAAGTATTTCCATTAGGGAGTGTTCTGTTTTAAGGAGATGTCATAATCCCAGCAGAGAATGAGAGAAGTAGGGGATTATAATTTTGTTTGAATTTGGAGCCCCTCCCTGGTTCATTGTAACTCTGATAGCCTCTGCAGGAAATACTAGTAAGTACCCCTCAACACTGACAGTTAGGCAGTAAGTATCAGCCATTCTGCCTTCTCTGCCTCCTCTTCCTCCCCACCCAGACGATTCATTTCTAATATGCAGTGGTTTGCCCCAGTACCTTTCCAATGTAAATGTTTCCTCTGGAACTTCATCCAGATCCCCATTGTCTATCCCTGCCTTTGCTGACCCAGTAGGCTCAAGATCTTCTTGTGATTCCCGGAACACCAGATCTTACCAAAATATCTCACTTGAGATCATCTCTCCTCCATACTAGCCATGCTGCATTCTCGAAGTCTATGCTTTGTACATTTCTGTTATTTATCTTCTGTCTTAAAGAAAAAGTTTTGTAGTTCATTTGCTTCAAATCGACTAATTCCAAACTTCTTTTTCAGTCATGAATGGAATCTACCCCAGGATAATCTCCCTTAGGCTTTCT
Source organism: Cryptoprocta ferox (assembly GCA_028646485.1). Taxonomy (NCBI): domain Eukaryota; kingdom Metazoa; phylum Chordata; class Mammalia; order Carnivora; family Eupleridae; genus Cryptoprocta; species Cryptoprocta ferox. Next base: position 9,029,994 of record CM053567.1, on the reverse strand, counting down.
GTATACTCCAGGAGGTCTGCAAAGGAAAAGTCCTACAAAAGGAAAGAGGTCTTTGTTAAGACAGGTGACACAAATATTAGGAGAGTGGCTTCTTTGGAAATATCTAAGTGGTAGTTCTATTTATCTAGCAAATAATAGATACGTGTGTCTTTGACTACCTCACAAGGGAAAGCTTTGTGCAATTAGAAGTTTGCTAGACAGCCAACAGAAAAAGCAATTTATTCCACATAAACTGAATTTTATTTGCATATATTGACGTTTTGATTCAAGATACAAAAAGTGAGATTTGCTTTAGTTACCTTTAACAAAGTGAAAGAAGGGCCACAGAGAGCCTGACACAATGGAACAGACAGCAAAGAACATACTCAAGCAAGATTTCTTTTATAAGCTTGTTATTGTAGGCAGTGTACATGATGGTACCTTGTATATTTTAATCTAAAAATAACTTTATGATATCACAATTACGATTAGAGTCACCTTGTTTCTATAATTTCAGACACCGTTTCTATTTTAATTTCAGGGAGGAAAATATGTTTTCAATACCCATCAGATTTCTGTTTTCATTACTCATTAAGTAATAAAATGACACCCTTTATAGATGCGAACTTGTTTTCATGCAGTGCATGTTGAGAGAGCAAGAGGAAAATGAAAGGCACCAGGAAGGGTGCAAATGTTGTCTGGACTTGAATGTTAATGTGTTACTGCTCCCAAATGCTACTTCCTCAGAAGGAGGAAAATGGTACTAGTGTTTCAAGAGGCTGAAACACAATATGCCTTATACAGCCGGCTGAAGGGAGAAAGTGAGTGAAGAATTATGCTCAGGAGAGGTCAGACAGGAATACAAATTGCCTACTATGGAGGGAGATTGCAGTCCTCTGCTGTTTGATTTTAAGTTGGTGCCTTGGGGACGAATACTAAAGATGTTTTGGATATTCCTCATCCTCAGGATATCACCACAGTAACAAAAGCATGTAACATTTATCGTCAACTGCTAATATGTTGGCAATCGAAAACTACACATTATTCTTCATATGGGACCAAAATATCAGAAGGCACAGATAAGCACAGACTAGCTGAATCCACCAAGAAGGCCATGGGAGGTCTCACCATGTCCAAATCGAACTGACCCTTCTTCCCATGTCTTCCTGTAGCTGTCATCTTTAGGAATAGACTCCAAAATTAGACATGGCATCAGAAATCTTGAGCTTTTCACTTAGAAAATTTTATTGGGTTCACAGATTCTATTCAGTGTATCTCTTAAATAATTATAATATGACCTTTCATATTTTTATTGTTGCTACCTTTATTCAAGGCAATGTCTTAGTCTCCTCTTTTTGTCTCACTTCTTTACCCTTCTCCATTCATATCATGCTTGTTTGTTTCTTCTAATCTCCCTTCTTATTCCATATTCTTGTCTCACAATCTGTCTATGTCTGTCTCACATACACATATAAGTTTACATACATAGTATCAAAATTTGAATACATAACAAGGACTTGGATGGTACTTGTAAGATTTAAAGCACTTCCTCATACCTTCTAAATTTTTAAATTTTAAGATTTTTTTTTTTACAATTCAGATCTACTTTCAGGTCATAAGACTTATATTTAAATTTATAGTGAGATGGTGCTGTAGAGCAGTAGACAGTAACTTGATCCACACATTCAAGATACGGATCTTTGCATTACCCAAGCTAATGCTCTCTGGTCTTTTGGATTCCCTCCTCACACCAACCCAGTCCTTCAGCAACCAGTCATTTCATTTCTGTCCCCATAGGGTTTTTTTCCCTTTTTTCAGAACATCATATAAGTTGAGTCATGCAGTCTATGGCATTTGCATCTCTTCTCTTTCACCTAGCATGATGGCCCTGAGATACAGACATGCCCAATGTGTCATTGCTTCACCAGCACTTTTGGGCAGTAGTATCCATTGCATGAGTGTACCATAGTTGGTTTTTCCAGTTGCTCACTGACAGAATTTGAGGGGTTGCTCACTGACAGAATTTGAGGGGGGTCTTCTATTTGGAAACTTTGGAAGAAAACTGGTAATAAACATTTGTGTACAGATCTTCATGAGGACGTACATTTCATTTCTATCAGGTAATTACCAAAAGTGCGATTGCTGAGTCACATGATGAGTAAATACCTAACATCGTGAGAAACCACCTTACTGATTTACCAAGCAGCTGGACCGTTTTGCGTTCTCACTAGCAATGCGTAATTGCAGTTACTCATCCTTATTGTCACCAGCATTTTGTGATTTCTTTTTCCTCCCCTTTTCTCTTCCTCCTCCTCCTCTTCCTTGTCAACTGTAGATGTAAAGCAACATCGCATTGTTATTTGCAATTCACTAAGTAATGATGTTGAACATCTTTTCATATGCTTATGTGCTCCCCCCATGTATTCTTTGGGAAAATTCTTTCAAATAATTTGCCCGTTTTAAATTAGGTTTTCTATCTTCATATTGTGCTTTAAGAATTATTTATATATTCAAAGTTAAAGCCTTTTGTCAGATAAATGTTTTGGCCGTATGTTCTCCCAGTGGCTTATCTTTTAAGTTCTTAAAAAATACCCTTTTGAACGCAGATATTTTCAATTTTATAAGGTACAACTTACCAATTCATTTTATTTTTTATAAAGTGGGCTTTTTTGGGTCTTCTGAGATTTTTTGCCTAAGCCAAGGTGATGAATATATTCTTCTATGTGTTTCTCTATATTTTTATGTGTAGCATTTAGATCTAGAGTTGTTTTGTCACAAAACAAACCAAGATTCAAGCGCCATTTTTGAAGGTCATTCTTTCTCCAGTGCATTGCCTTGGCCCCTATATTGAAACTCAGTCAAACTCATCTGTATAGGTTTGTTCTCAGATTCAGTATTATGTTCAATTTATTTATATGCCTATCACATTATGCCAAGATCGCATTGCTTTGATTACTCTAGCATAACAATTTTTGAAATTAGGTAGTATTATTCCTCCAACTTGAATAACTGGAGTACATGCATTCACCCAGGATGTGGGGATAGAGGGAAACACAAATGTGCTTGGCACCTGGGAAATACTGAGAATTCACCTGCTAGAGGCACTGCTCCAGAAGGTCAGACGCCCTGTCTCCATTGTTCAACACTGTATATTCTACTTCTGAAAAGATGTCTGATATAAGGAGTTCTCTCTGCAGACAATTCCTGGTCATTTGAACACAATCAGTTGGAACCAGTGAAGTTTCTCAAAACCTTCAGACTTTAGCAATGTTTTGAAAGAGCTGCAGATTCCAGGTAATGATTAAGTCAAATTTCCTGCCTAATCACAAGAGACATATCCCAGGCAAGTTCTGCATTTTTCTAGCTTGTGATTTTACGTATTTTCTTAACCCTTTTTGTGCTTAATATTATGTATCTGTAAAGTGTGGAAATTGTCGTACCTACTTCTCTAGTTTGTTTTAAGGATGAAATGCGTTTGTGGCACCTGGGTGGCTCAGTCAGTTAAGCATATGACTTCAGCTCCGGTCATGATCTCATGGTTTATGAGTTCAAGTCCCACGTTAGGCTCTATGCTGGCAGTGCAGATCCTGCTTCAGAACCTTGGTCTTCCTCTCTCTGCTCCTCCCCTGCTTACACTCTCTCCCTTTCTCTGTCTCTCAAAAATAAATAAAACCTTTAAAAAGGATGAAATGGTGAGTATACGTAAAAATTTAGACATTTACTGTCAGAGTAATAGTAAAATAAATCATAGCGATTACTATCCCTAAAACTATCACCAATATCTCAGCCTTTAGCGTCAGTAAAGTCCTCATTTAAGGATAGATTGCTTTTAAGGGGTGCCGGGGTGGCTCAGTTAAAGATAGACTACTTTTATGAGGGGAGAGGGGAGAATAGTTATAACACTAGCGACAGCACTTTAACACAAAAGGATCTTCTCTGATACTGAGTTGCAGCCTGTTTCCTGCTCTATTTGAAGCAATAACCAGGTGCCAATCTGCTTTATTTCTCGGTTCTCTTCAAAGTTCTATTACTTGTATCTTCCTGCCACTGAAAACACAAACCAGAAGTAGTCTTCTCCAACCCCTCCTTTTTTACAGTCCTTGCGGCGATGAAATAAAGCTCACTTCGAGTAGTGATTTCGGAGCTAATAGGACAAAGCATGGAGAAGTTACGAAACTAAGACATCTTAGAAACATTGTGATGCTGGTATATAACTTCAACTTCCCTGTTAAAATAACAAGTAGAAATACCAGACTTTCAATAATTCACTTACATTCCTGATGGTGGTTTTACCAAACTCCCTAACCTACACTCCAAATTGCCTTTTCATAGACAAACATCACATTTCTTTCGGATGACTTGTGATTCTCTTTTCTGTTTTCAAATCAATGTCTAGAAAGCTGGATAAAATAATGTGTCCTTTGCCTAAAATCACCAGTGCACATTTACGGAGTAGTACAGACTAGTGTTACCCATTTAATGAAAATTGTTGTTCATAACTGACCAATCCATTTCAGAGTCGTACAAATGGAATTTTAACACTGCTAGACACCAACAACAGGCCGCTGAGGTTGGAAGGCCTCTTCTAAAAATAATGAAAATAGGAGCCATTCCGAGGGGGAGGCATTTCTGAGTTTGGCATGCACCTTGTTGATATTTTGAAACTAAATCTTTGTCCGGCTTTTAGAGGACAACATTCATTCCATTGTATATGAAATGTCTTTCTAACAGAATACTCATTTTACGGACAAGAAAATCAATTGAAGTGTTATCGCCTTGCTCTTATCTAGATTATTCTACAAACAGCTTTGAAACTCATTTATGTTCCTAAAAGCCTTGGGCATCTTCTGTGGGAACCATTGATGAATTTTCAATCAGAGGAAAATAAAAGGCAAAGGAGTTTACACATTTATTTTTTTTCTTGATGTTCTCAGAATGTATTAGCAGAAAGATGTGCATGAGGGAGAGGAGGAATAGGAACAGGAAAATAAATGTCAAAAAAAATTAGGCATAAAACAGATGAAAAGCAACACATGGAGAATGAAAATAATTATACTTTTAACTTTCCAAGGGCATTTTTACATAGAAAATTATATGTGTATATGAATATATAAGGGAAATATAATTTCAAGGGTCAATATATATTTTATATTTTTCTTAAAATAGTGCTACATTTTATCACTTACACCTTATCATCTACACAACATACTAGGGAATCAGTAATGCAGTTTTCCTTTTGTCCATGTTACAGGCAAGCAAGCATCTGGACTTACTCTTTCCTTTCAAGTTCTATAGAAACTTTTACAGGAAAAAAAAATAATCTTGGTGACAAGTGAGCATGATTCTCCCCTGCATTAAATTTAGTGACTTGTCCACTCCATAGAGCAGTAATTCAGAAATAGAAAAATATCCTTTTTAGCCTCGGTCCAAGAATTATTTAGACATATGTACCTAATACCTACCTATTCATGAAGTATTTTGAAAATGGAATGCCTTATGTCCTAAACCAGAAGTGCTGAATAATAACCTATGAAATCGAACACAACTTTGGATGATGATCTCTCATTTGTACCCCAAGAGCACCTGAAAACTCTTACTTGGGTTCTTGTGGCCCAGTCTCTATTCTACTTAGTGTTAAATGAGAAGTAAATTTCAATTTCTTTCCTGCAACCTCTTAAAATCTTATCAGTAATTTGAGTACTGCTTTAAACACAGGAGAGGTTAGAAGAGTTCGTCATAATGGGAAAAAGAATGCCGTTAACGTTTTCAGTACTTTTGTAAGTAGCACGTACTTGAACTTGAAATTAAAATTCTACATTTAGACCTTTCTAAAAACCTTTCAGAATATATTTAATGAATCTACATGTAGATTTAAAAGTATTTATCTACAAAGAAATCTTTTTTTTTTTTTTTTGGTAAAATACCTGTACTTAGCATAGAAAAGCACTCTGTCTCTACTCCACTATTACTGACTGACTCTTATCTTTTACTCCAATGGCCTCACTGCATTTTTCTTAGTTTCCTTCATTTTTCTTTTTAGATTCTTATTTTTTTAATTTTAGAGAGAGAGCAAGTATGAGCGGGGGAGAGGGGCAGATGGAGAGACAAAGAATCTTAAGCAGGCTCCACACTCAGCACAGAGCAGGGCTCCATTCCATGACCCTGGATCATGACCTGAGCTGAAATCAAGAGTCAGATGCTCAACCAACTGAGCCACCCAACTGCCCCTCTATGTTTCCTTCTAAGTGTTATTTTGAAGTATGGAAAGCATATAATTCAGAATAAAGTTAGACATTAAGACCCAAGATACTTATAATAATGGTGACAAACTTTATTTATTCAGATTAATGTGAATTTAATAAATTCACCTACACAAAAAGTTTGAATGTCTATTATTCTGAAATGTGGGAATGTAAAAATAAGTTTAGAAATGAGTATATCCTACATTGTTTACAAGGAATGGATATAAATCTGATTGCCACGGGAAAAAAACAAATGACAACTATCAGTTGCATATAAACAGGAAAAGCATCTATATGTTTAACTCTAATAAAATTAATATGTGGCATAGAATATTTAAAACAACAATCTACTGTATAACAAAAATTGTATCTATTTAAGCAGCCATAAAAATAATACCTCCTTGGAGCATCTGGGTAGCTCAGTCTGTTAAGCGTCAGACTCTTGATTTCGACATAGATCGTGATCTCACGGTTTGTGAGATCGAGCCCCACTTCGGGCTCTGTGCTGACAGCGTGGAACCTGCTTGGGGTTTCGCTCTTTATCTCTCTCTGCCCCTCCCCCGCTCACATGCACATGTGCACACACACGTGCTCTCTCTCTCTCCTTCTCTACAAAAGAAAATAAATAAACATTTTAAAAAATCCCACCTCCTTAAGTTTTCTAAGTTACAATGAAAGAAAGTGTTAAAATCTTAGCTGTAAACAATATATACACTTCCTGATCCAATATGCCTGATAAATGCATTAACAAAATGTGTGCAAGTTTCAAAAATATGCTTTAAAACTGAGAATTTCATATCATACTTGCTCATTTTTAAAGGAACCACTCTGTGTTTTTGACAAATTTTTTCTCATGAAAGGAAGGACATATTCCTGTAGTGTTTAAGTGCTGTGACAAGAAGATCACAAAGAAAAACCATAAATGTTAAAATGTGGCAATCAAATATGGTCTTCCTCATTCGTGATGTTCAGTCATATCTGAAATATGGGTGACATTTGATCTATCTATGCATTTCCCTCTCTCTGTGTATATCTCTGTCTAGCTATACAGTTTATTGTTTATCTATTTATGCACATATATGCACACACACAAAATACAAACACATACATATATGCTCTCTGATTTTCTGAAAAATAAAAAGTAATAAACCAGTAATCTCATGAGTCAGTGTGCTTCCTAAATTCTGTGAGCTGCTCCAGCAAATTCATCAAACCCAAGGATGTAGTTGTGGGAACCTCCGATTTATAGCCAACTGGTCAGAAGTACAAGGAACTACCTGGGAGTGGGATTGGCATCCTGAGTCGGAGGGGGCTGTTGGAGCCTCCAGTCTGTAACCTGTCAGAATGCAAGCAACAACCTGGGCTTGCAACTGGCATCTGAAGTGGGGGCTGGGGGGCCAGTCTTGGAGGACTGAGCCTTTAAGGCGTGGAATCTAACACTCTCTCCAGGTAGATCCCGCTTCAGAATTGAGTTGAATTGGAGGATACCGGTGTCCAAAAATTGCTTCTCGGTGATGTGGGAACCCCCCTCCACACATCGAATTGGGTCCAGAAACCCAAAAACCCAAAAGAATACTTCTCCTGGGTAAGAAAGTTCTAAATTGAACTGTCTCCACACTCCCACAAATGATCTTTCAGACTCATATGCCACCTGCTCACTCAGCCTCAGTTGCTGTGTTTCTGGCAATAGCTGAGCCCCTACTAACAAGCTGTCAGGAGCAAGAGCGATGGCAGCCGTGTGACATGTCTGGAACCCAGACTGAAGCAGATTGAGAGGACACATAGCAGAGTCCCAAGTGAAGGGTGTTGTGAGCTGTTCGATCTGCTTTTTGTCCGGGTGCCCTCTCGCACCTTGTGAGGGCCCACTGTGCTGCCCAGTGAACAAGCACGGCTCTGCGGTTCACAGGAGTTCCCTTCCACAGGTGAGCCCTCACCTCTGCGAGGGGGGGAGCTGGCAGGTAAATGGTTCAGCATGCCATTCCCCAGACACACACGTTCTCAAAAGTATTCCCTTTACTTCTCAGAAGGTCCCACACGGTGACAGGATACCACGCCTTCGCTGGATTTCTTTCCTGTTCACTCACTACACCTCTCAAATAGGCCTTCTCCACCTGTTTAGGCTCTGCTTCTGAGGGAACCCAAATTAATATTGACCGGTAGTTGAAGAGACGTTTAGAGTTTCAAGGAAAGGTTTTTGTTCATTCATTTCATTGTTTTAAGGTGGGACAGGTACCATATATAAAATTGAACTGGCAAGATCCAAAAGGCAGTAAATATCAATGACAAAAATGGGGTAATAAGCTCTCAGGCAGTAGAAACCGGTGACTTTCGCTATTCTGACAGCCTTAAATGAAAAGAGGGATACACGTACACAAAGGAATGAACATGGAGGTGGGTGAATGTCATTTTGTAGACTTTATAATGGGAAATACATGGAGTGAAAAAACAAAGCAAGATACAACAAAACCCTGAGCTCTGGGGTTAGTCCAGAAAAGTCCTCTGATATTATCCCATATGACCTGCACCTCCCCCACCCCATCCACTTCTACCGTCTCCACCTTCCCAAACCTTCCCCACTCTGGAACCCAAGGTCTGAATCAGAAAATCACCCTCCTATTTTACTGTCAAGGGTCTCTTTGCTTTTTTTCATTTCACACAATTTGATTTCCTACAGCTTTCATCATTTATTTGAATGATCTTACCAAAAATTAAAAAAAAAAGAGATTTCTTTTGGTTAGGTTTATTTTGATTTCTCACAACAATATACCCTAAACAGCACAGAGTTGCTGCTGGGATAGGTATGATCCTACTGGCTCTTTATTGCTGCTTCCAAATGATCACTTTTCTTTCAAAAATGCTTTGCTCTGGTCATCTCAATCAGAAGTTTTCAGAGTCAAGCTCAGTACCCTTCCCTGCAAGAAATCCACCTAACGTGTTTGCCTGTCAATTATTTGACAGCTTCATTTTCATAATCTTTTCCTGTATCCATCCTTACCCCTTAACATATATCATCCTGTCTTAGAACTTGACATCATCCATTTTTTCACCGCCCCCCAAATTTCAATTTCAGACATCGTCTTCCCCACACATTTTTCCATTGTTAAGATTATTTATCTATCTGGTAAGTAAGGCAGTTTTAATGAAGGTTTGACTCACTGGAGTCTTCCAGGGACCCAAATCATTTTTCTCTTAGCACCCCCAAATCTTTGTAGGTTTACAAATTTTTCCTTTCCCGACTTTTCTAAAATATTGTCTTTCCTATAGTCACTTTCACTTTTGAGTACAATATCCTTTACTGGATTATTTACAATAATCTTTACCAGTTAAAAATATGTCATATCTTTGCTTATTTGGTGCTCACTTTGTTACTTAAATGCAAGCTTTCTGAACACTGGGAATTTTTCTCTCACTTCCTATTCCATCCCCAGAGTTTGGCAAATAGCAGACAATAGTAAATATTTGCTTATAAAATAAGTGAATGAATGAACTGATTGTCACTTCCATTCTACCATATATATTTAAATGTTGATAGTAGTCTACATTAATATCTTAGTTACACTTACAGTCAAACTATGCATTACTATTTCACTTGTGGCTTGGATCATTATAAATTCATAATTATTTGAAACTATAGAGAAACCATATAATTTATTTTGTTGTTAAGCTTGATATTTTGTAATAATAGTTTTCTTAATTAGGGTTTATCAAAACTACTACTCATGTAAACTTAAAGATAGTAAGAGCAGAGAAGCTAAGTATTTAAACACTTTGAAACTGTTTTCATATTCTCTTTAAATTGTGTAGATTCAAATTATGCACTCTGAAAAGATAAACAAAGTTCAGTTTTGTCAGGCTTAGAAAAGACTAGTAAATATAGTATTCAACATCCATTTTTCATGATCTTACTGCTATAATGCAATATACATTTATATATATTTCTCTAGAGGGTTATCTATGCAAAATAATATAGGGTGAACTTAATGGGGGATTCAAATTATTTTTTAAATATTTTTTCATACTAGAAATGAATTTCACTTAATGCGCTAAGTTTCCTATAAAATCTAACCTCTACATAGATGCAATTCTACTTTTTATGAATTATGATAATTATGAAGTCGAGGATTTGGAAAAGCTTAAAGGTTGCTCGATTAGCCTTAAAGGATGCAAATTTCCTTGAAACAAACCATGCTTGTTTTGGATGGAAAATAAAGACATGGCATGAGAAATTTGGAATACTTAATGCTGACAAATGAAAAATATTATTAAGTACTAATACTTTCAATTACATATGTATTTACGTTGTACCTAAATAAAACCAGCTTAGTAAGGTTATTTGTATACAGAATGTTTATTCATTTAAATTTCTTCTTCTATTGTACAACAGGCAGTGAATATAATTGTATAGATGATACCATCCATTGAAATATCATTCGTGTGGTACGTGGGGCACCTGGGTGGCTCACATACTTAAGTGTCAGACTTTGGCTCAGGTCATGATCTCATGTCTTGCGAGTTCGAGCCCAGCGTCGGCCTCTGTGCTGACCGCTCAGAACTTGGAGACTGCTTCGGATTCTGTGTGTCCCTCTCTCTCTGCCCTTGCCCCACCTACACTCTGTCTCTGTCTCTCTCAAAATAAATAAACATTTTTTAATGAAAAAAAAGGCACATTTTCACATCTATGTAAGTGATGAATCAATCACTACATTCTACTCCTGAAACCAATACTATACTATATATGTTAACTAACTTGAATAAACAAACAAAAAACAAAACAATAAAAGAAAAGAAACATTATTCATAGTTCCTACCCTCTCTTCATTTTCCTTGGGTCACTCTCTGTCCTCATCATCATATTCTTTGTTCTCTCATTGTTTTCATGCTCTTTAATTCCTGCAGCGAGAAAACAACTCAAATCCATCTACTTTCATATTAAGAACAAATTCATTGTCTTTTTTGCATCCCTTCAATTCAAGCCCATGCCCTACAGCATGCCACATTTCATAAACAAATATTCACTTCAAGTAACTCATATAAATAAGGGAAAAAAAGAATTTAGTATCTACATGAATTCAGCTGATCTCGTCAGTAACCTTCTTCCGTTTATTTCAAAACTATGGTAATAGGCTACAGTGATAAATAGTAAAGTTGAAAATGTAATATTCGGCTCAGGACATGATCTCACGGTTTGTGGGTTTGAGCCCCACATCAGGTTCCGTGCTGACAGCTCAGAGCCTGGAACCTGCTTGGGATTCTGTGTCTCCCTCCGTCTCTGCCTCTCCCCTGCTCGTGCTCTGTCTCTTTCTGTCTCAAAAATAAATAAACATTAAATTTTTTTAATATAGTGTCAATGATTCTAATTATAATAAAATTCATCTAAATGTCTTGTTTTTCTGGATTTGTTCCCAGTATGCCTTCTCTATTGGCTTATTTAATCCCCACACATACTATTGGTTAAAATGGGACTAGCACAGGGGGTTACACACAAGTGATGAAACACTAGATTCTACACCTGAAACCAACTTTACCATATGTGTTAACTAATTATAATTTAAATAAAAGCTTTGAGAAAAAAAATGAAAACAAAAAAACCTAATTCCAATTCTCTGTTCACAGAGAAAACTCTCTATCCATACCTGTTCTCTGGTACCTGTGTTACACTGCCCTTTCCATGTCGCGTACGTGTCTCATGTTAGTGGGGAATTGGCGGTGAAGGTCAGGGGATGTCGCAATACAGTGGGTGTCTTTAAGGAGAAAAAGAAGGAGAGAAGAGTCAGACTGTGGAGAAATGAGACATCGAATGCAAATGGGGGATTCAGTAGACACTATGTATCCAGGAAACTATTCAAGTTTAATGTTTCAATATTTGACTTAAACATGTTAAGTATTTATAAAATATTTAGAAAACTATACCTTGTATAATTCATATTGCAACTAGTTTGCAACAGCTTACTTTATTTAATTTTTAATCCCACTCTAATTAATATACAGTGTTATAATAGTTTCAGATGTACAATATAGTAATTCAACAATTCTGTACATTACTCCGTGCCCATCGCGACAAGTGTGCTCTTAATCCCCTTCACCTATCACCCACCCACCCCCACCTTCCCATTGTGTTTGTCTTTTTTTGTTGTTCATTTATTTTGTTTCTTGAAGTCCACATATGGATGCAATCATTTGTCTTTCTCTGACTTATTTCACTTAGGATTATACCCTCAAGATCCATCCATGCTGTTGTAAATGGCAAGAGTCTATTTTTAAGGCTGATATTTGACTGTATATATACACATATATCTTCATCCATCCACTGTATATCTTCTTTATCCATTCATCTATTGATGGACACTACAGTTGCCTCCATAATTCGGCTATCATAAATAATGCTGCAATAACACATAAGAGCACATATATGTTTTTGATTTTGTGTTTTTGTCTTCTTTGAGTCAATAGCAGTAGTGGACTTACTGGATCATATGGCAATTTTATTTTTAATTTTTTAAGGACTCTCCATACTCTTTTCCACAGTGGCTGCACCAGTTTGAATTCCCACCAACATCTGATTTTTTTTTTAAATCATGGAATACATCATTAAATAAAATATTTAATAGAGTAACATTGATTAATAAATAATGTTAATTATAGAGAGTATAATCTGAAGAAAACCCACAACTTTATCAGAAATGAATTAGTTTCTTCTGCAACTATCATCTTTTCAAGCAAGAGCCCATCACATAAATTTTCATCTGCATGGGTACTTTCTTTTCTACCATACTTATTTTTTCCCTACAGTAGCCTCCCTTTCTTTCCCTGTTGTAAATACCCACAGACCCACATGCACACACACACACATGCACACAGAACCCAAAATGCAATTTATTAGAGGCTGTTCACTTCTCTCTCCATTCTGAAATACTTCTAGCTGCACTCAAGTTTTTAGTTATCTCAATGCATTGAACTGTGTAAGACTTATATTTGAACTATGTGTAGTATCTCTATGGAAATAGTGCAGCTTTCGGATCAAAATAACTTAATTCTCATTCTCTTCATAAGTCTACTCAACCCTTGTCACATTGTAATAAACCTACTGACATGCTAATCTCCCACAGTGGATTAATTAAAAAAGAGAAACAATAAAAGGAATTCACAAATAATCAATTTAGTGTTATAAGTGAAACCAAAATAGTGTTTTACTTTCATCTGCAGTCTATTTTCTGATCTAATTTTAACATTATCTAGTTTCCTGAATCAAGAACTAACCATCCTAGTTACACTCAACACACCACCTTCCTTCTAGGTATTTATTCTACCTAAAGGTACTTGATTATGTCCTTAGTTGAAAGCTCACATGTGAAATATACCAACCTCCAAGAAGACTGTTCTATGAATCTCTTCAGAATGAAAGACATCCATATGGAATTTTCTAGAAATGATCATAGAGACCTCCTCAGAGAGACCTGGTGTCTATTGATAACAGCACATTTACAGAGCACATTAGTCTAACAAACACAGTCTCAGTAGGCTCTTCTCTCATTTATTTTAACTTGGGGTATAGTGTTGTATTCACGAAAGATGTCAGTTGTTTCAATAGTGATACGTATTTTGTTCGATAAGCACTAATTCAGTGTCTGCTGATTGAGTGTGACTGTTTGCCCCCATCAACGCATACACATAAAATATTGCATTTAAACTCAGCGGCCCTGTCATATCTTTTGAAATAAAATTGCTATGAACTTTAATTCTCTTGCTCAATATCTATTGTTTTTATATTTGTTGTTTTGAGATAAGTACAATGAGGGGATAGATAGGTTTCCTTGGCAGTCTTTAGACTGAGGTATTATAATTTTTTAATATGTCAATTAAGTGACTCCTTATAGCTTGTAAGTGTTCATAAAATATTATTTTACACAACAGTGAACACTTGAGACTTTTAACTCACAAAGGATTAAAATCTAAATTCATTTTCATTGTCAGTCCTCAAAAGAAATTAGTCATAAGTGTAGGTGATATTAAGGGTTATTATATCTTAACTAATTTTTAATGAAATCAGAACATATGTGAAATGTAACTTCTCATTTTTCTTACTATATATATAAAATGTGTGTAAGTTGAATCGATCATCTATGAAATGTTTTCATTAATGCTGCTGCATCGTATTTTATTCAATAGTTGTTGGGAAAACAGTTAATGTACATTAACAGTATCTAGAGTTTAGAGTTTTAATTTTGAAAGACTCACAGGTCATGGATAATAGTTTATAGATAGACATTGAAAGCTAAGGGATTAAAATGTAATTGGGAAAAATGATACAAACTTCAAAATATTAATTTCTATATCAATAAATTAAAAATAAAAGACATAAAGATAGCAAAGTATTTATCTTGGGTTACATATTTATTTTATTTTCACAAACCATAGTTGTTCTCTTTTAAAATGCTATTGATTATAAATTTTTATAATTTAGCAATATTATTTATTTAGTATGCATATTTCCACAATTCAGCGTGATTTATAAAATTATTTGTTCTTCAGTTTCTCTTTTAGAACCATAGAAATATATGTGAAAAACAATTCAAAGCTAATGTAACAACAAGGTTACAAATCTAAACACGTGTCAGAACAGAAAAGTTACAGTTCTCATGGTAACATTATATTATCAGCATTATACAGCCTGCACAATAAAATATGTATTTAGAAACCTAACTGGTAATTTAAAATACCACATGTTATATATATATTAAATGAGGATAAGTTAACATCCATAGGAGAACCTTAACTTATCTAGCTTTTTTTAGTATGTCTTAAATTAATAACATTTTACTATTAGAAGGTCCCAGCGTACAGCGATAGTCACCCTATACTTGAAATTTTTTTGCCCTTTTTCTCTGTACACGGATTCACTTTAAATCTGAGTACAAAGGGTTGGAAATGTGTTGAAATGATATGTTTTATACATTACATTATTAGCCTCAGCATTTTTTCTAAGATAATGCTCTACTATTACCATATTTTATGGTAATATAATAACTCTATATCTGATAGAAAAACAAATTAGATGGAAGCCATACCATTAGAGTGTCCAGATGCAAAGCTTCCATTCTTGGATTCTAAGTAAAATATTTATGAGCTTATTTAAATAATAATGAGGTAGAATGCTCACAGTGCCATCGTTTAAGAATTATGCCACATATGTAATACTAGAGGGACTGGTGTATAGGAAACTTTGGTTTCCAGCTAAGAACCAAATTTTGTGTCACACAGTTCCAACCTAGTTATTCATCTGAAAGAAAACATTGAAATAAACCCAGCTAACATCTTATTTATAAAGGTGTTTATTACACAAATATTTGATATCCCACCTTTCATGAAAATGTATGTATAAATAAATACCATGAATATTTCAATACTTAGGTACTCTTATAAATCTAGTCATATTAAAATTACTTCCTAATATCATTTCTAATATACAGGGAGTATTTTCATAAGTTCTGTCCCACATAAGTCTGCAAATTTTAACTAAATGAAATTTATGGAGAAATAGTTATTTTTGGACTCTTAATTAGAAGATGTTTTGATATTTGGGTTCTAAAGAAATGCTGAGAGCCCAATGAGGGGCATAGAGTTAGTGATAATAAAAGTCACCTTTTATGTTTCAATGGAATTAGGATTGAAGAATTCAGATATTTTTATCTTCTGCTGAAGTCCAGCTGAGTTGAACCTAAATACACCTACCATTTTGTGTTCCTTTTTTTTTTTTTTTTCGCCACAGGAAATGATCAGGGGTATCAAAGGTTGTTTTGTATTACTGGATAGAGTATGTAATCATTTGATTGAAGAAAGCCAAAAGGTAAGCTATTCTCTTTCATATATCTCAGTTACATTTACTAGAAGTACCGAATACTCAAGAGAATTAATTAAATACTGCTTCTGCTTTTGCACATTATTTGTGATTCTGAGTGAGGTCAGAAACACACAAAATAATCAGACCAATCCTTAAAATATATTTTCCCTGGAAATTACATACATTACATGATATGCTCGTAGAAACTTGAACACATAAGAAAAAAAAAAGAAAAGAAAGATATGAAAAAAAATCAGAAGAGTAAATATTCTCGTATCTCTGAGGTCTTAGTTTAGCCTGTAGCTTATAAGTTGCTTCGAAGTTGATTTGTTTCTTATTTAAAATAATACCTGCCATTAGTAAAGTACCCCAGAGGTGCTCAGTAAATGCTGTTGTATTAAAATATGTGTCATAAAGGTAAGCAAGTATTTTAATTTTACTTTGTAAACTGTACTATATAATATTGATTATTATAATACAATAATATGCCCTATAAAATGCTCTTCAAAAATAAGGTAAGATATTTAACTAGAATCTGTATATTTCACTGAATTTCTTAAATATTAGTCATTGATGCTACCATCACAAACTTCATACCAACTTCTTTGGCCAAACTCATTTTAGATTGTGTATTAGTTTCTGAATGTTGCTGTAACAAATTACTACAATCATAGTAGTTTAAAGCAGTAGTAAGTTATTATCTTATAGTTCAGGATGTCAAAAGTCTGCCCCTCTATCCCCAACGAGTCTCCTGTGGTTTAGAGGTCTTGGTTGATATCGATAACTGACCTTTCAGGCCCACTTCTCTTTTTTTTTTTCTTTCTTTCTGTACTTTAAATTTCCACTCTTATGTTTAAATTCA
This sequence comes from Cryptoprocta ferox, assembly GCA_028646485.1. Taxonomy (NCBI): domain Eukaryota; kingdom Metazoa; phylum Chordata; class Mammalia; order Carnivora; family Eupleridae; genus Cryptoprocta; species Cryptoprocta ferox. Next base: position 9,013,073 of record CM053567.1, on the reverse strand, counting down.
CGGATAAAGGAGTCTGTGAAACTCTGGCTCTCACCCTTGACCTCAATAAAAGCAGAACCCAGGCCCACACTCTCTCATTTTTTTCTCCCTATAACCTTGTTGTGTGGCCACAGGTGTGCTGTGTAATTTCTAGTACCTGTGAGTAATAAATCTTTTTTTTAAGTTTTCTGATGGTTATTGCCAAGGATATCTTACAATCATAATAAGAATCACAAAGGTCAGTCCAGTTACAACATTGATTATTGATAAGCTGAGACCAGCACAAATCTGCTCACTTAAATAGTCCAGGAAAATCTTCTCATTTCACGGTATTTATCGCATTTGCAAAGCACTCTTTGGCATATAGAGGAACATATTCACATATCCAGGGGTTAGGATGTGTATATTTTTGAGAAGCCATTTGATTCAGCTTTTGACAAGTGGAAAATGTTTTTAAAAAAACTAGCAGAAAGAAAACATTGGGAGGTCTATTTGGTAGGATTCATCATCTTGGTAGTAGTGTTCTTATTTCTGAATTATAATTTCTGAATTCAGAATTCGAAATTAGGCACATCAATAAAATGTATGGACCTTGACAAACATAATGTAAAGTTAAGTAAGTCCAGGTAAACTGACAGATAAAATCATGAATTAGTGTTTCTACTTAAAATATAGACCTAAGATGCTTTTTAGAGTCTTGTAATGTTGACTGTTTCCTCAGAGTACTAAATGATGATTTTCAAAAAAGGGTAAATAAAATAATGACTCTCATATGAATATAAAATAAATATGTGATAAAGATTTTAATTAACTCATTAGTGAGGAAACCGGACACTTACATCCAAGTCAAAGAAGAAATCAAAGATTCACAAATTTCTCTGGAGTAAAGGAACATTCAAATAAAGTACAAATGAACATGGAACTCGCTTTGTAAACAGTATGGAAAAGGGAAGTAAATTGAACCTCCGTAGGGAGAATGCATTTTACAGTGATTATTGAGAATCAGACAATCTGGATGGACATGCTCTAAACAATGAATAGTTTTCCACTGGAGATAACTAATTATTATTATTTGCTCCTTCCAAATTTCCTTATCAGATGAAGTTGATTTATTCTTTTGCAGCTTTACCCATAGTACCCTCTAGGGATAGCAAGTTTTCTCTTTATTTCTAGTATCATGAAAATTGATACAAACGCATTACCATTTTTAGGAAAGCAATTCCTTACCTAACCAGAATTGGTAACCTCATAGTCTCTCTTTCGGAAAGAAGACTTGCTTTATAAAATATTAAAAGTTTGACAAGTGCTCAAATTACCTGTACTTTCTAACTAATAAAAAATAGTTTAGGGATCCTTCTTTAGAGAAGCAAAACATTCTAATGCAAACACATTCTAATGATAGTCTACTGGTAAATATGATAAGGATAATCATGATTTTCTCTCAAGTTCCAAGAGAAAAGGGATGATAGCTAGAATGTGTCTGTACTGACAGAGTAACCTAAATGCAGAGAAAAAGCCTGGGATGTTGTAGTTACTCAACAAATATTTGTAGAATGGATGTGATTTCAGGACAATGGATTTTATTTTAAGGAATCAATATCAATTTTACTTCAGACTGTCCAAAGTTATCATCTGAGAACACACAGTAAAAACATATTCTGCAGTTTGAGTTATAAACAGTGTTAGGTGACTTACTAGTTTTCAATTGCTGCTTAACAAAGTACCACAAATTTTTCAGCCTAAAACAGTAGCTATTTATTAGCTTCTCATTCTGAGGTCAGAAGTTTGGAAATGCATGGGCTCTCTGCTCAGATGGGCACCATATTGAAATCTGGTATTTTACTGTAGATGGGACTCTCAGTTGGCCTCAAAGCCCCCTGCAAGCTTATTCAGAAGGTTGGGAGAATTCACTTCCTTGCTGGACGTTGGCTTGGATTCACTCCCAGGTCCTCACTGCCATTTTCAGGTCCTTGGCATGTGGTCCATCCATCCGCAAGCCAGTAATGGAGAACTTCCTGGGGTGTCCAATCTCCCTGTCCTTCATTTCTTCCACCAAAAACAAAACAAAACAAACAAACAAACAACCAAAACGCCACAAGTCCTTTTAAGGACTGAACTAATTTGGTCATTCCCCTGAGGACTGACCCTTTCTTAGTCACTATGTCATACAACGTAACCATTATCCCCCACTGCCATTAAAGATACTTTTGTACCAGTGTGCTTCTCCAAATAGAGTAGGAAATTTAGCAGTCAGAAATCATTTACCTGACATTCAAAGAAAATATACTGCTTTAGAAATAGTGATCAGAAAATATAGTGTCTTCATTTACTACCAACCTCAAATGTTAAAAATCTCAATTTGATCGTATTGAATTGTGTTACAGAATTTTTTACATTGTTCATACTATCTTTTTATTTAAAAATTTTTGGAATTATACTATCTTTTCTTTTTCAAGTGTGCATGTTTAATCTAAGCATATCCTCTCATTTATATTTTGGCCAGCTTCCTCAGAAATGAGAATGCTGAACTGTATATAAGAAATACATATAGGGGCGCCTGGGTGGCTCGCCGGTTGAGCGTCCGGCTTCGGCTCAGGTCATGATCTCACGGTTCGTGGGTTTGAGCCCCGCGTCGGGCTCGGTGCTGACAGCTCAGAGCCTGGAGCCTGCTTCAGATTCTGTATCTCCCTCTCTCTCTGACCCTCCCCCGGCTCACGCTGTCTCTCTCTGTCTCTCAAAAAATAAAAAATAAAAAAAGAAAGAAATACATATACACATTGATAACCAAATTTTAAGATGGTGTTTATGTGCAAACCATAAGAATCTTGCATTGCTCTTCAAACACTTGTAAATACCTTACTGTGAAATGGCACAATACATTTTTTTTCTGAATATAAGCTGCTACGTTTCTTCATCTACCGCCATCTATCATCAAGGGCATTATTTTTTTGGTTACAATTAAAATGTAAATTTAATTGGCAACAGACTAGAGAATCCACTCTAAAGTAATGCATCACCGATTGGAAAATTATGTCAAGCAGTATAATTTCCAAACCATGATTGCAAAATTACATTATTGGAGTCTAGGAACAAGTGGAATCTACTTTCTTTTAAATGTATGGGAATTATAATTTTAAATGTTAATTTATCCCCAAACTGATTTGAGAATTTGAAAATGCAACGCAAGGCTGTTTAGGGAAATTGACAGTGTAATATTGTCATTTACATATTTTTGTTGTTAACATGAGGAATATAAACATATCATGACAGGTCTGATATGCTCTCATGTAAGATAGGGACAATGATGGAAAACAAGAGGGAATTGTCTATCTTCTATACTTTCATTGGAACATTGTTTAAAATCATATCTATTTTTGCCAACTGCCAGTTTTGTGTCTCTAATGCTTAGAAAAAAGTCACATTTTATTATCTTTGAATATATGCCATCTTATGTGATTGTAGTCTTTAGATACTTCCTTTTCTTGGATCATATAGACACTTTTGGTTAACATTTTGTATTTTGATGTAACTTTATTCTGGCATTGAACATGGTTCAAAAATTATGCAGGTGTCAAAACAATGAATTTCTGGAGGCTATTTTTTTCCTTGCCTCTTTTAAAAGCCTCAGTATTGTTGCCATCAACAGGAAAAGAATTACAATAAAGCATAAAGTTGAAGTACAGTTTTTGTTCTTTATAGGTTGCTGGCACTGCTTCTCCTAATTTACCATTGTAATAAAACAGAAATGACAATGCTTTTCCTAAAAGGGGAAAACATATTTTCTAATAGTAGATAGGCCAAAGCAGTAATATTTTTAATCACAAATCCCACTTAAACAGCATGATCCCAGATAAATGTATCAGAGTGTGTTACCATGTGAGTTATTGTTGAAGCTCTCAGAAGCCTACTGTAGTGAGAGCAGATGGTTTGAGTTTATATCTTTTGTGCTTCTCAGTTATTGATGTGGATTATATGAGAAGATAATTGGCAGGGTTTTGCACATAATTGATATAAAATGCTTGTTTAGGATCTTCTCTGATTGGTCAAGTTTCTAGGACATCTGGGATGGCAATCTCTTGGATTACATATGGAAAAGATATAACTCTCAATCATCTGTATGCTAGCAGCAAAGTGCTGTAATGGTTTATAATTTTTCTGTGCATTTGAAAAAAATGAAAATAGGTTTACTCTTAGGAAAATTGCTTGATTCAGAACAGAGAAACCAATAATTACAAAAATATGTCTTTTTCCTTTATTTTTGCCTACCCAGGAGGATAGGAAAACAGGCAAAAATACAAACCAAATTTAAAGGAAAGAAAAGGAGAGTAGAATATTTTAAGACTACATAGCACTTTGATATTCCTCCTTAAATGCCTTTCTTCAGCACAGGATTATGATGATTTCATATATATCATCATCTGTCTGGAGACTTGAAAAACACTGGCAGAAATCTGAATAATGGTAATCTTCATAATGGTAGTCTTCAGCAACCAGAATTCACCTGGTAGTATCTATTTAAATAGGAAAAATGTGTATCTAATTTTCATAACACCCACTATTCCTTTAATTAATCAACCCAAGGGTTCTTCACGGGTAATATACACTGTCACCATCCAATTGTACAAATTCCAAAATTCTAGATGACACCCAACTGGGAATTTTCCCTCTCCTATTTTTCTTCTTATTTTCAGATACCATGTTAAATTTAGTACTAGGAAGTAAATACGATGTTGACTACAGATTTTAAATGTGCTGATTTCAGGAAGTCAAAACACACACTTGCAAACATACAGATAAACAGATAAATAAATTGATGCCTTCCTGCCAATGACAAAAGTTTTTAAAAAGGAATATGTTCCTCTAGGTTTGAGAGGCCAGAAATGACTTCACAGAGAATAAGAGTTAATTTATGTCCACTAAAGTTACGCCAGAGAGACTTAGCTTTCATACACTATGGTTACTATGATAGTGCATGTAGATACATTTTAGTCACATTTTTTAAATGACTTATAATCCTATTATAGATAACATTGGAAAAATTTGGCATAAATGTGCTCTAGCAAGATATATTTATAGTATTATATCTGCCATATTAAAAATGTGATGATTATCAATATGTCATTTAGGGACAAACCATCGAGTTCTGCTCTTGAAACAGCTACCAAAATGTATGCAATTATTGCAGTCCTACTGCATATATTTTCCGCCTTTCTCTAAAGCATATTTAGTTAGTCTACCTTTACTTCCACTTTCAGTGTTTATTTCCCCTTGATTCTTCCTTGAAGTCAAACCTTGCTTAAACTAAAGAAGCTAACTTTGTTTCAGAAATCTTACTGTCCACATAGGTAGTATGCTATATCTCTAATCTGTTAGGCTTCAACACTTTCTTAAGAATATTATACATTTCCTTTATCCACTTACTCTTTTACCATTTATAGCCTGCCAACCCCTTCCAGTCTGCCTCCAGCTAGAATCTCTAGAATACCATATTCTTTTCTTAATTAAGTTTTTACTTAGATTCCAGTTAGTTAGCATGGAGTGTAATATTAGTTTTGGGTGTCCAGTTAGTTTAGTGATTCAACAACGTCATATTCTTAATGTCTAGTCTTCAATCAGGAATCAATAGGCATGCCAAGAAAAGGAAAAACATTAACCAAAGTCTAGAAAAAATAAAGTCAATGGAAACAAAATCAAATGACTGCTATTTGAATATATTTCTCATTCACGTGGGCACTCTTGATTAGACACTCTGCTGAGCAACTCTCCCTAGGAGAATATCCAGGGATCCAAGTTTACTCCATCTCTTTCCCTTAGTACCTTCCCCAGAAATGAGAAAAATGGAGCAGTGAGGATCATGTATGCAAGTCACATACTGACTTCCTTTCATTTCCATAAGCTCGCCATTGCTCAGAAATCACTAACAAGACCAACTATAACTACAAGGAGGTTAGAAAATATATCTCAGAAAAATGTCTGGACAGCATAGTATCAAGCTTTTAAAGCATCTAAATAATTTCTGCCATATTTTCCAACTTTTAGTCTGGCTCCTTTTCCCTTTCATTAAATCTAAAATAAGAATTTCCTTTAATTCATATTCTAAGATTTCTCTTTTTATGCTTTTTTCCATAAAGGTCATCCCACCCTTTAAATGACACATCTATAGGCATGCCTGGGTGGCTCAGTCGGTTAAGCGTCAGACTTTGGCTCAGGTCATGATCTCGTGGTTTGTGAGTTTGAGCCCTGCATCAGGCTCTGTGCTGATAGCTCAGAGCCTGGAGCCTGCTTCAGTTATGTTCTGTCTCTCTCTTTCTCTCTGCCCTCCCGTGCTCATGCTCTGTATCTCTCAAAAATCAATAAACATTTTAAAAAGTTTTAAATGACATATCTATACAGATTATACATACATAAATTTAAATATACACTGTATAATTTTGAACAGACAGAATAGACAGTAATATAATTTACAAATTTAAGTAGAACAAAATCAATCAACAGTTTACTGAAACTTGTGGAGATCATTTAAAGTTCATATGCATGGATAGGCAAAATTTCTCCTAAATCTGAGCTCTCACTATTTTCTTATTTCTACTTTTGAGCTCTATCACATCTTTTCCCCATTTTCTGATACTTTCTTCACTATCTGTTCCATCTCTTCACCTGGAAATCTATCTAGCAACTCAAGCTCAGTGTATTCACAACTGAACTCAATTTCCCAGAAACGTCTTCCTGCACTTTGCTTCCAAACAAGATAATGTCAGATTCCTCTAATTCAAACCAAAAACATGAACATAAATGCACCCCCCTTTCCTTCTCCATTGTTAGAATAAAATCAGGGTCACTGCAATGTAAAATTTAACATGATATCCTAAGATGTTGTTATAATCTTTACTTATACATATCTGAGAGCATTGATGCTCAGAACTCACTTACAAAAATTTAGAATCCCAGATTTCATTGAGAAGTCAATTGCTTAAAAATACATTGGAAACAGTGAATTGATTGTGATTTATATAATACATATTAATTTAGTTGTTTGCAATTTAATTATAATTGATGAAAGTTTCATGATTGTTAATTCAAAATATAGTATCATTCTCAAAAACAGTAATAGTCCCATTCAATTCTGACTTCTTACATGTTATAAAAAGGAAAGTGGACAATGTGAGGTGGAGCTATAAAAGGGTTACCAGAAAGCTGGAAAGCTAGACAATCGAGTAACACAAGGGGTGTCAGAAGTAGCCTATGTTATTTACATGGCAAATAGTCCTCTTCAAATATCTCCTCGCCAAAGTGAATACACTTATTATTTGTTCCAGAGAGCAGAACTGGAATATATGATATGAAATTAGCCAGAAGTGATTTTTCAGTCTGTTCTAAGAATTTTCCAACAGCGCCCTTCAGAAATAGAATGGCAGGTTCATAGAAATTCTTCACCCACCACTGAAATTATTCCTGGTATGGAAAATGAATTCAAATATTTCTTCTAAAAAATCCCTCTAAACTGAAGTTTCATAATTATATGCTCTGTATCAATCGAATAATAGATGAAGTGTGTAAAGAAATACTTGAACATAAATAATAATACCATTTTGCACCAGTGAGCAGAAAGGCCCTAATAATTAATATTTCTAAGTGCTTAGAAACTCTACCTGCAATGGAGGGCAGGTAGAGCATTTAGTGTATACACCAGAGAGAGCCAGTGGGGGGACACTAAAGTAATAGGGGCAACTAATGTATAGACTCTTCAGAAGACAGTTCAAATTGAATTGCAGTTCCAATCTAGGGGTGAATGAAGGAAATCAGATCTGCAAAAGGACATTTACTCTATTTGAAGATATAATTGAGTGATCTGTATAGGAGAACATGTTTTTTTTAACAATTTTTTAAAAATTTATTTTAGAGAGAGAGAGTGTGTGTGTGAGCCGGGAAAGGGCAAGGGAGAGAGAGAGATTCTTAAGTAGGTTGCACCTTCTGTGAAGAGCCCAGTGCGAGGCCTATTCCCACAAACCTGGGATAATGACCTGAACTGAAATCAAGAGTTAGTTGCTCAACCGACTGAGCCACCCAGGTGCCTACCCCAACAGAGAAACACAATTTAATGGTGTGAGCCTTTGTCTGAAATATGTTATTCTCTAATATGTTTTGTTAAGTTAGGCTTTGTAACAGGAAGCCTCAGTATTTCACATTTTATACGTGTTTAAATGGACATCTTTGGAATTTCTTAGTTGTTCTCCACAAAACTCATGTTAATGAATGTCAAGTTTGAAAATATTAATCTGTTCATTTTAGGTAACTTCCTCTAGATAACAATTGTTAGATTAATTGCATAATATTATCCTAGGACATATTCTATACTAGATAAACCAGGTAAACTAAAACTTAACATCAGTTTTTGAATATTTTTTAAATGAATTCTTTAAAGATTTGAGGAATATATCCAAATTAGATACAAACTTGATATAGATATAACTACATTAATGTGACTGCTATAAATGTTTTTATTCCTATTATGTCTAGTAAATTTATTAATTAATTATTTATGAATGCACCAATATTTGTATTATTCAATTCCTTTACAGAATTTGAAGATATACTAGCTTATATATTAGTCAATCATTAGTGACAGTGTCTTATAAAATTCATTTTGAGTACCTCAGATACATAAAATCTTGGATGAGTGTAAGGCGATTTCACCAGAGATTAAATAAGTGATAGTACAATTGATATTCGTACAGGTTTACTATCAAAAGTTAAACAAAACATTATATACTTGACTTTCTGTCTCTCTTAATGTACATCATTTCAAAATCAAAATCTTTATTGTTCTCAGGGCAACTGCATGGCTCAGTTGGTTAAGCATCCAACTCTTTTCTTTTAATTTATGGGATTGCTTTAGTGTTTATTTATTTTTTGAGAGAAAGAGAGAGAGAGAGAGACAGTGCTTGAGTGAGGGAGGGGCAGAGAGAGAGGGAGACACAAAACTGAAGCAGGCTCCAGGCTCTGAGCTGTGAGCACAGAGCCGGACTCGGGACCCAAAGCCACGAACCGTGATATCATGACCTGAGCCTAAATCAAGAGTGAGATTCTTAATCAACTGACCATCAACTGAGCCACCAGGCACCCCTTAAGTGTCTGACTCTTGATCTCACCTCACATCAGGACCTCACAATTCATGAGATCAAGTACCGCATCAGGCTCAGTGCTGACAATGCAGAGGCTGCTTGCGATTCTCCCTTTCTCTCTGCCCCCTCCCTGCTCACATGCTCTCCCTCTCTCTCTCAAAATAAATAAATAAACTTAAAAAAATCTTCAATCTCATAACATTTTTTTTCAACATGCTCATTCCTTCCTCTTCAGCTAATCTACATTATTAGTTATCACAGTAAAATGTACCTTGAGGTATTTATACCAGCATCACATTCACCAACCCCCTGACCCATTCTTCCTCACCCATGTCCTTTTCTGAGTCCTGTGGTGAGTTTGTCAAAAGGTTTTATCATCTGTAACTTTCTCAGCTGCATCTTAAACCCAGAATCTTCCACTGCCCAAAGTTCTTACTTGCTGCCTGCTATCTTTCAAGCTCTCCCTTTCTTGCATTTACTCTCAGTTGCTAAAGATTACAGAGGGTGAGAGTGGCGCAGGGATCGCTGGATGTCTTAGGAGGAGTAGTTGGGGGAGCATCTCTTAGACGTAAAGCTGAAAATAGCCCTGAAATTAAAGTAAAGCATAGACCTAATGGTTCAGTAAGGTGATTGGGTCTGAACACTAAAGAATGAGGTACAACCTGGTCTTTGCCTGAAGCTGCTCATCTCTTTGAGAAAGTTGATACTTTTATTAAGATACAGCTTCAGTGTTTTATCTGTCTACCAAGAGGACCATTCTGCCTGTCCATTCTAGGATTTGTTTCTCTTTTATATGCTGCAATAGAACATTGCCATGTTCATAGCACAAGACTTTATATAATTTATTACAATTCCTTATATAAGAGATTATGAACCCCATTGGAATAAAAACCCTATCTCTCTTAGGTATGTACCTCCAATCCTTAATATAATGACTGACAAATAAAAAAGAGTTCAGTGGATATTTGTTGAACGAATGAATAGACAGATGCATAAAGAACAGGGCCTCTAAGAAATACTAAGGGCCGACCTACTGTGCAAGGAACTAGAAAACCAGGGAGGTAAAATCATGAAGCATAAATGGAGTTTGTAGGTTGTAATGGGTTCTGAGTTAATACCCCTGGCTGGCACTGTTGTTCCAGAATGGCTCTTATCCACTGTGCATAGCAGCTATGTTCATAATGCCAGAACATGGTACATTTATTCAGAGAATATTCACTGAGTATTTATTATGTGTCAGGGCATTGCCCTATTTGCAAGTATACAGCATGGAACAAAATGCCGAGATCTTAGCAAGGAGATAGACAGTAGTCAAGAAATAAAACCATCTTTAGAAATTGTGATAAGATCAAACAAAATTATAGTATTTCTGAACCTAGAGGGTTTAAAAACAGTGCCTGGAACAGAGTAGGACCTCAATAATTATAGATTCAATAAGTTAATGGTAGGAAAAGGGAGATATTATAAATAGTGTCTAAAGACGTAGAATATGAGTTTAGATCTAAATGGAAGCAGGAAACAAAGAATAGAAAAAGAAGTGAGAGAAATCAAGTTCAAAGTCACTGACATAAGAAATAACAGTATTCTTAAAGAAAGAAACCATAAATACATCCCAAAGAGAAGAAACACTGGTGGACATTAAACAGCTTGGAAAATAATTTCTTTACATTTTAAAAAGATATCTGTAGGCTTTTTTAAAAGTGGTTTTTTGTTTGAGAGAGAGAACCTGAGTGGGGAAAGGGGCAGAGAGAGAGGGGGGAACAGGATCTGAAGTGGGCTCTGTGCTGACAGCAGAGAGCTTGATGTGGGGCTCGAACTCATCAACCTTGAGATCACGACCTGAGCTGTAGCCAGATGTTTAACCTACTGAGCCAGCCAGGTGCCCTATTGCTTTTATAAAAATTGTTTTAATGTTTATTTATTTTTGAGAGGCAGAAAGCACAAGCAGAAGAGACAGAGGGAGACATAGAATCTGAAGCAGGTACCAGGCTCTAAGCTGTCAGCACAGAGCCTGACACCGGGTTCAAACCCACCAACTGTGAGAACATGACCTGAGCCGAAGTTGGATGCTTAACTGACTGAGCCACCCAGGTGTCCCATTTGAATAATGGATTGTAGAGCATAGAATACCAAAGGATGTAACACCCAGAGTGTAGGCTATTGGCAGTTTTAAGAAATGAAACTATTATTATTTGTTTATGAAGTGGATACCAAGGTGAGAAAATGGAAAGACGTAAAAATAATGACTCCTATATCTCACTGGTTGAGCAACTGTGAGCCTTAGCTTAACGGAGGAACTTACTTTAGTGTGTGTGTGTATGTGTGTGTGTGTGTGTGTGTGTGTGTGTGTGCATGCGTGTGTATGCACACGTGTGCTCGCACGTTGTTTTTGTATATGACGTGAGGGAAGATCTGTATGTCTATCCTTATGCCAGTATCACATTGTCTTAGTTATTGTTCCTTCCTAGTCAGTTTTGAAAGTAAAAAGTGTGAGTACTACAATTGTTCTTTTTCAAGATTATTTTGGGTAGTGTGGGTCTCTTGCAATTCCATATGAAATTTAGAATCAGCTTGTCAATTTTTAGAAAGAAATCAGCTGGAATTCTGAAAGCAATTGTGTTGAAACTGTAGGTCAACATGGGGAGTGACAGTCAGTCCAGCTATAAAGCTTTGTCAATTTTGTTGATCTTGTCAGAGAACCATTATTCAGTTTTGTTGGTTTTCTTCCCTGTTCTTCTGTTGTCTATTTCATAAATTTCTGGTCTAATCTTTATTATTTCCTTCTTCTGCTTCATATAGGTTTAATTTGTTCTTTGTCCAGTGCATTATGGTGGAAGTTTAAGAAATTTCATTTATTAATTTCAGACATTTCTTCATGTTTAATATAGGCATTTACCTCTATAAGATTCCCTGAAGTATGGGGGAATCCCTAATTTCTTGGCGTGTTATATCTTCATTTTTTTCATCTAAAAATATTTTCTAACTTCTTTTTTAATTTCTTCTTTGACTCATTAGTTAATTTAGTAATGTTTTGTAAAATTTCCATATGGCTGTGATTTTCCCTAGTTTCTCTCTATTGTTTGCTAATTCAATCAACTGTGATCAGGGAACACACTTTCTATTATTTCTATCCTTTTAAATTTAATGAGGTTTGAATTACAGCCCAGCCTATATGCCCCATTTTGGAGAATATTACTAAACATGGGCACTTGAGAAGATTGTATATTGTGCTTTTGTTTGGTAGACTGTTTTGTAGATGTCTATTAAGTAGAGTTATGCTGAGATAACTCTCAAGTATTCTATCCTTCTTGGCCTGCCTAGTTTTTCTATTTATTATTGAAGGAGGGATGTACTAGTTTTAATAGTGTTTCCTCAAAACTTAACATCTCAACAAAACCTCAGAATGAGGCCAGATTTGGAAATATGGATTTTAAAGATAGACACAAAAGGAACAAGGCCATATAAAGAAAATGGGAGAGATGGGAATTTTACTGCTATGAGCCAAGGAATGTCATTGACCACCAACAACCACTAAAAGGTAGAGGGAAGGAAAGCACAGAGTCTTTCCTAGTTCCCTCATAGGGAACCTTGGTCTGCTGACACCCTGATTTCTGCCTACCAACCTCTGTAACTATGAGAGAGAGAATAAATGTCTGATATAAGCGATCCAAGTTTGTGGTAATTTGTTACAGCAGATTTAGGTACCAATATAGAGATTTTGGTGCTTGAAGTAAGGTAATGCTGTAGCAAATACCTAAAAAGTGAAGCAGGGTTTGGGATTGAGTAATGGCTAGAAGTGGAAAGTGTTTCAGAATGCGTGATAGAAAAATATCTAAATTGCCTTGAAAATTTTCATAGAAATATAAATGTCAAAAGTGACACTGCTGAGAGCTCAGAAAGGAGTGAGGAGAGGGAAAGAGAAGGCTCCTGTCATCTTAAAGTACACATAGGGTGTTCTGAACTGAATGTTGTTGGAAAATATGAATACATAAGGCACTTCTGTAGGAAGTGTCAGATGGAAATGAAGAGCATGTGTTGGACACAGCAGGAAAAACAACCCTGGTTAAAAAGTGGTAGAAAACTTGGCAGAATTTCATTCTACTCTTGGGTGAAAAGTAAAACTTGGAGGTGATGAGCTTGGAGTGATGATATTCAGCTGAAGAGATATTCCAGGCAACGTGTGGAAGATGTGAACTATTTTCTTCTTAGTGCTTACAGTGAAATGTGAAAGAAAAGAGATAAATTTATGAAGAAGCTGTTAAGTGAAGAGGAGCTGGCTCTTTATGATTTGGAAAATTCTTAGCTTATCCAGATAGTTGCTCTGGAATCAGCATCAAGGGTGTGGATGGAAAAACTTTCTCTGAGGACATGAAGTATAAGATTCATGGATCCAACTGACCATCTCAGCAGAAGTCGGAAATAGAGACGGACTTTCCAGGAAAATAATTATGAAACACTCTCTTTTGTAATGGATGAGTCCTCTTGACATCCACAGAACAAGAATTTTGAGAATGTTATATAGTAGAAATACTGTCATCTTTCACTGAAGAAGACAAAGATAAGGGAAAAAAATAAGGAAAGCTGGAAGACTTCTGGGATTCCATAAGTAGGAAATGGGCTGCCCAGAAGGCAGAGAACCACTGCCACGGCTCAGGACAAAGTTAAGTCCACAGGCTCAGAGGCTGGGGTACCAAGGTCTCTATGGAAACAGAGTTGGAAGCTTTACATTACAGAGGATTACTCTCAGGCCTTCAAAGCTAATGAAATTTGCCCTGCTGAATTTTGGACTTGCTCATTCTCTATAACCACTCTCTTCTTTCTAATATCTGCATTTTGCAATGAGAATGTCAATCCTATGCCCTTGTATTTTGGAATCAAATAGTCTGCCTTCTAGTTTTACAGGTCCACAGATGGAGATCAGTTCTGTCCAGGATGGATCATACCCAAGTCTCATCTATACCTGAAAAAAATGATAAAATTTTGAACTTTTTGAGTTTATGCTTAGATGGGATATGGATTGTAGAGTTGATGCAGGGATGGGTTAAGTCTTTTGGATATGTTGGGCTGGTATGAATGCATTTTTCAAATGGAAAAGACAGGAATTTATATGGGACAGAGAATGAACTCTATTGGGTTGAATAGTGTCCTCACCAAAATTCGTGTCTACTCAAAACATTACAATGTGACCTTACTTAGAAGTAAGTCCTTTGCACATGTACTTGGATGAGATTGTATCATACTGGAAATATCAAATGGACATCAATGACTGTCATCCTATGAGAAGGTGATATGAAGACACACGGACAGACAGAAAAGGAGATTGAATTTAAGCTACTACAGCCAAGAAACATCATGGATGGCCCATAACTAACAGAAGCTAAAGGCAAGTAAGGATTTTTCCTTGGTGCCTTCACAGGGAGGATGGCCCTGCCAACACCTTGATTTCAGAAGGCTAGCCTACAGAAGTGTACAAGGATAAATGTCTTTTGTGTTAAGCCATGACAGTTTATTGTAATTCAACAAATCCAGAGTGTTTGCTTACTATTGTTGAGTTGTCTATTTATCCATTCATTTGTGTCATTTTTTGTTCTATGTATTTTGATGATGTTATTTGGTACATATAACATATAAAATGTTATATCTTCCACGAATATTGACCCTTTTGTTGTAACAGATTGATTCTTTTTCTTTTCCTATAGGAACAATTTGTTTTTGTTTTAAGGTCTATTTTGTCTGATATTTGTATAACCACTCCAACTAATTGTTATTGAAGTCTACCCTGTCTCACCACTATCATGGGCTCTACTATGACCCTCTGTAGTCTCAACACTGTATTCTCAAAAAAGCATCCAGAGAGATCATTATAAATGTAAATCAGATATTGCCAATTTTCTATTCTAAATCTTTTAATGCTTTAACCTTTAACCCAAAGGAAAAATAAATGCCCTTAATCTGCAGGCAATACTTCTTTCTATATCATTTGCATTTATAATATCCCTTCCTAACATTTTTTTCCTGTTTACTCTGCTCCAGCCACATCAGTCTCACTCTGTCATCCAGATATAGAAAGCACACTTGTGGCCTAGGGTCTCTATGTATTGGTCCCTCCTCCCCGAAATAGTCTTCTCCCATTAATCCATACGGCTGTGTCTTCAGCTCCTACACATCAGATTTCCTCTATGTGGCCTACTCTGACAGCTCTTTCCATTACATGAATACAACTGATTGTCTTTACTGCTTTATTTAATGGTTTTTCATTATACATTTTCGAATATAGCATGTAATTTACTTTAAAGGTTAGTGTTTTATTGCCTGACTCTCAAAACTAAAATGTGAGCCCCAAGGAGGTAGGGACCTTTATTTATAATTGATGTATCACAGTGATTAGAGCACTGTCTGCACATAGCATATGTTCAATAAACTTTTGTTAAATGAACTCAATGATCTGCTACTATTTCTTGTCTCTGTTTCTATTTCAATATACATCAGCATTTAAAAAGTACAACTATCCACTATTACCATGAGTTTTAGATCAACTCCTTCCTGGGAGTTTTTGCCTCTATTTGGTTATAGAAAAATAGCAAAATTGAAGGGTGGATACATTTCTGAAGTTTGATGTCACATATCACTCTAATCTTTTAATTAAGAAACAAAGTAAAGGCAGAGAGAGATGGAAATATCTATCTAATCCTTTTATCTAGAGAAATGAAGGAAACCTTTTGATAGACTAGAGAGAGAAATACAAGTGTCTATATATATAGATATGTAGATATTTGCTATTAATAGGCTTTACTCACATGGAAAAATGCAATAGATATGCAGAAACAAAGCTACATAACAAAAGAGTAAGACTCACAAATATTAAAAAATAAGCAATAAGTCATAATAGTTATAGCAGAATTCATGAAAAGCCTATATATGATAAAATTGTACAAAATATACTGTTCACACTCAGGAAAACAATTGAAGAATGACATTTCCTCAGGGAAAAAGGTGAAGAATGACAACATTCCTCAATAGAAGATTCCTATTCACACAAAACCATAATGATGCTCACAAGAATTTCATTACAAGTATGCATTTTTAAGACATTCTGTAAATATAAAATGTCCTTATTTCTAATTCTAGAAAATAAATTTCATATCTATCTATCTATATATTTATCTATCTATTTAGGGAAAGGAAGGAAACTCCTTGATATAGAAGTGAATGGCAGACTTCTCTAACAAGTACACAAATGTTTGGGGTCAGTAGACATATTATAAGAAATATAATAGTTAATATTCTACCTAATTGTGATGTTCCACTTCAGAAATCTTCTCTTTCATGAGAGGAAACCTGGGAATCTCATATTAGAAAGCCCGGACAGGTTACCCTTAATCTAACCATGTGACTAGAAGTTAGCAGAGATTTTAATGAGGTCCAGTAATTTGTTTGTCCAAGGTTCTCGAGTTTAGATATTTAAGAATTTGCAACATTTTTAATATTTTCATTTTATAATTCTTATAGCTGGCATTTGGAGAAAGGTCTATCAGACACTGACAGCCAGATGCCACGAGAGACCTAAGTAAGCATTTTTGAATAACTACAGTCAGTGCACATTCTCTTGTCTTGGGCTTTTACGTCACATTTGCAGTTAAAAATTAAAACCTAGTGGGCCAAAAGCAGACAGTTTCAAGGCAGGCCTGCTGCTATTAGGAGATATTTGAAAGAATCACAAAGGAAGTAATTGTAGCATAAAGGGCATTACAAGATTGGAAGAGACACTTTCTGCAGAACTCTAATCAGGAATTTTTATTTCCTTCAAATGTCAGAAAAATTGATAAAACTTTTCCCAGTGCAGCAATTCAGAGGAAGAGAAGGGACTTTGAAAGCAATTGTTTTGCCTTTTAGAGAACAACTTCCTTTCCCCGTGTTCCTGCACACACACGGATCCATGCACCAACACACAGACGTAGAAACAACTCAGTCTGAAGCAATTCAACTGATACTCTCTATTCTTGAATGCCTTGACTATAAATAGAGCAGACTAAGACAGATACTTTTCTGCAATTATTATCAATCAGTCCTGACACAGAAAGTGACCCATCCAACGTAGAAGTGGGTTAGATCAATCAGCAACCCAGCCCCAAAGGTGGGACACGGAAAGGGACAGGAACTCTTACAGGAAAAAGCTGCATGGAAAGAGGATCTAAAAAAGGCCAGAACAAAAGTTTCTCATGGCCACATTTAGTTAAAGCCTTAATACTTTCTTGGGGGGAGAAATTTTGATACTTAACACAAAATATCTGGTAGCTCTTAATTTGATTTGGGTTCACTACAAGTTAAATAATATGAATCTGTATATACTTGATTCTACGGTATGGGTCAATTTGGCTTCCAAAGCTGCTGTCATTATCACTATTACTTTTGATATTGTGAAAGAATTGTTTCTGAACATCTTGATCTTAACTGACAGTACCTTGAAATATTAATACCCACAGAACCCTTACTAAATGAACTTGCATAAAGATAATTTCTGTTTGAGAATACAAACATTTCATGCTTTACCATTATTTTAGCATTATGGTACAATATATTGTCCCATTTACCGACTCGATGCTGACACATTAACTTCAATTAATTTTGATTAATTAATTGAGGTAATACATGGGATATGATCCGGTTTCTGTTTCATTTGTGTTCAGAATGGTGTTCTCCTAATGACTGTAGGAAAACTATTTTTCACAGAAAAAAATCACATTAACAATGAAAATCATGGGGCTCCTGGGTGGCTCAGTTGGTTAAGCGGCCAACTTTGGCTCAGGCCATGATCTCACAGTTCGTGGGTTTGAGCCCCATGCCGGGCTCTATGCTGACCGCTGAGAGCCTGGCGCCTGTCTTCGGATTCTGTGTCTCCCTTTCTCTCTGCCCCTCCCCCACTCATGCTCTGTGTCTGTCTGTCTCAAAAATAAATAAAACATTAAAAAAAATTCTTTAACAATGAACATCATACTACAACAGCCAGGAATAGTTATTCTTCAGATGCGTGTTTTATCTTCTTAATTTTTCTTCTTTATACTTCTTTACAAAATCATAATTATATGTGAACCAATGTTCTTTTCTCATTTCTTCTTCCACCATGCATTGGAAACTTTATGAAATGCTTTCAGTGCATGACTTTAGGCTTCCATGTTACTGTATTTAATAGATATATCAAAATGTACATAACTATTTCCATATTTTTGGACAATAAACATGTTCTGTGTTTTAGCTATAAGTAAATATTTGAATACACTTTATAATCTCATATCTGATTATTTCCTTAACATATATTTTTAAAGTCTACATATAAGCATATTTTAAAATAGCTTGTTAGTAGCATCTAAATTGCCTTAAAAAAGGCAGAAGAGGATGATGAATTTTAATATTCAGTTTATTAGAATAATTATATCACTTCAGCCTGAATAGAACTTGATATGATATTAATAGTTTTCTAATTTAATAGGAGCGCCGGAAATACCCTTTTATTTCTCTAATTTGATTATGTCATTTTTGGTGACGTTAAGCTTTTTTCTCAGTTGATCTGTTAAGCAGTTCTTTGCTTATTTGGTGAACAATCTGTAAATATCTTCCATTCGTTATTCTATTAGAGCATTGTTTTTTTTATTTTCTAAATATAATTTTTGTCAAGTTAGCTAACATACAGTGTATACAGTGTGCTCTTGGCTTTGGGAGTAGATTCCCATGATTCATCACTTACAACACCCAGTGCTCATCCCAACAAGTGCCCTCCTCAATGCCTATCACCCATGTCCCTTCCCCTCACCCCCGCAACAACCCTCAGTTTGTTCTCTGTATTGTAGAGTCTCTTATGGTTTGTCTCCCTCCCTCTCTGTTTGAAACTATTTTCCCCCTTCCCTTCCCCCATGGTCCTCTGTTAAGTTTCTCAAATTCCACATATGAGTGAAAACATATGATATCTGTCTTTCTCTGACTGACTTATTTCGCTTAGCATAATACCCTCCAGTTCCATTCACATTGTTGCAAATGGTAAGATTTCATTCTTTCTCATTGTCAAATAGTATTCCATTGTATATATAAACCACATCTTCTTTATCCATTCATCAGCTGATGGACATTTGGGCTCTTGCCATAATTTGGCTATTGTTGATAGTGCTGCTATAAACATTGGTGTGCACGTGCTCCTGTGAATCAGCACTCCTGTATCTTTTGGATAAATTCCTGGTAGTGCTACTGCTGGGTTGTAGGGTAGTTCTATTTTTAATTTTTTGAGGAATCTCCACACTGTTTTCCAGAGGGGCTGCACCAGTCTGCATTCCCACCAAGAGTGCAAGAGGGTTCCCGTTTCTCCACATCCTCACCAACATCCGTTGTTTCCTGAGTTGTTGATTTTAGCCACTCTGACCGGTGTGAGGTTGTATCTCAGCGTAGTTTTTATTTGTATTTTCCTGATGCTGAGCGATGTTGACCATCTTTTCATGTGTCTGTTGCCCATCTGGATGTCTTCTTTGAAAAAATGTCTATTCATGTCTCCTGCGCATTTCTTCATGGGATTGTTTGGTTTTGGGTGTTGAGTTTTCTAAATTCTTTATAGATTTTGTATACTAACCCTTTATCCAATATGTCATTTGCAAATATCTTCTCCCATTCTGTCAGTTGCCTTTTAGTTTTGTTGAAAACAGGCAACAACCTCTTTGACCTCAGCCACAGGAACTTCTTACTCGACATGTGTCCAAAGGCAAGGGAAATAAATGCAAAATGGAATTTGGGACCTCAGCAAAAGAAAAAATCTTCTGCACAACAGAGGGTGACAATATTAGAGTATTATTTATTACATGATTTATTCAAGAGGCTATTTTGACTTATGTAATTAAATTTTAGCTAAGTATCTGTGAAAGTCAGTCATCACCCCATCTTGCTGATATATAGACATATCTCTTCAAGACTCAAGTTGTATCTCTTTCCTTTCCTTTATCTCCCTTTCCTTAATTTCTGGATCTTCCACTTGGAACATTTCCCCCTTTTGAAAACAAGTTATTTTTGGCCTATGTCTTTCTTATGGTTGTTTTCTGATAATATTGACGTTTAATTCTTTACTGTATCTGAGAATTGGTTTGGTTTAGGCCTTGAGGTCAAGGGCTCATTTTAGTTTTCCCCTAACCTGCTTTGTGATTAAAGTGTTCCGTAGGACAGAGATTTTAATTTCTCACATTTATACTTTATTCCTTCCATCTATACATGCATACACAGTCATCACATTTTACTTATTTTGTAATGTAATGTGTGTATTTGATATTATATCAATATTATATGAGATATTATGTATAATATGCCTTTCCTCACAGAAACTTTCAAATATACCTAAAATCAAATAGAACAATGCAGTAAAGCCCAATTGCACACCAGACTGCTTTGACAGTTATTGTCATTCTCATCTTGATTTGTCTATTTCCCCCCAATTTTTTGGTTTCATTTTTTTAAATGTTTATTTATTTATTTTGAGAAAGAGAGAGCAAGGGGGGGAGTGCAAAGAGAAAGGTAGAGAGTGCTATGCATCATCAGCACAGAGTCTGACTTGGGGCTCAATCTCACAAACCATGAGATCATGACCTGAGCAAAAAGCCAGAGTCAGATGCTAAACCAACTGAGCCATGCAGGTGCCCCTGTTTTCATTTTAGATAGAGTATTTTCTCAATAACAACAAAAGAAAAATTCAAACATACAGAAAAAAATACAAAAGCACTTGTATATCCTCTATATACATTCACCACTTGTTAATATATTATTGCTGTAACATTTAAAAGTAAGCAGCATGAAATTTAAAGGAACCATGGTTATTTTATTCTCACATACAATGCCATGTAGCCTCCCAGAATGAAAGAATCCTTCATAAAACCACAAAAATTTTCCCTTCCAAGAAATTAAACATTGAAACAATATTATCTCATATAGAGTCCATAAATATTCTCCTAGGTGTCCCCATTGTGTCTTTTTAAAATCTAGTATCAATTCAAGGATATGTTGAATTTATTATAATAATTTTAGAATCTTAAAACGTCTATTTTTGATAATTATTTTTTATTTTTGAAGAATCTATACCATGTGTCTAAAAAATGTCACAAAAACCTCAATTTATCTGATTATTTTCATGTAAATAAATTCAGAGAAAACATATTTGGCAAGACAACTGGAGGGGTGAATTGCGTTATATGATAAGGATATCTGTCAGTTTGTCTTATTGGTTGAACTAAGAGTTTTCACTGTAGTTAAGGTGGTCTTTACCAGCTTTTTCTGGAAGTACATTACATTGTCTTTCCCTTTGGAATTCATACTTAAACTGTGTGAAGCTCTTTGAATATCTTATTTGGCAATAGTTGAAGTTGTGAATTGTTTGAATTAATTCAGGAATCAATTGTCTGAATCAATTAATGCACTGTTGATTACAAAGTGATGACTGTCTACTTTTCTCATCCTTTCTATACTACCTGGCATTTTTCTGTGAGGGAAAATTTTCTCCACTTTCTTCTATCTCCCTTCATAGTTTCCACCTGCAAGATGGTATGCTAATACATTCTTTCTCTAGTCAAGTTTGTTAAAACATAATTGTCATTATTCTTTTCAGTGGTACAGTTTCCTCAAATTTGGCAAGTGGAAGCCCTCACATTAGCTGTAGTGTCTTTTTTGATACATTTGTCTTTGGGCATCTTAATTTTAACGTCCACAAGATGATCCAGCCTCATTTTTAACAAAAGAGTTTTACATCCCCAGACAGGGCACCTGGGTGGCACAGTTGGTTAAGCATCAGACTCTTGATTTGGCTCAGGTTATAACCTCATGATTCCTGAGTTCCAACCCCATTGTCAGTCTCTTCACTGAGAGCGCAGAGCCTGCTTGGAATTCTCTCTCTCCCCTTCTCCCCTCCCGCTTTTGTTCTCTCTCTCCCTCTCTCATAAAAAATAAACATTAAAAGAAAATCAAAAATATTTTTACAGCCCCAGATCTATATTCAATACTTTCTTCAAAGAGCTCTGGTTCCGTTTATTGGGAATGGTATTTAGATACCAAGATCTGAGTGGTACTTTTGCTTATTGCTACGGGTATGTTATTTCTTCTAGGCTCTTTCACTGAGCAAAATTAAGGGAGGTTTTTTTTTATGTTTGTTGTTTTCTTTAAAAATTATGACTTCATACTGATTTCTCCAGTTTCAATTTAATGTCACATGATTCTTCCTTTCCTTCTGTCATTCCAAATGTTTACTCTCTTACTGCCACAGAGAAAATGCTGGTTCCTTATATCTCTCTATTTAATCATTTGTTCTATCTTACAATGTACATAAAATGTTTCTAATCATTATACTGATAATAATACCTCCAAAAATGTTAGTAAAAAAAGATGATGATTACTTGGCAGATTATTTGTCTAAGGGTATACATCTGAATGCTGTGTTCAAAATGTTACTTAAATTAATTGCATGTGGTGTGCATATAGGTTTGCTGTAATTCAATATATACTCTGGTTAATTTTGTACTTTTTAATATTCAATTTTATATTTTGCTTTTTTATCCTTTTGATTTTTCAAATCGTGTATTATATTCATAGAATGATGTATCCATCATCCAAGGTCCATACAGAGTGGACACTTCTATCTAAAAATTAACAAAAAAAAACAAAAACAAAAAAACAATCAACAGAGGTAGGAGTGATCCCAGGAAGAAATACAGACAATGATGAATAAACATACCAGTACTACAACTTCAAAGCAGAGAATGAGAAAACAGGAACTGACTTAAATAACTTTCAAAAAATCAAGTTTGACTGGACACTGTAATGCCAAAGATCGAAGGAACTGAGCCCAAATATTGTTCTGTTTCTCACAGAGTACAAGTTAGTAATTCTGAAGCTAGTGTTTACATTTCCCAGGTTACATATGGATGCACATTATGCACATTTCCCAGGTGTACTATAGATGCACATTACATATGCTACAGATAATGGAAGCCAGGTTTCTCAGAAAGAAGTTACAAATAAACAAGAAAGGAAAGCTAGAATGGACCATGCAATACTGGATCAGGGCCAGATATATCAGCAGAAAGTCATGTTTAACAGAGTCACATATAGATAAGTCTCTGCATATGCATTAGTACTTACCTAAATCTAGCTCTGTCTGCTGAGAAGACTCTTGAGCAG
The DNA here is from genome assembly GCA_028646485.1 of Cryptoprocta ferox. NCBI lineage: Eukaryota > Metazoa > Chordata > Mammalia > Carnivora > Eupleridae > Cryptoprocta > Cryptoprocta ferox. Next base: position 8,989,782 of record CM053567.1, on the reverse strand, counting down.
CAGTAGAAATAGCCGGTGAAGGTAAAAGGCAACAGGGCTCCTTGGAGAATGGCCAATTCTAGAACTGGGTGAGGCAATATACAATATGATCCTGGGACATATACCCAACAAGGGGCATTGAGCTCCACCTTCTGCTGTGGGATAGTCATGAATTGAAGTAGGGAATAACTACATAAATTACTTGTATTTGTCTTTTCTTTCATATATATTTTTAATGCATGTATTTATATCAGTATAGAGTTGTGGGCATTCATTTTATTATCTGGAGTATAATTTAATATTACCATTATTTATTTGGGTGCTCAAATTATATCAGATTTTGACATTTGGAGACGCTTTGGATTCACTGCTGTGCAACTTGGCATGTGCTGGTCCCAGACAGAAAGCAGAAAATATTTGGGTCATGGGACCAGGAATGTTTTTCTTGTGGAATCCCCTCCACAGGGAAGTGTGAAACCGGGTTACAAGTGTCTTCTCCCTCTGGTATAAAATTATTTTAAGAAAAATAGTTCAGTGGAAAATAATGTAACACCTTTTCAAATTGCTTTGAATTTTAATTAATTTCTACTCAGTCTTCATTTTTAACTGGTAAAAATTAAAGCAAATATGTCTGACATTTTACTGTAGCATTTGTTGTAGTTTTATTGAAGTACAACACACAAATAAAGTCTGTCGATAATGGAAATTGTAGCAGGATGAAAATGATGAACATCTGCTCTCATATCAAAAACGGGTATTCTAATCAAATAATTTTGCTTCTTAAATAATTCATGGAAAGATACAAGATTAGAATAAGTGTTCATTGGTAAGCTCCAAATTCCATAAAAGCCAGTTTATTTCATTTTAAACAAAGGGGATTGAAAGTTTGAAATATAACAATGCCTACAAAATGGTGCAGCTGCTGATGACACTACATAAATCCATGAAACAAAATTGCCAATAAAATTGTATTCCTCTCCACATTATTGGAATTTCTAATATATTTAGGAACACTCAATGCTAATTACAGTATATGATGCTTTTACTAAAGTATGGGCTTTTGACAAACATCCCCAGTTATTCTCCTTAGGTGAAATATCTGTTCAATTTGCCATCTAAAAATAGATACTCTGTTGTTTAAAATTGTGTTTCAAAGTATGTATATGGTGATCTATCTTT
>CM053567.1:8909570-8988124 GCA_028646485.1 Cryptoprocta ferox | reverse complement strand
ACATTATTGGAATTTCTAATATATTTAGGAACACTCAATGCTAATTACAGTATATGATGCTTTTACTAAAGTATGGGCTTTTGACAAACATCCCCAGTTATTCTCCTTAGGTGAAATATCTGTTCAATTTGCCATCTAAAAATAGATACTCTGTTGTTTAAAATTGTGTTTCAAAGTATGTATATGGTGATCTATCTTTTAATATTTTAATTGTGAAATGTAATACATATGGTACAGCCCACTGACTGTTAGTCAACAATGTAATAAATTCTTAAAAATTGAACAGACGCCAAACCATCATTATAGTCAAGAAATAATACATTCATGATACCTCCAAAACCCTTAAAATAACTCTTCCCAATAACTCATACTCCTTTAACTCATAGGTGGCCACTGCCATGATGTTTATGGCAAGAAAACTCGATTTTTTGAGCATAATACCACATATATCATTATATAGTACAGTATAGATTTGCTGTTATTTTAGTTCAGGACATCATTAAATGGGATTTCTTTTCTGTTTGCTATTGCTAAGTATTATGTTGTTTCAATTTATTCTTGTGCATAACTACAGATATTTTCCCACTGCTGTATAGTATTCATTTGCATGTAAATATAAAGTGGAATGGAATGGAATGAATTTGAATAGAATAGAACAGAATAGAAAAGAATAGAAAAGAAAGAACACCGAGTAACTGAACAATTCCTTGTTTATGGCTAATAAGAACAAAAGTGAGACTTTTTTTTTACCTCGATTCTGATGTTTGTAATTGGACATTATTCCAGAGTATAGCTGTAGAAGTGGAAACGTTGAATCAGAAGAGATACAAATCTTAAACCTTGTATAAATACCATACTGTTTTCTAAGGTAGTTGTTTCAGTGTATATTCCTAAAAGCAGTTGTAAGTCCAAAGTTTCCTACTTTTCTTGTATACATATATATATTCTTTTATATATATATAGAATATATATACACACATATATGTACATGTGTATATACATACATATATATGATGTATATGATATATGTAATAATTTAAATATAATACAATATATAATATTGTATACATAATTATATATAAATAAATATTATATATATGTAATACAACTGTTATTGTGTGAGACATTCTATTGACTTTTTGAAAATAAGAGGGTCATGGGAATCCTAAATTTGTAGCCAGTTGGTCAGAAATGCAGGTCGCTTGGGTATTGCCAAAGTCCAACTAGTATGTGAAGTATGGACACTCTTATTGAAGACTGTGCCAATTTAGTTGTGGGGTCTGTAGTAACTCTGGGTGATCCGTGCCAAAATGGAATTGTAGTACACCATACTTAGGTTTTGAACAGAATAGTGAACCCTATTGATTGGCCTCTGACAGTCTCACGATCTGACATGTGGTCCCTAGGGGCTACTGCAACTGAATGTAACGTAAGAATCATGGGAGTAGTAAGTTAAATTTAAATCAATTGCACAAGTTAAGATGAGAAGGATGTGCTTTTGAATATTTCTGTCTTATATCCTTGATAGCCTTTACTTATTCTGCAGTCCCTTTCACATATTTTTTTTCGAAAGAGCTTTATATCTCACTCCTTCCTTAAGATTCTTCTGTGCCAACCTTATTTCGGTATATATTGATGTCTAATTGATTTCCCCATGTCATCCTTGCTTACAAGCATTCAGGTTTGTTCTTATGATTAAAACTTTTCAGTGGCTCCCATGACCTTAGGAGATGGTTAAATCACTGTCATATGACTAAAAGAGCCTTAAAATGAATCTTACTCATTTTCCAGAGTTATTTTACTATATTCCCTCAAATTGCAATGCTGCTACTTTGAATTTAAGTTTCCAAAATGATCCATCTCTTCTCTTGTCAAGATAAGTGGTTATTACCTGCGCAAAATACTCTTCACTCACCTATTTTCCTAGATGTGAATGCACCAAGTAGCTTGTAAATACTATGATTTTAATTTATAGCTAGATAAATAGATAGGTGACCTTCATTAGTAACTGCTTGAGGGTTATAGGTTTTAAATAGCTGTACGATTAGGGAATGACCCCGAAACTTCTAATAAGTTTCAATTTTCTGTAATTCTTTATTTGTAGAATACATTGGTTTCATGACTAAATACCTGAAATTTGAGAGCCATAAGACAAATTCCAAAGGTCTCTGAAATATATCATAACAATTCTTTGAATTACACTTTGAAAGCAAGAAAAAACGGATCTCTAAGTTATTACCCAGTCGGTGTTGCCGATGGGCCATTCTTGAGAGGTGTGTGTGTGTGTCTGTGTATCTGTGTGTGTGTGAAGAGTCTAGTAAATGTCCTCCAGATGGTGTGATGAGTAGAGGGATTTGCTGCCTTTTTTTTCTTAGCATTAAAGCCCTAGGTATCCCCGTGGCTATGCATGAGGAAGGTATCCCTGTGGCTATGTGGGAAGTTTAAAAGCTTTATTCTTGTTTTGTAAAAGTTTCTTTTAGCATAGCGACATTCAGAGATGAATCTAAAAGCAAAATAACTTTTAAGCTTGGAGTTCTGCTATGAAGATTACTTTCTTTGGTAAAAAGAATTCCAAATAGTGTCTGAAAACAGGTCTCCATGGACACATTTTATGATTTGAAAGACTTTTTTTTTTCTTTTTCTTAGAGAGGCTGTTTGGAAGCCTAAATAACTAACTTTAGCGAAAGAGAAAAAGAGCTCACCAACTTCGGGAAGTAGGAAAAGTATCTTACATTGTCTGCTTCCCATCTACGACTCAGCTGCCGGAATGAGAGGAATAACACCTATGATCAAAACAACATAATTTTCTAAATACCAATTTAGAAATGCTTAGAGAAGCATATAGCAAAAATAAACACTTTCAACACATCAGTTTGTCATGTAAGCTTAATGCTTTTTGTGGCTTTCTCAACCTTTATTTATCCTGAATGTTTTTTTTTCTCTTTTACTAAAGTAGACGTCTTCTACATACCTGCCCAGACCCTCCTGGTCTCTCTCACCTGTCTCTTATTTCAGCCATCACGTGGGTTGCAAACTGTAGACAATATCTTACCCTGTTTCCATTTCTACAGCCCACCTTGCATCATACCCCAAGCCATCTCAGTTGACATGAAAAGTTCTAGAAACCCACTTTGTGCCCAGGCATGCACAGCCCAAAGACAGAAGTGAGTTAACTGTGCTGGGGGTAAACACTGATCAATGGGGAATGTGATCTAATAAATAAATAATTGCCTTTTCTCCATTCCCCATAAAAAGGACAACTTTAATGTTGCTTCTTTGATGGTCCCAAAGTAATAAGCAACTAGTTGCTCACAGGGAAGTCCAACTCAATGAGACATCATTGTCATGGCTCTCCTTCTCCCCCTGCCTTTCTCTCCTACTGCTCTTACTCCCAAGAATAGCATCCCTCGCAACACCCACCCAAATACTCTTACATATGCATTTTTTTCAGTCTCTTATTTCTAAGGAATTAAGCTAAAATGTCACCACTACATCTAGGTCATGAAATATTTTAAGTTTTACTTATTAAATACATTGCAAACCTGTCCTGCTGTCCTATTCCAGATGACACTACTTCTTTCAGAATTTTGATTCAAGCCTCATCATCTGACAGTAGCCTTCTTGTTTTCCTGTTTTCCTTATACACATTCTCCAAATCCTTGACAGGACTGTCAATGTTATCTCTCCACAAAAGCAAGCCCTGCCCACATCCCTTTATCTATTCTACAGTAATTAACATCTTAGACATTTAGCAAGGTTTATAAAAACCTTTATAAACCAGTCAATGACTACTTCTCTAACCTAATCCTCTTACATCAATGCCCTGTTTCTTAGCACCTATATAATGTATTTGCAAGTAACAAGAACTTCTAGAAAGGTAAGCACGGGTTATTTTATAAATGATGCTTTGTACTCTAATAAGGAATTAAGTATTAATCAGAAGACAGACGTATATACAGGCAGCATTTGCTTATATCTTTGTTCCTTTGTCCATAGGAATATTACCCCCTTTCTAGTATATTTATCAGCCTTAAACATATTTGGATATTACTCTGAAAAAATAGCTTCACTCACTTTACTTGATTGTGGATTTAACCATGTTTCTGCACTATTCTGAACCTGATCCTGCATCTGTTATATCACAAATCCATTTTCCTTCTTTCAGATATTTTTTGAATTGAATTTGTATGTGTTAACCAGAAAAAAAAAATCTTTATATTTTTCTTTTTTAGTTCATTGCTATAACATGTAATCTTTATCATTTACTCAAAAGATTAATTCTACATCTAAAGGTTAATTCTACATCTGTCTAGGATACTTCCTAAGAGATTCCTTTCTGCATTTGGTAGGTACTTGGATAAAATGACATTTATTAAGACCCTTATTGTACATAGTGCTGAAAATGGAAGAAAAAGACAATTAAGGAAGAATCCCTTTCATTTTTTTATATTAACACCTCCGTTTAGATTTTCTATGTAAGTAATGGGGAGAGGTCACTCATACAAGAAACACTGAGATAGCATTACGGAATGCACAAAAGTAATCATGTAAGTAGTATAAACAACAAATATTAGTATTTCAAGTGAAAGGTGTATTGACTATTATGTGTTTGGAAAGGCTTATAATTGGTGAGCCATATGGGCTGATTTATTAATGTTGAAGAATTAATTCAAAAATCCAAAATGGTACCCGAGATGTGACACACCTGTAATACTTAATACACATCGGTACATAAGAGATGTATACAATGCTAGAAGGAGGAGAAGAATTCAAATTGAATGGATCAATAATGAGTAATGAGGGTAGCTCAGTTGATTCTTAAGTACTTAACTATGATAATCTATTTTAAAAAATAAGGCGAAATCAAATTTTAAATGGTGAAACACTAATTTTATCTTCCATATCAAGATTTGATGTGGGTTTTTTTACTAGTATTATTTAATATCTTGAGGTTCTGGGAAATGAAATAAAATATTTATTTAAAATAAAAATATTTAAAATAAAACATATTTAAATATTTAAATACTGATAGAGTACATCTATTTTACTGATCGTCTGATTACATTCCAAAATAAAAACCAAAATTAATTTCAATTGATATAAAATGATAAAATATTTTTACATAAGCTAAAAATATATCATTATTCTATTCCAAACAATACATACTTAGTAGTTAATATTTGAAAATAAAATCTTTTTTAAATGTATTTAATTTATTTATTTATATTCAAGTTAGTTAACATGCAGTGTAGTATTCGTTTCAGGAGTAGAACCCAGTGATTCATCTCTTACATATAACACCCAGTACTCATCCCAGCAAGTGCCTTCCTTAATGCCATCTAGCCCTTTCTCCACCCACCTTCCCTCCAGCAACCCTCAGTTTGTTCTCTGTATTTAAGAGTCTCTTATGGTTTTCTTCCCTCTCTGTTTTAATCTTATTTTTCTGCCCCTTCCCCTATGTTCATATGATTTGTCTTCTAAATTCCACATATGAGTGAAATCATATGGTATTCGTCTTTCTGACTGACTTATTTCCTTAGGATAATACCCTCTAGTTCCATCCATGTTGTTACAAATGGCAAGATTCCATTCTAAGTAGTATTCTATTGTGTGTGTGTATACACACACACACACACACACACACACCACATCTTCTTAATCCATTAATTTGCTGATGGACATTTGGGCTCTTTCCATAATTTGGCTATTGTTGATAGCACTTCAATAAACATTTGGGGTGCATGTGCCCCTTCAAATCAGCATTTTTGTATCCTTTGGATAATTACCTAGTAGTGCAATTGCTAGGTTGTAGCCTAATTCTATTTTTGGTTTTTTTGAGGAACTTTCATCCTGTTTTCCAAAGAGTCTGCACCATTTTGCATTCCCACCAACATTGCAACAGGGTTCCCCCTTCCTCGCATCCTTACCTACATCTGTTATTTCCTAATTTTTTGATTATAGCCATTCTGACAGGAGTGACATGGCATCTCACTGGTTTTCGTTTGTATTCCCTGATGACGAGTGATGTTGGCATCTTTTCACGTGTCTGTTTGCCATCTGGATGTCTTTTTTGGAAAAGTGTCTATTCATGTCTTTTGCCCATTTCTTCACTAGATTATTTGTTTTTTGGGTGTTGAGTTTGACAAGTTCTTTATAGATTTTGGATACTAAGCCTTTATCTAATATGTTATTTGCAAATATCTTCTCCCATTCTGTCAGTTGCCTTTTAGTTTGGTTGATTGTTTCCTTCCCTGTCCGGAAGCTCTTTATCTTGATGAGGTCCCAATAGTTCATTTTTGCTTTTATTTCCCTTGCCTCTGGAGACATGTTTAGTAAGAAGTTGCTGTGGCTGAGGTCAAAGAGGATTCTGCCTGTGTTCTCCTCTAGGATGTTGATGGTTTCTTGTCTCACATTTAGGTTTTTCATCCATTTTGAATTTATTTCTGTGTATGGTGTAAGAAAGTCACAGTGTGGCTAACACTGATAGGTGACCACACAACAATCCATCTCAAATGTCCTCTTCATTAATTAGCTTCCACTCTCCAGATGTAAAAAAGTGGGGGAATTTTGTATCTACCAAACTCTCGGGGTGGTCATGTGAATATTATCTGCCCATTGAGATAGAAGAAGGAACATTGAAAGTTTTAGCAAGACATATCTTATTTAATTAAAGATGTGCCCAAAGGTAATATTTGTATAATTCTTACCTAAGAAAAATATTTAAACTGTCAAAAATAGATTAAAAGAATGTCCAGTGATTAAGCTCTCCCCTAGTTCTTTCTTCTCTTCACTTAATTTTCCCTTTAGCTGAGGCCAAGTGAGCACCTGAAATACTGAACTACAGGCATTTCTTGCAAATGTGATTATAGTGATAAGCCTAATATAAAAGTTCAATATATCAAAGCTAGTGAAGTAGACAGATATTATTCAGGGTCTTGAATAGCATTTTTGTATCTACAAATCATTCTTTATTTCATGACCCAGGTTTAAGAATAAATTTCCATGTGTTTTTATCCCCTGTTATCTGAGTTTTATGTTATACAATTTATTAATTCAACAAACATTTGTGGAATTTCAGTAAAAGTGCAGAAATATTTTATGCAAATCTGTAATAATAGTTAAAAGAATAGGAAAACATATCTCTGCCTTCATGGAGTTAAGCCTTTTGTGGGAAGAAAAACCATAACTGATTGTTGACGGAGAATTGTCATCAAAATAATAGGTGATAAGGATCCACCTCCAGCCAAGACAGCATAACTGGAATTGAATTTGACATTCTGCCTGGGACACTTAAAAACCACAAAATACATGAAACAATGATTTTTAGGCTTTGGATGGGGCATGACAGTGATACCTGAGAGACAGGAAGGACACAAGAGAAATGAAAACATATGTTTACAACATGACTTATACATAAATGTTCACAACAGCTATATTGTAAAAGCCAAAGAGTGGAAAGAAAATAAATTTCTCCATCAGGTGAATTGGTAAAAGATTTGTGGTATATCCATAAAATGCAATCTAGTCAGCAATAAAAATGAGTTAACTATTGATATACCAAACAACCTAGATCCGTCTCAAAATTATTGTATTGAATAAAAGAAGCAAGACCAAAAACCATTATTACTGACATACTGTGTGATCCCATTCACATACCATTCTGGCAAATGCAAACTAATCAACAATAACAGAAAGTAGACTAAGGGTGTCTTGAGAGGGGGAGAAAGAAGGATAACAGAATGACACGAGGAAATTTTGGTAATGATAGGTATGGGCATTATCTCAAATGTAGTGTTAGTATTATCGATATAACATATTTTAGATATTGCAATTTATTCTACATCATTTATACCTTAGTAAAGCTGTAAAAATACCATCAAATCCCAAATGTCCACAAGCTCCTTGGAAGATGCTCTCTTGCTCTGTGTATCCAATGCCTAACTACGATCAGAAGCCTCAGATTCTATTTAAAATATATTTTCAAATAATAATAGCTAGACATTATAATTTAACCCTGTGCCAAACAAGGTATAAGGCTCTGCATACATTATCCTTGCCTGCAGACTCCACAGTTTAGAATAGAGTTTATGAATCCAACTTTATATATGTTTGATTTTATATAGAGTGAGAATGTATTTTTATATATTTATGTATAAACTACATAAGTATAAATGTATCTATACAGATGCATGCCTATGTGCATATAAAGCTATGTATTATAAGAATATACAAATTAATAAATAGAACTGAATTGGAAATCAGAATATAATTAAATACATAAATTTATCAGTTGATGATGAATTTCAGTTATCTTTTCAATGATTAAGAAGAATACTCTGTTTCATAAACAGCACTTGATACAATTGGCATGCCATTCAGAAGATAAAAATGTTGATTTAAATTTCATACCAGATATAAATGTAATTTCTAGATGAATTATATATTAAAGTATAGACATTAATAAATCATTAAAAGTGAAGGTGATTGAGTGTATGGCAAAATGAAGTGATGTTGAAGAATACAATGAAGATTTAAGCGATTTTTTTGAGATCTACATTTTTAACAAAACATTCGCTGTTTTCACAATTTATTCAAACCCTGTTGGCTTCCAAGCATTTAATTTTCTGGTCCAGTTATGCTGGTAAAAACATGTAAATCTTGAAACAAAAAACATGCAAACATTTCTGGCATTAATGGCATTTTCTGGATAATATATATAGGACACCTCCTTTTCATTTGAATTTTTTTCAAGAGTTGCGTATAACTCTGAAGAAAAAATATTTATAAAACATGCAATTAAAATCACTTTAAAAACGCACCTAAATCTCCAGATTTGGTATTTGTGTTTAACTTCATTTTTCATGTTTTTAATACTGTTCTGTCTTAGTTCATTAACATAGAATAAATGAAATTTTAAAGGAACATATTTATTTTGGTTTCCCAGAACAAGCCAAATGCAGTCTGCCAATTTGTTTTGTAAATAGGGCACATTCGCATTGTGCACATATTCCATATTCATGTTCCTTTTAAGACATTTTACAGATGGTGAACTACCTACATACGCACAGTAAGAAAAATTTAGAGTGTTTTTTTAATAGGACACCATCACCATACTTCCATATTGATCCTGTGCATATTTATGAGCCTCTGACAGTGTGCACAAAGGACATGTGCCATTTCTTTTCCTGCAAATTGGATTTTCATTTCTCTGAGAGCATAAAGCCATGTGTTGGCTGTATTTGTATGTCTGACCAAAGCAATCACATGTTTTCATGTGATTTATTTTTTCTGGCTCTTCCAATAGGTAGTTATGTAGCATTATCTCTCTAAAGTAAATAGTATTCAATCTAATTGGACAAAGTATAAATGTATGTTAAATATTTTCCTGAATAGCAGGTTAAGAAAATACAACAATGGGAAATATAGTAAAACGAGTGTTTTTTTAAATTTTTTTTAATGTTTATTTTTGAGAGAGAGAGAGAGAGAGAGAGAGAGAGAGAGTGCAATCAAGGGAGGGGCAGAGAGAGGGAGACACAGAATCTGAAGCAGGCTCCAGGCTCTGAGCTGTCAGCACAGAGCACAGTGCAGGGCTTGAATTCACGAACTATGGAATCATGACCTGAGCTGAAGTCAGAAGCTTAGCCGATTGAGACACCCAGGCGCCTCTATAGCAAAACAAATTTTATAGAAATATGATATTTGCTATCGAGTAGTTGTTGAGATTTGAAATATTTCACTGCATTATGTCTGTCATTGGCTTAAATGAAATTGGTATCTACACCATAAATATGTCTATCATCTCTGATAATTTACATCAAATCTGCTCATTTAAGAAACTAAAATAAGATAGCAAAACCAAACTGATCCTTACTATCTTTTCTATTAGCAAGTATGTAAACAAAATTATAGGATTTATAATATCTGTATTTTTGCAAGCATAGTAATTTTTACCATTTCGTTTTTATCATTAGAATTGAATTTCACTGGGAATGACATTTAAAGAAAAGTATTGCCCTGTAATAAGTTTCTTCCATCAGAATGAATGTAAGGTCCAATTGATTTCCTGGCCACAGTACTCCCATGTAAACAGTAAATACTTAATGGAAGGAACTGCCTTACCTTCCCACTTAGAGTGACGGTCCATTTGGAAATCATAAGCAACAGCAATTTTTACAAATGCTTTTGAAAGTCTGTATACACATGTAAATGCTCGAGAAAGGAAAGGGAAATGCATTTCACTTATTATAAAGCTATAGTGAGTTCTCAGAATGGCCCAGATATTCTATTGATTAATTACACTGACCTGCCCAGGTGTTTGATTAGTCTGAATAAATAAGCCTGCTATTAAAGCATTATGTGGAAACAATGTTAGCATGTAGGTATATCTGGACATGGCTTGTTTCATGAAAATTATGTCATATAAGTGAAATGGCAACGTAGCTGTTGTCTTACTTTCAAATTAACCAAGACCTCTTTAACTTACTATAATTTAAGATAGTCTATGGGGCACCTGGGTGGCTCAGTTGGTTAAGCGGCTCAGGTTATGATCTCAAGGCCCCTGAATTCAATCCCTGCATCGGACTCTGTGCTGATAGTTCAGAGCCTGGAACCTGCTTTGGATTCTGTGTCTCCCTCTCTCTCTGCCTCTCCCCCACTTGCATTTTGTCTCTCTCTCTCTCAAAAAAAAAATTTAAAGAATTTAATAAAATAATTTAAAATTATTACAACACTTCTATCTTGCCATTTTTAATTGGAAAGTACAATTTATAAGCCACTACAGCAAATATGCAAGTCCATATTTGCATAATACAAGATGCACACCAGGTGTAACGTAAATACTTAGATCACAAATTATGGTAGAAGAATATCAAGGCAGTAGCATAGTTTTTGACTCTTCCCACATCTAAAAAACAAAAAACAAAAAACAGAGGGACTATCCAGGAAACCAAAAGATAAGCTCCTCCAGACGTCATTCAACAGGTGGGTGACAAGGAATGCCCACAAAGCTCAGAATAGGATGGGAGTGAAGAAGGTCAAAACCACACAGAGGTGAGGAAGAAGAGAGGACCTGCAGATTTGAGCAGAGGTGCAGGGATAATGCAGGAAAGACAAAAGGGGCCTGTAAAGTCCAACAAGTTCAGAAGCCCCAGGGTCATCTGCCGGTATTCTTCACGAGAGGATTCCTGCAGCACAGAATTCTCAGCAGCAGATCTGAGGGAAAAATCACCAAAACTGGAAGAGGTGCCATGGTCTTCAGTTTGTGAGTTAACATAAAACAAACAAACTAGAGCTGTTGAAGGGGTTTATTAGAAGATCAGCAGGTTGTGGGAAACTCAAGGACCTCAGAAATACCAAAAAGAAGAAACACTCATTGGGAAAGAGAGAGTAAACTTTTGGGGAGTCGGGGTGGATAACTGCTAGTGATCTGTCTAAATTTATTGTGAGTATGAACACTCAGAATAAAGAGGAACCGATCTTTAGCTAGTGGTGGGAGGCATCCAGAGAGAGAGCTCAGAATTCTCAAAGTGGCTACAGGAAGTGGAAAAACATTCCTAAGCATTTTATTCGGAATGACAATGCATTCACACAGAGGGCTGCGGTTTATATCAGACAATCCAAGATACAGGAAATTTTCTTCCTTAAAAAATCCATATTATAAAGAAAAAGTGTGTGTTTTGTGCCAAGATAATTAATTACAATTTTTGTTTGACCAAATACTTCTTCACATTTCTATCAAAATGGTATGCTTATATATAGTAAATGGCACGATTGTTCAAACTGCTCTGGTTACCGGAGTGCTTGGATCCTTCATGGTTTGACTCCATGAAATTCATGGGGATAAGAATGCAGTCAGATGATCCAGGTTTTTTGGGGGTTTTTGGTTTTTATTTAAATCCCAGTTAGTGAACATACAGTGTAATATTATTTTCAGCTGTACAATTTAGTGATTGAATACTTCCGTACAACAACAGTCAGTGCTCATCACAAGTGTCCTCCTTAATTTCCATCACATATTTAACGCGTTCCCTCCACGTCTTCCCCTCTGGTAACCACCAGTTTGTTCTTTATAGTTAATAGGCTGTTTCTTGGTTTGCCTCTCTTTCTTTAATATGGCTACGAAATATAATGCTGCTATAAACATCAGGGTGCATTTATCCCTGTGAATTAGTATTTTGTATCCTTTGGGTAGATACCTAGTAGTGCAATTGCTGGATCCTAGGGTAATTCTATTTTTAACTTTTGGAGGAACCTCCATTCTGTTCTCCAAAGTGGCTGCACCAGTTTGCATTCCCACCAGCAGTGCAAGAGGGCTCCCCTTTCTCCACATCCTCGCCAACACCTGTTGTTTCTTGTGTTTGATTTTGGCTATTCTGACAGGTATGAGGTGGTACCTAATTATAGTTTGGATTTGTATTTCCCTGATGATGAGTGATGTTGAGCAGATTTTCATGTGTCTGTTGGCCATCTGGTTGTCTTCTTTGTAAAAATGTCTACTCATGTCATCTGCCCATTTTTTTAATTGGAATATTCATTTTTGGGGTGTTGAGTTTTATAAGTTCTTTATGTATTTTGCATACTAAGTCTTTATCAGACATGTCATTTGCAAATGTCTTCTCCCATTGTATAGGCTTTCTCTTCATTTTGTTGGTTGTTTCCTTTGCTGTGCAGAAGCTTTTTATCTTGATAAAGTTCCAACCGTTTATTTTTGCTTTTGTTTCCCTTGCCTCAAGAGACAAATCTAGAAAGAAGTTACTATGGCCAATGTCAAAGAGGTTACAACCTGTATTCTCCTTTAGGATTTTAATGTTTTCCTGTCTCACATTTAGATCTTTCATCCATTTTGAATTTGTTTTTGTGTATGGTGTAAGAAACCGGTGCAGTTTCTTTCTTTTGCATGTAGTTGTCCAGTTTTCCCAACACCGTTTGTGAAGAGACTGTCCTTTTCCCACTGGATATTCTCTACTGCTTTGTCAAAGATTAATTGACCAGAGAGTTGTACATTCATTTCTGAGTTTTTTTATTGGGTTCTATTGATATATGTATCTATTTCTGTGCCAGTACCATACTGTTCTGATTATTGAAGCCTTGTAATATAACTTGAAGTCCAGAATGAAATTGTGATGCCTCTAGCTTGGCTTTTCTTTTTCAAGGTTGTTTTGACTATTTAGGGTCTTTTTTGGTTCCATACAAATATAGGATTGTTTTTTCTAGCTCTGTGAAAAATGCTGTTGGGATTTTGATAGAGTTTGCATTAAATGTGTAGATTCCTTGCATAGCATAGACATTTTAACAATATTTGTTCTTCCAATCCATGAGCATGAAATGCCTTTCCATTTCTTTGTGTCATCTTAAATTTCTTTTATCAGTGTTTTATAGTTTTCAGAGTGCAGGTCTTTCACCTCTGTGGTTAGATTTATTCCTGGGTATCTTATAAATTTTTTGTGCAATTGTAAATGGGATTGATTCCTTAATTTCTCTTTATGCTGCTTCATCATTCTTGTATAGAAATACAACAAATTTCTGTATGTTGATTTCATATCCTATGACTTTAAGAATTTATGTATCAGTTCTAGCAATTTTTGGTGGAGTCTTTGGGTTTTCTCTATAGAGTATTGTGTCATCTAACAGTGAAAGTTTTACTTACAAATAGTGAAGGTTTTACTTCTTCCTTGCTAATTTGGATAACTTTTATATCTTTTGGTTGTCTGATTGCTTTGGCTAGGACTTCCAGTGCCATGTTAATTAATAGTGGTGAGAGCAGAAAGCCCTGTCTTATTCTTGACCATGGAGAAAAAGTTCTTGAATTTTCCCCACTGAGGATATTAGCTGTGGGTTTTTTGTAGATGGCCTTTATGATTTTGAGGTATATCCCCTTTATGCCTACTTTATTGAGGTTTTTTTTTTTTTTAAGAATGGATCCTGTACTTTTTACAAATGCCTTTTCTGTATCTATTGAAATGATTATATGTTTTTATCCTTTCTTTTATTAATGTGGTGTGTCACATTGATTGATTTGTGAATATTGAACCATGCTTGCAACTCAAGAATAAATCCCACTTGATCTTGGTCAACAATTATTTCTTTTATAGTGGAGTCTTTATCTCATTTGGGTATCAGGGTAACTCTGGCCTCATAGAATGCTTTTGTAAGTTTTTATTTTTGTTTTTGTTTTTTTCTTTTTCTATTTTTTGGAATAGTTTGAGAAGAAGAGGTTTTAAATCTTCTTTAAATGTTTGGTAGAATTCACCTATAAAGTCATCTGGTCCTACACTTTTGTTTGTTGGGAGTGTTTTTGCATAATTTGCTAATTATCATTCTGTTAAAGTTTTACGTGTCTTCTGTTTCAGGTTTTGTACTTTATATGTTTCTAGGAATTTATCCATTTCTTCCAGGTGTCCCATTTGTTGGCATATAATTTTTCATAATATTCTATTATAATTGTTTGTATTTCTGTGGTGTTGGTTGTTATTTCTCCTCTCTTGTTTGTGATTTTATTTATTTGGGTTCTTTCTCTATTCTTTTTTATAAGTCCGGCCAAGAGTTTATCAAGTTTATTAATTTTTTTCAAAGAACCATCTCCTGGTTTCATTGATCAGTTCAGTTGTGTTTTTAGTTTCTCTATCATTTCTTTTCCAATATTTATTATTTCCTTCCTTCTGCTGGCTTAAGGATTTGTTTGTTGTTCTTTTCCTTGCTCCTTTAGGTGTAAGGTTAAGTTGTTTATTTGAGATTTTTTGTGCTTCTTAAGGTAGGCCTGTATTACTCCATACTTCCCTCTTAGGACTACTTTTGCTGCATTCCAAAGATTCTGGACTATTGTGGTTTCTTTCTTTTTTTTAATTTATTTTTATTTTTTTGAGAGATACAGAGAGAACACAAGTAGAGGAGGGGCAGAGAGAGAGGGAGAGAGAGAATCCTAAGCAGGTTCCATCCTCAGCACAAAGCCTGACATGGGGCTCAGTCTCACAACTGTGAGATCATGACCTGAGCTGAAATTAAGAGTTGGCTGTTTAACCAAGCCACCCAGACACCCCTGAACTATTGTGTTTTCATTTGTTTCCATGTATCTTTTTTTAAAATTTCTTCTTTGATTCCCTGGTTGACCCAAGCATTGTTTAGTAGCATGCTGTTTAACCTCCATGTATTTATGGTCTTTTCAGATTTTGTCTTGTGGTCAGAAAATATGCATGGTATGATTTTAATCTGTATTTTTTTGAGGTCTGATTTATGACCTAGTGCATGATGTATTCTGGAGAAAGTCCCATGTTTGAAAAGAATGTGTATTCTGCTGTTTTAGGATGGAATGTTTGAAATATATTTGTTAAGTCTATCTGGTCCAGGGTGTCATTATTTTCTTGTTGACTTTCTGCTTAGACTTCCATTGATGTAAGTGGGGTATTAAAGTCTCCTATCAGTATTTTATTGTTACCAATGAGTTCCTTTATGCTTGTCATTAATTTTTTATATGTTTGGGTACACCAATGTTGGGTGCATACGTATTTACAATGATTAAATCTTCTTTCTGGATTGTTCCCTTTGTTATGATATAGTGCTCTTCTTCCAGATGATCCAGTTTTAAGGACTGAGAGAATAAAACCCTCACTATACTTTCCCATGTGGAAATAGTCATCAGAATTTAAAGAGAAACGAAGTTTCACTTTGATGAAAAGCATTTTGGCTGCTTGAAAGTAGGGAATTGTGCCTACTATGTAATGACTCTTCAAGAACTTTAAAGATGACATATCTCCTATTTTGAATTCAAAGTGGAGCTGTTATCATGGGTCTAAAGTCAACACTTTTAAGTGATCCTGGGTCAAATTTTATTAATGTTAACTTCAACATGTGTTTAAACAATCACATCATATTTTTAGGTATTACTACCAGCAGAGTCTATGATCACTCTCTAGAAAATCTGACAGATACTGAGTTATCTTATCCACAAAACTAGCCATGTGGCTAGACAAATATTACACAGTAAAAACTAAGGCTTTTAGTTTTGGCAGCACCAGTTCAGGAAAAATCAGTTCACCTTACTACAGAGATGAAATTGAATAAATCAAACCCATAACCATGACTATGTTGAAAAGTCACGTTTGAAGGTGAATTTCATTTAGTTAAATATGACAAGTCCATTACTGTGCAGAGTTTGAAAGGTGTTGTGGTCAGTTTGGGATGCTATAACAAAATACCATAAACTCCAAGGCTTAAACAACAGACACTTGTGTCTCACAGTTCTGAAAGCTGGGAAGTCCAAGAGCAAGATTCAGTGCCTGGTGAGAACCCTCTTCTGGCTTGCAAATTGCCACTTTCTTGTTATGTCCTTACATATTTTTTCTTTTTCTTTCTTTTATTTATTTGTGTGTTTGTTTATTTACTTATTTATTGGTTCATACATGCTGAGAAAGAGAGGAGAAGCTCCGGTCTTTCTTATAAAGACACTAATCCTGTCATGGGAGCTCCAGAGGCATAACTTCCTCTAAACCTAATCATCTCCCACAAGCCATTCCTTCTAACACCATCACACTGGGGATTAGAGCTTCAAAGTATTAGTTTGAGGGGGGTTAATATTTATTCTATATCAACTCATGTTCTCCCAAGGCCATGTGCACCTGGAATAGAAAAATGTGATCTTCTTTGGAAACAGGATCTTTGTAGATGTAATCACTTTGGATGAGGGCATACTGGATTAGTGTGAACCCTGATCCAATACTAGTGGCATTTTAGGAAGAGGGAAATTTGGACGCAGAGAGAAGCACAGAGGGAAGATGGTGGGGAGACACATGGAGACATACTGGGTAGAAGATCATGTGACGATGGAGGCAGAGATGGGGATAAGGAACATCAAAGATTGTTGGCAATCACCAGAATCTTGAAGAAGCAAGAAAGGATTTTTCAGTAGCATCTTCAAAGGGAAAATGGTCCTGCATACACCTTGATTTCAGAATTCTAACTTCCAGAACAATGAGAGAACAAATTTCTGGTTAGCCACTCAGTTTGTGGTACTTTGTTATGGTAACCTTAGGAAACAAGAAAATTACTAAGAAAAAAAGATTGCACTCCACATATGAAAAAAAATGCCAACAAATTCTAGCAGGAACTTGGCCTAGCCTTGTTCTTACTCAGTAGCTTTTAAATTTTCAGCCTTACAGTGATGAGGGATTGACTCTTAGAAGATCAAGAACATCCATAATTTGTATAACCTCAGGGAAAGGGGATTATCGCCATTTTTCTTAGGCTTGCAGATGACAAAGAGGTCCTTGGGCAATAGCTTCTGATTTAGGAGTTGAAGTAATAACAAGTCCAGGTATAAGAGAAGCCATCAAAATATGGCCATGAACATTT
The DNA here is from genome assembly GCA_028646485.1 of Cryptoprocta ferox. Classification (NCBI taxonomy): domain Eukaryota; kingdom Metazoa; phylum Chordata; class Mammalia; order Carnivora; family Eupleridae; genus Cryptoprocta; species Cryptoprocta ferox. The sequence goes on along the minus strand of CM053567.1, from coordinate 8,970,781 downwards.
TACAGACTCTCCAGGAAGAAGTTAGCTGGTTCTCTATAGTCCGTACTCACTTTGTAAATGGCCCTAGATCTATCGACCACACTCAGAAGTGGATCTTTGCTAATTAATGCCTCTTTTGCAATTATATGAGTAAAATTGGTCAGAAAGAAAAGGTTCTTCTTGATACAAAAGCTATGCTCTTTATAGCTACTACTGAAACAGGGTCACCATGGGACATTTTAAACATAGGATGTTTAGTTTTCAGAGTTAAAGTCTGCTAAATTGAAGTGTAAAGTTAGAGGACAAAGGAAGAAAAAGGGATGTCTTCATCTTGCTATGAGAAAATGGATTTAAAAGAAAAATACAGGAGACTAGGAAATGCTAGAGGTGTCCTATTAAACTTCTTAAATGCTCTAGGCATCCATAGGATCAGAAATATATTCATCAATGTAAAAAATTGCTTTTTGTGTAAAAATATTCTTTTTATCCCAGTCATCCAACCCTCACACACACACACACACACACACACACACACACACACACACATGTGCCACAACTTACACACAAAGGAAAAGCATTTGCAAACTTGCCATTCATTTTTGCCATGGGTTTATCATTGGAGTTATACATTTGTTCTGGCTAAAACATTAAAAAGGACTCATTTACGGTGTACTTTTTGACCTGTTTGCATCAGTTTAGTTTTAGTAAATATTTGTGATTTAGCCATTTTGGGAAGAGAAAATATTGAAAGCGGTATGTCTCACCTTTACTGGTTAAGATCAGTTACTTACTCTCAAAATGGACTGACTAAAATGATTTTACATATGCCCTGAGTGTGGGTTATATAAAGGGGTTTCTGAATGTAGATAGCACTGCCTACTCTGTATACTGCTGACAATGATGACTCGATGCAAACTATTAAATTGCCCCATTGGCCACTGCAGTGTGAACATGAGCTAAAGACTGGAAACGCTCTTGCAAGCAATCAGCTAGTCTACCTTTGACGTTTCCTAGTTCTGATGCTATATAGCAAGCTTACACAGAGATCACAAGAATTACTCCTATGAAAAGACCAAGGCTATTATTTATCTACATGGAAACATGGAAAGGGGCTACCACAAAGATTACTGCTCTCTAATTATAAAACAAAATTAGAAAATAAATTTAACCGTGACTTCATTCTTTGAAACATTCATGCATTTAATATTCATACTACCGTAACCCATTCTGGTTTAGATTTGGAGTATGCCCTGCTCAATTCCAGGGGATAGAGTATTTTCTCTATAGCCCATGCCTTATCTTCATCAAGATGCACTTTCTCTCTCAGTATATTGGACAATCGTCACTTCCAATGAGTCTTTTCTTTCTTGAATATGAGGTATTTGGCATGAAATACTTTCATGCACACATTTTATGAAAAAATTGATGTAATGTTCTCTTTTACCCTAAAGATAGATATAGTCAGATCTTATCACATAAAACTAAATTCCTTTTGATAATTCTCATTTTGAAGTGATTCTAAAATCTTTTATACACAGGGAAAGTCATATTCCTAGAAGGTGAGACAGAAAAAAGATCTGCAAAACTTATTTTATTCCAGTACATTTGAGGGTGAATCTCAATCTGAGTATAACCAGCTTCTTATAATGCAGACATCTCAGCAACACATCTTCCCTCACAGCGGCTCAGACAGCAGACGAGGATACTTATGTTTTTAGAATTGAACATTTTAACGTTATCCAAGAACTCAGGTGGCAGGAATAAATACTTAAAAATTGCACATTTGTTTCAAACTTCACTGATGTAAACACAAGCAGTCTTCTAAGTGGAAGGACGAAAGGAATGTCTTAGCTGTTTGACCTTAATACCCGTGTATAAATGCAGAACAAAACACACGGTGGAAAGAGCACTTGACTATGATCCGTAAACCCACATGCGTGGTCCCTTGTCCATATGGAACTGGGAGGTAAAAACAATAGGACTGTATCATTTTTAATTACTCCAAACAGTGTTTGTAAAATCTTGAATATTTTTCTTTGAAAGCTGTATGGATCTCCTCTGGCTACTTTTTATAAGAGTTTATCAAGCTCAGTGCTTCCACAGTTCATCGTGAATTTGCCAAATAGCAATCATGTTATTGTTTTCAGCTTAATTAATTAATTAATTAGAATTAATAAAATTCTAATTTTATTTTCGTACACTTCTAAAGCACGATGTTTCTAAATATGGTCTATTCTTGTCTCATCTCTAGTATTAACCAGCAAAAATTTTTTTGTATTAACCAGCAATATAATCTAAATGTTATTTTGAATTCGAAATGAATTATGAAACATAAGAGACTCAGCAAAACTGTTGTTTAAATAAACTATACATAATATATATCAGTTATTATAGAGAATAATGTCAGGATTTTTATGTGCATTTGACACCCAAACAAATAATATGGTTTTCTTATTCACTTGTTCATGTGTTCATTCATTCGACATTCAAAGAACACCTATTATGTGCAGGACGCTGCATTAGTTTTTGACCCTAAAAAGATAAATAAGTCAGTACTATGATGATCTCAGCTCCTGCAGAGTACTGCTCTGCAAAACTAACACTTTACATACACAGATTTTTGCTTCTTTCTGGAAAGCATAGACCCAGTAAACACAATTCTCACACTTAGTTTCTGATTTGCAGATAGGAAGACTACTGAATTCAGAATGAGTTTCCAAGCAGAGTTGGATGTCTGATGCATATACACTAGGAAAAAGAATCTGTGTCATACCTACCCCCCAACCTGCAACTTTCAGGTCTCTGAGTTAGTCCAAGACTCTGAGATGACTCATTTCTCAACTCCCACTCTCTTGGCTCTGGGACTTCATTCACACATCGTGTGTACCTCTTGCTCTCATGTTTTCTGTCTCCACTTTGCTAGCAAACCGAAACTTCAAGAAGAGGATAGTACTGTTCTGTTTCCCTGCACATTCAAGGACTTTTTTTCAAGGATTATATAATGAATGAAGTATAGTCCTGAATGGAAGCCAGAACTTTGTCAGCTTTTATCTTTGTAACCCCACCTGTAAGCCCATAGTACATGCTTAATAAATAGGTGTTGAATTACATAATAAAATGTGAAAACACATATTGCAAAATTTATTTTATGAATTTATTTATTCCATGAAACTTAAGTGTTTTTAAACCTATCAGGTTTGTTCATATTTTTAATATATATGCATTTATAGTTTCCTAACATTTATGCTTCTTTATAGAAATAAGTAGCAATGGGCACTTTAAAAATTATCAAAATCATTTTGCTTGTTACTATTTTTCAAACTATTTCTGTTTTGTTCCATCTCCATTTGAAAATAATTTGATTTATAGTCATAATCATAAGAATAAGGCCCTGTTAAAATTTACGCACAAATACGTTATTTTCATTAACAATAATTATTAGAAAATGTTATATTATCTACATTTTAATTCAACTAGTAAATACAATCAGTCTTGCCTTTTTCTAAGTTCTTTTTTCAGTAATTTTTTAAAAGTTTATTTATTTTGAGAGGGAGAGAGAGCAAGCATGAGCAGGGCAGGGGCAGAGAGAGAGTGAGAGAATCCCAAGCAGGTTCTGCACTGTCAGCTCAGAGCCCAATGCAGAGCTAGAACTCATAAGCCATGAAATCATGATCTAAGCTGAAACTAAGAGCTGGACACTTAACCCACTGAGGCACCTAGGCATCCAGCCTTTTTCTAACTTCTACATGTTAAAAAAAAAAGAAAAGAAAAGAAAAGAAAAACAATGTGTTGCAAAATATCTTAAAGATCTGAGGGTGAATTAAAAAAATATCGCATGCCTTGGGGATTATTGAGACATAACACATTTTAGCAAAAAAAAATAAAAATAAAATACTTGTTAAAGGATGTTTATTGAATAAATATTCTAGGCCAGGGAATTTTTTAAGTTCTTAGAATTTTGAGACTTGAAAAATACTGTCATCCTGGTTAAGGATCTTAAGGGCAATACACAGCTTTTAAAGCTTCGTGCAGTGGAATCCTATAAGATACACAGTTTTGGGGGGAGTAGAGGAGAGCATATCTCCCTAGTGCACTTGATTATTTGTCTTCAGTGAAGTCATTTTGCCCTTTTCATTGGAATCCAATTTTCTTCTGGAACCACTCAAACTATTACTTTATTTCTGAATTACTGAATATGTCAAGTTGTTAATTTACTTTAACTCATTCTCACATAATGGAGAAAAAAAGCATATATGCAATTTCTTACAGAATTTTCATAAAGGCCAACAGAGATAAGACTTGTAAAGTTTCTGTGAACTTTTTTCCCTACTCCAAATGCTGAAATTTTGAGGGATTGGCTTTCTCAGGACCTATGATTAATGTTTTACTGAATATGAGAGCATGATTTATTTAGAAACAGTATTGGAATTATTATATGATTGCCATATATTGAATTATACAATAACACACTGCTTAGGAGTGTAAGCATACTATTAATGTCATTATTTGTGGGGGATAGGCTTAGGAATGCCCAGGGCTTATACCAATGGGTTAACAAGTCATAGAGAAATAAAAAGCTATAGGATGCTCACACCCAAGTTTGGGTAAACATGATTGGCACCCCGAGAATAGGATGGTGCATTGGCACCCTGAGAATAGGGTGGTGTATTAGCACCCTGAGAATAGGATGGTGCATTGGCACCCCTAGAATAGGGGGTGCAGAACCCCAAAAATAGAGAGGGAAGGTCAAAGGCCCCAAAATAGGACTGGGCACAAAGGCTCCCAATACAAAGGTATATGAGGTAAGCAAGATTAGGCATGCAGGGCAAAAGTGCCCCCTAATTTAATCCCATAGCCGAGAAGCTGCTTTCACAGGAGAAAAGGGCCAAGTTAGGCAAAATAAGTAAATCAGCCTATAGATGCTGAGCTGCAGGCGAAGCAGCCCAGAGCAGAGACGGTTAACAAAAGAAGAGGTGCCTTGTTAACCCTGAGGTTATTTCCCCTATCTGTCTTCTCCCCTAGGCTAGCTAAGATAGACAGACAGGGCCCCTCCAATCTGCGGTTAACAACCGTCTGCCCATCTGCTCATCTGCCCGGCTCCAGGATTTTGTTTTATATTGACCGAAACCCCAAACAGTGTATCTCCTCAACACCCTCCTTTTCCCCCTCACACCCCCAGGTTAATGTTCACAGTCTTTGTCTCTTTGTGCATACCCATCACATTTGTAAGCCTTCTTAATAATACGGGGCAAGGACCCTTATTCGGGGCTCTTGTCTTTTCCTGGACATTAGTTATCTCTCTCCTATTTGTTTAATCCTGCATCCAGCTCTCTTGCTAGACAAGAGAGAACTTTAGACCCAGAGTCTAAGACAATCATTAAAATATTTACATATTCTGTGGCACCTGCATGCCTCAGTCATTTAAGCTTCTGACTTCAGCTGAGGTCGTGATCTCACAGTTCGTGTGTTTAGGCCCCACATCAGGCTCTGTGCTGACAGCTCAGAGCCTGGATCCTGCTTCAGATTCTGTGTCTCCCTCTCCGTTTGTCCCTCCCCTGCTTACTCGCTCTCTCTCTCTCTCTCTCAAAAATAAACATTAAAACTTTTAACTAAATATTTACATGTTCTTCATAGCATCGACATGGATCGATTCATATAGTTCTGTCACCATACATTTCTTTCAGTTAAATATACAGAAAGTAGCATGTAATATTAAGTTAACCAATTGTCAAATTTGTAATGACACAGAATAAAATACTAACAAAAAACATTCAGAATCACTTCGTTTGTCCTCTTTGGCCTAAGTATTATCTCATTTGTATTTTAAAAATGAATTGAGCTACTATTATGTCAAAAAATTTATAATAAACATCGAAACTTGTGGCTTTAATTAAAACTTCAAATTATCTAGGATCCCGAGGCCCGCACTGTGCCATGGAAAACCTAAAGGAGCTGAGGAATGCTACTTTCTTAGTCTGCAATTTTAAATTTCTACCCTGACACTAAAACAGTGCATTTCTCCTTAAACCTACCACCTAGCCCTCCTTTTCCATTCCTGTGTGCTTCTTGTCATGGTATTTCAACCATTAACTATGCTTGTCTCCGATCTCTTAGTGGAGGTTTTATATGTAGTGAATTAGTAAAATAAGCTATTGGATTAGTTCATTAGTAATTTACAGCAATTTCAACATCATGTAATCATCTGTTCATTACCTGAATTAATATAGTGAGAAACATAAACATAATATACTCTTTGTGTGTTATTTTTACATTTTATAGTTAATTTGTATAATTTATGTCAATAACAATTTTATTTCCACTCTTCCAAACACCTTTGAGATTTGAGTTTCATTGCATTTAAATTTCATAACCAACACTCTGCTTCAAATGGTATTGAGAGAATCATAATAGCAGCCCCCCCCCCCCGCCCCGCTCTCCCCCCACACACAAGTAAAAGAAAGACTTGGACACTTCATTAACAGTAGTTAGGACCATGAGAACTCCCTCAACGTTCCCACTTAATATGGCTCCCAAACAGGAAGTACATTACCCTCAAGTGTGTTTTGAGTTGTTTGGACAATGAGGAGTGGGTGTAACTGGCCTTTAGTGAACAAGCAGGGGAGACAGATTGCCTGCAAGGCCATGTCCATTGTAAAAAGGTATTATCTTCTGTTCAGCAGAGCTCATGAACGCCCTAAATTTCTTAAGGCAGTGCTATTCCAACATTACCATGTTTGCACATCGCCTGAAGATCTTACTAAGTTGCAAGTTAGGACCACGTCTCAGGTGAGACCTATGTTTTTGATTCTCAGACTAGTTTTGAGTAGCAAGGTGTCACTAACATGCGTGAAAACCTATGTATACATTTTTGAGCTAAGAAACTACTTCTGTTTTGTATGGAAATGCAAACCATTTGGGGTATGGTTCTCATACAGCTGGAATTTTTCAGGAATGCAAATATCTGACGTGGAAGCAAAATTGTACGTGGTTCAATTGTACCTTACCAAAGATCGTCTCATTTTGCAAAAATTACATCACCACCACAGCAATGTTCCTGCTTATGTTTCTAATAAAACACACTGTATTCGTCTGGATGGGAGCTGCCACAGCCATGGTCATTCTTCATATACATGCAAGCATTTGACCATTTCTTTAGGTGTAATAGCTAGCTGTACCCACAAATTTACAGATCAAAATTCTCATTTTTATAACAAATTTATTTTTTTGTATTATAATTGTGATTATAGTGATATTTTAAGCTATGTGTATATGTACATTATATTTCTATAAATTTTATTTTATAATAGGAAATGGGCTATGAAAAGTATTTTCATGAAAACATAGGACTTTGAGTTTGGCAGGGTTGAAATCTACTGTCTCATGCAGATTTTTTGTTGTTGTTCTGCTTTATTGTGTTTTATCTTTTTAACTCTTTAAATAACTGGATTTAAAATACAATAAACTCGGGCACCTGGGTGGCTAGGTTGGTTAAGTGGTAGACTTCGGCTCATGGCATGATCTCACTGTTCATGAGTTCGAGCCCCACGAACTCTGTGCTGACAGTTCAAAGCCAGGAGCCTGCTTCAGATTCCGTGTCTCCATCTCTCTCTCCCCTGCTCATGCTCTTTCTCTCTCTCTCTCTCTCTCTCTCTCAAAACTAAATTAAAAAATTTAAAAATTAAAGAAAAAACCCAATACAATAAACCTATCATTGTGGTTTAAAACTATATAGTGAAAGAGTGCCTGGGTAGCTCAGTTAGTTAAGCATCAGACTTCAGCTCAGGTCATGTTCTCAAGGTTTCAGCCCCACATGGGGCTCTGTGCTGACAGCTCAGAGCTTGGAGCCTGCTTCCAATTCTGTGTCTCCCTTTCTCTGCTCCCTCCCACCCACACCCCACGCTGGCACTCTGTCTCTCTCTCTCTCCAAAAATAAAAATAATTTTAAAAAATAATAAACTTTAAAGCCCTATAATGAAGAGTAATTGTAACATGTGTATCCAGAGTACCCTTCTAAATACTTTCCCCTAGCCTCTTCGGCAATATCAGCATCACCTGGGGTTTTCTAGAAATGCAAGAATCTCAAACTCCACCCAGACTTACTGACCCCTTATCTACATGTTATCAAGACCTCCAGGTAGTCTGAATGTACATTAATATAGAGAAGCACTGCTCTATCCTGAATACTGAAGCTCAAGCTCCCTCCCGGCCTCCTGGGGACGGCCGCTCACCTGGTGCCCTCCCTACACTTGTCTGCGCACCAGGGTCTGCGCACCTTCTGAAGTCCAGCTGGGTGTCTTCTGCATCTTGCCTTCTTATTGTAGCCCGTTATTTCCTGAATATGAAGGAAATCTGTGGCAAGAATTATCTTCTCATATATTTGGGGAATCTTGGACATCATTGTTTCATCAGGGAGGAAACTTGGAGAGGGTAGGAGTGTTACTGGGGTTGCACGGTGGGCTGTTGGAGGTGGGCCTAAAATGTCACTCAAAATGCAGTGGTAAGAGACAGCCGTGCACTCCTCCCCATCACAGGGACTCTGGCCCCTGCCAGCAGCCCTTGTCTCCTCATTCTTATCACTTCTCCAGTGATATGACAGGAGACATATTCCTGATAGACCCAGAGTCATGTTGCCTTTCTCTCTTGCAGAAGATTTCCTCTCATAAATAAACATCTTTTTTTTCCATTTATAATTTTGAAAAATGGTGTTTGAATAAATCTTTTCTCCTCACATTTCTTCTCTACAACTCCCTAAAATTTACTACTAATCCCGTATCACTATGTCTAAGGAAATCTAATTGCAATCATCTCTAATCAAAAGGGTCTTTAATTCACCTTGCAATTCCTACTTGATCCTGTACTTGCTCTTCAAAGTAAACCAATCTTTCATAACACCTAAGACACAGAAATGTCTCATCATGCTAAATAATGGAAAACCTTACCTCATACATAATAAAACAAAACAAAACAAAGCACTAACTTCAGTCATTTTAAGATTCTTTCCCCTGTACCTTTATTATAAAGGGGGGAACTGGGAAGAGACCATCATCATAGAGAGTTTAAGGTAATGTCCCGGCATGATCTCTGTAAAGAAGATGGGGAGAAAGTGATTCCTAGCAGGGACCGTCTGCTAAAGAGGTTTATAGAGGAGGGTCTTGAAGGAAAAGGGATGGACCAGAAGTAAGGATTCCTGACTCCGTCAAACGTTTTTCCTGGAATTAGGTTTAATATCCTGTATGAAAACTTCCATGCCAACTTGAAATCTCTTGATTAAACTCAAGAGCAACTAAGAATGAGGAAAAGTTAATGGACAGGGAAATATTATTCATTTTCCACTTTCTAAATTTGTTTGAGAAGAGATTTCCATCATTTCTGGGTTTTGTTTACATATTGTTTGCTTTTGGTTTGTTTTTATTTCTGTTTTTGTTTTTCTTTGCTACTCTGAATCTGTCCTATTTAAAACCGTAGAAATAGGGGCGCCTGGGTGTCTCAGTTCATTGAGTGTCTGATTCTTGATTGCGGCTCAGGTTATGATCTCACAGTTTGTGAGACTGAGCCCAGCATCAGGCTCTGCACCGATAGCACAGAGCCTGCTTGGGATTTTCTCTCTCCCTCTCTCCCTCTGCCCCTTCCCTGCTTGTACACTCTCTCTCTTTTGAAATAAATAAATAAACATTTTTTAAAACTAAAACAAAAAAACCTTAGAAATAAAGAGATTTTAGCCAGACTTCTAAGTAATCATTTAACTCAAATTTCACTCAAAATGTATGTGCGTTGGCAGTTCGCAGCTGTTAGTCAAACAAGGCTCACACATGGTGCTTGCCGACTAAAACACACACATTGTGGCTCTGATTATGCATCTGGCGGTACAGTTTGCTCCTACTGGGCCAACTGGCGCTTCTGGTCATCTAGAATCATGTTGTCAAGTACCTAAAACACAGTGATTCAATTGCCCTACTATAATTCTGAAAGAAATTCAGTGATCACTCATTATGGGGGAAGTACATAGTCTCTTAGAATTTTAGGTTCCTACTATTAAAAATTTGAAGAGGCATTTTACAACCTCAGAGGAAACTTTTGGCATCAGAAATTTTTTTTCAATATCCCCTTGCATTTTGTATGCTCCCTACACATTTTTAACCCACCTGGATTCAGGCACCCACAGGCTGATCCCTATACCTGCTAATGACAACCTACTGAAATATTGCTTCCTCAAAGATATATTTTTGTTTTAGAATCTGTTTTATTTTACTGGGCCAATCCCTGTTTGTGTTTCTGCTAATGTCATATGTGTTATGAACACGCAAAGGCATAGTAGGAAAACTAGCCATGTTCAAAGGTATGCAGCCATGCATGAACTAAACGGAACACATAAATGCTTTGTCAGGGCAATCAGATTCTCCCATTCGTATACCAGGTTCTTCCCTGCATGTGTTAGCCTGTTTGTCCTTGGAATACCTTTTTATCCTTTTGTAGACAAGACCAATAATTCATGAGAGAGCTGGGAATAGAAAATAGTCCTCCCTATTCCCATCAGAGTATTCTTGCCACTAGGTTATATTGGCTCCTTATACACATTAGCTGTTTCACTTGCACACTGAAACAGATCAGTATTTTTGATTGAGTTTGACATTTTGAAATTTAACTACAATAACTTACCCTATAAACAGGAAGTGACTGTAAAACAGATGTTCTTATTTAGAGAACATGTTACCAAAAGAGCAAAACACTAAATTTGTCCTTGCTGTAATTGTGTCATTTAAACCAAGAGGAACAAGTCAGAGCCCTAAGACTGAAGAAACCCTGATAGGAAAATTATGCCATCATTCAATGTTATAAGATGTCACCTGAAGAAAGAATGTGATTTAAGGTTCAACACTGTTTCCAGGTGATATGAATACCAATTTCCAAATTCTGGTATACAATTACTGAGTGAAAATCTTCCAGTATGTATGAAAGTAAAGATCTGTGAATGATTTTTAATACATTAAGGAAAAGACTCATCCCTAATCTCTGGAAACCAATGACTATATTCAAAATTTTGTGAAAATTAATTCTGTGCATTCATTAATCATGAACTTTGTCTATGAAAGTTAGATGATTTGTTTCCTTAAAAAAAGACAAATTTAGCATGAAGGCAGTCAATTCTGAAATCAAAAATTAATCAATGTATCATGAATATATATGTTGAATGGATTTTAAGAACTACTGAAAATTGTATATAAGGTTTTTAGAAGAAGAAAATGAGTATTTCAAAGCACTTTATCTGGAGATAATACTTATGACTACCTAGTGATGCCTTCTAAGATATTCTACACTCTTCTAAGATAATCTACACTCTTCTAAAATAATCTACACTAATCCACCGCTCCTCAGAAAAGATAGGCCTGAGGACCATATTAGTACTTTATAATAAAGTAATTCACCTGGTTACAATTGCTGAGACCATGGTGGACAAATGACCCAGTTGGGGGAAGGTATTTGGAATGAGCATATTAACATATTTAGTCAGTTACTTCTCAGAAGCCAGATAGTATATGTGATTTTTCTTTTAGCTTTTTTTTTTTTTTTTTTTTTTTTAATGTTATGGTCAGACGTTAGAGTGCCTTTTGGAGAAGCCATAATGACACATGACTAACTGGAGCTGAGATCAGATAGTGCTAATCTGTTGAGAGAGGAAATGAATCAAACACTTAAGGAGATGCTGTCATGAGAAACTCTATAGCTCTGATGGAGATAACACAGACTTGGTTCTTCCCTTTCAAGAATAAGTCCCAATGTGATGTGTCTGTACTTAATTTCCTGTTCCTAAATGATGTGGCATCTGCTCATTTCTTCCTTGCCACAAAGAAAAGTGAAAAATAAAAATGTATTCCATTACTTAAGGCAACCTAACTGGGATATTATTTGTTGTGTAATGGCTGCAATATTCAAATTTTCTTGAGCCAACCCAATTCAGATATGTAATCTTAAAACTGTATTTCTAAATCTGACTCTGATTTTTTACTTTGAACCTGCCTCATGGCACAGAATTTAACTTATACATGTAGGGGCTGTCAAATAATTTTTTTTTTTAAGATATATAAATTGGGGCACCTGGCTGGCTCAGTTGATGGAGCATATGACTCTTGATCTCAGGACTGTGAGTTTGAGCCCCATGGTGGGAGTGCACAGAGATTACTTTAAAAAAAGAAGAAGAAAAATAAAAATATGTAAATTAATTATAGTCTAGTTCAGAAACTTTATTTTAGGTATTCCCTGATATTCTCATCTTCCCAAAGAGAAGCATGGACCAACCAAGGTAGCCTTCCTAAATATCTACTTATGGAATTGGACACATGCCAGTGATGAGTGGGTGGACCAGAGATTTGTCATATTTCTGAATAAGATGGCTCTGGGCTGGCATCAGCCACTGATTTTCTCATCACTTTGGAAGGAAGATGTCTCTTAGTGGCTCATACCAGTGATTCATTCTAATTTGCTGGGTGCAAACTCTGATTTCCCTGGTGTATTTGGCTACATATTTTATCCACTCTGAGGTAGTAATATCATGATATATTTCTCTGATGTGCAACTCCTTGAATCATGGGATGATGAAGCAGATTTCAATTATTACTAGCTTCTAAGTTCAACAGTAAACATTATACTTCTTTTTCAGGCACCTGAGAAACATAAAACTCATAAGGAAAGAGATTATTAGGGGCTACCTCTCGTATCTAGCTGCACCATAACCTACTGGACTATTCTCACTGGAAAGTGAAATGGAAATTTTCCAACGTAGTTCCTCATTCTGAATTCATTTGTCTTACATAATTCCTAAAATTCAGGGATTTCATTTCATAATATTTTATTAGTTACACTTACATTATCAGAAAAGAGTCTTTGTTCCCAAAGAACTTGTCCTTTTCCTTCTTCCTCTTTTTCTTGAACTTATTTCTAGAGAAAATACTAGAAAAGCATTAAACATCAGCTAATGTAATTGAAAATATAAAAAAGAGGTATCATGAGACCAATATTGAGCTGTATAGAATTGTAACAAAACAATACATAGGTTCCGACTTTTATAAAGGTGTATATTTAAGCAAATCCAGTGACTAACCATCCTATCTGTGGAAAAAACTAAAGGGAGTATTTGTTTAAACATATTGGAAATAAAAGAAAGAGTAAGGATAATGAGAGGAAGTTAGAAACAGCAGCTGTTGCCATTTATATTGAGTTAATCTTTATTAGAATAAAATGTGAACAGGAGTTTCCATTATCCTTGGAACTTCTATTTTCATAGATTTCAATAATAATCATGCCATGACCGCTGTGGCTAGTGATAGCCATTTAGTGAAATAAATCAAAACAATACATAATCATCTTATTCGGTTTTCTGCTCCTATTCACAGGAAATAAATTGCCTGAACATGTCACGTTATTTTTCTCTCCACCTCACTTGTTCACCTCTCCACCCTCTGCAGACATCCTGTGTTCCAAGATTATTAGAGGAAACTTAAGGCCAATAGTTCAAAACAAGTAATTTTCATCTGTTAGGAAGGGGAAATGGATGAAATATAAAATGTGTGTTTTGTGCCTTTGTATTCTTCCTTCTGACTGGTTCTTGGTGATTATGTACCTTAAGTATAGTAATGAACTCAAGGGATTATAAGACACTCTTTATCTATAATTCATCACATTTAAAGATATGTTATTTATATATTTCCTGTGTCTGAAAACATTAAGGAAATTTGATACACCTCAGGTAAAAGAAACATAAATATTATTAAAACCAGATAACCTACAATGGTAAACCAGTAATTTATTGGTGTGATTATTAGCTTTGCTTCCAAGTATATTTCCACATTTTAAATAGGTCTTATCTCTAAAATAAGACAGATCCACCTGTAAGAGGAAAAAGTCATCCTCTGCCAAAGGGTGATGAGGGAGACGTCATCCGAACTACAAAATAATACAAATTTGTTTTGTTAATATTCTAATAATATGATAAATATGGGATTTTTAAGTGTTGTTTTAGAATGTTTTAATTTTAAAGATTATTTACCCTCAGCATCTTCTGACTGAAAATACTTTATTAATAGCCAGAAGAATTAAATTTACTATAACATTAATTAAAAATAGTCAAGAGATAGGGTGCCTGGGTGGCTTGTTGGTTAAGTGTCCAACTTGGGCTCAGGTCATGATCTTGTGGTACGTGAGTTTGAGCCCCACATTGGGCTCTTTGCTGCAGCTCAGAGTCTGGAGCCTGCTTCAAATTCTGTGTCTCCTTCTCTCTCTGCTTCTCTTCCACTTGCACTCTATCTCTCTTTATCTCTCTCTCTCAGACATAAATAAAACATGAAAAATTTTTTAAAAGTAGTAAAGAGAGTTTGTGGGAACAGAGACATGGCATAATAAATCATACATGGCCACCTTTAAAACACTTGAAAATCATGTTTTAAGAGATAATTTCCTAGGAATATAATTCAAGATTGGTCATCATTTTGGGAGTTCATTATGTTCTTTTAAAAGAATTTATGAAAACTCTAGAACATGCTGAGAGTATTTTAGAAAGGTTTTTTTTTTTTATGTAGCTCCCAATTCCAACAATTTTGAACCAGTGGTGAATTTCTGTTGTTTTTTGTAGGGGCAGAGAAAAGAAACTGAACAACTGACTCCAGAAATAAAATAGCCTGAACCTTTTATCATTCACATTAAATTCCTTTTAATGCATCACCCAGGGCTGACATAATTCTTCCATTATTATACACAGATTGGGAAAGAAAATGCTGTAGCCTGGAAACCTCAGACAAAATCCTGAATCTGGTCAAGGTAAAGTGGATTTAATAAATCCCGTTCTACTTACATGTTTCAAATCTTTAAAATCTTGCATGAATTGCTCCACATCTTACCTGGCCTCCCTTTTATTTACTTTGGAAGAAGGAGTGGATAATATGCTACCCTCTTTTCCAATTGCCTTCTCTTATTTCCTTGCATTTGGTATGTTCCCCAGAGGCCTCTGGGAAGACTGCTGCCAGTCATTTACATATAGTCTCTCTCTTTGGAGACTGTTCTCAGGAAAGTGTAATTTATTGTCTTTACTTCCTTCCCAGAAATTTTTTTTTCAAACTCCCTTCTTTCTTCGTCCAGCTAGATCTTTTTGAAATTCCCCGCTTTTTGTTCCATAAATCCTATCAAGAAGCAGCCAGTCCCAACAGAAGTTCCACATTGTGGAGGCTGGCTCAAAATTACAGAGATCTCTCTTGATGCCATAATGTTCATAAAGCCCAAAATCAACTGTACTGTTTTTCCAAAGGTGAACTAGAATTTCTGTGGTCCTTAGTGACATTTATCTAGCAGACAAGAAATAGTCGAAATTTTCTTGTAAGCTTCAGGTTAAATGTGCAGTTCAGTCCACACACCAAAACTTTTGAAATGCACATGAGCCCAAGACTGGTCCTTGAGGAAACCAGCCAATGCATAAACAACCAAACAACATCAACAACAAAATACTACCACTTGGGAAAATTTGCAGAGAGAGAGAGAGAGAGAGATAAAGAGATAAAGATAGATAGAGCAAGATGAAGATACACATATTTCTGTATATAAACACACTCTCAACTGTATTTATGATGTCAAATTCTCCACTACACAATGTAAGAAACTTAAGGATTCTTTTTTCCCTCCATTTCAACTTCAGAGTCAATTTTATGAAGAAAATCATCATCATCTAAATATCATTATAATGATATATAATATATAAAATATCCTTATATTTGCATATAATGATAGCAAAGTCAGTGCATTTGCTATTCTCCAAAGTGTTTCTGCTGCCATGGCCATATTAAAAATAATGGTATAATACATACAGGTAATATAAATATCAATACAGTAATTGGAAACTCAAAGACTTTCCTGGAATTCTATAGAGATTGGGAAATTATTTTTCACTGAAAGATAATTTGGGCTTTAAGTTCTGTCCTAAATCAAACCAAACACCACCTCTATATTTGCATAGTCAAATTGAACTGATTTTCCAGGCTTCATGTCTATTCAGTAGAAGTATCCAGACTTTATCTCTCACTTTTATCACTAAAATCTTTCCTTTCAGTATGCTCCAAGTAAGAGTCTCATTTTTTGTTAATGAAAGGATTATAGAACTATGGCAGCTCTAATATCCCCTAATCATTGCTGTTGATCTTAAACTCCAGTTCTTCTTTTAGTGTCTCCATTTTCAGTCTTGCAATAGACTGTGAACTACAGTTGAGAAAAATGAAACATTGCGCAAGATGTTTTAACAAAATGACCTGAGAATCAAAGTCTGTGATATCTCAACTATTGTAATTATGCCTTGGACCAAGGAAGGGAGGGTTTTGCTAATAGACTCCATATCTGTATTTTCATTTTTTCCAAGTTGTAAACATAAATAGCCTTCCAAATCTCATCTACACCAACAAATATAATTGTTTTGATTTAAAAAATCACTAATGGACATATTCAGAATTTGAGAGTAGCTATAATTGGGTAATATATAACAAATATGAAATAACATTTTCTAGTCTTGTTCCTACAAAATTTGATAGACGTACCTGGACTGTCCAAACTTCTGAGCTCAGGATTGATTATGTGTCATGGGGAGGTTGAAATCTATTCCCCTGATACTCTCTAGAATCACAAACTTTCTTTCCTTTATTTTTGTTCTGACATTCTAGAAAATAATGGGAGTGTCAAGAGAATTTTAGGTTTTCTGAGAAAAGAGACATTTCTTCTCTCTGACAGACATACATATACTTTATCAATTCTCTCTCTCTCTCTCTCTCTCCCGCCCTCTTCCTCTCTCTCCCTCCCTCCCTCTCTCCCTCCTTCCCTCTATCCCTCCCTCCCTCAATCCCTCCCTCCTTCCCTTCCTTGCCACTTGAACTTAGTCATGGCTATGAAACTCCCTCTGGTCAATGAAAAGTTAAGTAAACATGATGTGGTCATGTCTATGTAAAAACATTTAATTGCTGATATTTCATATAAAATTTTTCTCTTTCACCTAAAGCTCCGAATAGCAGTACTTTTTATAAGTTTGAGTCTCAAAGGAACTATCATACTCTCTCCAATACTTTCAAATAGTCATAAGAAGTTGTCATTTAATGGGTTGTAATTTTTTAGCAGTTGAGCAATTGCAGTTATATACATGCTTCATTTGTTCACTGATTCATTTATTTTGAACACAATATTAGTTATATTTTGTGTAAGTTTCTAAAATTAAAAAGTTTAGAAAGGAAATTTGCTTTTCAAAGATAATATTAGTTTTAGTTTCAGCCCTATCTCATATTATCTGCAAACATCTGCTAACTTAAGAGCATGCTGTGGCCAATAAGGAGAAATATCTTCAGAGTAGACAATACATGCAGGTAATCTGTGAGTCACTGAGATAAAGTCAATCATATTGTAAGAAAATAATAATAATAAATATAAAGAGTAAAAGAGAGAGATAGAGAAAGAGAACTAAGTGCTAAAGCTTTGGTACTCAACATTTAGCTGCTTCAGAATCAAGAGAGCTTGTTAAAACATAGATTTGGCGGGTGTGGAAGACAGAATTCTATGATTGTACCCAAGATTCCTGGCCCCAGGTCTACATACCCCTTCTTGAACTTATTCAACTCAAACACTAATTTAGTTGGTGCTATGAAGGGATTATTATCAAGGTAATTGAAGTCCCAAGTCACTGGACCTTATGAGAGAGTGATCATCTAGATGTGTTTGACCTAATATTAAATCTGGGTCTAGAGGTCAGAGACAGAGAAAGTGAGAAATCAGAAGCACTAGGAGGACATGGTGCAGCAGTCATGCTGAAAGGTAGAAAGGACCACAGGCAAAGCATTAGGGTAGTCTGTTGAAGCTGAGAGCAGCCCTTGGCTGACAACCTGAAACAACATGGGACTGCATTCCTATTATATACACAGGGAACTAAATTCATCCCCAAACCAGAATGAGCTTGAATGTTGATTCTTCACTAGAGCTTCCAGACAAAAACCCAGCTCAGCCCACACCTTGATTTCAGCTTTGTGACACCATGAGCAGAAAACTGGTCTGCCATAATGAATTGTGACCTCCAGATCCGTGAGTGAATAAATGGGCTTTGTTTTAAGTTGCTGTGTTTTTGGTAGTTTGTAACACAGCAAGAGAAATTGAATAACTGGGGCTTATCCCCCAGAACTTCTCATTTAGCTGCTCCTAGGTAGAGCCTGAGAATTTGTACTTCTAACAAAATTGCAGATGCTACTGCTGCTGCCTGTTTACCACTTGAAAAAAAAAAAAAGAAAGAAAGAAAAACCAGCTACCTGGAAGGGTTTGGGGGCCATGAGTGTCACAAGGAAGAAAAATGAAGAACTGACAGGTGGTTGAGTTCTACTGTGTGGCAATGCTTACTGAGTCCGCTCAGTTGGCAATGTGTTCAGGAATCAAAAAAAGGTAAGTTAATAGAGTAGGTAAGGTTGTGTTAGGCTTTGATATTCTGGCTGAAGACACACAGTTGTCTAATCAGAAATAAGACAACATTGTTTCTTGGTTCTATTTTCGTTGGTACCCTTACTATTATCATTACCATCGAGGAAACACCCAGTTGGCAATGATAGTGACATAGATGGCTTGATGGACTGACTTCTATTCTATTTGTCCGATGGCAGCATGCAGTAGAGACAGTAAGAGAAAAGAGAATTTTTGAAATTTTTCGATAATTCTACCTCTGGACACTGAGTGAACCTTCCTTTTATTTTTCATTATGTAAATATTAAAACATATGCCAAAATTGAAAGAATAGCATAATAAACTTCCATGCACTTATTAACCACATCAACAAGCTTTAACAGTGAACAACAGGGACACCTGTGTGGCTCAGTCAGTTAAGCATCAGACTTTGGCTCAGGTTATGATCTCGTGGTTTATAGGCTCAAGCCCTGCGTCAGGCTCTGTGTTGACAACTCAGAGCCTGGAACCTGCTTGGGATTCTGTGTCTCCTTCTCTCTTGGCCCCTCCCCTACTCATACTCTATCTCTCTCTCTGTCTCAAAAATAATAAATAAACATTAAAAAAAATGAACAACAAATAGCCAATCCTGTCTCATCCATGTCCCCATCCAATTTCTCACACTTCAGTGATTATTTTGAAGCAAATCCCATGCATCCTATTATTTAATTATTAAGTATTTCAGCATCTATCACTCGTAGGATTTTATTTTTAACACAAATATAATATTACTATAACATCTAATAAAAATGGAAACAGTAAGTTCTTGAGATAGGCTATTATTGACTTTTTTTTAAATTCAGGTCCAGATATATAGGTTGAGATTAGAATATCTGTCTCTTTATCTTTCCTGCCTTTCCAGGGAGGAGAAAAATCATTATTTTAGAGACAGTTGGTTTCTGGCTTGGGGCAATTTAAAGAAATCCATTTGATTCAGAACACTTAAAGTTGCTAAAACATCATTTGTATAGTACTTTACATTGTAAGGGAGATTTACCTGAAATTAACCCAATGGAAAAGAGGCTGTGGAGATTCTTTACAATTTACCTTTATGTTTTTCCTTTTCCCAATTATTTTATGTGCATATGTGACAAAATAATATTTTTGTTGATTGTAAACAGCTACCGTTTCATCACTGTGGCTTTTGCTTAATCAAAGTTTCCTGTATGTATTTCCTGAGAATTGATAGGATTATGTATATAAGTTTAAGAGTTAGAGTAAGAGTAAGTAAAATAATAAATAAGAATCCAAACCACAAGTGAAAACTTTCGGAGGGAACATGAGAGACAGGATGGAAAGGGAGAAATGATTTGCATGAAAGAGTTAAAGAAAAGCCATATAAATTTCAGTATGTCAGCTTCTGGTGCTATTCAAATTTTTGTTTCTGAAACCACACGGAGAAAATGGTATAACTTCATTTCTTAAAATCAGTTAAGGGCTGAATATCACATCTTTGATACTGAAAGAAAAAATAATAAAACAGGCAAAATTTGTTAAGGTAAAGAATCTGCAAACAAAAGCAAGCATTGGCATTGCATGTTACCTTTAGTCATACATGACTTTCTAGTCTTCCTATTAAAACATAGGTTTATTTAGAAACATAACAGTCCACTAACTTTTCTGTATTTGCTATGAAATAAATGTGATGTTTATATTTAGATTCCATCTTGATGGCAGACATAAGAGTATAGAGTATACATTTCTAACTATCACATTCTGCTTGATGGTTTCACAAAGTGATGAGCTATAGGGCAAAGCATATGAATAGTTTAAGGAGGACATCATAAGCTTACTGAACAAAAATTCATCTAAATTGTCATTTAGAAGAATTGTAAAATAAAGGTCATTTTTAAAACTTATTTTTTCCATATCACCTAAAAATTGCATTTGTTGTAACTTATGGGATACTGACTGTTAGTGGTAATGGAAGAAACTTAAGTCAGCAGGAATTGCCTAACTATTCAATATATAGAGAATTAATTTATTATAAATGCCAGAAAGACCATAAGTCTCTGGAACAGTCTTGAACCTTCAAAGAATCTTCTCCCATAGAATTGAGGACTTTCAGACACCAATATATATCCCTAACATACATCCCAGGGTTTTATAAGCCTGCTAGTTCTTTGTTTTAGGGCAAAACACAAATTTTACCAAGACCACCTTTGCTGAGTAGGGCATTTTGGTAGAGACAGAATTAATTAATGCATTCACATAAATATATTTACAATTATACATATAAAAACAAACTCATTTATAGTATGTGGGTGTTTGTATGTAAATAAATATGTATATACTTATATCTGAACCTAGCCTCTGTCTGGCATCATCAGTCAATATATTTCCCCTTGGACCTCATGTTCCAGGTTATTGGATTACAGTTTACTTTTTTTTAAATATATGTATTTTTTATTTTAGAGAGAGAGAGAGAAGAGGGGTGGAGAGGGACAGAGAGAGAGAGACAGAGAATCCCAAGAAGCTCTATGCTCCGCATGAACCCCATTGTGGGCCTCAATCCCACAACTCTTACCTGAACCGAAATCAAGAGTCAGGTGCTCAACCGACCGAGCCACCCAGGAGCCCCAGCTTACTTCTTTAAATAAACATTATATATACTTCCTTGAGTCTTTGCATATTATATTCCCTTTGCCTGAAATATTTGTCCTTATATTGCCCAGTTCCTTCCAAGTCTCATTCGGTATTCAGCCCAAATTTACTCTATACCTTCTGTTCCCAACATCCTATCAACAAATAAAAAGGTTCCCTGATTGATAACTTTAAGTAGTATTTTTATAATTTTAATTTTCTTATAACAGATATTCTTCAGCCTGAAAATTCAGTTAGTCAGGTTGTACAGAAAATAATCATTGCCCAAAATGTTAAATGATCAAATGGCTGAATCAATAAACATACTAAAGTTAATAGAATTTATTAAAAAAGTAATACCTCAGTTACTGACATAGACTCGATGGTCATTCGGTAAAACTTTTTTTTTTTCCCCGCTGAACATAATCCTAGACTATATATCCTGACTAAATTGCTAGGTCAGCCCATGTGATTTATTTTAATCTGAGCTATATGAGTTGTGTATTTCCTACGTGGTCCTCTCTTCTCTTTCTCCTTATTCATCTGTTAGCTGAATACCAAATCCCTGGGTAACTTTAAATTTGTACAGTTCTTTAAATAGAAGACGCTCTTTTAGAATGTGTGGAGCCAGACACCACTCCCATCAAATGTTTCCTGGGCAAGAAACAACGTTTTCTTGTTATAGGTGCTGACATTAATTTAATTAATATAAAAGTTGTTATCAGAAGTGTGATACAGAAAAGAAATCCTTCAAATATGTCTCATTGCTGGTCAGGCAATGAGCTTCAAGGATATTGACAAAGGAAATTGGAAAAAGGGATATCTCTATTATGCAGTGAGGGAACAAATGTCCAAAATGCCACCTCTGATAACTCATAAGCAGACCACCTGACTACTGAAACCCTAGTGCTAGCAGAAGAGACTGGAAAACAGAAGTTAGTAACGCATGTTGGCGACTATTAGGGCCATTTAGCAAGGTGTTAGATGAAGGAAATGCCCTCAAGTTATAATTGCCTTATTTGCCAGCAGAAATGAGAGGAAATCAAGGGAGTGTAGATATTTGAGGCCATAGAAGATTAGCTTCTGGACCCCCAACAATAAGAATAAATGTTTTAATATTTTGAACCTCAAAACCCTTTGGACTTACTTTTGAAAATAAGACTAAGGTCATCAGCTTCAAGGTCACCTCTGTTAAACTGAGCAAGAATATCATGGAGGCAAGGAAGAAGTAAGAAAAATTGAGAACTATTGAAGGCAACTGGAACTGACTGAATGCAAATATATTAAAAGTCTAGTTCGTTTTTAAGGGAATTTTATTGCCAAAGAAAGTACAATTTGACAATTGTACCATTCTGGTCTTAAAAGTTTTACCAAGAGGAGGTTGGCTGCAGAACTTGTAGCCTCCAAGGAAAATATTGTCCTCAACACTCGCTTTTGTTGTGACTCTTGAGATTGGTTAAGTCAAACCCTCCCCGCTTTGAGAGCCAGCACAGGGAGAGGAGGGTTCAAAGGAGCTCTTCGCTGTCCAGTGATGGCGCTGTCATTACCTGGAGCGGGGGTGTGAGAACTGTGTACCGCTAGACCCTTGATGCTCCCTAAGATTTCATACCAACACTGAGGGTTCAGCTTCTCCTTATCTGTCCCTTCTGTGAATTAGACATTTCATTGTTGCTGTTGTACCTTTTCCCAGGGAAGCTTTCAGAGAAATTGTCTTTTTAATTTACAGATCGCCATAGCTCAAAAAACCCCGCCTACATTTGAGCCTGCGGTGGCTGAATGAGATTGGGGACTGTCTGCCTTGGAGACCAGGTAAGTGCTACCTGAGTTGAGGCCAAACAATTCAACAGCTACTTGCTGAACAGAAGGGCCAACGAATGGCCAGAGGTTTACCTTTTGGATGCACAATTACATCTTATTTTCATCCGCTTTTTCATAGGTCCTTATGACTAAATTCTGGCTATGGATTATGAGAGGATGTTGTAATCCACTATTAGTTGAAACGCCTCCCCCCACACATGCACACAAAATGAAATGAAATGAAGTACTAAAACAAAATAAAACAATAAAATAAAATAAAAAGGGCACTGTAAAATTTTCATGCTGTCATCTATCCATTGATTCCTGGTCATTTGACTGGTGTTAACCTCCAGTCACCTTGGAAACTTTGTGACAATGGCAGCTTCCTGTCAGATTAGGTTTCTGACAGGACTAGGGAGAAGACATCACCTCCCGCACATGCACATCTCCCGACAGCCTACCTGAACACCCGCTAGAGCAGACTTTGAGCAAGAGATTTTATTATGTTAATTCACTGATATTTGGGGATTTATCTATTACAGCAACTAGCATAATTTTAACTAATAGTAACCTTCAATTAAAGCCCAAATTTAGTGTCTAACTTTGATGGAACAACTCAATAAACATATATAGTCTCCAAAATGCCATTTTATAGGCTTCCAAAATTTCCATTTCCATGCATTTCAGTTCTCTTTCTACTTTAAATGCATATACATTTCTCATACTACAAAATATCACCATCTTTCCGGCCGATCTGACCTGGGGATCTTACTTATGCCAGCCTCTTCTCCAAGCTGCCTACATCAATGTATTTACCCGAGGGCGACTTTCCTATAACTGCTTTCTAGCTCCATAAGGAGAATTTCTGTTTTTCCTGCTTTGAAAATGATAGGCCTGATTAGCTCCTCTCAGTTTCTCACATTGCCTAGGAATCCACCAAGGAGGTGGCTAAACATACTCTATAAACTACATTAACATTTTCAAAATATTTTCTTATAGTTATGTATTTTTTTAAGTTCGTGCACTTAGTTTGGGAGAGAGAGAGTGCACAAGCAAGTGGGGGAGAGGAAGAGAGAGGGAGAGAGAGAATCCCAAGCAGGCTCAGCACTGTCAGCATGGAGCCCAACATCGGGCTCGAACCCAAGAACCAGCAGATCATGACGTGAGCCCAAATCAAGAGTCAGATACTTAACCAACTGAGCCACCCAGGCGCCCTATGAATATGTGTTTTTTTTTTTATGTGCACCAAAAATTCTGTGTCACAGGAGAGGCAGTGGCTATTGGGCCCGTTTTACTAACAAGTAAAAGCCTAGGAGCTGACTTGTAGATCCTGCTGGTAGGTGGCTGACCTGGTCTTCACCTTCCTGCTTCCCGTGCTTCAAACTCAGCACAGTACTATCAGCTTTTACCTTAGCACAACACTCACTACTGCTTTCCTTTGTTAAACGTTATTCCTGAGAACTGAGAAAGCATACTATACTCCGCAGCTTCTTCAGCAGCTCTCATAGTTTCTTAAACATCACGGGCCCCAGTTAAAATTTTTTTTTGATTGGATAATTGCAAGCTTCATGTCACATATTCATTCATTTGTTCTTTTTTTTTTTTTTTTTTTTTTTTTTTCTGAGAGGAATGACTTTTGCCCATCTGGGGCATTCACAGCTGTCTCCTTTCTTGGGAGGTGATTTATGGCACATACAAGGCTCACCACATACAAGACTCACCACATACAAGACTCACTACATGAAATTTCCTGTCTGTATTCCAGATACTAGGAAACAGCATTAGGGAAGGAGTTGTGCTTCAACCTGGTTTGTGTAAGTGTGTATCTGTAATGTTTGAAGGAAGCTTGAAAGAAAAATGTGGAAAATTTTCCTTTACCTGCTTAGTCTTTTTTTTTTAAGTTTATTTTGAGACAGAGACAGCACGAGTGGAGAGGGGCAGAGAGAGAGGGAGAAAGAATTCTAAGCAGGCTCCATGCTCTCAGCACAGAGCCTGACTCTGGGCTCAAACTCAGGAAACCAAGAGATCGTGACCTGAGCTGAAACCAAAAGTTGGTTACTTAACTGACTAAGCCACCCAGGCGCCCCTTCACCTGCTTACTTAATGCAAATATCTATAAAAGTAGGCGAGCTAGTATCAGCTTTTTTTTTTTTAATGTTTATTTATATTTGATAGAGGGAGAGAGAGCATGTGAGTACCAGCAGGGCAGGGGCAGAGAGAGAGGAAGACAGAATCCGAGGCAGGCTCCAGGCTCTGAGCTGTCAGCATAGAGCGGAACACAGGGCTCAAACTCACAGCCTGGAGATCATGACCTCAGCCGAAGTCCCACGCTTCCACCCAGATGCCTTTATCAGTATTACAGAATGACATGCACATTCTCATTGGGTGTCATTTTATTTCTTCTAGTCACCTTCCTCACTGATTATTTGTCATGGATCACATCTTGTAAATACTTAATCATATTTTGTCTATTTATCACCTGTCTGGGTTTATGTGCTTAGTGGGAGAGGGGATAAATACTTCCACCTGCACAGGACTGATTGAATTATTAAATGAGGAACACCTGAGAAAAGGAGGGTCTAAGAATACAACGATCTAATATGTTGTTGAATGGTTTTCCGACACACAGAAGTGTTTAGTTAAATGTCCAGAATCGTTAAAAAGAAAAAGAGAAAATTAAAAACAATAGCATCATAATTAGATTAGATTGGAGAAATCACGTGGGAGGAGAGTGGGTTAGTAGGAGAGTCCTCCACTCCCACCCCCCCCCCACCCCAAGGCTTTATTGGAACAACTTGGTGCTTATAAACACCTGTGTTGTTTGGGCAAGCCTTATGCTCTGGAACAAGTGAGGTGTGAGCTGCTTTTTTAAAATGAGACGTTGGGACTCGTGAGGCTCTCACAAAAGTTGGGCTACAGAGAATTCTCCAGGGAAGCCAGAGCTGGTAAACGCTTAGCCCACCTGACCTGAGTGGTTGTGTTTGAACCCTATAGCTGGGGATACATCTCTATGCCAGGGGACGCCATTTTGGACTTTCTGCTCAGACACAAAGTATTCTGGGGCTGAATCAATGCCTTCAGGGTAGGGTGGGTGGCCCACTGGATTCTCTGAGATTATTCCTAACCCATGGGTCTGAGAGGAAACTGCTGTCTCCAGACCCCCACACCCCTTTCTTTAGTCATCTGGAACTTTAATTTATTTGGCATCACACCCCCATGATTCATGCATTGTTACCCTCTTCTTCCAGATAGGGGACCTGAGTTTCAAGCTCTAGCAGCTATATATTTTTCAAGAAAAAAATTGCAAAGCTGGTCATAGGAGAGGGTGAATTTGAATAGAGTTCTGTGTGACCTCCAAACGACGCTTTGTTCTTCTTTGCATGCTTTTTCTCAAAACACCACATAGAAACATTTCCCAGAGAAGGAAACTGAAACTTGGAGGGATTAGCTGACTTCTGGAAGTTGTCATGGTCTGTACTTTGCTTATCAGGTCATGACCGTTCTCTTCTGGTTCTACACAGAAGAGATGGTCTTTTCACTACACCATTCTCTTTTATCTCTTTACTTCAAATTGTCATTTTTTACAAGAAAAAAAATTGTAACTATGTGAGGTTCACTAAACACTGTGATCACGATATATGTGCCCATCACATTGTCATGTGCACCTGAAACTAATAAAACGTTTATGTCAATTATATCTCAATAAAACTGGAAAAATGTTTAAAATTTAAAAATACTGATAATTGTTACTTTGCCTCAGGCTAACATGAGAATTGGTAATGTCCACAGTGGTATTTGGCTTGTTGTCTATTATTGAAAACAATGGCACTACTGGATTTAAGCCATAGTTATAAGCCTCTAAAAATATTCTAAAAATAACTTCAGTGAATGGGATTTTTGGCTTGAAGTTTAAAAAATAAATCTGTGAAAATATCCATATAATATTGTATCCAAAACACAGGAAATCTCCTCAGTTTGACCATTTTTAATGTGTTTTATAAATCAAAGAGCCAGTTAGTGAAGATGTATATAATAGGGTACGTCTGTCATGTTTTTCTAATGATTTTTCATGTCAACAAACCATGTATTCATCCTTTGTGCTGTTTAAAATAGTAGCGTGAAAATATTTCCAGCTTTATCTTATGGCGAAGGGCCATAATGTGGGCCCGTTCCTGAGTAGCCATGTGGCAATGGAACTGCCATCTGCTTCTCCTGATTTTCCTTTTCCTGGCAAAACTTGGACCCATATGGGTTCTTTGTGTCTCATCTGGGTACATCATCAGGAGAGGCACAATCACTATCTACACTCTTCCCTGGAAACGACTTTTTATAATTACTCTGAACAGGAAGATCATCTCCTTTCTATCTGCCTTCTTCCTCTAGTTTCTACACACCTGCCTTCTTCTAATAGAAGCAGGAACAATTTGATTTCAGGAATATGTGAAGGCTGTCAAGGCAAGCTGTCAGGTTTGAGGCATCATAATCACCTCAAAGGACTGACGGCCTGTGCTTTGTGGATGTGAAACTTCATCACTCAGGAGATAAAATGATCCATCCTTTTACATGTTGACAGGATAGCAATTTGGTGTCAATGTGGAGAGTCACATACACAGACAATAAGGCAACAGAGATTCTATGAACAGGCCTCTTATATTTCCAGTGACAACTATTTCCAGGAATGCCTCAAATATTTGATACGGGCTGTTTAGAATAATTTTAAGCAACTATGTCAATTTCCTGTGACACATTCTTAGGCTTTCATGAAAATATGGCAAAAGCGCATTTGCCAGTCTTTTCTTTAATGTTTGCCTGCAAACTAAATGATTATATTTATATTATTGAAATATTTAAAAGCATGTATGCATGCTTCTCTATTTTTTTAATTTTAGGATATTTTAATTTCATTTGGAATTTGCTTTGTGTGTAGGTACTTTTTTGAAAGTTAAGAATACCTCTCTCATATGAAACTGTATATGAAAGAAATCATGACCATGTTGAGAATAATTACGTAGATGAATTTAACTCATTCAGGAAACTCAGTGTTCACAGAAGAGAAGTAACTGTGGCACCTGGGTGGCTCAGTCAGTTAAGCGTCTGACTCTTCATTTCAGCTCAGGACGTGATCTCCCAGTCCTGAGACGGAGCCCCGAGTAGGGCTCCAGGTGGGGCTCTGAGCTGGGCGAGGAGCCTGCTTATGATTCTCTCTCTTTTTCCACTTCTGCCCCAACCCCTGCTCATGTCCCTGTCTCTGTCTCTGTCTCTCTGTCTCTCTCTAAATATAAACAATGAACAGAAAAGAATTAACTGACCCACAGTCTTGCTCTGTGCAGATCTATGATAGAATTAATATTGTAGCAACCATGTCTGTGAGTGATACAGTATTCACAAAGGATATTGATCCAGAATATAAAGCTCATCTTTTTGGTCTCTGCCACTGCCCACAAGCCCTTCTATAAGTAGTTATTGCCCTTGAGTAATTAGCACATACTCCTTGGCAAGAGCCTCATGCTTTTACCTATATTGTTAATACTGTGCCTCCTAAGAAGAGCTTCGAAAACAAATCATAAAATGGGTAACTTTATAAAAAAAGATTCTAAATTTGAGAGAACAGTAATTTGAAGCTTCTGGAATTAGGAAGACTTAAGGCACTATAATTATGTATTTTAAAGTATCATTAGTCTGAAAGATGGCCATTTAAATGATGTCTTTTGAAGAGATGTATTTGATGAGATACCACATCATTCTGACCAAGATGATTAATTAAGGGGTGGGGTCAAGTCAGGCCAATCAGAGCATTATGCATCTCCTGGCCCTATCAGCAAAGAATTTTCTTTCCCCATTATGGTTTTAAAGCTAATGGAGGATTTCCTAGAGTTGCTAACAGTCGTCTTTGTCATTGACTGTGGGGAATCTGAAATACAGAAAAAAGCATAACAGAGGAACATTGTTTGAATACTTGAATCTGCTCATGTCTTTTTTTTTTTTAATATAGTTTATTATCAAGTTGGCTAACATACTGCGTATACGGTGTGCTCTTTGTTTTGGGGTAGAGTCCCATGATTTATCGCTTCCACACAACATCCAGTGCTCATTCCAACAAGTGCCCTCCTCCATGCCCATCACCCACTTTCCCCTCTTCCTCACCCCTCATCCACCCTCAGTTCTCTGTATTTAAGAGTCTCTTTTGGTTTGCTTCCCTCCCTCTCTGTTTGTAACTATTTTTCCCCTTCCCTCCCCCCATGGTCTTCTGTTAAGTTTCTCAAGTTCCACCTATGAGTGAAAACATGATATCTGTCTTTCTCTGACTTACTTCACTTAGCATAATACCCTCCAGTTCCATCCATGTTGCTGCAAATGGCAGGATTTCTTTCTTTCTCATTGCCAAGAAGTATTCCATTGTATATATAACCCACATCTTCTTTATCCGTTCATCAGTTGATGGACATTTAGGAATCTGGTCCTGTCTTAAGTCAGCTCTACTTACGTGTTTCTTTTGGATTCTGATACAGTCTCTTTTTAAAATTTTTTAATGTTTATTTATTTTTGAGAGAGAGAGACAGACAGACAGAGCAAGAGCAGGAAGGGGCAGAGAGAGAGGGAGACACAGAAACCAAAACAGGCTCTAGGCCCTGAACTGTCAGCACAAAGCCCGATGCAGGGCTCAAATCCACAATCCATGAGACCATGACCTGAGCCTAAGTTGGATGCTTAACCGACTGAGCCACCCAAGCGCCCCATAGTCTCTTTTTAATTTAACACAGCTGCGCTGAATGTTTCGCTCCCACCATTTTTATTGTCAGTAACTAAATATCTCTACAATTCACATGCCTAAATATCCCTACAAATATATGCAATTTCATTGCCTGTTAAGTTTAAATGATCCTAATTTCTTAGGTGCTCTGTGATGTGCTGTCTTCAGTATGAAGAGTAAATTTTGAAGTGGTTATTTTTGGAAATTTCAAATAAAACTGTCTCCCTACTATATCTCCTACAGGAGAATAATGAAAAAAAATTGTTTTGTTGTTGTATGTTAAACTCATCATTTTATACGAGTTATAAGGGTCACTGTGAAACGTACACTTAGGTAACTACTTGGAATTTGGATTGCAAGCTGTTACTACATTGTTACCGAGCATATCACGATGCACTGCATAGCAATTTTTTACTATACATATATCTGTTGGAATCATATTAAGGTTGACATTTTTGAAATACTAAATATGAAAATATTAATAAAATATTTCTACCCCACTTGCACTTAGGCATGCTTGGTGTTTTTTACCAAAAAAAAAAAAAAAAAAAAACTGTTGCTAATGATGAGAACACCTCTTAATATTGTGGTGTATCATAGTCTATTACTTTTACTGCTCATATTCCACTAGGTGGATATACCCTAATGTTTTTATCCATTCACCTGTTGAGGGAACTTTGAGTTATTTACAGTTTTCATCTGTTAGAAATTAAGCTGAAATATAAAATTTTATGTAAGTTTTTGTGTGGACATATGCTTTCTTTTCTCCTGAGCAAATGTCAAAGGATTGAAATAGCTGGATTCTATGGGAGACAGATACATGTTCAACTTTTTAAAATAAACTACAAAATCGTTTTTCCAAATGGTAATACCATTTTATACTTTCAATAGGAGAATGAAGTTTCAGCTTTCCCATATCTTTGCCAGCGTGTGGTGTGTTCGGCGTTTTGAGTCTTAGCCATTCTAATAAATGGGCAATGATCTATGTTGGGATATTAATTTGTGTTTCCCTAGTGATCCATGATGTTGAACGTCTGTCCATTTGCTGCTCTGTTACTTTTCCTGCTGAGGTGTCTGCTCAAACATTTGCCCATTTTTAAAATTAGGTTGATTGCTTCTGTTATTATTGAATGTTGGGAATTATTTATATATTCTGGATACATGTTTTGGCATAAGGTGTAGGATTTACTAATGCTTTCTCCCAGCCTGTGGCTTCTTTTTTTCTTCCTCTTACTGCTGTCTTTTGAAGATCAGAATTTTTTTAATGAAATCCAATTTATCAATGTGTTGTTGGATGGATTGTACTTTGGTGACATCTGTCAAAATAATTATGCTAATTGAGGAAAGTCAGATAGAAAAAGAGTAAATGCTGTACAACTCCATATATTTGTGTAACTCTAGAACAGTACAACTTGCCTATAGTGACAGGAAGTGGTGAGTGTGGGCCTGGGGATACAATTATAAAAGGGACCACAAGAAGACTTTGAGAGCAATGAATATAATCACTATTTTCATTGTGGTCATGATTTTTAGTGCATATATTTCTGACAAAACTTATTAAATTTTAAGTTGAAATTTGTGCAGCATATTATTTGTCAATTATAACCCCCTAAAGCAGATAATTATACATGACATGGCAAACTATATATTTATCTGCTCAGAGCTCAAGTCAAATTGAATAAAGCATGACTTACTTTTATTGTTATCACTGTGGCTTAAATAGCTCTTGAATGGTTTTGTGAACTTCTAATTCTTAAATTAGGCAAAAATCTGGCACTCAGTGATTATCACAGAAGAATTCAAAGGGTAATGAGACATATAGATATGTCAGTTTGTAGTTTCCAGTGATATGGACAAGTCCAGTGTTTGTGTGTGTGTGTGTGTGTGTGTGTGTGTGTGTGTGTGTGTGTGTTTTCTTTTTTAACTACAGAGATAGACCTGCTGGTAATGATCACAGTTGCAATATTCTATTACTGAATCCTCTCATTTTCCCCAGGTGACTTATTATTACCCTGAATTACTGTTCCATTCTGTTTCTGCAGCTTACATTCTAGCTCGAATGCAGATTGTTTTTCTTCCACAAGACTAGCCTTGGAATAACTCCTGGTCCTGGTCGTAGTGTTTTGACAGTCTATTTAGAGAAAGAAAGAAGATAGAGAAAAAACTCAGTAAGTGAAAGTCAGAATGTATGGCAATGAAAACAGTAATTAATTCTCTTTTACTTAGAAAGGGAAATAGTGACAATACAATGAAAATGTGTTTAGTTCCAGGATAATTTGGCTTCAAAGAGGTTACCACTGCTTTAACAGCTAAGGTGATTGTCTTGGGCATATGAATGGGAAAACCATGGGCAGTAATGGCATATAAATTGCAGCCCTATGGCTTACTAGTTGAGAGACTAAAGTGAGGCATTTAATCTTGAGTAGCAGATTCCTATCTATGTATTTATTTAAAATATAGAGAAAAAAATGTTGGTTTATGTCTTCTATCAGGCTTAAAAATTTAAGTATTTACTCACTATTAAATGAAATTAAAAAAAATTATGAGCTATCTGAAACACAGTACCTAAAAGTAAAAGCATACTATTTAGGGATAAGACAAACTATTGGTTAAAGATTTGAAATAAAATTTATAGCAGGGATGCATATGAATACTCAACTAAAAATTGGTATATGGAATAAAATGACTCTTCCAGATTTAACTATAATGAACACCAATTCTATCCTCCCTAATAAAGTAAGGTTCACAAAAGCATTATTTTCTCTGCAAATTTTTCTTTGCTCTTTTACCCAGCGTACTGTCTTCAGACACAAATATATCTATGCCAATCAGACGACATCGTAAAGTCTTACTATGCCATTCAGGTTTCACGTTCAAGCACTATCCTATTCTTGCCTGAAACTATTCTACACTGAGAAATTTGCTTTCTCACAGCTGGTTTCTCCTTCCTGTAAATGTGATATCAAATGCTTTAAAGACAGATTCATACATAGACAATCACTCCATGCAACTGTGTTGCTTTTCAATTGTAGTAAAAAATACGTATAACATCAAATTTAACATCTTAACCATTTTTAGGTGTACAGTTAGTAGAATTATGTACAGTGGCATTGTTGCACAACAGATATCTAGAAACTGGTTTTTGTTTTTTTTTTTTTTTTTCGCAAAACTGGAACTCTATATCCATTAAACAACAAGTTCCTATTCCCCTCCTTCCCAAGCCTCTGGCAACCCCCATTCTTTCTATTTCAGTGAGTTTTAGATATCTCAAATGAGTGGAATCATATATATTGACTTCCTGTGAATTAGCCTATTTTATTTAGCATAATGTCCATAAGGTTCATCCTTGCTGTAACAGATGAAAGGATTTCTGTCTTTTCTAAGGCTGAATAACTTTTCATTGGATGTACATACCACATTTTCTTGTATCCATTCATCTGTCTGTAGACACATGTGTGGTTTCCAGCTCTTGGCTATTGTGAATAATGCTTCAATGAACATGAGCTTGGAATAGCTCTTCAAGATCTTACTTTCAATTCTCTTGGATATAGATCCCAAAATGAGGTTGTTGGATGATAAAATAATTCTACTTTTAATTTGAGGGGGGCACCACCATATTGCTTTCCACAGCAGCTGCACCATTTTATATTCTGACTAATAGTGTACAAGTGTTCTAATTTCTCTACATCTTTGTCAACACTTATCATTTTCTGTGTGTTTTATTTTGTTTTGTTTGTAACAGTAGCCATTCTAATGAGTATGAGGTGATTTTGTGGTTTTGATTTGTATTTTTCTAACGATTGGTGTTACTCTGTTTCATTTAAAATGCTTGTTAACCATTTCTGTATCTTTTTGGAGAAATGTGTATTCAAGTTCGTTGCCCATTTTGTAATTTGGTTATTCATTTTCTTGTTGAACTATATGAGTTCTTTATATATTTTTGATATTAATTCCTTATCAGATACATGATTTACAAATATCTTCTCCCATTATGTAGTCTACCTTTTCATTCTGCTGATCGTTTCTTTTGATCCACAAAAGTTTTTCAGATTTTTTTCTTTGTAGTCTATTGGTATATTTTTGCCTTTGTTGCTTCAACTTTTGGTATCATACCCAAGAAATCCTTATCAAGTTGAATGTCATGAAGGTTTTCCCTATATAGTTTTTTCTAGAAGTTTTATAAATGTAGGTCTTTAATCTATTTGGATCAATTTTTTATATGATATAAGGTAAGGATCCAATTTGTTAGTTTGAATGTAAACATACAGTTTTTCCAACATCACTTATTAAAGACAATGTTCTTTTCCCATTGTGTGGTCTTGACAACCATTTAAAAGATAATTTGATCAGATACAGGAGGGTTTGTTCCTAGGTTCTCTATTCTTTTCTACTCCTCTGTATGTCTGTCTTTATACTACTATCACACCATTTTAATTAGATTTGTATCATGTTTTGAAATCCAGAAGTGTGAGGTCTCCAACTTTGTTTCTTCCTTTAAAGATTATTTTGGCTACTCAGGGTCCTTGGAGATTCCATAATGATTTTAGGATTTTTTTCCTATTTCTGCAAAAATAAATGCCATCAGAGGATGCCTGGGTGGCTTAGTTGGCTAAGCCTCAGACTTCGGTTCAGATTATTGGCTTATGGTTTGTGGGTTCAAGCCCTGTGTTGGGTTCTGTGCTGACAGCTCAGAGCCTGGAGCCTACTTTGAGTTCTGTGTCTTCCTCTCTTTCTGCCCCTCCCTTGCGCTCTCTGTCTCTTTCTCTTTCTCTCTCTCAATAATAAATAATCATAGTTTTTTAATGCCATCAGGGTTTTACTAGGATTACACTGAATCTGTACATTGCTTTCGGTAGAAGGGACATTTTAATAGTGCTAAGTCTTTCAATCCATTAATATGAATTATTTTTCCAACACTTTGTGCCTTGAATTTCTTCCAACAGTGTTTCATAGTATTCAGTGTACAAGTCTTTTGCTTTCTTGATCATATTTATTAAAGAGTACTATATTCTTTTTCATGCTGTATCCAGTAAGTTTGCTTAATTTGTTTATTAATTCTAGTAGGATTTGTGTGTTTTTGTATGTGTGTGTGTGTGTGTGTATGTGTGTAACCTTTATTGTTTTCTACATATAAGGTCATACTATATACAGAGAGATTAATTTACCTCTTCCTTTCCAATTGGTTGCTTTCGTATTGCCTTTTCATGCTTAATTGCTCTGGCAAAGAGTTCCAGTACTATGGTCACTAGAAATAACTAAAGTGAACATCCTTACCATGCTCCTGATTTTAGAAGAAAATATTTCAATTTTTCAACTTTAGGTGTGATGTTTGCTGTAGAGCTTTTCATATATGGTTATTACTATGTTAAGGTAGTTTCCTTCTAATTCTAGTTTTTTGAGTTTTTTTTTTTTCAGTCATCATAGTGTCTAGAAATTGTTAAGTGCTTTTACCACATGAATTGAGGTGATCATGTGGTTATGCCCTTCATTCTGTTAATGTGGCATATTATGTTGATTGATTTTTTACGTTGAAACATACTTGTATTAAAGGAGTAAATCCTACATAGTTATGGTGTATAATCTTTTTAATGTACTGTTGAATATAGTTTGCTAATATTTTGCTGAGGTTTCTTGTCACCAGTGTTCACCAGGGATATCGGTCTATAGTTTTCTTGCAGTATCTTTTTCTGGGTTTGTTATCAGGGTAATGTTGGGTTCACAGAATAAATTTGGATTTGTTTCCTCCACTTCAATTTTCTGGAAGTTTGAAGAGGCCTGATGTTAATTCTTCTTCAAAGGGTTTGGTAGAATTCTTCAGTGAAATCATCTGGTCCTAGGATTTTCTTTGTTGGGGGGTTCTGATTACAGTTTTAATCTGCATCCTAGTTATAGGTCTACAGGACTTTATTCTTCATAATTTAGCTTTGATAGGTTGTGTGTTTTAGAAATTTACCCATTTCTTCTAGTTTGTCCAATTTTTTGGTGTATAACAATTCATACTATTCTCTTATAATATTTTTTTTCTCTGTGGCATCAGTAGAAATATCCCCT
This sequence comes from Cryptoprocta ferox, assembly GCA_028646485.1. Lineage (NCBI taxonomy): Eukaryota > Metazoa > Chordata > Mammalia > Carnivora > Eupleridae > Cryptoprocta > Cryptoprocta ferox. The sequence goes on along the minus strand of CM053567.1, from coordinate 8,935,128 downwards.
TTCATGTCTGATTTTAATTATTTAAGTTTCCTCTCTTTTTTCCTTGGTCTAAGGGTTTGTCAATTTTGTTGATCCTTTCAAAAAATAATTCCTATATCATTGCTTTTATTGTTTTCCTGTGCTCTATTTTGTTTATCTCTGCTCTCGTCTTTATTATTTACTTCCTGTTGTTAATTTGGGGTTTAACTTACTCTTTTTGTAATTTGTTGAGGTGTAAAGTTAGGTTATTTATTTGAGATCTTTCTGCTTTTTTATTGTAAATGTTTCCTGCTACAACCTTCCATCTTAACACTGCCTTTGCCGTATCTCATCAGTTTGGTATGTTATGTTTTTATTTGTATTTATTTCCGTATAATTTATAATCCTGTAATTTCTTCATTGGCCACTGGTTGTTTAAGTGTATGGTGTTTAATTTCAAAATATTTGTGTATTATCTCATTTCTAATTCTGCCACAGATTTCTAGTTTCTTTCTACTGTGGTTGAAAAAGATACTCTGTAGGATTTCAGTCTTCTCAAATTTGTTAAGAATATTTTTATGGTCTATCTTGGAGAATGTTCCATGCACACTTGAGAAGACCATGCATTCTGTTGTTTTTGGATGGAGTATTCTGTATCTGTCTATTAGGTCAATTGGTCTGTGGTGTTGTTCAAATTTTTTGTTTCCTTACAGATCTTCTGTCTTGTTGTTTTATCTATTACTGAAATTGTGGTAGTGAAGTTTTGTACTACTATTGTGTTGCTGTCTATTACTACGTTTAGTCCTATCAGTGTTTGCTTCATATATTTGGGAGCTCCAATGTTAGGTGCATTTGTATTTATAATTGTTATATATTCCTAGTAAACGGACCCTTTTACCACTAATGTCTTTCATTGTCTCATGTGACAATTTTTGACTTAAAGTCTATTTTATCTAAGTATGGCTACCTCTGTTCTCTTTTGTTTATTATTTGCATGTAATTTCTGTCTCCATCCTTGTGCTTTCAACCTATGCATGTCCTTACGTTGAAAATGAGGGTGCCTGGGGGGCACAGTTGGTTAAGTGTCTGACCTCCGTTCAGGTCATGATCTCACAGTCCATGAGTTCAAGCCCCATGTCAGACTCTGTGCTGACAGCTCAGAGCCTGAAGCCTGCTTCTCGTGTCTCCCTCTCTTTTTCCCCCTCCCGTGCTCACAATCTCTTTCCCTCTCTCTCTCTCTCAAAAATAAATAAACATTAAAAAAAGGAAATAAGTCTCTTGTTGCAGCATGTAGTTGGATTTTTTTTTCCTTTTTAACCACTCAGTAAATATTTGTGTTTTAATTCAGGTGGTTAATCTATTTACATTTAAAGTAGTGTGTACCATATTGTCATTTTGGTAGATCTTTTCTGCATGTCTTGTAGATATTTTGTCTATTTTCCTCTCTTACTGCCTTTTTCTGTGTCTGTGTGTGCATGTTTACTGATTTGCTTTGATTTCTTTCTTATTTTGCTTTGTATATTTTCAACCTGTACTTTCTTTGTGCTTTTCATGGGTATTATACAAAAACAGTAATAATCGTAAATTGAAAATTCTTTAACTTAAATTGCATGCAAAACTACTGGTTTAAATCTCCACTGCTCAACTTTGTTGTTGATGCCATATGTTACATCTTTTTATACTGTCTATCATTAGCATACATATATAGTTATTTTTATGGTCTTATCTTTTAAAACTACACCAAATTAATAGCACTTTCTTTATTATGTAATTACAGGAGTGTAACATTACAATGCCACCAAATCCTGTATTTGTCTATATATTTACTTTTACCAGAGAGTTTCATATTGTCATATGGTTTCCTTTTATTGCCTATTATCCCTTCATTTCTGCTCGAAGCAATCCCTTTAGCATTCATTGTAGGGCAGGTTTGGTGTTGAACTCCCTCAGCTTCCGTTTTCTGGGAAAGTCTTAATTTTTCCTTCAATTTTGAAAGATTGTTTTGCCAGATAGAGTATTATTGGTTGGCAGGTTTCCTTTCAGTACTTTGAATATATTATCTCACTCCCTCTGGCCTGCAAGATTTCTACTGAGAAATCTGTTGATAATCTTAACTGGTTTCTAGAGCTCTCACAAAGGCACTGTTGTCTGGATGTTGTTGTTAAATCGACGTTTCCATTGAGGATTGAGGGCCCAGAGCTGTTTTTTCTGCCATTTTGCTGACATCACTCAAAAATGTTTTTAAAATAATGATTTCATTCCTACATCGTACTATTTTATTATGCTCTTTTCTGTAAAACTTGCTAGCCTTTGCCAGTTAGTGTGCTATAAGGAAATCAGACCTCATTGGTATATTCTAGCAGAAAAGAATTTCATCCAGGAATTAGGTGATTACAAAGTATTGGATTTTTAAATCACTTTTCTGAATGATCTGGAGTCATGTGGCCACAGTTAGATTTCTGAGATCTGAAGGATATCTTTGAAGCAGACATGACAAATACTTTTTCACCTTCACTATCACTACAGCTGTTTCTCTGAATTTGAAAAGCTGTCGCCTCTCCAAGCAATACAGAAACCAGCCAAGTATTGTGTCCCGTGCCTTCAAAATTAAGAAAGTATTTCCACTCTCTTGTACTTCCCAAATGTCATTAAATGTTTCTAGTTGAAATAATTCACTCAGAATCTTAGCTATAAGAGACTCTTGAAATTTTCATTTGTATCTTCCCACCACTGCCATTCACAAATGGACACCAAATCAAGTGAGAGTAAAGAGTAAATGCCAGCTGACCACATATGACCCAGACCACCCTTTGGGTTACTCAATATCCAAAGATATCCTTCTACTCGAAAAGGCAATAATAACATAATGTAACAAAAAATATCTGAATAAATTGTGGTGAATTCGTAGGATGGACAAGCTTATAAAAAATAAAAATGAGCGAAATATCTCTATATTCCACAAAATGAATGCATTGAACAAACCTACTGTCATGCAAAAGAAACTTGATTCTTCTTTGGGAAAGATTGGTTTCTCTGCTAGTGTGGTCATAATCCTATCTTGAATTAAATCTCAGGTAATAAAGTATAAATTTGGGTAGCAAAAAGGCCAGCTTAAGGTTGCAAAGAGTTGTATGTTCCATTTATACCTAAGCTATAGAATCTGTAAAGAAAGCCATTCCAACCTAAGAATAAGAAAATGCTGAGTAAATAAAATAAAGCAAAGACAACCTTAAACAACAATCCATCAGGAACTTGAAGTCACAGGACAACCAAATAGCATAAAATTGATAGAGCAAGCTGATTCAAAAGAATGGGTCGAGGGGTGCCTGGGTGGTTCAGTCGGTTGAGCGGCGGATTCTGGATTTCAACTCAGGTCATAATCTCATGGTTCATGAGTTCAAACCCCACATTGGACTCTGCACTGGCTGCATGGAGCCTGCTTGGGATTCTTCCTCTCTCTTTTTCTCTCTGCCCCTCCCCAGCGTGTGCTCTCTCTCTCTCTCTCTCTCGCTCTCTCTCTCTCTCTCTCTCTGAAAGTAAATAAACTTAAAAACAAACAAACAAAAAAGATGGGGTGAGAGCATTGGCATGTCTGTTGGGGAGGGTGGGAGATATAAAAAAGGTGCTGATAATGTATCAGCTGCTGAAAACAATTTTCTGAAACTTTTTACGTATTGCTAGAAGCTGAGTGTGGACTAGGAGGGCTGTCCAGAGCCCTGACAGCCAGACAGGGGAGTCTGTATCCACTTGCAAGCTGTTCCTCACAGATCTCTACTGGAATTCATGACAATAAGCTATGTATGAAGATATATAATAGTTATACCGATTACATATTATTATCAAAGAACTTTAACATTATTAACTTTCATATAATTTTATAGACATAGCTCTCTGAGATGTAGACTTAATAATTTATATTTCATTCATTTTTCTAAGAGCAATTCATTTGTTCTCTCTGCCAAATATATAATTAAGCTATGTTTACTGCGAAAACAGGTATAATTTTAGGAGGCCGATTGCTGAGTGATAAAGTGATTAACTCTGCAAATCATGTTCCATATTAGGCATTCCAAAGCTGATAAGTCCTATGCATGACAAGGCCAATATATATGTATAAATATAAAACAGGTAGACCGTATCAGATTTAATGACATTCTATTTTACCTCTTAAATGACATTACAAAGAAAGCAATATAAAATATTGTTATAGTTACTTATTTATTTGCCTTGGAATATTTTGACCAGCATCAGACATCTTTAGGTCATGAAATTTATCAAGAGTTTGAATGAAAATAAGAAATTAAGATAATATAAAGAGTTCAATATGCAATTAACCTCAGAAGCATTGCCTAAGCTTTCAGATCTGCCCCAGAGTATATTCTAAAACATTTTGCTTCATTATTTTATGTTTAATAAATATTTCAGCTAAAATTAGAGATCAAAATGTAGCATTTGGGCCTATAATCTGTATATGTTCTAGATCTGAATTTGATACTACTGACAAAAACAAATGATATTAATTCACAAATGGCTCACAAGATCAAAATGTGCAAAACCCCACTTGAATTTAGTTATATGATGTGTGGCTTTTCTGGGAATAGTGACGTTGTGTTAAAAGGCAAAGATATCTAAATAATATCAATTATAGAGATAAAAGCATAAACCAGAATGTCTCTGGAGTGTTTCATATGTAATCTCTGTGACAATGAACCCTTGTAGGTTTTGTTCACTGTTGCATCCCCAAGTGTTTGTATAGAAGTTGCTCAATGATTATTTTGTAATGAAATGGTAATGAAGAACAAATATAAATATGTATAGCTGTGTCAAAAATTTTTTCTGCCTTATGAGGTATGCCATTTCTGCTTTGAGAGGCAGGGAAGGGAAATAGGAAAAACAAAATTCATATTGAAGACCCAATATGTCTCTTTGCAAAATCTTCTTACCCAGTATTTTCATCAGCAGTGTGTGGGAGTGGTTGTCTTGATTTTTCCAGGAAGGTGAGGCAAATAGTATTTAAATAGTGTGTCCAGGATAGCACAGTTGAGAAAACAAGTAGCCTAAACATATTCAGTAGGGGGGTTCAGTTCTCTCTTAAATTTAAGCCAAGACTCTATTCCCAGAACCAGCAAGCTATAGTGCATAGTCAGTTCCAATTATATACAACAGTCCCTGAGTAAGTATATGGCCATCTGTTAATGAGCAAATTACTTAAAAGCTTAATCATATATATTTAATTTGATTTATATTGTATTAATTTTGAACAGTTGACTTACAGAGACAATGGCCTTTGGTTTGAACTGCCTAGGATTCTTATGTCCTTGCCCTAATCGCCCAACACACCTTCCTAAGAAATTAAATCCATGGGTTACTCCAGCTAAATGCATACACTTAATTCCCAGCAACAACTTCTAAAATGATTTTTTTCCCATCTCTCTACCTAATGAGGAGAAGCAAAACGGCTTGTCATGAAAACTGGACATTCACTTGTAACCTAGTCTCTTTTTCCCAGTAAGGTCCTGATCTGATCCTTCACAGTACTCAAGAGTAAAATAAGCCTCCCAGTTAGATGAAAACAGCAGCTGCCAAAGCTTTTTCTCTTCAGTTCCTTCAATCCTTTTCTGAGATGCACCCTTCTATAGTACGGAGATCTGCTGCTCTTCTCATGACCATGAGAACACAGTCTTCTGTCAGTTTTTAACTCTTCCATCACATTCCCGATAAGAATCTGGGTCATAGACTGAATATGGAGGGTCTTTTTTATAACCCTAATGTGGTGCAGTACAAATGTTGCTGTGTGTATATATTTCCATGAAGAATATATCTCTTCTGTTTATGTTCCTTGATATCAAGGATCAGTGTGCTGAATCATTTTAATCAATCCTAGTAACAATTCATGAGGTAAAGGTGGAATGTGTAGGTAATTTGATCTTGATTTCAGATGTAAATCTGAGACTCTCCCATTTTGATATATATCGCTGGGAATTTCATCAAAAAGGGATGTCACCATAATGATAATGAAATAGAAGTATTCTATCCTTAGGAATAACGGATAACTTTAATGGTATATCTAGATAAAAAAGAAAATGAGAAAACCTCCAGTTAAGGAAAGTAATATAGCAACATGACCATATTGGCTCATTTCAAAAATAAAATAGGACTGTGGGTGGCTCAGTCAGTTAAGAATCTAACTTTGGCTCAGGTCATGATCTCACAGATCGTGGGTTTGAGCTCTGCATTTGCTCTGTGCAGACAGCTCAGAGCCTGGAGCTTGCTTCACATTTTGTGTGTGTGTGTCTCTCTCCGCCTCTCCCCTGCTCATGCTCTCTTTCTCTCACACACAAATAAAAATGTTTAAAAATTAAGAAAATAAAATAAAAATAAAATAGTAAAATAACTATTATTCTGGCCCATTTTATACATCAATTTGCTTGAATATTATTATTCCCATTTCATAGCCAAAGAAATTGAAGAAGAACAAAAAAGTCATATATCTTGCTTCATATAACAGATTCAGTAAATGTTAGAATTAGAAATTAATCAAGATTCATTTTCTTCATTGGTTTTCTATTAACTACTCTTATATCACTGCTACCCCTGAAAATAATGTCAATGTGATGTTGATTCATATAATGTCTGAGTCAAATTACTTAAAACTTCTAAATCCTAAATTTGAGAAATATTCTATTCAAGTATATGTTTAATAAACATAATGTTACTAGAATGTATATTAATTTTAAATATGAAAGCCCTCTATTAAAAGTGATCCCAAATATTTAAAATGGAGATAACAAAATGATACACAAATATATTTTCACATCATACCTAGCATTATAATTTTTAAATTACCAATTCTATCATCTTATATCACTCTCTTCTCTGAAAAAAATAATTATATAAGTCATTGTTTTGTGTGTTTAATGGTATTCTTAATAACTCAGGGAAGAATCAATCATCTCATATTTCTGTCTGATATATTGTTTTGTAAGACTATTAATATATCAAAACTTTATTGATGTATTTCATGTATCTATATTTAAATTTATTAAAGACTATGCACCTATTATAAATATAAGTAAATAAGTATATCAGTATGCATTGTGTATATATTAAAATAAAATTCTTTAACAAACATACATTTGCATTTTTAAATATATTATTAAGTTCATAATAGATTATACATTTTATAATATAATTTTAGTCAAAGACCTATATAATCATCTTTATGATTTTCCCCAAACTTAGGAACATGGGGAATTAAATTTTAGATATTGGGGTGCCTGCGTGGCTCATTCATTTAAGCATCTGATTCTTAATTTCAGCTCAGGCCATGATCACCTATTTCATGAGCATGAGCCCAGCATCAGGCTCTGCACGGACATTGTAGAGCCTGTTTGGGATTCTCTCTCCCTCTCTCTGAGCACCCCCTCCTGTTTCTCTCAAAATAAACTTTGAAAAAATTTAGATATTTTAATAGATTTAAAATACGAAGTTTATGTGAAGAATTTAGCACTTATTTTATATATCGTTGAGATAAATATCAAGAAAAATAATCTTTGAAGGCTCTGACCTGCGTACAGAGTCTGCTTAGGATTCTCTTTCTCCCTCTGCCCCTCGTGTGGCACCATCTCTGTCCCTCTGTCTCTCTCCTTCTTTTGTTTTTTGTTTTTTTGTATGTGTGTTTTTAATATAATTTATTGTCAAATTGGCTAACATACAGTGTACACAGTATGCTCTTGTTTTGGGGGTAGATTTCCGTGGTTCATTGCTGACATACAACACCCAGTGCTCATCCCAAGTGCCCTCCTCAATGCCCATTATCTTTTTCCCCTCCCCCGCCCCCCCATCCACCCTCAGTTTGTTCTCTGTATTACAGAGTCTCTTATGGTTTGGTTCCCTCCCTCTCTGTTTGTAACTTTTTTCCCCCTTTCCCTTCCCCCATGGTCTTCTGTTAAGTTTCTCAAGATCCATATATGAGTGAAAATATATGATATCTGTCTCTCTCTAACTAACTTATTTCACTCAATATAATACCTTCCACTTCCAACCACATTGCTGCAAATGGCATGATTTCATTCTTTCTCATTGCTAACTAGTATTCCAACATATATATAAATCACATCTTCTTTATCCATTCATCAGTTGATGGACATTTAGGATCTTTCCATAATTTGCCTATTGTTGAAAGCACTGCTCTAAACATTGGGGTACATGTGCCCCTATGAATCAGCACTCCTGCATCCTTTGGATAAATTCCTAGTAATGCTATTGCTGGGTCATAGGGTAGTTCTATTTTTAATTATTTGAGGAACCTCCACACTGTTTTCCAGAGTGGCTGCACCAGTTTGCATTCCCACCAACAGTGCAAGAGGGTTCCCTTTTCTCCACATCCTTGCTGACATTTGTTGTTTCCTGAGTTGTTAATTATAGCCACTCTAACAGGTGTGAGGTGATATCTCATCAAGGTTTTGATTTGTTTGTCCCTCTTTATGAGTGATGTTAAGCATCTTCTAGTGTGTATGTTAGCCATCTGGATGTTTTCTTTGGAAAATTGTCTATTCATGTCTTTTTTCCAGTTCTTACCTGGATTATTTGAGTGTTGAAGGTGATATAAATTTTTTTTTATCAATTTTGGATACTAACCCTTCCTCAAATATGTCAATTGCAAATTTCTTCTCCCATTCCATAGGCTGCCTTTTAGTTTTGTTGATTGTTTCTTTCACTGTACAGAAGTTTTCGTCTTGATGAGGTCCCAATAGTTCATTTTTGCTTTTGTTTCCCTTGCCTCCAGAAATATGTCTAGTAAGTAGTTGGTACAGCTGAGGTCAAAGAGTTTGCTGTGTGTACTCTCCTCTAGGATTTTGATGGTTTCCTATCTGACATTTATGTCTTTCATCCACTTTGAATTTATTTTTGAGTGTGGTGTAAGAAAGTGGTCCAGTTTCATTCTTCTGCATGTTGCTGTCCAGTTGTCCCAGTGCCATTTGTTGAAGAGACTGTTTTCTGTTGGACATTCTGCATTCTTTTTTGTTATTTTAATGTTTTTTTAATCCTCTCAATGTATCTTCTATTTTTCATGTATATGAAGACTATTGATTTCTTACTAGCTACTGAGAATGCTTATAAAACCTCTGAATTAAAAATTACCATCTTGAATATGAAAACATTTCTGTTGAATTTTCTTTTCTTTAAATATTACTTGGAAATTTATAGGGAATTTTAACATAAAATATCTAGTTTCACAAAACTTTTATCTATCCCAACAATTTGTGGACATGATGAGTATTTCAAATTGTTTTTTGAAAATGTATACATTTTGCACTGATTTTCCCTCCTGAATTGCAAGAAGGTAGAAGTGCATGTTGCAATTTTATGAGCTGAGCTCAGGGGTAGCCTTTACAGCTCAGTCATGCATGAATATCCTCTCATTACTGCCTCTTCCATATTGAAGTCTTTGCATTGGAAATTCACTAGGGATATTCACTTCCACATTTGGTCTCTTTACCTACTTTATTGAATATTTTACTGTTTGAGTCAATCATGGTTTCTTTGGGGTTTTATAGATGCCTGATTGTATCTTCTCCACATAGAGAACATTTAATTTAGTGTCTGTTCATTCTTCCTCCAATTGGTTTTCCAACTTAATTGAACAACAGTGGAGTTTTTGAACACCTTGCCTTATTTCTGATATTACTGGAAATTCCCCTGGGTTTCCCCAAGAGTAAGTTAGTGTGTTTAGGATTAAGATAGTTATGCGTGTAATCATTATAGGAAAGTATCTTTTAATTCTCATTCTCATGCATTTTTTAAATTAGAAGTAAGTATTAAAATCCCCTGAAAGCTTTTTTAACATTTATACAGATATTTATATGATGTTTCCTTAAGTATACCATAGCATGTGTGGAGAGATAAATATGTATCATTCTTTGGTTTTACACTGTTTTGAACCTTAAACATTTGGAATTGTAGTGCATAGTATTTTGAATCACGTTTCTTTTGCATGACAATAGGCTTGTTCAATGCATTCATTTTGTGGAATATAGAGATACTTTGCTCATTTTTATTTTTTATAAACTTGTCCATCATAGGAATTCACCAAAATTAATTCAGATATTATACTACTGATGAGTATTTAACCTGTTTCTACATGGCAGTTAATGTTGCTATGAAGATTTTGTTACTTCTCTTTTGATAACTTTGTGTGTATATATATGTGTGTGCCCTCAACTGAGTGATGTGTGCGTATGTGTGTGTATGTATGTGTGTGTATATATATATGTGTGTGTGTGTGTGTGTGTATATAATGTACAGTTATATATACAGGAGTTATACAGGAGTACAATTGGTGAGTAATAGGTTACATCATAGAATATAGGTATATAAAGTAAAGGCTGTTTTCATAAATGTTTTGCCTATTTGGATACTCTTAGGAGATTCCCATTAAAATTTTTAACATTTTTAAAATTATTTTCCTTACACTTTTTTTATTGAGTTTAATGTCTTATTGATATATTTTGGATATGAGTTCTTTGTTTAGATACATGTCAAATAAACTTTCCCACTTTTTGACTTGTTTTCCCTGAATTTTAATGGTAATTTTAATGATTTAAAGTTCATTGTTTTAGCTCACATTATCAATCTCTTCTTTAATAGTGTTTTGTTGTTGTTTAACACACAACACCAGGAGGTAAGAATTCTTACCACATCAGTATCCCAGATCTCAGCCTGCAGAGCCTGGTGGAAGAGAGAGTGTTGAGTGTTGTTTTCTTTTCTAAATGTAAATTAACCAGAGAAACTATTTCTTTGAGTGTCGCACCATTGGTAAAGATTGGTTATAAGTACTCTTGCTTTCTGTTAATCCCTTTCCTCTCAGAGCTGGTCAATGTATTGCTTTGTCTCTGACTTTTGTGTCACTTGTCCTAAGGAAGAAGGCCATAGGGTTAAATACAGACTTGGTCCTATAAGCCTGTTCTAGTCTGCTTCACAGACTGGAGAGTTCATGCTTCTCACCAGACCCATGTGTATTTAGACAAGCTTTGCTGTGAGTCCCCAATGAAAAAATGGGGTGAGGCTTTCCTTTCACTTGTTCTGTGTCTTGAAAGCTTAGCTTGGTGACTTGGGAGAATATACTCTCTGATGTCTGCCATCCAGAAGATACATATATTGTGTATGTCTGGTGGCCAGTTGAATAGACTAAGATTCTGTGACGTGAAATGATTGTCTTTGTCAGGCTGTACCAGCTTTCAGGGGAGTTTTTCATGAGGAGCCCCAGCCTATAAGGGACATTTGTTGTCATAACCTTCATTGCTTTGTTAGTGCTGGAAAAGTTCCATTCCAGTGATGCCCGCCTAATGTCGTAGATCTATAGCTTTTTATGACTAGAGGCATCTTACATTCCCATGAGAAACAAATACCATTTTTACCACACACTTCTGTCTATGACCACAAAGATCTTTCCTTTCTTGGGTTAACTCCGGGAGTCAATTTTTGGGTCTTGGGGCTACATCTTCTTCTACACCCACTTTGGACATCCCTCTTGTGTCCATGGTAAAGATTTATTCTAAGCATGGAAATTTACTTCCTGGTCTTTGCATAAAAAGGTTTATTAGATTGAGTTGTTCATAGAATAAATATACCAACCAATGGAGATCTCAGTCATGACTGGCCAGACAACAAATCTTTTGAATGCAAAAACTTCTATACTTGAAAAAACATGTTTAGGGAGTGCTCACCCTAAACAGCTGTCTTATTTGTATCTCTGGGAAGATCAAATTGAAAACAAGGCATAACGGCTAGCTTTAGGGGTTAACATGACGAAGGAAAAGAAAGTAGTTTGGGAGTAAAACTTAAACATCATATCAACACAAACATCTCTTTCCAACTTCTTATGAACCCCTTTATTCCCCACTCCTTGTCTCTGAGCCTCCAGAAGACCTTTTAGATCTCTGGGCCCCAAGTCTCAACACCCCTTTACAAATCCAGCCCTCAATCCTTAACAAATTCCCTTAACTCCTCCAGCTTCCCCAGAAAATTCCCTAAACAGATAGCTACCTGTTTTAACTTCCCTTTCCACAGAAGATTGACAAAAAGCACTCCAACCTGCCCTTCAGACCTAGGGTATACAGGTTACTTTTAGAAATGTTAAGGTAATTTAGCAAGAGCACCAAGGACAGGTGGTGAGGCTTGTTTTGCTGTCCCCTACAGCTTCTCCAACTTTCCATGGCTCTGTCATCAGGTCCCGCCGGCATCAAGCCTTCCTATGTGATATCCTTTGCAAATGTAACCTGGACCCCCACTGCAAAGAATTTGTGTCTCCTGGACACAGCAGACCTATTAAATTACAAAGCCCTTTTATCTCCACTCTAACAAGGGCCTAAGTAGATTTAGAGAAAAATTACAAATATTAATGGTCATTTATAGCTTTACTCACAGAGTCCTTGATTGGCCACTAAAGAGTGGTCTTCCAACCCACAATTATACTGTAGCTATCAGACAGGCCAGAGAGCGCCAATGGGTGGGGGGTTTGGGGGCCCCCTGAAAGAGAAAAAAGATGCCAGAAGTTCTCCTAGGCCTTCCTGCAAATGAGAGGAAATGAACATCAGCTGGAAGTGGATATTCAGGCACTGAAAGGAGCAGTAGTAGAGGCTTTTCCTCCGAAAGTGAATTGCTCTAAGTTTGAATTGTACACTCAGAAAGGAGAGCATCCAGAGGCTTTTATTGAATGCTTTTTACTGACATTTTAGAGGCAACTTCACTAAACCCTGAAGCTCCAGAACATGGGAACCTTTTGATTTCTGTCTTAGTAGGAAATTGTCTTTCTGATATAAAGAGGCAAATTCAAAATAATGTAGCTGGGTGGGCCAGCCAGCCTTTTGTCATAATAAAAGCAGCTACTTTTTTTTTTTTTTTTGAGAATTGCTTACAGGAATACAGAAATAAAAGAGTTTAAATCAACAATTCTTACTTTGCAACTGGAATCTCTAGAGAAACAAAACCATAACTCCAAGAATGACTCAAAGCTCACTGAATGCCCTCCTTATTTGCTTCCAGGTATTTGTAGATAGTATTCTATTTTTTAAAAACTGCAGAAACAAAAACAAAATAAACAGGATGTTGAAGGAATAATTGTCCTTCACTTAAGAGAAATAAAAGTTTTAAAAACACCCCTCCTCAGGCTGCAGAATCCCCAGAGTCCGTTTTTCTCCTCCTGTGGGACAGTCCTCCATCAGTTGACAGAGTCAGTCATTGCTCAGTCACACCTCAGAGCTCAATTGGTAATGAAATGTTTTAAATTTTTCTAACGTTTATTTATCTTTGAGAGAAAGAGAAAGAGAGTGAGTGGGGGAGGGACAGAAAGAGAGGGAGACACAGAATCTGAAGCAGGCTCCAGGCTCTGAGCTGTCATCACAGAGCCCCACACGGAGTTGGAACTCACAAACCACGAGATCATGACCTGACCCAAGGTTGGCATTAGCCAACTGAGCCACCCAGGTGCTCCGGGAATGAAATTTTTAATTGACATTGCTGTGAATTCACCATCCATTCAGAGAACTTATTTCTTCCTGTCACCACTGATTCTTTCAAAGCTGTTGGAGTCTCTGGACAACCTATTTCAGTGTTTGTGTATCAGATCCCAAATCTCCCCATCTCTGTCGGCCCCCGTATTCATCATGACTCCCTGGTGCCCATCTCCTTACCAGCAAACCTTTGTCGTAGAGATTTGCTATGCAAAGTTTAATGCTACTATAAAATGTCACAAGAAAGACATTTTTTTATTTCCCAGCCCTTAGATAAACCCCAAGTTTCCTCCTTCCCCTACTGGAAATTCATCTTGATGTAAATTTCTCAGAAGACAGTGAATCTTTAAAAGATGTTCAATTAGTCTCTGGGTCATGCATGCAAATGATGTTGTATTGTTACTATATGCAGAGCCCCTATGCATTACTTGGAAAAGGGATAAACACTTGCCATCAATAACTCAATGTCCTCCCTCCGAGATGCAGAGTGAACAGTTGAACCTATAACGGACTCTTTTACAATAGGGTGTGCTTGTCTTTGTCCTTACTTCCTCAGCCTGTACCACTCCCATCTGGCCAGGAAAGACAAGAGGTAAATTTGACGCAGATGGGAACCAAAATCAATCAATTTTTGGAAGCACTAAGAGCCATAGACTCTTTTGTAATCCCTTGCCATCCTGCAGTACCTAACAGCTACTCTTCTTACCTCAATTCTCTTTACATTTACCTGAAGGAGACAGGTAATATGCATCCATACACCTAAGGAATATTGTGATTCTCCTGCAGTATTTTCCCAGTCCTTAAGGCCAACTTAGATTCTGTAGACTTTACTCAGGGTTTCACTCTTGTTCAGTATATTGATGACCTTTTACTCTGTAACCATGCTAAACAAGGTGTCTAAGAGACTCCCTCATTCTCCTAAAACCCTAACTGGCCGAGGCCATAAAGTGTCCCAATCTACATCTCAATGGGTGCAGACAACTCTTAACCTTTTTAGGAAATGAGATATCTCAGGGCATTCAAAGTTCACTATAAGTCATGAGGGTTTAGCTCAGTGGTAGAGCATTTGACTGCACAAATTCATAATTCATCCCCTTGAGCCTATTTTGCCCATCTCTTTCTTCAAAACAAAATAAAAAACAAAAACAAACCAGTTACGTAAATACCTAGGGATAACTGACTACTGCAACCAGTGGATTCCTAATTCTGCTGTCCTTAATACACTCTGTATGCCCTTCTCCCAGATACCACCTCAGAGTCCATTTTGTGGTCTCCAGAAGCATTAACCTCCTTTGAAGTTTTTTTTAATTAATCTTGTCCACAACCTAGCTTTTGGCTTACCTAATTTTGACAAACTTTTTCATTTATAGTATCATGAAAAGAATGGCATTGCTGCAGGTTTTCTAGGACAAACTTTTGCCTCTCAGATGTGGCCTGTAGCGTATTTTAATGCCAGTCAGACCTTGACTTGTGGCATCAGGTATGCCCTGTCCTTGCATGTAGTGGCTACACCTCCATGTTGATTAACAAAACCAGGCTTCTGATATTAGACTCCCCTATTCACCTCTGTGTTCCCTGTGCCATGTCTGTTCTTTTACAAGTTCATAAGACATAGCACGCTCCACAGGTGACAGACCATCTATGAGCAGGCCCTTTTGACTAACCCTTCCATCATCTTCCATTATTGGAAATCCAACTACTTTACTACCCTTTCCCAATGTTTAGTAGTATAACTTTTAAATAAGCAGAACCTAGAGTTTTAGAGAGAGGTAAGAGATCCGCAAAGGGAGAAAGAATTTAGATTAGAATTAGGAAGAAAAAAAAGAAAAGAACAAATTGATACACATTTCCCCACAACCCATTTAACCAGTCTCTAATCCTGGGAATAGAGCAGTCCAACAAAAATGGCTATGCTCCATTTATCTGATGGAAAGTGTTACTCTTCTAATAGATACATGTTAGCAACTATTTGCCCTGTTTGACACAGAAGCACCATTTTCCACCAATGTTTGCACAAGATCCTCCTTCTGGGGCAGTCAGAGTATCTAGGGCAAGACAGTTTTTGAGTACAGCATAGGCTAAGTTTGGAACATGGTATTATCCTCTTGTTCTATTACCATGGAAAGATTTAAGATTGTCTTTTCAGTCCATGAATTCCAGTGGTTGGGAATTAGGTCCTCAACACTGAAGAGGATGTGCAGTGCTAGTACACAAATGGATTTTCTAAGCTTTCTCCTATAGTACATTTATATAGCATGACCTTATGAAAAAAGGAGCCAAGATTGTAATTTGATTGGCATTTGACATGGAGTATCTGGTCACGGTTTTCATCAATATTGTCATTGATTTGGAAATGACCTATTTAAAGTTCCTTAAACAACTTGGTGAGGCAAAAAAAAAAAAGTGGTTACTGCATTGTTTCATGTAGTTGATTTCAGTGATCAGGAGGAATATAGCTGCTAGTCCTCTAAGGAAAAAGCTTATTTGAGAAAATTATAATTACTTCCATAATGAGAGAAAACAATGGGAGACTAAAGCAAATTCTACATAAGGGGCATTGGGCTACATATTCCTTAGGATTGAAAGTCTGGTTCACTCTGACTGTTAAAACAAATGAACTAAAAACGGGAAACTGAGGTTCCTGCTGGGTTTTCAGGGGAACCTGACTGAGGTAGTTATTAACATCAATAACACCTTGTACCCAACTTTGTAAATGAGAATGGTGATCACACCTCATGCTTTCTTCCTTAATGTGATGCATATTTGTTTACATATGACTTACTTTTTCTTCTTTTTTCTCCTTTCTCATTACTTTATTGATTAACATCTATTGTATTGATGATATTTAACTTTAAACTTCAGTATAGATAATATAAATGTAGTATCCTACCTAAATGAGATGGATGGAAATTTACTTTCCTACCATTCCTTGTAGCTAACATGTAGGCAAATAACTGAGGGTCTTTCTATCAAATGCACTTTCAAGAGCCTTTAAATTGACTGTAAGCAGCAAGAGTAAAAGAGGCTTTAAGAGATACCAACCAATCAAATCAGAAAGATATACCCACCCATGAGAAAGAAGAGGCACCCTGATATCAGTTTTACCATGATTCTTTTTTTTTAATTGAAATATTGCTGACATACAATGCTATGTTTGCTGGTGTTGACTCTGTGAGTTACCTACTGCCTTTTATTGAAGTTTTATTTTAAGTAGCCAGAATGAATTCTTTTATTTGTAAAAATGCTTGAGCAGCTCCTGTTATTTGTAAAACCCCATTGAGCAATGTAGACTCAATGGTTAGTTTCTTGAAATATTTCTCTGACCTACCTCACTTGAATGCAGACATGGTGATAATTAACAACAGTTTTCTTACAACATAGGCTTGTGAGTAATACTTTTTCTTAATATTTAAAAATATTATTTAAAATATACCGAAAGCATATACCAGTACAACTAGTGTGTGTGTGTGCGTGCGTGCATGTGCATGTGTGTGTAATTAAAAGAAAGGGAAAAGTAGAAAATAGTTTCTAGTCACTCTATGTAGGAATGAGTCATAGTGAGAGGGAGTATTCTTCAGAAAGATGTAATTTATGGACAATCTAAATCTTATTGTCACTCATTATTCTTTTTTTATTATATGTGAATTTATGTTATTTTTATAACTCATCATTTATAAATCTGTTTATTATAACTCCTTTTTAAGGAGAATGGTGGTTAAAATACGGGAAGAAAAAATAATTATAATTGTTACTATAATTTTTTAGTAGAAATGAAAAGTTAAAGTAAATAATAAAATAAATGATAGTATTTTTATTAAATTTCCTATTTTCCAGGTTTAGGTTTCTTTTACATTGCTTTTCTCCCTAGCTTATAGCAAGTTCATATACCATTGCCAGTTTTTACATCTTATACACATTGGCTTATTACCTCAGTTGGAAAACAAAAAAAGAATTGTTGAAATGAATAATTATCTTGTTTAACTTATAAATTTTTCTTATGTTTTCATAATGTAACAGTTCCTTCAGAATGAAGATAATTCTACAGTCTATCTTCAGAATGAAGGTATTCTAATTGATAATTCTAAGCAGTTAAACATATTAATTGCTTAGGTTTAAATTTGTAGCAATATACTCTTTGATATATGATTTTTGCCTTCTATTACTGTTTGTTTTTCTATACTGCAATAGTATATCCATTCTTAAATGTATTGTCATACAAAAAAAGAAAAATGCATCATTCTCATTTATGTCCTTAACTTGTAGATACATTTATATAATAAATAAAAGAGTGTGACTCATGGCCAGCATGTGGTAAATGATGTGTGCCAAAACTTTTCTCCCAAATCTGTTTTTTACCATTCTTCATTTTCCATTTCATAGTTTTTATATTTTTCTTTATAAATGTTGTCTCAAATTCTTATTTCTTTCTTTTGGATAGTTTTTGAAGTTTTCCATTTTTTGAAACCATTTTAATGTTTTCCCCTCAAAATTTTAACCTACTTAAAATTATTAATACCTTGAAGGTAAGCTTATTTATCTTTAGAATCCTATTGTTTGTATGTTTGATAAATTCATGTTTGTCAATGAATTGATGAATCAATAATTTTCAAAACCTTTGTTACTAAATATTGTGGTATGTTCTAATTGCACCGGAATATCTCTGTTTCCTAATGAAACTTCCCAGAGCACAAGAACGTTGAGTGTAGGATCTATGTTTGGGCTTATGTTCATCCTGTTAATTTCTCTTTTTCTTGTATTGTGCCTGGCCACAATATTTGTCACATAAATTAGATGACCAATAATTGTTGATTACTAATTTATTGAAAATTTTCAGACACTAACATGTCAATCTCTTAGTTAAGCGTTTCTCAAGTATTTCCAATGAAGTGCCTTTAACAGCAAAAAAGATAAAACAATATTCCTTGTGCCCTATTCTGTCCTATTCCATTTGGAAAACTCTCAGGAATACTCTTAATCCATTTTAAAAATGTAAACATATTTTGATTCATATTTCTTGATATATGTGTTTCATTCATGTAGGGGAAAAAACTATTGTCCTAATTTGTTTAAAAAAAATCAGTTTCTAGTATGCCATGCACACCCTCACCAAGTCAGTTCCATCATGTTACTTACCCATGTAGACCTTTGACTTCCCTCTATACTCCATTACCTACACAGAATAGATGGGGAAAAAGCTCTTCCTTTCCCTTAGAATATTTCTGGAGTAGTTTCTTACAGGCTATCTTGGTATTTGGCATTACTCTTTTTAAACATAAACGTGTTTATCTAATTTGTCATGTATTATGTACAACCTAAATTCACACATATGCATCTGAGTATGGTTATAAATGCCTGTCTGCATTTTTTTACTTAAATTAGAATGCTATTCATTTCCAATCTTGTTTATCTTTTATAATTAGAGGGGTTTTGGGGTTTTGTTTATTTGTTTAGCTTCCTTCCAAATAATTTAAATATTTATTTGGATTTTGAATTAAGTTACCTGACCAATACCTAGGGTTCTTGTTCATTAAACAAGATATATTTTGTTATTGTAAGGTGAATTTCTTCACATCATCAAATGTTAGGAGCATTGTAACTTTTCCTTAAATGGGAGAGTAGGTGATATTTGTGGTAAAAGAGTGGAAAAGGTAAAGTTCTATTTTTAAAAGTTGGATCACAGTATCTTGACCCTCATTTGTCATCCCAGTGGCACAAAATATTTCCAAAGTGAATCAGGCAATAATTATGTTCAGTCATCCACCTAAATAGATCCATTTTTCTGTATGTAAACTGAGGAAAGGAGACAGACTTTGAATTTCTAGAGTCTGGCATAATATCAGACATCTTGTAATTATATAGTAAATATTTTTTAATCAACTGAATGAATTAATTTCTGTGGGGTTGACCATTTGCGTTTGCAGAGAAAATTTAGTTTTTTAATGTCTTCTTAATGGTTCATTGCTTTGGCACCTTGACAAATAATTATTTATGGAGTGCCACAATATGCCAGACATTTCTATTCTATAGTAGAGACGGGTAATAAATGGGAGAAATAAGAGAGAAATAGAAGTATTTTAGTATTTTTGATTGAGGTAAGTACCAAAGACAAAATAAATTTGGAGAAAATAAGTGTTGAAGAAAGGCATCTATCTAGAATGTCCAGACAAGACCTCACTGTTATATAACTTACAGCCTAAAGGAAGTGAGTAAATGAGTCATGTGTCTATGGGGAGGAGAGAATTCCAAGTAGTCAGTGGACAAGAGTAGAGACCCTGTAAAAGAATTGTGCTTAGCAAGTTCAAGAAAAACTTCTGAGATGTGAGGCTGGAGTGAATTAGGGAATAGGAACAAAGTCAAATAAATAACTGCACCACATCTTATGAAAGCTCTGAGTTCATTGTAAGGAATTTGGCTGGCATTTACTCTGAATGATATAAGAAGTTTCAGGCGCGGGGGTTGGGGGAGTGGGAGCAGGGCAGTGGTGGTGTTGAACAGGATAGTGGCCTGATCTGATTTTGATTTCTTTTTCTAGTTTTACTGAAGTATAATTCACAAATAAAAATTACCTAAATTTAAGCTATACATGATGTTTTGATATGCATAGAAATTATGGAACGATTAATGCAATCAAGTTACACATTCAATGCCTCACACAGTTACAATGTATGTGTATGGTGAGAATGTTTAAGATCAACTCTGTTAGTAAATTCAAGTATACAAGATCATATTATTAGCTGTACATTATCTCTAGAACTTATTCACCCCACAAAGCTGAAACTTTGTACCCTCTGTGACCAACATCTCCATTTCCCCCACCCTGATCCCTGGCAACCAGCATTTTACTCTGCTTTGTATAACTTGGACTCTTTTTTTTTGTATTTCACATATAAATCATGCAATATTTGCCATTTTTATTTGGCTCCTGAATTAAATTTAACGGAATTACACTAACTTCTGTGTTGAAAATAGCTGGAAGGAACCTCTAGTGGAAATAAGAACAGCAAAGCTGCTACTGTGGAGGCAGAGGAGGTGGTGGGTAGTGAGAAGGGGCCAGACCCACTGGATCACATCCCATGTCCACGTACATTCCATATTCCCTACTTCTGCCCATGCTCCACCCACCTTGCTTAAAGCACATCATGGTCTTTTCTCATGTTTTCACGCAAGAAATACATAGCAGTTGCTCTAACAAAAGCTATCATTCAAGTCCCTTCTAAAAAAACAAATTCCTCCACAAAAGATTTCTTGATTCCTCCCAAACCTACCGCCTCCCATGGGACAATTTGTTTTGTCAAGTGTTGGCTTCCAAATGCTAATCTGCCAGGTTCCCCGGAATATTAAAGTACTCCTCATCTTACAAAAACCCTCCAAAGAAGAAATGATCCCCCGTCCCCATGCATAACGAAATCTAAGTCACGGAGCTTAAATGATGTCTCAGGAGCTGTCCAAGTGATACAGTACAGTGCTAGATCTTAAAGCCGGTACTATTTTGCTTCAAAGCTCAAAAATTTTTCACCCTGCCACATGGCCACCTTACTTGTAATTTATATCACCATATGTGATAACAGCAGTAGCAACAATTCCAGTTAATATAATCCAAGCTGCTTAATGAAGGAGCTTTTCGTCACTCACCTTGGAATTTATTTCAATTGACCATTAAAGAGAGACAGCACTGATGGGTATTTTGATAACTTTTCCAATAGCTTATTCTCCTCCTAAAAAACCTAAACTGTTCTGTTTTATTCCATCATTGCAATTGTGTGTTCCTCTCTGCTGTAGTTCTGTTCTTCCCCTTAAATTTTAATTTAGCTGTTTTAACAATATAAAGTAATTTAAAGTGTCTGATAGAAGTTAACTTTTAACAAGTAAAATAATTAAAAATTACAAAATCAACCCACTGTGTAATTTAAGCTCTTTCTCCACTGCTTAAATTAAAATTAGGATTTATGATTAGGACTAGATTTTGGGATCTGATCATATAATAATGAATTTATATAATTGTATATTGCATTTTGAAAGCTTTATGATTAACACCTAAATCACTATTAGGATATTATCTTATAATAGTGATGATTATTACTCTTGTAAGATTATTTTAAAATTAAAGATTCTAGGAATTCTAATTATAAGATACACATTTTTTTGACTTTTCACAGTTTCACTAATTGAGATATGTGTGAGACTTGATAAAATATAGTTAGGCAGATATTAGAATTAAACTTTTCAAAAGGAGTAACATAAGAATACATTTTTCTAGAAAAAATATCCTTACTACAGGCACTTCCTATGCCGGGAAAGCATTAAATTGTTTTGGGGAAATGTTAAAAGCCACCCACATTTTACTATAGTTACTGAGCCTTAAAATATTGTGTTCCATAGGCCATATGCAATATTTTTCCCTGCAAGTATATGTTAACATAGAACATTTTTAAATGTATAATAAAATAGAAATAACTTTGGAATGCATATTAATAATTTATTTCTCATCTTATTAAATAACATTAAAATGAATGTATCCTTAAGATCATCAGATTTATGGGATATACGTATAATTCAATGCTAAACGAATTAATAATTAAAAAGGCAATTTTCGTTGGTCATATTATTTCTTTATGTGCCTTCGCAAAATTTCATTATCTTTCTTGGCATTAAGAAAATCTTCTACAAAGTTCTGAAAAACTGAAAAAGGTTTATAATCCTTATATATTTTTAAAATTTTAAATGAGGAAGCCACCGATGAGCCCTTATTAGGTTTTACTCTATTTTGATTTCATCTAAAATTTCAGTCAACTTAAGTTTAAATATTTGAACCATTAATTATTAAATTAATCATGTATATATTAATAATCATTAAGTTAATAATTTAAATATTTGAATCCTTAAATGTTGAATCATTAAAATATTTGAATCATTATTTGTATAAATATCTTCTAGTAATAATTCTTAAAATAATACTAACCTTACTTTCTAACTGATAGACAAACTTATTTTTTTCCTTTATAAAGATGACACTTTGAAATTAAGTGTTTGGGACCTAACAATTAGCAGTCAAAGGCCAACTGCCATCATTTTTATAACACTAGATGTTATAGTAAATATTGATGTTTAGAAGATATGGTTCCTATGGTTTTAATATGTTCCTCAGACCAATCTGCCTCTTTATTGTAATCCTCACAAATAATTCAATATATACTTAAGTGTCTTCTATGCCCTATGTGCAAGACATTTAAGAAATCATAAGGATAAATGGAAAAAATACAACACAATTTATTTTACATTCTGTTTGGAAATGATTTGAGCAAGAGGATAGGCCAAAGAGAAACGTGTACACTTTTTATAAAGTATACTTCAAGAACATATGTTTCAGAAAGACCACATGAAAAAGAATTATGTTCAAACAGTACAATGGACACAAAAGAAATTTTAGTGCAGTGGAATGGGGGTAACACACACTACATGTTACATGGATAACTACTTTCTGATCATCAGTGCAAAACAGTTAAAGCTCATCAGTTAGAGAATTCAATGTTTAATATATACAATATCCCAGTAAATCAAAAGAAAACATTTCCCTTGATTCTTATATTTGTAAAATAAATCTTGTAGTTAGGCTGTTGTGAAGAGTCAATTTAGCAATTTGCAGATTATGGCCTCTGACATATCCAACAATTAAAATCACCGAGATTTTAATATGGCTCCCTGTTTATGTGCTTTATGGGTTTTTGTTTGTTTGTTTAGGGAATTATGTTTTAAAAACTGACTCCTCATTCTCTCTTCCCCAGGATTATTCTGATAACTACTACTCTCCTTTCTGTGTCTATGATTGAGTGCCTCATATAAGAAGAAATATTGTGCATGATACAATATTTGTCCTTTTGTGTCTGACTTATTTCACTTAGCCTAATGTTTTCAAGATTTATCCATGTTGTAGCATGTATCAAAGTTTCATTTGTTTTTAAGGCTGAATAGTATTACATTATATGTACATACTGCATTTGGTTTATCTGTTCATCCAGTATTGGGCATTCGGGTTGATTCTGCCTTTGAGCTAACATGAATAATGCTGCCATGAACATTTTGTACAAGTTATCTCTTTGAGACCCTGCTTTCATTTTTGGAGGGTATACACCTACAAGTGGAATTTCTTTATTTTTTTTAAGTTAACTTATTTATTTTGAGAGAGAGATAGTAAATAGTAGGGGAGGGGTATGAAGGGAAGGAGGGAGAAAGAGAGAGAGAGAGAGAGAAGGAGAGAGAGAGAATCTGAAATAAGCCCCGTGATGTCAGCTGGCAGCATGCAGTCAACACGGGGCTTGAACCCATGGACGGTGAGATCATAACCTGAGCCAAAGTAAAATGCTTGACTGACTGAGCCACCCAGGTGCCCCTACAAATGGAATTTCTTGATCCTAAGGTAATTTTGTTTAATTTTTTGAGAAACTGTCATGCGTTCTCCACAGAAGCTGCACCATTTTCTATTCCCACTAGCAGTGGACAGTGGTTTCTTTTTTTCTACATCCTTGCAAACACTTATAATCCCTTTATTGCATTTTTTTAAATAACAGTCATCCTAATGTATATGAAGTAGAATCTCATTGTGGTTTTGATTTGCATATCACTATTAGTGATGTTGAGCATCTTCTCATGAATCATTAGTATATCTTCTTGGAAGAAATATCAGTTTAAGTCCTTGACCCATTTTAAAAATATATGTAAAGACTTTTCTATGGAGCAGTTTTAGATTTACAACAGAATATCAAGGAAGGTATAGAAACTTCATATATATCCCCCATGTCAATACATCCACAGCCTCCCTCATTAACAACAGTTCCCACCAAGGTGGTGAATTTATTACAACTGCTGAACCTTGACACATCATAATCACAAAGTCAGGTTTACGTTAGGGGTTTCTGTCCATGCTGTACATTCTATGGGTTTGAACAAATGTATAATGGTGTATATCCATCATTATAATATTCTACATAGGACTTTCACTGCCCGCTAAATCCTTTGTGCTCTACCTATTCATCTTTCTCCCGCTACCCCAATCCCTGGCAAAACTGATCCTTTTACTGTCTCCATGGTTTTGCCTTTTCCAGCATGTCATATGGTTGGAATTATACAATATGTGGCATTTCTGATTGATGCAATTAAGTTTCCTCTATGTCATTTCATACTTGATAGCTTCTTTCTTTTTAGTGATCAATAATATTCCATTATGTGGATGTACCATTGTTTATTTATCCATTCACCAACCATAGGACATGTTGACTGCTTCCAACCTTTGGCAATTAAGAATACGACTGCTGTAAACTTCTGGCTACAGGTTTTGTGCAGACATAGGCTCTTGGCTCCTTTGAGTAAATATCAGGGAGCACAATTGCTGGATTATATGGCAAGACTATGATTAGTTTTGTAAGAAATTCCAAACTGTCTTCCAAAAGCAACTGCATCGTCTTGTGTAACCATCCGCAGTGACTCAGAAAGAGTTCCTGTTACTCTACATCCTTGCCAGCAACTGGTGTTGTCAGTGTTATGGATTGTGGCTAATCTAATAGGTCCATGTATCTTATTATTGTTTTAATTGGCATTCCCCCAATGATACAAGATGTGGAACATCTTTTCACATGCTTATCTGAATCTCTGTATCTTCTTTGGTGAGGTACCTGTGAAGGTGTTTGGCCATTTATTTATTTATTTAATTTGAGAGAAAGAGAATGTGCATAGGGGAGAGGGGCAGAGGGAGGGAGAGAGAGACAGACAGAATGAATGAATGAATGAATGAATGAATCAGTCTCAAGCAGGCTCCACACTTGATGTGGAGCCTGATGGCTGGCTGGATCCTGTGACCCTGGGATCAGGACCTGAGCTGAAATCCAACTGGATTTCAACTGACTGAGCCACCCATGTGCCCCAGGTCTTTGGCCTTTTAAAAATAAAGCTGTTTATCTTCTTATTGTTGAGTTTTAAGAGTTCCTTGTGTATTTTGGATAACGGCCCTTTATCAAATGATTCTTTTGCAAGTAATTTCTCCTAGTCTGTGGCTTATCTTGAAATTTCCTTGATGTTTGCATTCACAGAACAAC
>CM053567.1:8755851-8909070 GCA_028646485.1 Cryptoprocta ferox | reverse complement strand
ACTTTCTCGAGGGTTTTTATTAAGAAAGGATGCTGTATTTTGTCAAATGCTTTTTCTGCATCTATCGACAGGATCATATGGTTTTTATCTTTTCTTTTGTTGATGTGATGTATCACATTGATGGATTTGCGAATATTGAACCAGCCCTGTAACCAGCTTATTAATTATTATTTTTATAGGTCATATCTTTGATATTGTATCTATAAGAGGCATCGCCATGCCCAAGGTCATCTAGGTTTTCTCCTATGTTATCTTATAGGAGTCCTGTGCTTTTGCATTTTACATTTAGATCAATGATCCATGTTCAGCTGATTTCTGTAGAATGTAAAGTTTGTATCTAGATTCATTTTTTTTTCTTTTCTTTTGTATGTGGATATTTATTTGTTCCACACCATTTGTTGAAGAGATTATCCTTGGCTTATTTTTTTTTTTTTGAGTTCTTAGTTTTCTTGTTTTTGAATTATAGCCCTTAGTATATTCTAGATATTAACCCTTTAATAAATATATGACTTGCAAATATTTTCTTTCATTCTGTTGGTTCTTCACTCTCTTGATAGTGTCCTTTAATGCACATTTTTTAAAAAAAATTTACAAAGTCCAATTTATTGTTTTCTTTTGTTCTCTGCACCTTTGGTGACATATCCAAAAAATCATTGGCAAATGAAAAGACATGTAGCTTTCCCCCTATGTTTTCTTGTAAGCACCTTATAGTTTTAGCTTGTATATTTAGATATTGATCTATTTTCAGTTACATTTTGTGTATGATGTAAAGTAAGAGTTCAACTCCATTCTTTTCCCTATAGATATCCAGTTTCTCAGCACCATTTATTGAAAAGACTACTTTTCACATTGAATAGTCTTGGCATTCTTATTGAAGATCATTTGATCATATCCATGAGAGTGTATGTCTAGGCACTTTATCCTCTTCCCTTGGTCTATATGTCTCTCTTTTTGCTACTATCTCATTGTTTTGATTACAATAGCTTTGTAGTAAGTTTTGAAGTCAAGAAGTGTGAGACCCATAACTTTTCCTTGTTTTCCAAGTTTGTCTTGCTTATTTGGAGTCCCTTGAGATTCTATATGGTCTTGATAATGTATAAATTGTTAGAATTTATCAACTTGCACATTTTTTAATTATATAATTTACTGAAATAGGTTTATCATGTAGTCTACCCTTGGAGTTGTTGCATTTGCATTGGAGAACAGTATGTTTTCTACCATAGTTTGGTGGAGGGTTCTAGAGATGTCTGTTAAGTCTAGCTTGTTTAGAATGTTCTTCAAATCTACTATTTCCTGACTCATGTTCTGTCTAGTTCTATTGGTTATTATAAGTGTTGTGCTTCTCAGTGTTACTGTTGAATTGTCCACCTCTCCTTTAAAATTTGCCATATTTTCCCCATGATTTTAGTGCTCCATTTTTCAGTACAAACACATTTATAATTGTTAAATTTTGATGATATATTGACCCATTTATCATTTTGAAATATCCTTTATTTCTGATAATATGGTGTTTCACTTATGGTTTATTTTATGTGATGTTAATATAGCCCTGACTCTTCTTTCATGATTGAATTTCGCCTGGTATGTTTCTTCCATTATTTTTCTCTCATCTTCTTTCTCCTGCAGACTGTGTAGATCTGAATATGAAGGTTCCAATAGATAAACTGCCTTTTGTGCAGATTGTTCAATCTATTAGCTTTTAATATAACTATTGCTATTATTGGATTAACATCACTTTTTTCTTTTTGTTTACTATGTGTTGTGTCTTTTGGGCTTTTTATTCCTCCCTTAGTGCCTTATTTTTCATTATGTGGCTATTTTCTACTAAAGCATTTTGACTTAAAGACTGTAATTTCTTCTTGAAATCTTTCAGCTTTTGCTCCATTATGTGTGTGTGTGTGTGTGTGTGTGTGTGTGTGTTAACTTAACAAAGCTAACCTCGGATCTGCAGTAACTTGATACCAGTGCTATATAGATACTTTTTTCCCTATGTAGCTCCATTCCATTCTTCTTTCTTGTGATATTATTGTTATACATATGAAGCCACTTGCATATGTTTCAAACCAAAAAAAAAAACAACATTGTTATATGCATTACTTTGTAATATCTTGTGTCTTTTAAAGAAGGTAAGAGGAAAAAAAAGAAAGCAAGTGTTTGTCTTTTTTTCATATTAACCTTATTTACCATTTCTGATACTCTGCATTTTTTTTCCTGTAGATTCACATTATTACCTGATGTTATTTCCTCTTCCTTTGCAGCTTGGGTTCTGTCTACTACTACGTACTGTAATTGACAAATATATTTCTTTAAGTTTCAAGCCCCAAGGTACAATGATGTATGTATTGTTTTGTAGACTTCTTTTCTAAAAAAAATTACTTCAGAGAAGAAAAAGAAAGAAAAAGAGAAAGGAAAGGGAGCAAGAGGAGAAGTCACAGAAAAAGTTTTTAAAAAATGTTTACACAATTATGATAGCTTTGAGCAGTATTTCTGTAGCATTTAAATGCAAAACACCACTTTTAGGAATTATAAGGTCAGGTCGCATGGTCAGATGAATGTAGAGAATGCAGATGCTCTGCTTTTCCTCTTGAAAGTTGGCAGAGGACATTTCTTTTCTTTTCTTTTTTCTTTTTTTTTTTAGGTTTATTTATTTTGAGAGAGAGAAAGTGGGGGAGAGACAGAGGGAGGCAGAAAGAGAATCCCAAGCAGCTTTGCAGTATCAGTACAGAGCCCCACACAAGGGTTGATCCCATGAACCATGAGATCATGACCTGAGCCGAGACCAAGAGTCAGACACTCAACTGACTGAGCCACCCAGGTGTCCCTTGACACCATTTATAATATGAAAGATTCTGAGAAATCTGAAGAGAAAGAACTGTTTGATTTCGTTCACTCCAACCCGCACTTACTTGCTCACCATAGATTTTTTTTTTAAACCAGGCATCTCATAAAACACTATGGTCACCTTGGAAAATTCATTTAGAAAATGAACTTTTCAAGAGAGTATTAAACTGCACAGAGACACCAAAACGAATATGGAGTAAGGGAAGCTTTCATGCATGGTGATTGGGAATTCACTGGTGTTTTGTAGGATGGACAAATTTAGTAGGACATGAGACTGGAAGACAGTGGGAGTTATGAAGGAGAAAGTAAGATATGGTAACAGTAGATGTGGAAAACTCATTTAAAAAGCTAATGAATATTTATAACATGAAGGAGAGAAGGAGAAAAGTGCAAAAGATAGTTTTGTCAATCTTACTTAACATCTATAGTTTTATTCATGGTATAGTTACCGATCTAAAATTGGATATATTCCTAAAAACAAATTTAAACTTCATAGTCACCATACCTTAAGGAAAATGGAAAGAGGAAGGAAAAAGAGCTCTTAAAACAATGTCTCTCACAATGTGATTTTAGGACCACTAGCTTGAAATTACCCTAGGGCATGGGACCAACTAAACTGCATTTTAGAAAGTACCCCCAGTGAGAAAAACGTACTTTTAGGGTTCACTGTATCAGTTACGTCAGTCCTGCTCTGCCTTCGGATGCCTGATTAATTGCCTTTCTGCCTCCAATCATTTTGATCAACCAGTTCCTCAAGTCATTCGATCTCTTAGGACCTCTGTCTTCCTGAACTCAAAGTTGGTCAGAGACTTGTTCTTTTTCTGATTCATTCTAAGAAAAACTTACTGTATTTACAGTAATTTTTTTAGAGAAGTTAGATGATGATATAATGTGGAAACGTCACCATTAACCACACTGTAATAGGCTTTGTTTTTCTTTTTTACATATAGAATTATCAATTCATTAAAGATAGGCAGCCACTTTACAATTACTACATTACACTGCATCCACGGAGAAAATGTAGATGAAGCCATCCCTCCGGTCACACTCTTGTTCAGGCTGCATTTTAAGTCACCTGCTCTGACTTAGATATCATTTTTTGTTCTGTTAATTTCTTTGTATGTAATTTAATCACTGTGCTTCTTGAATTTTACATCACTTTAACTATGATTTTCTTGTAGCAATCATGCGATCTTAATTTTCAGTACAAATAAAAATGTGTGTAATTGTTCTAAAATATTAACTCCTGAATTATTGAAAATCAAGACAACACTGTTTCCTTTGTATCAATATTCAAATATATATTCACTTCACACTACACTCAGAACATTGTATCCTTACATATATGTCTGTATGAACATAAATATTGTTCTTATTTGTGATTTAATATCAGCCAAAGAGAAGAAATAAGAGCAGGTATATCAATTTTATTTTTGACAGCGTAGAAAGTAAGTTTCTTGTGGTTTCTGCAAAAAGTGAATAAATATACTTTAATAGGATCAACTATGTGACCTTATGACTTCACTGTGACAGTTGAAGAAATTATTTAATTTCAGATACATTTTCAAAATAAAATATTATATGAGGTTGCAGAGAGAGAAAGCAAAGCCTAACATATCTGGAGAAAGTGAAATTTAGGAAAATCATTAGTACTTACTGAAATTAAAATATTAATAGATATATATGATAAAAACATACATATATTCATTACACATACATATTCACACAAATCCTAGGCCGATAAATCTTATTTTTAGTTCTATCAGCTCTATTTTCTTGACATGGATTACTATATTATTTTGAAGAATACTACTAAATGTTATATAAACAATAGAGTTAAGAGAAACATTTCGTCAGTCAGAAAATATGTGTGACCCTTTTTAAGATCTGTCTTTATTCCAGGGGCGCCTGGGTGGCTCAGTCAGTTAAGTGTGTGACTCGATTTCGGCTCAGATCATGATCTTACAGTTGGTGGGATGGAGCCTCGAGTCAGGCTCTATGCTGACAGCGAGAAGCCTGCTTGGGATGCTCTCTCCTCCTCTCTCTGCCCTCCCCCACTCCCTCTCAAAAATAGATTAATAAACTTTAGGAAAAAAAATAAAATTATTATACAACTGATTATGTATATTTTCCATTTTAAATATGAGTAATATATATTCTTCAAAAGCAAAATTTCTTTATGAATACTATTTATAAATAAGTACAATGTTTATACTTATATTTGTCACACATCTTCCAATACTATGTTCAAATTACTCTCTTCATTGAACATATAACTACTTTGCATCTTTATTCTTCATTATATATTACATGAGCAAAATCAGACAACAAAGAATGTGTATATTTTCAGCCCCAAGAGAGATTATTCAATAAACCTTTAATTTTAAAATAAATATTACATTTTATTCTGTTCTTTCTCTCACTTTTATTATTTTTCTGACATTTAAATTCTTAGAAAAATTGTGAGTTAGCAAATATAAATTTTTAGAAAAACAATTTTATTGTTTAAACAAGTGAATATCTGATAACCTTAAGTCTTTTTTAAGTATAAAAACAAAGATATAGGTAAAATTATAAGATATGTATAAAATTACACATTAATATTAATATTTCTTTCCCTTCATTCTTTTGTAATCTTTTTAAAATTTATTCTTTAGAGATATGACCTCATAACTGTATGGCTTTCAGTATCTCCTGACCATCAGTGTAGAACAAATTATTCATGTTTCAGTACTTCAATAATGAGATGTCAGCCCATAATCCTTTCTGTGGAAGGGATTGTCAGAAATGATTGAATCCCTGGCTAGGTGACCTCGATGCCTTTGAAAGTGTGCCCTCATACAAGAGTACACACTATCTCCAAAGTTCCCCTCTTCCTCTTAGCTTTTCTGTTGTTGTTTTGCATAATATCATGCATGTACATGTATATGCATAATTCAAAGTGAAAAATGCATGTAAGGTATGAATATGAATAATTCCAACTGAAACTCAATTCAGCAATAATCATATACACATAGAACATGTATTAAGCACTATTTATTTTGAACACTTATTATGAAAATGTACAAATATTTTAATTGTTATTTCCTAAAATCCAGAATGAATTGTGGGAGCTGCTAATTTTCAGTTGCTCTCTGATAGATGCATTCGCCCGTTAGGAGTTTGGTTTGTTTAGTTTAAATATCATGCTTTTGATGACGTTAAAACAAGTCCAAGTATCTACCTAAAGATTTTATATCCATGAGAGTTTCCTTTGCCATTGTAAGTTTGCGAAGCAGAGAGGGTATGTAGCAGGCAAGTTTCTACCAGAGCAGGAAAAATAAAAAAATAAAAAAACAAAATTATATATAATTAAAATTATAAATTATTAATGCAAGGAATTGGCTCATATAATTGTGGATCCTGTCTAAGCAAGTATGAAACTTATAGGACAGGCTATCAGGAAGGGCAGGTTGGAACTCTCAGGCAAGAGCGGAAGCTACAGTCCATGGGTACTTCCCCCCCCTTCAACGGAAACTTCAGTTCTGCTCTTGACTTTCAACTCATTGAGTGGGGCCCACCCAGATTATCTGGGATAATCTCCTTTACTTAAAGGTCAATTCCTTATGGATTTTAATCACATCTACAAAGTATATTGTCAGCAACACTTTCAAGAGTGTTTGATTGAATAATTGGGGATTACAGACTAGCAAATTGACACAGAAAATTGATCTTTACAGATTATTTCCTATTTTGATAGGATTAACATTCACTAGATACAAGAATGACAACACTGTGAGTGCTGACCTCATCTCTCAATGAGCTTGAATTTACATTGGGGGTACCATAAGGTTTTTAAAATTTTATATTCATATATTCAAAATCTATATTACGGTTAGATATATTTCAGTCCTACCCAAAAATTTCAAGATCTTAGGGCTGGTAGGTGCTTAAAATTTTAACCAGTTTTAAACCGCATATTTTGACCAAGATCTAGATATGATTATAGAAAAGAATTAATTGTGCTTATGAGCATAAAATAAAATTTATACCATGGACAATACTCCAAATTCAGTTCATTCTTTTTGTATTGGTCATGTACGTATATTAAACATATAAATAATAAATAACAAAGATGGGACAGCGCATATAAGAATATTTTTCTGGCAGGGACACCTGGGTGGCTTAGTCAGTTAAGTGTCTGACTTCAGCTCGGGTCATAATCTCATGGCTTGTGGGTTCGAGACCCGCTTCAGGCTCTTTGCTGACAGCTCAGTTCCTGGAGTCTGCTTCTCATTCTGTGTCTCCCTCCCTCTCTGCCCATCTCCTGCCCACACTCTGTCTTTCTAAATGTCTCTGAAAAATAAATAAATGTTAAAAGAAGGAAAAAACAGAATAATTTTCTGTCTTATATATATATGACACAATATAAATATATGAAATTAATTTTCCACTGAAAATTTTTATGATTTATCAGCTTAGCTAAGATATAGGCCTTCTGTCCTGGGAACTTTAGTACAAAGCATAGGAAATCTCACACACGATAGCTTATGCTTCAACTTCTTTTTTTTTTCTTAAAAATATCTTTCATATTTTACAAATTCTCTAATATCTCCCTACATCCCTCTATTCCTTTTCTTTATAGTATGAATTAGTTTCCTATTGCTTCATAATACATTACTTCAAACTGTTGCTTGAAACACAACAAATTCATTATGTCCCATATCTGCAGTCAGGAGTCTGGATGATGGAGTAAACTGGGTTCTTTGCTCAGACTCTCACTAGTCTGAAATTAAGGTGTCAGCCAAGTCTGTCTTTTCATCTGAGGCTGACTCCTCTTCCAAGCTCACTTGTTTTCTGAGAATTCAGCTCATTGCAGTTGTTGAAATGAAGTCCCATTTCCTGACTGGCTGTCAGCCAGGGACTGCTGTCAGCAACTTGGGACCACTCTTTGGTCCTTGCCATATGGTGCCCTCCATAGGCAGTGCACAGCATATTTATTCGTTTCTTAGAGGTTGGAAGGAGTATTTCTTTTGCCTTGAATGTACCTGCTGCTTTGAGTCTCTTTAAAAGAGTCACCTGATTAGATCCATCCCACCCAGGGG
Organism: Cryptoprocta ferox; assembly: GCA_028646485.1. Classification (NCBI taxonomy): domain Eukaryota; kingdom Metazoa; phylum Chordata; class Mammalia; order Carnivora; family Eupleridae; genus Cryptoprocta; species Cryptoprocta ferox. The sequence goes on along the minus strand of CM053567.1, from coordinate 8,901,145 downwards.
AATCTTTTTGTTGGTTAATACAAAATCAGCTGATTAGGGACCATAATTATATCTGCAGAATATCATTTGCCATATAAGGTAGTCTAACCATGTGAGTGATATCCTGTTGTATTCACACACACGCAAGGGGAGATTATGGAAGGGTAAGAAGCATCTTAGATCTGTCTGCTGCATATCCTAATATAAAATTTCCCAAGAATATGTTGAAAATAATAGATTGACCTAGTAATAAAGACTAATCTGCTTTACAACTTACTTGCTTTAGGGCTTTTTGTTTGTGACGGGGTTAAATAGGAATCAGGAATGCCAGACTTTCAAAGATGTAGTCAACTATTAAGAACCTCTTTTTATTTTCCATTTCTTCGACTCAGAGTGAATATACAGGCTTCCACAGAATAGTAAATAAAAATCACTAAATAGAACCAGTTTCAATGCAAGAGACACATTACCTCTGTTCATTAAAAAAAGAACATGTATTTTACACTTCTACACATATGTGTATTTAATATAGATATTTAAGTAAGAAATACAACAGCTTATTGTCATTCTCCAGTGATAACTGAATAGACAAAAGGATACAATTTTTGCGTAGGTTTTTAAATTTGCCAATCACCTATTATTTTTGAATAATGAATATAAAGGGAAATTATGAATAGTAAAATTTATTATTACATGCCAAAACTTAAACTTTAAAAATAAATTATAAGTTTATAATTAATTTTTTTTGTAGATTTAAAATCCCTAAAGAGAGATTATGCTTCATTTATACACTGTACCATTTATTGTTGCCAATCAGTAATTCTGTATTGCTGACACTATTAATGTATTTATGCTTTCCTTTATGGTGCTAAGATACAACACATTGTCACATGGAAGAAATACATGTTAGTTTCACGTTACTTCAAAAAATAATGATGAATCAAATTGCTCTTCTTATATACCCATCGCCTCTGAGCATGCCATTGGCTTTGCACATTGTTCAATATTAACGGCTTTGATATACTCCATATTTCCTTGAGTCAAAAAAGGCTTATTCTCAAAACACATATTGTCAAAGGAGTAATATGTTCCACTAGAAATAAGTAATATACATTGTGAAATATTTTGGAAGAAAATTAGAACCTTTCATTCTTGATTCTATGAACTCACATTTTTATGAAGCAAATACTTTAAAATAGTTAATAGAAGAGTGAGTAGTACAGTAACAGCAAATGTTATCATCACTGATGTTTTTTTTCTGGCTATATAAAATTAAGATCATACTTGAGTAATTCACTGCGAAAAGTAGATAGAAAATTAAACTTTAATGAAATAACGTAGGCTTTAAATATAATTATCCAGCAATACTGGAAACCAACTCATTTGCTTATAATGAAATAATTATGATTTTAAAATATTTGGTTATATTAAGAATATTTTAGTAGCTGTAGCTATGGTTATTTTTAAGATAAGATTTACAAAGATATAATGATAGTCATGTATTCTATAAAATATAAAGATAAATATAAAGTATAAAGATGTGAAAGTAACAAAATAAACATCATACATAAGTAAGAATTAATTAAATACTGTCTAAAAAATGTAAGGGTGAAATTTTTATAAAGCTTATTAATGGGTTGTCATTACTCATGAGCTTGGGTTAAAGCCAAGAGGTGAAAATCATGTAATAAAAACTATGCTTTGCAAAATAATATGACATTGAAACACTATATGAGACTGAAAAGTAAACCTTTGAGAAATGATCAGATGGTAACAATTATACAACACATACTAGGATGAAAGTTGAAATGTATAAATATTGATGACTATCTAGGAATTAAATGCATCTTAAAACAGTAAGTGCCATATGGGAATTAACTACTTCAAAAGAAATATTATTTGGAAAAGAATGGAAGACCATTCTACAAATTGTGCCTTATCATAAATGCATCAGGATGTAGGAGTTTGGATTTGATAGTCTCAGAGCAGGTTATACAGTTCACTGGGATAAGAAAGGATTCTCTTCTCCATGGGGAATTCATAAATAACCTGATCGAATACAAAATTACAAAGTGGACACTTCCACAAGTATAGTTCATAGAAGTGGAGTTTAATTTAGAAACATGAATATAAAATTTTGAAAAATACTATGAAAATAAGCCAGAATCACCCTCACGGATTGTGTTATGAAGACAACCATATAATGCTACTTAGTATAAAAACCTTAGTTTATTGTGCGCTGCAAAGGAGCAATACCATTATATTTTAAATGTATAATTTCAACCAGATGCAAACCCACCTCAATTTTAAAACCATGTTATTATTGTTTTAAAGTTTTGTAGCATAATAAAACGTAACAGAATTGGAAGTAGATTGATTTTCATTTTCATTAAAATAAAAACAGTTATTCTGTTCACATGATTATACTTCCATAAAGATATACATTTAGCATGTCTTATCAAATCATTTGATTTTACTCATAGTCTTTACTTTTATTAATGAAAAATTATCATTGAAAAGAAAAACGGAAAATATTTGAGGGCAGTACAAGGTCATGACATGTTAGGGAAGGAATACTCTAACTGGCATAAAATTCTCTCCTTGCTCTAAAAAAAAATCTTCTGAATTTACTGCCATATTAATAAATTTTCCTTCAAACCATGAATATATATTTAAATATGTGTTTATTCAATGTTAATACAAAGGAACATATACTTTTTCCAAAGATACTATTAACAAACAAAAACGAGACCACAAGAATGTGTAGAAATGCAGAACAGTCATGGAGGACGAAACACTTTGGAAAACAAAGTAGCAGTGGGATGAATGGTAATAGGAAAGAGAAAGTAGTTGAGAGGTTTGTTTAAGCTCAGTTTTACTTCCTGTGTAATTTGCATCATTTTATTTCCTCCCACATGATTATAACTTGCGCGTTCTCTATTAAAGGCCAAGATACAACGAAACATCACAGACAACAAAAGGAGTCAATATAGAGCTGAGGAAGATGTACTTGACATTTTAAAATGGGATAAGAAACAAAATTCCTCTGTGATCCTCACTGAATTTAGGCTTATTTGGGTTTAAGAGATATACTTGATATACTTCTGGGAGAAAAAAAAGTGAATTAGTACTAGGTTCATATATTTTGTAAGAAGAAAAGTCATGTAAAACAAAAAAATGATGACGTAAATACCACTCTTGGCAATGCACCAGTGATTATTTCCTTAATTGGATAAGTAACTTTAAGCTGAATCCAGTACAAGGTGCTTTTTGACACAGTGTCAATTTTCAGTTGGCTTTTAAGTCTTAATTGGAATCATACTTTCCTATGCAATTGCTGTTTGGATAATTGAGATATTTCTAGGCTCTAATGTGCTTATTAGTAGAGTGCAATTATATATATTTACCTTTTGTTTTATTGCAACAATGCTTTTCAGTCAGGTGATACCATGACAAGATGGGATCACCAGTAATTTTCATTTTGCACCTGTTAAATAATATCTTTTTGAAATTTACTTCCACACACATAATTTGTTTTATTGTTTAATGTCTTTGCTATATGGGGAGGAATTTTAAAAATCTCTTTCTAGTCAGTAACTGAAATACTAGGCGAAGAAAGAATGCAAGAACTATTGATTGTAGTAGGAGAAGAGAGACGTGTGGGATACTCAAATGATGAGGAGGAGGATGGCAGCTAACATTTATTGGCATCCTTTTCTATGTCAGACACTGCTAAGCAATTTACATACAATTAACTAACTGAATCTTTACATCTTTCCTACTGAGTATACCTAATTGTTTTCAATTTTCAGATGTACCTTAAACATTAGAGAGGCAGACAACATAATCAAGTTCATGGGGTTAGTAAAAAGTAGAAGCAATCATCAAACACATTGAATCAACACAATATTCATGCAAGTAATTGTGTAATTGCAGTGTCTGATTGCATGAAGAATATGCAGTATGGTAACATAGAAACAAGAACCCCCAAGGACAGACACCAGGTTGATATCCAAAGAACAAACAGTAGTACCTGTTCACAAGACTATTTTATAGCACTATTTTAAACTATTTTTGTGTCTTTCAGAAAGTTAGGAGCACTGAAAATATGGAGAAAGTATTTTAATATGCTGCATTTCAAATCTTGAAGAAGAAATAATTAGATGAACAGAGGGATATACAGTGCGAAAGGAAATGGACAGGGAAGGACAAAGGAAAATATCCGATATTATATTCAACAGTGAGATGATAAAGTTTAGTTAGTGTATTATAAAAATAAGCCAATATGACTAAAAGAAAAATCATGGGAAATAGTGTAACAAAATGAAATTGGAGTGGCTGAGCCAAACTTCAGAAACTTCTATTACGTGTGAACAGTTTGATCCTTTCTTTTTGTTCTAGGGACAAGATAAAGCCGCAAAAGGGTTTTAGCTGATGGGGATGACATAATCACAGATGTGTTTTGAGGAAGATCACTCTGGTTTCAATGTATGTAGAAATAGGTAAGGAAGCTGAGTGCCCAAGTAAGAGGGAATACAAGCTTGGACTAGGGCTGGAAACATGGAAGTGGAGAGAAATTCACCATAAAATTGACAGCTATAGCAGACGCTTTCCTCGCCCTGCCCGAATCCATTCAGCCTACCTTGGAGGCCACTCGTAACTACTTCCAAATGGGCTGAAGGCACCTGGTCTCTGTGCTTTCAGAATGTTCCCTTGCCATTTTCCTGGTGTAAACTCGGCCTTCCAGGCAGGAAGAGCTGGAGAGATAGCGCCCGGGGAGCAAGCCTCACCCAAAGACAATAAAAGGAGGGTATAAACACCCCACCCCCTCTTCTTCCGTCATGGAGGAGAGACAATTCAGAGGTGTTTAGTACTTGGGGTTTCAGGGATTCCTCACGGGAACTGAGCCCCAGCTTCTCCCAGAAGTAACCTCTGAGGTAGTACACCTGTTATAAGCTTTTCTTCCTTCTCTTGTTAACTCCTCCACCCTCCCTCATAGCATCCTGGGATCTCTTCCCAAATAAGATACCCCTGCACCTGTTTACTGGATTTAGGGACACCTTTGCTGGGAAACAAAACAAAGATAATAGCCCTCAATGATTTATTTATTGGTATATGGCAGAGAGAATAATAAAAGGAAAAAAATTGATGATGATAACAGTTTTCTGTCCTTTAGAACGGAATGGATATTGAAGCTATTCTCTAAGTAGAGATCATCAGAGGAGGACTATTTTTGGAGGAAGTTTATGAGATCCATGTTTCAACATACTGATTTCCTATGGAGACATCTGATAGCAACATCAAGGAGGCAAATTTTTTTGCACACATATAGGTCAGAGCTATATGAATTTGAAAATCATTGGCATGTATGTGGTGACAGGATTGTGGATTAGATATTCTAGGCAGACAATATACAGTAAGATGAGGATATAAAAAGAAAAGCCACAAGAAATCCTTCATGTAATGGCTGATTGGGAGAAATGAGAATTAATTTGGAGACAAGATAGTTAAGAAGCCGAGTGAGCATGAGGAAAATGAGGAGACTTTGATGTCACAGAAACAAGAAAGGTGTGCCTTCTCTTGCATTGTGAGTCTTTCCATAAATATAGTGTGGGTTGGAGGGAAAGAGCATAGAAAGGATTGTGCACTGGGGCAACTGTCTGATTTCACCTTTCTCACAAAGTTGGGGTTTGCTAGTTTAAGACTATTTTTAACAGTCTTGTGGAAAAGAGGTATGTCACTACCATTTCTCTGTATTTTATTCATCCTAATGCATAGTACAACAATGCTTTTAGTCTCCATCTATAAAGAAGCAGGGCTCTATTTTAAAATGTGATTGCCTTGTATTTCTGTAAAAGAAATAATTACAGAGCAATCACCAGCAGGAATGCTTGAGTCCTTTCTGGTGAAGAATTACAGAGCAACTACAAAACTAAGAACTTTTACTCTTACTGTATCATTAATCTCATTTCCATTTCTTTCTCCAAGGAAAGGCTTATTAGAGAAAGGATTGATAACACTGACCTTGAACACTTGCAGCTTTGTTCCTTTGATCTGTATCACTTGCCCCGTAAAGACTGTGGCTAATCATACTATGCATTCATGGTTTATTAGGTTATTGGTCCATCAGTCCCATTTTGGTCCCATAACAGTTTTAATCCTAATATCTGCGAACTATGAAGGGATTTTATTCAAAGTCATTGATGACATCTGAGAAACTGTTTGGTCATATGTGAATACTCAGAACTCAACTGATGATCTCATGATTGGAGACCTTCCAGGATACTGGATCAGATAAGTAAAAGAAAGCATATTTTTTTACAAGCCATCTGGTAGATTATATTGCATCATATTGTGAGACCACTTATATTGGAAAGTAAGGCATGAACTTTTAAAAAATCTGACACTACTTGAGAATCATTCTTCATTATTCACTCCTCCATCAATTGCCATCCACAGGGAATTTATTAACCCAATATTCCGAATTTAATTTTTAAGAATTTGTAAATTGATGTTTTCTATTCTGTCAACACTTTTAAAGTAGAACCAATCAACTTGCAAAATCTATGGGAAATTTGAGTCATTTCTTTTCTAGTTCTCAATGCATAAAGGCCCTTCTAGTCAGGTCTGTGTCTTCACAGTCTAATGTATACTCATTTGGATTTTTTATGCATATTTTTAGATATTTTCTTCTGATTAAAAATGCTTTATGTCCAAGTCATAGCTAGTTATCAAGGGCAGGCTAATTTCCAAGTCTTCCACCAGTGGAGCCAACAGTTTTAATGAGAATCTTAAGTTGAGTTGACTGCTATAGAACCTTCATGTTTATTTTCCTGTTTTTTATGCATTATTTTTTTAAAAAATGTTTATTTTGAGAGAGAGAGAGAGAGAGATAAGCAGGAGAGGGGGAGAGAGAGAGAGAGAGAGACAGAGAGAATCCTAAACAGGCTCTGTGCTGTCAGTGCAGAAACCTATGTGGGGCTTGACTGCACCACCATGAGATCATGACCCAAGCCAACATCAAGAGTCAGACACTTAACCAACTGAGCCACTTGGGCTCCCCTCTTGTGCATTCTTTAACTCTTTGAAAAGTATTACCAACTCATTGAGAACAGTTGTTTTCTACCTTTTGAAAGCAGTTTACCACACAGAGAGGTTTATCATTAGGTCAGATCTGAATTCAAGCTGCAGTAGAAACCATTGTCTGAGACTTGAACTCAACCACTTAAGTTCTGTCTATATTTCTTCTTCTGTAAAATGGAAATGGTTATAGTACCTACCACCAAAGGAGTTTTTGAGGAAGAAATCAGATAATTCACACAATAAAATTAGTAAAGTGGTACACCTACTATTTTGTCCATAAATGTAATTGGTAATTTTGAGATACAAGTAAAATAACTGACCTACTTGCTTATTGTAAAATTCAAAAATTATGTTCATTATAAATTTTTAAAACTTGGAAGAAAACATGTTAATACTCTTTTTATAACATATTTCTGCATAAATAATATATATTTAAAGGATTTCAAGTACAGAACTCTTTTCTTAAATTTTTTAAATGTTTATTTTTGAGAGACGGGGGGGGGGCACAAGTAGGAGAGGGGCAGAGAGAGAGGGAGAGAGAGAGAATCCCAAGCAGTCTCTGCACTGTCAGCACAGAGCCAGATGCAAGGCTCAAACCCACCAACCATGAGATCACAACCTGAGCTGAGTCAGACATTTAACTGCCTGAGCCACCCAGGCGCCCATTAAGTTCAGAATTCTAATCTCACCATCGTTACACTTTACTAAAACTGGAAATTAACTTTATGAAAAATAAAATGCATTCAATACATAGGTCCATAGTTGTCATAATATGTATTTTCATAATATAAAAGTACCTATTGCAATTAAACCAAATTAATAATAACAATTTAATTTAAATATATATGTGTGATAAAATATTTGTACAGTAAATATAGTATACATTTTTAAGTGTATTAAGCTATTTTGAGAGCTTTAGGGAAGTGACACATGCCAGTGATCAAAGGAATAAAATTGATTAATAAAGAAATAGGATTTATAAAGGAAAATAGCAACATTCTCTCATATATTCCCTCCAATTGACTTCACAGAAGCTTAAGGATCATCCTTCACAAAACTTTGAAATAAATATATTCAATAGCATCCATATGTTACATTAGAAAGGCATTTAATTGTATTTTAATTTTATAATATTTGAGGGAGTTTTATTAATATTTCTAATCAAAGTTGTGCTAATTTATAGTTAAATTAACTTATTCTTTGAGTGTATCCTGGAGTTACACAAATTCTTGATTTAAAGGCAAATAGTCTAAAAGGAGTTAAGAGTATTCATTTCTGTGGTACATTTAGCACTGGAGCGTTTAGTATAAATACACTATTTAGTTCAGTCTAACATTAATGTTTTTATTTAAGTACCACAGAATAACCATGGTGCAAAATAATGGCACCAGAATAGATCCTTTTTGTTTTTGTTTTGTGTTTTTGGTTTTGTTTAATTGCTTAACTTGCTTTTGGTTTTTATCTAAATATAAATATTAAGTAAAAGAGAGTATATTAGACTGTCAGAGATCTAACACTTGGGTTTTAGCCACATGTGAGAGATTGAGCTGCATAGGGTTTAGTCACCAGAAAGATTAAATCACTCATTTTTCTTAATCTGCAGTTGATATGCCCAAGATTAAACACTTCCTTATACATGGTGGAATTATGTCTGCTGTAATAACTTTCATAACTTTAAGACTAAGGTTCTTTCCACAAACATGCTAAAAACAAGGTGTTTAAAAAGACCCATACTATAAATATAAATTCTAAGCTATTTATTGAGAGAAATAAAGTTATATTTCATTAAGCCTAATTTCATGATACCACCAAAATTCTTACCAAAGTTCTTCTGTTACATAAGTATGTATATTAGTACTGGAAAGTGATGAAGTTTGTACAACAATGTGAATATAATTACTGCTACTGAGCTGTACATTTAAAAATGGCTAATATGGTAAATTTATGTTAGTGTATTACAGTGAAAAATATTACTATATTTAATGACTTCATATTATATTTCTGGCACCTGTCTGTCATTAAATAATTTGAAAATTTTAAATATTTTGCATTATAAGTTTGATATTATTTGACATTAATTTGTTACTTTACGATATATGAAAAGGTCCCTGAAAAACTAAGAAAATTGTTAAATCTACAAATCTACATATTTAGGATAAAAACAAAATATTGGAAGGGCTTAATGTTAAATGACTTTATCTTTTGAATTATTTTAATTCTCTGTAATATAGGGCACATTTTAAAAATAAATTGTTTTATTATTTATATATAGAATTAGAAATAATTCCATTCTCTTTGGCTGTAAACTTAGCTTTTTTTTCTTTATAAATGTTTATTATTTTTGAGAGATAGAGAGCAAGCACTAGTGGAAGAGGTGCGGTTAGACAGGAAGACAGAGAATCGGAAGCAGGCAATACGCTGATAGCAGAGAGCCTGATTTGGGGCTCGATATCATGAACCGTGAGATCATGACATGAGCTGTAGTCAGATGCTCAACCAACTAAGCCACCCAGGTACCTCTGTAATCTTAGCTTTTTAAGTGCCGAAGTAGAAAGAATCAAAGTAATAGATAATATAAAACATGATACTGAGATTTCTACAAGAGCATTGTTCAAGATCTACAACTAATAGGCATGTTCCAATAGAAACCGTCATCCTGTTCATATAAATAACATAGAGCTGTTTTCCATTACGCAAGGGTGTTTTATAAAATGATATCTTGCCATGAATTAGGGCACCTCATTTTGTGGAGGACTATACAACCAATCACCTAACAGTGGACCAATTTAGAAGCAATGCCTGATATTTTCCTCCCTGGAATCATGCTTAACTAATAATAGGAGAGATATACAGCATGTAAGCCATCACCCATACCACCTCCAAGCTCTGAAATGAAAAGAAAAAAAAAAACCTTAAAAGATAAAAAAAACTTTCAATTTGATGGTAAGGCAACTAGTGTTTTCTACCATTGTATAATAAAATGACATATTTTCCTTTTTTTTTACTCTCTTAACCCATCTCTCTCTTTCTATCTTCCACTCCCCCTCTTAGATATGGCTCACTTTAGTTCTTGTTAAGCTATTGATTTTATAAGTTTAAAATTATTTGGGAACTCTTCTAATCAATACCCACTGGCACAGTGTGAAATAGCAAAGTGTTTGGTAGAACAAAATTTGATGTACTACAAAGTTAGAAAGTCAACAAGATGTACAAGGACTTAACTGTGAATAGCATTAAAGTTTTATCTCCTTTTCTCTACTTTATCTCCACGATCCTTCGAAAACATAAACCCCTGATATAACAGAATAGTCAGCAATACTGGAGACTGAGGTGGGGAAAGGAAACGAACATATTCTTTTTTAAAAAATTTTTTAACATTCATTTTTTGAGAGACAGAGAGAGCAAAAGCAGGGGAGGGGCAAAGAAAGAGGGGGAGACAAAGAATCTGAAGCAGGCCTCAGGGTCTGAGCTGTCAGCACAGAGCCCTACACAGGGTCAGAGCTCATGAACCTCGAGACCATGACCTGAGCTGAAGTGGGATGCTTAACTGTCTGAGCCACCCAAGTGCCCTGGAAAGAACCATAGCTTATATGTTATTCCCTATCAGGAAAATGAACAGCCAAGCCACAGATGAGAGAAAATATTTGTAAAAGACTCATCTGATAAAGGACTCTTATCCAAATATGTACAAAGAATTCTTAAAACTCAATCATAAGAAAACAATCTGATTAAGAAAGAAGCAAAAGCCTTTGATACCTCACCAAAGAAGATACACAGTTGGTATATAAGCCCATGTAAAAAATGCTCCCCACGCACTGTCACTGAGGCATTGAAAATTACAACAGTGAGATACTACTAGGCTGCCTATTAGAGTGACCAAAATCCACAACACAGACGCACCAGTTGCTGGCAAAGACATGGAGCAGGGGAACTGGTGTTCAGTGCTGGTTGTGGGGTAAAATTGTAGAGCCACTCTGGGAGACAGTTTGACAGTTTCTTATTTTTTACAAAACTAAACATTTTTACATAAGATCCATAAATATGCTTTTTGGTATTTAACAAAGGAGTTGAAAACATATGTCTATACAAAAACCTCACACAAATATCTATAGGAGCTTTATTCATAATTGCCCAAACTTGGGAGAAACCAAGATGTCCTCCAGTCTATGAATAGATAAATAAACTGTGGTACATCCAGACAATTGAATATTATTCACCATTCAAAGAAATGAGCTATCAAAAAAGATAGAACTGGGGCACCTGGGTGGCTTAGTTAAGTGTCTGACTCTTGATTTTGACTCATGTCCTGATCTTGCGGTTTGTGAGTTCAAGCCCCTCATTGAGCTCTGTGCTGACAGCACAGAGCTTGCTTGGTGTTCTCTCTCTGCCCCTCTGTAACTCATGCTCAGTTTCCTTTGTCTTTTCTCTTTCTTTCTCTCTCTCTAATAAATAAATTTTAAAAAAGACACAAAAGAACGTTAAATGCACATTATTAAGTGAAGGAAGCCAATTTGAAAAGGCTATATGCTGTATGATTGCAACGATATGATCTAATGGAAAAGGTAAAATTATGAAGACAGTAAAATTATCAGCGATTGTCCGAGTGAGGGGGAGGCAGGGCTAGGTGGAGCACAGAAACCGCTTAGGGCAGGGAAACTACTCTTTACCATGGTAGGTGCATGTCCTTGTACGTTTCTCCATACCCATAGACTATAGGACACCAAGCGTGAACTGTACTGTAAACTGTAGATTCTGAGTGATGATGATGCGTCCGTGTAGGTAGATCAGTTGTAACAAATGTACATTCTGGTGGTGGACATTGATAATGGCGAAGTTTGTACGTATGTAGGGGCAGGGGGTATATGAGAAATCTCCGTACCTTCTGCTCAAGTTTGCTGTGAAATTAAAGCTGCTCTAAAAACTAAATCTAGGAGCGCCTGGATGGCTCAGTCAGTTGAGCATCTGACTATTGATTTGGGCTCAGGTCATGATCCTGGGGTCATGGGGTTGAGCCCCATGTTGGGTTTCACGCTCAGCATGGAGCCTGCTTAAGATTCTCTCTCTCTCTCTCTCTCTCTCTCTCTCTCTCTCTTTCTCTCTCTGCCCTCTCCCCCACTCATTCTCTCTCTCTCCCTCTCATAAATAAATAAAGTCTGTTAAATATACATACATATATCAAAGCTAGTTTATCTGAAGCATTTTACATTATTTAAGATATTCTGACTGATTTTACATGTCTTATTCTAGAAAAAAATTATTTTTAATGGAGAAAACTTTTGGATTAAGTACTTAATCAAAATTGTATTTTGTGGCATTGTCAAAGATCTGTGGGCTTTAGAGTCATGTACACCAGTATTTGAGGTTTTCTGTGTCCTATGATTTTTAGGACCATGTGTAAATGGTCCCCTCCATTAACATACATATAATACGGAAATAAAAATAGCTCCTCAGAGTTGTGAGGAGGAGACAATGAAATAAAAAGGCAGCCAACATAGAGGCTGGCTCAAAATAGGCATTAATAAATATTAATTACCTGCTAACATGGTCTCCAAAATCTACTAATTAGGCAGTGAAACTTTTCATATTTCAAATTGTATTTTGACATTTGGATTTCTTAATCTTTATTTGCCATTGGAAAGGTGGCAGAACCCTAGAGTTCCCAATAAAATGAAAACTTTGACACAGTTGGAGGGCGGAGTGTATACTTCTGTCATTCTTTTACCAAAATTAATTAAAAGTTATGTTATTTGTGGTGTTAAACTTTTTAACCAATGGTATTTCAGCAACTTACTGATTGATCTGTCTATTGCTTTTTAATTTTTCAACAGAACACTCTGAAGGGGGATTTATATAAATATAAAATTACATGTCTCTGGGGTTTTTCAGAATAACTTGAGAGACAAAACTAATTTTGCCACATGTACCTGATGTTGAGAACTCACTGAGAATTCCACGGTGGTAGATATTTTTTAATTAAAGTTGGATTAGAAATGTAAAAAGAGAAAGGAGGTTGTGAAAAATTAGGTGTCAGTCTTAAAGAACCTGGTAACCATGCAGAGAGTAAAAACAAGACAAATCTCAAGTTGCTCTTCAAGCTCTAAGATAAATGAGTAAATCCCCCAAATCTGCTGAGTTGCAAAGCAGAAAGTACCAAACATAACTGAGAAAGTAAACGTCAGTGAGTTAGCTAGGTAGCTGTCAGAATGCGCGGGTAGTAACTCCTCACTCAAGGTTAGCGTCTTCTGGACGGCAAGTTTCTTGGTTAACCACTTGTATCAAACATCTAGGTTATGGTTGACCTTTTCCTGGAAGGTTTCTCATTTCACAGACGGTAACGCCTGAACTATTCAGAGCAGGGGTGGGGCATGTGAAAACAGTAATCAGACTATGTAGCTGGTGTAAAAGTTGAGGGAAAATAAATAAATAAATAAATAAATAAATAAATAAATCTGAAGTGTGCAAGGGAGAGAAAGATAAAGTGTAAATTGCACTTTGGGATAGGATCCACAAATGTTGATGGTTACCGGCACAGCGATTGGGAATGTGTACGTGAGAAAATCTAAGAATCCAGATTAAAGATTTCTGGCTTTTGTGGACATTAACTGAGACAGGGAGTTCTGGTGAAGCAGAGCTTTTGTGGAAAGATGATGAGTGTCACTATTCTGGACATACTGGAATAGAGGTTTTCAGGGGAATTCCAAAAGGAGATATACAAAGGTTTAGGTTTAACATACAGATGTAGGGGCACTTGAGTGGCTCAGTTGATTAAGTATCTGACTTCAGCTCAGATCATGATCTCATGGTTGGTGACTTGGAGCCCTCCATCAGGCTTTCTGCTGTCAGTGCAAAGCCCTCTGGATCCTCTGTTCCCATCTCTCTGCCCCTTCCCTGCTCCCATGCTTTCACGCTCTCTCTCTCTCTCTCTCTCTCTCTCAAAAACAAGTGTTTAAAATAAAAGATACAGATTGAGAAATGGCATACATATAAATCTGGTAATTGACCTTTGGGTGTTATATATATATATATATATATATAAGACATATATATATATAAAACATATATATATATACCACTGAGATATATATACACACACACAGTCACACACATATATATCAGTGGTGTGTGTGTATGTGTGTGTGTGTGTGTATCATTATATATCTGGCGATTAAACTTTTGGGTGTTCATGGGATCATCTAAATGGGACTGAAGTATCAGAAGTTGACAAGACCAAAAATATTGTTTTAGAGGAAGCTGGGCAGAGAACTCCTATTTTAAGGGTAAGCAAAAACAGTAAAGCCCGTGAAGAAAATTGAAAATGAATATCCAGGGAGTTATGAAAGAACCATAATAGAATGACGTCAATTTGTTATGTTTCTTAACCTTTATAACAATTACATTGTTCTTGATGACTAAGATCGTTAGTCTAATAACTATAATTAGTTATAATTATGCAAAATGGGAATGTAATTTAATGTGTTCTCTATTTACTGTTCTCAATAGATCTCATTAATAGTGTTTATGAACAAAGTGTTTATCTCCGTCTTAGATTACCTCTAAGGTCCTTGCAGCTCTAAACCTAAGATGCAATGAACTCATGTTGTATTTAGAATCATAGACTGATTCCTAGAAACCCAAGTGGCTTACATGGAACTTTGCACATAATAGTTGCTGAAAAAATCCAAGGGGTGTTTTTAGTCTAGTATTTATTTTATAGATGAGTAAATCAAACCAAGAAATGATAATTCAAAAAAATGCAAAAGGGTATCTAATGTCAGAATTAGGTCTAAAATAGGACCTTATTTCCTAATTTATCATCCATGTTTTTTTCACAATGTTACAACACCTCCTCTTGGGCAGCTAAGAATATTTGCTCATTAATGTGTCTTAAGTAATGCCAATAAAAACTACTAAATGAAACCCACCTTTTAATTATATTATAGGTTTACATTAAGCCAAACACACAATCTTTGTATTTTTCTATTTACTAATAAGTTGTGTTAGCATTTCATAGAGTAGGTAACTCTGATCTTCTCAAATAACATGCCAGTCTCCAGAGTCATCAATAAACTGCAGGCAAAGTGCTTTTTCAAATACTCCCTTAAATGCTTTAATAAGATACTACTACTGCAAAACACATAGGCATCATGTACCTATTTCTTCAATTTATATTCAATACGCATTTGTGTCTCTAAGAATACTGACAAAATCACCTGTAGGGTCATACATGACTGAAAGCATGAGAGACCCAGGACATGAAAAATTCACTAAGTTAATGCCATCTGGGACAACCTGCCACTCTACATCCTATTTTTTTTCATTTTTTTTTTTTAGCATCACTGCCCTAGTTAACATGTAGAAACATTGTGCATTTTCTGTATTATCATCTAAGCGTATTACATTTTGTATTTTGCTTTATATGCTTCTTTACAAATTAGTATAATATCTGAATACCAAGGATTGGTAGAGGTATCTAATAACACTCTGAAAATAGTTGTTCCCTACCCTTACTATTTGAGTTAGGACTTTTATGACCCAGGATGTTAAGAGCTATATCAATCCCAGAGATCATGTTTCTTTATAAAATATGCTTGTTATTTTAATTGTTTTTATAATATATAAATTAATCTAAAAGTATGTATTAATATAATTATATTATAATATCTATTATACATAAACACATAATTATATCATCATATACTAATATTTTATTATTAATAATATTATAGGAATTATTTAAAATACTCATGGTATAAACTACTCTTCAAAGATATTAGAAAGTAAAGAACACATATTTTGCACCACTTTTAAATCTCTTGATCATTAAAATTTATTTTTATTTATTTTTTAATTTGTAATTTTTATTTTATTTTTGAGAGAGAAAGAGAGAGCATGAGCATGGGAGGGGGAGAGAGAAAGGGAGACACAGAATATGAGGCAGGCTCCAGGCTCTGAGCTGTCAGCACAGAGCCCAATGCAGGGCTCGAACTCGTAAACCACAAGATCATGATCTGAGTCGAAGTTGGACCATTAACCAACTGAACCACCCAGTCACCCCTAAAATTTATTTTTAAAACAATACTTAGGTATAGAGGAAAATGAACATAAGTATATAAATGCAAATCATGTTAGGCATTATGAATAGTATACTGGGGATAAAAAACCTTTCCACTCAACTACTTTTATAAATAATCTAATTAAATAGAAATTTTGTAAAGTTTCATTTGTGAGTTATTCTCATTTAATTTTGTTAAAGTTTTGTCTAAAGGTATAATTTTGATTTGAGAAAAAAATAAGTTAACTGTAAAAGCGCATGCTAACATAGGGATATTTATAAAATAATCAAAAAATTGGGCAGATCATTCTGCTTGAATATTTTTCTGTTATACAGAAAAAGTTAACTTCACAGTGTATTCATGTCTATTTACTTCTAAAAAAGTCAAAACAGAACAATTTTTATATGTAAGCTCAAAGCATTTTAATAAACTGTATTTTGTATATTTATTCTGATGTTTACAAATGTCCAAATACTTAAATATATCTTCTAGTTAAATTACAGTGATACAAAAGGGGGTATTGAGTAAGAATACCTTGAAATCTGTTGCTTTATTTTTTTTTCAAGATTTATTTATTTATTTTGAAGCGGGGAGGGGCACTGAGAGAGGGAGAGAGAGAATCCCAAGCAGGCTCTGTACTGTCAGCACAGAGCCCAACACAGGGCTTGAACTCATGAACTAGGAGATCATAATCTGAGCCAAAATTAAGAGTCAGATGTTCATATTTCAACCAACTGAGCCACCCTGGCACCTGAAATCTTTTGCTTTAAACATAATATATAATGTCATCAATCTACATGATGTATAAGTCGAACAAACCCAACCTTATAATCGAGGGAAAAAAATGTCACACTTAAAGTGCTCTATGCTGGAAAGTTTCTTTTTTATTTTTAAGGTTATTTATTTATTTTGAGAGAGACAGAGACTGTGTAAGTGGGGGAGGGGGAGAGAGAGAGGGAGAGAGCGAGAGAGGGAGAGAGCTAGAGAGAGAATAACAAGCAGGCTCCGTGCTGTCAGCTTGGAACCCAATGTGAGGCTCAAACTCACAAAACCTCGAGATCATGACCTGAGCCAAAACCAAGAGTCAGACACTTAGCCAACTGAACCAACCAGGTGCCCCAGATGCTGGAAAGGTTCTAAGAAGCTTTTTGGCTGTCATGATTTTATATCTTTTAGATGATAAGAAAAAGTAAACATGAGTTTTGAAAAATAATATAATATCCTATTTTCTGTGGATGCTAATAATCCCTGTATAGGGGCACCTGGGTGGCTCAGTGGGTTAAGCATCTCTCTCTCTCTCTCTCTCTCTCTCTCTCTCTCTCTCTCTCCCTCCCTCCCCCCCCCGCCTCTCCTCCACTTGCAGTCTTTCTCTCTCTCAAAATAAATAAATAAACTTTATTTTTTTAAAGGCACCAGCTCTTTAAATGTTTATTTATTTTTGAGAGAGAGAAACAAAGTACAAGCGGGGGAGGGACAGAGACTAGGGAGACACAATTCAATGCAGGCTCTAGGCTCTGAGCTGTCAACACAGAGCCTGACGGGGGCTCGAACCCACAAACTGCAAGATCATGACCTGAGAGGAAGTCAGATGCTTAACCTACCAAGCCACCCAGGTGTCCCTGTATAAACTTAAAAAAAAAAAAAAAAACTTTAGATTATCCTTTGAAAAATAAATCATAGATAATACCTATGAATACAATGTGATAAATCAGTTATTCATGTTTTACTAGTTGCTGTGTATACATACTCCTACATTTGCTAATTTGTTATAATGGAAGGACTATTTCTGATATTTTCACAAAATAAAATGATCCCTAAGAATCAGACCTTTTAAAGTTTTCAAATTTTTTTGATTTAGGTATGCTTATAAATAAATCCATATGCTCTCCACATATAGCATATACCTTCAAAGTTAATAGTTTTTGGTTAAAAACATTCTTTAGGCACCAGAAAAATACTTTCTTTTAAATAGGAAACTAATTTTGAAATGAAAAATTTCTTACTATGTGACAGAAAGTCTATTTAGAAATAAATATTTTACACTTTCAATTTGCTTTCTGAAGTCATAAGTGAAGTGACACCATCAGACGCACTGATTTACTTCTACTTGACAGCGATTAGACAAGTCTCTGTGTTGTCATGAGTCAGAGTTCATCTCAGAGCACAGGAAATTTGAGATTTAAGTTTTGTGTTTTTTTTCTGTTTTAACATTTTTTTGAGAGAGAGAGAGAGAGAGAGAGCAAGAAAGAGAGAGCATGGGAAGGACAGAGAGAGAGGAAGTCAGAGAGAGAAAATCCCAAGTAGGCCCCCAGCCTTCAGTGCAGACCCTGCTGTGTCTCAAACCCACAAACAATGAGATCATGACTAGAGCTGAAATCAAGAATCAGATGCTTAACTGGCTGAGCCATCCAGGCACCCTTGGGTTTTATGGGGTTTATGTATTTTCCTCTTTAATATTTAAATTAAGTTTCATATTATAAGGTGAGTATGTCTTCACTGAATGAAGAACAATCTCACAACCACCCTTAGAGCATTAGAGTTGGAGGTGCTCCCATGGAAAGATGAACCTGTTTTCCAAACTATCAACATGTCTGCTCACTTGACTAAGAAAGAGGTGCAGAAGGGTTTCCCAGGCCTCAATGCGACAAGTCATTCTTATGCATATGACTTTAGTCTAGAGCTTAATTCCTCCTTCAGGGGTGGGGGGGAGTCCAGAATGCTTAAAAGCAGTCATTTTCTGGGCTCATAATTCTTTTTGAACAATGGTCCTAAATAATTTTTTAAAGTGGTAGAAAACCAAATCTCTCTAGAGTATGGATGTTATCTACTAACCAAGGAATGATTCTATTAACTGTTGATTTTATGTCATGCCTTGAATTGTGCTTGTTTTAGGCCTGTATTAGGGAAGTTACTTCATTCAAAGAGCAGTACCTGCATATTTTCTTACTAATCCAGAATTAACTGTTACTATGGAAAAGAAAGTCTACTAATTCCCATTAAACATGAGACAAAATGATACTGCTTTAGACTTTTCTTTGCCTTCTGAAATCCACAAAATTTTTGCATTGTGGCTATGATTACTTTATAGAGTGAGTATAAGTTATTTATATTAGAACTATAAATTACAAAGCAAGAAGAAAGGAAATAAGAGAAAGGAGAGAGGAAGAAAAGAATAAAGGAAGAAAGGAAGGAGATTATTAGCAGAAATAATTCAAGGTATTGCAAAAAATTTAGAAGAAGAAATTTATTGTTATAATTTCTTGTCCAAGACCATCTATCTGCATAAATGAACATTTTATATACGTACATATTGTTTCAACAAAAAATAGGCCGTATTACATGAAAATGAGACTTGTTTTGGCCATAGAACATAGTGAAATTGGAGAACTGCAGTGACTCAAATCCAAAAGCAATACAAGACAAAAAAATGATAAATTTTGCCACAAAAATTTTAAAAAATTTTTTATGGCAAAACCAAAACAAAACAAAATAAAAAAGCCTACATGAAGAAGCCAAAGGTAAATTCCACCTGGGAGCTATTTTTAGCCATCCAATTTATAGTATTTTTGTTACAGTAACCTGAACAGACTAAGACAGGGAAATTAAGTATCTTGCAAGTTTAATTAAGTGAACGAAATATAGAATACAAGAAGCCCCCTTATACACAAGTTGTTCAAAAGGCCCTTATGTGGGAAAGATGAAGTAGGCATACTTTTCCCTATTTCTTCCTCTAAATACAACTAAAATACTTAGATACATAACCCAACATAAACAGACTCTGAAAGATACAGAGGAGAGGCAGACTATATATCTAGGGACCCAAGGAAGAGTATGATGATGAGTCTCTTGGGTTTTCTTTTGACCTCATAAGTCATGAACTCGTGTTTATTATTTGAGAATCTGCTTACCAGGAAATATCAAGGGTACAAAAAATCAGTAAGTAATAAATAAATAACCAAAAACCAAAACCAAGTAGAGAATCCTTGGTCTAGCCGAAGGACGAGACCTCAAAGACAGAAAATGTTTTTATAGTAACAGCTTTACTCCAGCCACACCCCACACGTGCACACACACACACACACACACACACCAGCAAAAGCAAAGTCTTCCCCTCCCTCAGGCAGGAAAAGCCTAGTGGAGACCCTGGATTTCTACCCTTGTTTTGGTCTCATGAGATGTTTCTATCCCCATCCCCTTTTCTGACCAGGTGGTATCAGAAAAGTTTGAGAAGGGAGCGAAACTTTTATATCCACTAAGTGTTTGAGCCCCACCTTCCTTGACCCAAAGTGTTACTCTCACAAGGAGGGGGTAGAGGTCCATAGTTCCATAATGACCATTCATTAACCTTGAGAAACTAAAATAAAATCAATGCTAGTTTTGAATGCATGTAAATGAATAAGCATTCCTTGATGAAATGTATATAAATGCAGAAGTCAAAACAATTAACTCATATGTCATAATTATCCCAAAGGATTCAATGTTGTTGTACACAAATACTTTAAAATTTCATTTAAAAAACCTATACTTTACATACATTAGGTGGTTATATTGTGAAGAATACACACACACACACATCTATCTATATCTATATATATACATAAATACAGATAGCTACATATGTGTCCAAGACTGATGATCATAACTGTTAAAGATATGTGAACAGGTACCTGTGACTTTGGGATAATTTCTGAGTGATAGCATCACACTTGGACTTAAAAACCACTGTAGTATATCAAGTATCCCTACTGGAGGCAAATACGATGTACTTTGTACAATTATTTTGTTTTTGCAAAAGTGTCTTATGTGATGATTAAGAATTGGTGGGAAAGATGAATGTAACATGATTTAGTAAGAGTTTTTCATAAATAGTAGTAGCAGGTGAAAGCAACATGACAGTACATTATACGCTATTGTAGAACAATTATTGCTGGTTTTTCTCTTTAAGATATATTTCTCCATACTACAAGAGAGTCTGTTTATGCTCAGTAGTAGTACCTCATGCATTGCTCCGCTTCTGATGTACACAGTAAGAACCTAATAGATGTGTTTTCAGTGAGCAGACTAATATATATGTTATTGAAAAAAGTGCCATTTGATACTTTTCTGGAAACATGGAAATTTTATTCTGTACAAATAGGGAAACGAATGTAGAGATATAATACGTATCAGCATTTTAACAATTCGGTTAACTACACAAAGGTGGCATCTCTCTTGGTAACATATTGCCCAAATATAGTTCTTGACTGCCTTGTGCCCTTGTGTTAACCCTTGTGAGTCAGATAAGCAGATGTTCTTCCCATTATCACAAGAGAAAGGGCCATTTGACCTTCATAAGGAAAAGCAGCAATAAACCATTTTCACTTCTAAGAGCAGTGCCAAAGCCAAAGGCCTTTGCTCTTGCTCCCGGTTCTCGGATCCCAGGGCCTGACAGCACTCACAGGGGTGAACGCCACAGCAGACAGCCCCGCCCACCGAAAAGGTGCACGCGGGTTGTGATGTCCCCTAGGAAGAGCCTTGCCCTGAGAGATTGAGATCCCCTCCTAACAGGAATCACGGGGGACCTTGCACTTGTCACCAGAATGGGGAAAGAAGAGGCAGAAGGGGGCAAAGAACCAAAGTGAGGCTCATCGCAATTCTGCCAAAGAAAATTGATGGTCATGAGTCTGTGGTGTGAGATGACAAGGTCTTTGGGACAGACCAAAGAAAACCCAGACACCAAGTTAGCAGTCGCACCTCTGGATCTTGGCTTCTCATCTAAGTAATTAGAGTAAACTCCATTTCTCCAAAGCAAATCCCAGTCCCTCCTATTCCTTCTCTTCTCTGCCTTGGCAACCACAATTCTGCATTCTGTCTGATGGAATTAACTACTCTGAATATCTACATTTCATATAAATAGAACCATACAATATGCATGATATAAAAAATAATTGAATGAATAAGGCAGGTTTGTAGATGTTTAAATTGTATACTTAAATACTTTTGACACTGTTGCCTAAGGATGGAGCCAAAGGCTTCTGAGATAATGTGACATTTCCTGAATGCCTCTACGCCAAGCAGTTTTCTTCAGATGTGTTTATTCTGTTTTATTAGAAAGGAGTCCTTAGGTTTCTTATTTTACATTTTCAGTCTAAAAATTTTTACATTTCTCATCATTTATGTTGTTTTTGTCCTTTATCTTTTGAATCTGATCTTTTGGGAGAGGTTCTCAAACTTATCTTCTGCGTTGCTGATATAGTTTTCTATAAAATCAACTCTGCTCTTGTCTGACTCCAATAAAAATGTTAATTTTGTTACTGCTCTTTACGTTTCTAAGCAGCTAATCTTGTCTTTTTATATAGAGACATTTACTGTATGTGGCTTTTTCTACCATTTCATAAAAGCCATAATTCTTTGCCTCCAACAAATGCTAAAAAACTTCTAGATAATTTTAATTTTCTGTATTTGCAAAGGTTTGATTAATTCAAAGACAATACATTTTTTGCTGTAATAATCTAAAAGCAACAGATAAAAAGATAGTACTTAATTTTAACAAATTTACTTATATCACTGAAAATTAATATCTATTTTATAATTCTTATTTTAGAATATAGATTCTATATATTCATATAGATTCTATAGATTCATATAAATTATTCTTGGGAATATTATGTTCCTCCAAACTGATGTAAGTATTTGTGTGCTAAAGCAGAGATATTGAAGATACTGTATCATCAGTATATAACCTATAGTTGATGTGACGGAAGCTCACTTACAGGTTTAGTAACAGATTTTGTAACAGTTTCAACACAATTGGTTATCTGTCTTTTTTCCTTATTATAAAGCTATATCTAATATCTGCCCAGTATCAAAGTAAATGATCTCTATTTTCCCAACACAATCTTGCTTCAAATTTTAATTTCTAAATTTAGCCTATATTCGAGATATCTTTGCAACTTTTGTGTTAATCACCAATGCACATTTTATTTAGACCTTGAAATTTATAAACAAATCATTTAAGTGAATAAAATTATCTTTATATTAAAAAGTTATCATCATAATTCATTTAGCAGAAGTTTAGGTTGGTGTGAACTTAACTGAATCCTCTATAGTGTTGAAAATAAATAAACATAAGATTTCATATGTGCTAGAATTATTTTCAGAACATTAAAGGTTATCTGTTCATACAACAATTGGGATTTGTTACTATTATAGTAAATTTAGTATAGTATGGGAGATAAAAAGACATAGCAAAACTGAGAATGAACAATTTTCTGATGAGGACGAGACTGCACTAAAAAACAGCACATAATTCTGTTCAGCTAAAAACAATCACTTCATTTGACTATTAGAATCAACTCAAATCAATCAGATAGTTACACAGCTTTGGTTTCACAATGCATGTCTGTTTAAATGGAGGGATTGAAAGAAATGTCTGAGGCTTCTCTTTTAATCTTGACTATTTTATATAGAAGAAACATGCAGGATTTCACTCTCACATGGCTACAAGGGCTGATTGAGAATAGAACTCAGTTAACAAAATGTGGGGGGACAAGGGGCGCCTGGGTGGCCCACTTGGTTGATTGTCAGACTTTTGATTCAGCTCAAGTCATGATCTCATGGTTTGTGAGATCAAGCCTTCTGTCAGACTCTGTACTGACAGCATGGAGCCTGCTTGGAATTCTCTCTCTCTCTCTCTCTCTCTCTCAAAATAAATAAACATTGAAAAAAATGGATGAACAGAAAGTAGGGGGATGTGATGGTGGAATGGAGAATGCTCTGATCATTGCCTTCAGTTCATTGAAAAATAATATATACAAAAGCAACAAACACAAATCAGTCTGAATGATAGATCTCATGTGACACATAGTTGAAATATATCTAGACAGTAAAAAATAAATGACCAGCAATTAAGTTAATCTAATTGATTTTGTTGTCACTCAGAATTATTTTGTTACTATGTTATAAAACATTTTACTTAAATGATCATTAAGGAAATATCAGTGTTTAAGGATTCTAGAGTCAGTCATATATTTTAATAAATGCAAAGCATCAGCATCATAAGTCACAAGAAAATTGGTAATATTTGTAGAATCTTCATGCCATGATCAACAGCAGTACAGGATTTCATGGGACGTGACTCTGCCTTGAACCTGCAAAGGATACAATTTACTAGGGGAAAGGCACTTTAGCTAAATCACATATTTAATAAGACCCATTGATATTATTAATGTGGACATATTTAAATACCAAGAGAATGAAGAAGTCTCAAATCTCTACTAATCGGAAAGATTCCAATAAAATAAACTTTAAAGACGCTTTCACTCTTCACATATTCTAAGTGTTGAATATAAAGAAATTCAGTTGTAACAAAAATGAGGGGAATGGCCTAGAATCAGCTTAGAGGTTTTATTTAATCAACATATCTGTTGGCAGTCTCTTTGGAGGAAGTTGTTGCCAGGGAGAAGTGCAAACACAACGCAGAGAACTAACCACCATATGATCACCACCGCAGGAGAAGAGCAAACACACAGCAAAGAACAATGGAACCATTTGAAGCAACAAAGTGAGGCTATTGCTTCTTTTTTTGGGCAGTCTGCCATTTTAAAATTAAAAAGATGACATTTCCAAAATATTGGAAACCGAAATACTTGAATAGGAAAACTGGGATGAGATTTCTGATTCCACATGTGCCTGTATTGGGGGAAATGTTAGATTTGGACCATAAAATAAGTTGCAAAAATTTATAAGAATTGAAATACTATAGGGAGTCTTTCAAAGGAAGTGATGAATGTGAAAACCAACCAACACTGACAATTAGGACATCTCCAATGCCTAGAAATTAAACCATAAACTTCCATATAACCCAGGAGTTACAGAAGGAATTACAGGGCATATTTAGAAAATGTTTTGAAGAAAATAAGGAAGGATATATTAAAATTGGTAATACAGCTCACATAGCATTCATATGAAAATTCCTGATCATAAAATGCATACATTAGCAATGAGGACAGGCTGAAAATCTAAGAGCTGATCTCCTATCTTAAGAATCTAGATAAACAACAAAAAAATCAACAAAGGGAAGTAGAAGTGAGAAAATACTAAAGTAAAATCAGAAATTAATGAAATAGAAAATGCAGTTAAATTGACAAAATGTTTGAAATGTTTGAAGACACATAAGATTGATAAGCCCCAAGTGAGAAGATAAATAAATAAGATTGATAAACTCTCAAAAAGACTTATGGAAAAAGTGAACATATAACAACAAAAAAAATGAAGTGAAATGAGACAAAAGCGAATGAGATGAGATAATGCTACATTTCCAACAGAATCACTCAAGTGAAAAGAAAGATAAAGAGGGGCACCCGGGTGGCTCAGTCAGTTAAGCAGCTGACTGGCTCAGTCATGATCTCATGGTTCGGGGGTTCGAACCCCATGTTGGGATCTGTGCTGACAGCTCAGAGCCTGGAGCCTGCTTTGTATTCTGTGTCTCCCTCTATTTCTGCCCCTTCCCCTTTCATGCTCTGTCTCTTTGCCTCTCAAAAATGAATAAACATTAAAAAATTAAATTAAAAATAAAAAAATAAAGTCAATATATGGGACAAATGGAACTCTCACACATAGCTGGTGAATGAACCACTACAACCACTTGGAAAAGCTCTAGTTACTTTAGCTGAACATTGGCATAACCTCAAACAGTCCACCAAAAAGTATATTTTAGAAAGCTCACAATAACATGATTCATAATAATTAAAATAAAATTGGGAGCATACAAATGTCCATGATCTATAGAGAATGATTTTATGTTTTTCCAATGGGATAGCTGTGAAATGGAATCTAAGTTTTGTGTCCCTGAACAAAACCACAACTTTTGTTCAGGTCTTCATTTTTTTCCTGTTACTTACACTAGCAGAGTATCAATTAGTGTTGTTTTGACTAAAGATGATTAATTTAGGCTTGGATCATGCCCTTTATCCTTTGGGACAAAACCTAAGAACTAGCAGTAGCAAAGTCTTCATTCCCAAACAAAATCTTGAGGCAATAGGAAAAAAGGTATGGGACATAGAAAGAAGCAGAAAAAAAGTACACATAACTGTCTCCTTGAATGTAGATTCAGGAAACAGGTAAATATTAAAGAGAAATAATAAACCTAAATTAATATCTCAAATATTACAATCTCACAATATTTTGTATTGCAAATCAAAAATGTATAGTAATTGCAAATGCTGACAATTGAGTTTCAAGATGATAGAATCTTAGATACCTTGTTGTAAAATAAAATATGAGTATGATTCATCAATACTTTTCATTGTCGTAATCTGTACTCTGATATGAACATATTTGTTCTCTTTATACTCTATAACAAAAGGAATCATGATATATAATTTTTTCAAAAGTTCAGGATTTTCATTATTTTCCTCCAAGAAGTCAATAAGTACTTTTGCACTTGTAATGATGTTTCTGTTAAAATAGGACTAATTTTGGATGATGTAGGCTCACAATCCAAACCATGCATTTGACTCAATCTAGTAGCTCATTATAAATAATAATGCCCATATTCCAACTGTGTAGAGTTTGACTTGATGGATTCAGACTCAGGTCTGAATAAAGTGGCAGTAATCATCAAGTTGGTAAAGAAAATGCTTCAACAATACTTGCACTAAAAATATGCTATGCAAAAGTAGAACATAATAAACTCCATCAGTCAAATTAATCACCTTGTGGCCAAATTATGTGATACTTACACTTCCATCTAACTACCTACCTCCACAATTGTTTTGAAGCAAAACAAGACATTATATATTTTAACTTGTAAATATTTCAGGATTCATTTTAGTATGTATTATCTAAAAGACAAACACCTAAAAATCCCAACTGCAATGCTGCGATCATACTTTAAATGGTTAACAGTTCTTTAATCTCTTCAAGTTTTTAGCCAATGATTATCTGTCTCTTTTTGAAAATGTTTCAATCCAAGCCATTAGGCTTCATAGATTTAACTGGCTGTTATGTATCTTATTTAGAGTCCTAGGTCTGAGATGCCTGGATGCCATCTCTGTTTACTCCCACCATCATTTTTAGTAACAATCACTTTTACCCTCAGTGTCCTATTTGGATGAACCACTTATATAATTATTCTTCCTGTAAGTATCTTTGAAGCTATAGGTTCTACTTTTTCTTGTTACTTTTCTTTTAGAGAGTTTTGTTGTTGCTGTTGTTTTGTTGTTGTTGTTGTTTGTGGAAGAAGGCAGGTTGGCCATCCATAGTTTTGTTGTGTTTTTGTTGTTGTTGTATTTTGCCAACTGCATTATTGTTTTATTGTTGAAAGTGCTATTTTGCCCCTTGCACTTCTGATAAATTGGTTGTCAGATAGAGAGGCATGGTTAGATTCAAGTCTGATCTACAGGACAGGAACATTGACTTGACAGTCGTCCATATTTCTCCAAAATTGTTATTGTTTTCTCTTGTGATGCTCTCATGTATTGATATTTATTCTCTTGATCCATTATTTCACTAGGCATTAAGATTGTGAACAATCTGTAATTTAACCTTCTTAAATTTTTGGTAGAATATTTCTTCAAAAAGATATATCCCCCTGGGGCACCGGGGTGGCTCAGTCAGTTGAGGGTCCCACTTTGGCTCAGGTCATGATCTTGGATTAATGGATTTGAGCCCCACGACAGGCTCCGTGCTGACAGCTCAGAGCTTGAAGCCTGTTTTGGATTCTGTGTTTCCCTCTCTCTCTGCCCCTCCCCTGCCTGTGCTGTGTCTCTCTGTCTCTCAAAAAATAAAAAAAACCATTTTTAAAAATACAAAAAGATATACCCAGTAAATGTTCAGATTCTCTGAGGTATGGTTTGTATAGGAAATTCAGGATAGATGCTTGATGTTTCTCTTTATTTGCTAGCTTTCAAATGTTGAATTGCTTCCTTAGCAACCACAGAAGTGGCAATTATAAACTCGGGGGTTTAAAATATTGGATTTATTTCAATTCTTCAATTCATTACAGCTATTCTTATTGAAGCTCAGATATTGCCCCTTTTTTTTTAACCAACGTTTGGTTCCTCTTGCTGTCTCCTCTGTTCTTTAGACAAGAACACTGTAATCTTTGATAGCTTACTGGCATTCTAGTTTGGCAAGATATTCCATGGTCCTGTAATGGCCCCAGACATGGTATCAGCTGATTTATCTGAAGAATCCTGATTCCTCCACCCCCCACCCCCCACTGTGTGAATGGTGCAGAGGGAGACAATGGCATTTAGAGATTACAATCTAGGTCTCAAAATGCTCACTGCTATGCGGCGGGTCTTTTCAGGAGAAAGAGAGGAAATACATCTCCTTTATGAAAGACTAGATCATATGCTTATTCTCATACATTAAGAGATACTGGTTTGTACTTGTTAATCTTATATTTGTCACCCCTTTTATACAAAATATCCAAGCTGGCAGCAACAGCAACATTATTCTTTATATAAACTCACAACAAATTCAATACAGTCTCAGAATAATCATAGCTAAACTGTCACCAAGATAGTTTAAGATATTTTTCTCATTATTCCCCCTTTAAGGTATATGATATTATAAAATTACATTCAAATCACTGTGTTTTAACCTCTTTTAAAAAAACTTCTTCCCCAATTGCTATAAAAGCACTCAATATACTAAAAGTTGTTACATTTTTAAATGTTTTTAAGGATTACACTTTAAAATAATACTCACTTTTTTGATATAAAATGTTTACATGGTTTGAAAACAAATGCACCGAACAGGATAAGACTAAGGAAGTTAAATTTCTACCCTGGTAACTCCAGCTGTGCCCTTGAATGTCCTCCCTCACATGTAACCATTTTTAAAAAATAGTTTGGTTCATCCTTCAAGTTATATGTGAAATGTGTGTGTGCGTGTGTGTGTGTGTATGTGTGCGCCATTCTTAGATAAGTGGTGGCCTATTATGCATACTTTATATGCCTTTTTAATTGTAATTATCTTGAAGATAACTTCATAGATTTTATATAAAACTGCCCCCTTCCTTTTCAGACTTTTCTGGTTACCCATTATATGATTATACTGTATCTTGTTCCCCATTCCTGATGAATATTTTTAGTCTTTGTCTTTTCTTGAAGTAATGGAAGGAATGATAACCTTACAAGTAGTGATGATTCTAATTGAAAGATACTTTGGGCAGAAAAGATGCCAATACTTACACAGAAAGTTTTGTACTAGCTGTCAAAATTAGAGATTTTTTTCTTTCTGTTGATAGACTTTATTTGGATTATTTTTATTGCATTGAGCTAGGAATCTCTTGACGCTCTGGCCCAAGACCACCTCAATACCTTTTCTTATTAAATGTATTGTCAAATACTTATCTAGATATTACTCATACTTTGTCCAGGCCTCTGAATGAAGGAAGGGACATCTGATCACTGCAATGATAGTGAACGCTGGAACTTTTGTTGCTAAATACTAGATTTCCGGTAGGATATCTATGGGAGGACTACATGATATTTATAGTCCTTTAATTGCTTTCTGCAAGACAGAAATTATGGGCTAATTATGGAATCCAGTCTCACATTTCTCTCACATTCTTCAGATACAAAGGAGAAGTGTCATTTTGGGTTTGCTTCTGATTTATAAGTGAATAAAACATATACAAATTGTGAAAAATTGAATTCTTTTCAAACAAAGGGACTTTAAGCAGGGATTTGCAGTTATGCCTTTTTTTCTCCTCTAAAAGGACAGATCTGTGCTCTGCTTTATAATGCGACACCAGAATTGAGCAAATCTTGAGAAAAAATGGTTACGGTCTAGTAGTCACATTTCCTTCTGTGAAGAGAAACAATTTCACATGGTATAGTTAAGTTCTCAGCCACATTTGAAGACTTTTCTGTGAGTTACATGATAAGAAGAAAACTAGAGTGTTTTCAAGTCCAAACTTCATCAAATGTGTGTGCTAAAAATCCTCAACTGGTTTAGCCTTTGCAGAAGTCCCAACTGGAAAATAGTCAACAGAACTGTTATATTAGGGAGGTTAGATTTATGTCTAACATATATTTTTAAAGTATACCATTGTTTATTATTTTCTTGTCATTCATTTGGGTCACGTTGGCCATGTAAGAAATTAATTTCTAATAACAATATTCTAATATACATCATTCATAATACAGGTAATGAAATTTTAACTACACCTACTATGACTGCTAGTATTTTGATCATTTTCTAGAAAACAATCTAAAAACAATCTGAAGGTACTCCCTGACCATAGTTCTGTGAAATATGTTTATCTTTAATGTTATTAAGAATACTATTTATGTCATCAAAAGTATCTTTTAGTAGAAGAATTGAGAAGAAATTATTTCTCCTTTTTCTATGACAGGTATTCTTCTTTTGAGTACCTAGGTTTTTACCTTATGAATGCAGTGATTTGCATTACTAATAAGATAACTCTTTTAAGTTTTGACTGTTGAAAGTTACAGAAACAAAACTTTGGATCAATTCTAGCCCTGTTTTTATAATACATGTTTCTGAACATTTTTATTTGCTCATCATTGTTTCACTTTTATGTTTTTTATGATATACCTTCTACTATCTGATTAATATATAAACCTACTTTTTATACTGAAGGTACATTATTAACATCATGTTTTATTATTGTATAAATATACTAAATTATATGTATTATATATTATATTATTATATATTATTATATTAATAATTTAGGGAAGAATAATAATTCTATTTCATTTCCAGATCACTCTGTATCCACAATGTTAAAAACTGATCAACCTTGTTTTATAAGTGGATACCAAAAAAAAAGTTCTCTTTGTCTTGTCACTACCTATTCAACAGATTTAAGATTATTCTTCATTAGAAATTTACATATAAGAAAAAGCAATTTCTTTTATTTATTGAAGTCTTTCAGCATATGTAATCAAAGTTGTTGTTTTTTTCTTTTTTGGTGGGGAGGTTGTCAGCAGAAAAAGATAAATTAGTGGGTAGATGATGACTCATAACCTGCAATTATGTACATAAATAAATTAGAACAAAATGAAGTAGTGTCAATCTTAATGTACATTATAAAGTTGAGACAAACATTAGTACAGAGACAGTCAATTAGTTGGTTGAGAATTAGTGATGTTAGCTTTACTAAGATGTACTTTAGAAATGGTAACCATAGAATGAAATGCTAAATACCACCTCCTAACCCCACAAGTGTATCTAGCATTTAATTGACCACAGAACAGTTGAAAGAAACTTTAGATCCAAGGAGCAGTTGCAATAAGAGGCAATTAATAATTCATAAAAGGGGATCAATCTTCATTGTAGTTTATCTTACATATTTTTTCAGAACAATGGCCCAGACTGAACAAATTAAATAGTACAAAGCACTAAAGATGGTGATACATATACATAGACCTCAAAACCTTACAGAAATAAGAAAAGCAATTTAAAAGGACTTCAAATTCCAGAAAAGACCCTTTTCCACAATTCCTCTAAAATAATAAAGATTATACTATGTGATTCTCAGCAAGTTATGTATTTCGTTATTAAGAGTAATGTAATTTATAGAGGAAATTTCTAATACTTGTAAACTATGTCACTCTTATTTACCTTAACAGTTTAGATTTGTGTATAGCAACATCCCATACTTCGAATTTCATAATATATTTTAGTTATGCACAATGAATACTTAATAATAAACACAGACCTATTTGTCCAACATGAAACTTTGACTACTTTTAAGTGCACATTTGGAGCCTTGTTTATCGTATTTTATAATTGAATAGTTTTAATAAATATCTGTTTTAGGGAATGCTGATTTTAGGTCCCCAAAATTTGCAGAATGCACATATGACTATATTTTACCTTTCTGGAATTTCTGCCCTTGTCAAAAATAAAAACCCCAAAACCAAAAAAAAAAAAAACGAAAATAAATTAATATTTTATTTTATAGAATTTTATAGGATTCCTATTCTTAATATTATATGAGCTTTTACATTTATATATGCATTTTATTCTTTGTGCTTCCTTCTTTGTCTCCCATTGTCTATTCCCCTTCCCAGAATCATATATATATGTTTTGGGATTTATTAGGTGACATACTATAAGAAGTAAGGGAGGTCATTCATTCTTAGGAATACCACATAAAAGCTGTGCTAATTAACAATAGGTTTACAACCTACCGGAAATATATGACACCCCCCCATCCTCCCGCCCACTTACACACCCACCCACCCACCCACAGACGCACACACACACACACACACACACACAGTGGAGTCCCAAACCCTTAGACGTGTCACTTCCCTTCCTGGTTCTTCCCCGCTCCATTTTGTGGGCTTATTTTTCATCGGCTTATTTTTACAGGGTTTGCAATGAGCAGGTGCCAAAAAACAAAGGGAGGAGGGACTAAAAAAGTCTCTGCTCACCTCAGGGAATGTACATTTGCTCGATCAGACTACTTTTTATCTTACTTGGGCATGAATCATGTCCAGGTAAGCCTGTAACCTCTGCAGTACTCAGCCAAGGAGGAACCAGAGGGGGGACTTTCACACTAGGAGATAAATTGTCTAGTGTAACCGCTCTGAGTGTGCCTGTCGGTGAGACACCCACTCTTTCAAGAACGTTGTTGCCTTGGGGTGGGGTGTTGTGGGTACTGCCCACCTGTTTCTCTTACATTCTTAGTACATCCACATTCCTACATTGTTTTCCTTGGTGGTGATTAAGGTTTATTTACAAAGGAGTCTTCATTTGCATGGTCCTTAGTGCTTCATTAACAGGCCCACTTTCTAACCAGAAAGAACGGGAAAAGACTCTTCTACAGTGGGTTTCTGATCGGTAATATCTAATTGGGTCTTTCTCAGCGTGACAGTCTCTGTCCTTTAATTGGAATATTTAGCATATATACATTTCCATCATTAAACCATCAGATGGTTGAGTTCAAGTCCATTGACTTCCACTTATGTTTTCCATCTGTTTCCTCTTTTTGTGTCTTTTAGATATCTTCTTGCCTTCTTTTGAATTTATTGACTATATTTAGAAATCCAACTATATGGAATTTTATATATTCGATCAGCTTATCGCCTATAGTTTTTATTAATATTTAAAGCAGCTGCTCTAGAGTTTAAAGTATACATATTTAACTTACCAAATCTACCTTTACATAATATTATGTCACCCCATATTAAATGTAAGCCCCTTATAATTGTATACTTTCCTTCCTGCATCCAGCCCTTTTCACTGTTGCTTTCATACATATTATTTCTGCATGGATTTTAAATCCCCACATATATTGTCACCATTTTGCTTTAAATAATCAATTATATTCTCCCTCTCTCTCCACCCCTCCCCTGCTCACACTCTCTCTCTCTGTCTCTCAAAAAAATGAATAAACGTTAAAAATTTTTTTATAAAAGGGGGCGCCTGGGTGGCTCAGTTGGTTAACCCTCCAACTTCAGCTCAGGTCATGGTCTCACAGTTCGTGGGTTCAAGCCCCACATCGGTCTCCATGCTGACAGCTCAGAGCCTGGAGCCTGCTTCAGATTCTGTGTCTCCCTCTCTCTCTGCCCCTCCCCTGCTCGCACTCTGTCTCTCTCTGCCTTTCAAAAAAATGAATAAACATTAAAAAAGTAATCAATTATATTTTAAAAATTAAAATAAGGATAGTGTCTTCAATATTTGGCCACATATTTGCCATTTATGGCTTTATTCCTTCTTTTTTGTAGCTCCAAATACACATCTTGTATCATTTTCCTTTTCCTAGTATTGCAAATCTGTTGGTGACACATTCACTTGACCATTGCTTAGCCAAAAACTCTTTATTTCATCTGGATAATTTCACTGGGTATATAGTTCTTAGTTGGCAGGTTTTCCTGTTTGGTTTTGTTTTGTTTTGTGTTTTGTTTTCTGTTTTGTTTTTTGTTTTGTTTTGTATTCTTTGTTTTACTTTTTTGAAGATATCAGTCCATTTTCTTCTGGCTTGCAAAATTTCAGATAAGAAGCCTGTCCTAAACCCTATCCTGTTTCTATGTATTTGTGAGTCACTTTTTTCAGCCTGCACATAGTGTTTTCTCTTTATCACTGGTGCTCAGCAATTTCTTTATGATGTTTGTTAACATGTTTTATTTATGGATGTGAATCTGTATACATTTGTGTATGTTGTTTAGAATTTGTTGAACTTCCTGGGTATATGGGGTTTTGTTTTCAACAAATTTGGAATATTGTAACCAGTTTTAGAATATATTTTTAGATGTTCTTCCTTTTAGGTTTCCAATTTTATTTGATAAACCAGTTATTTTCTGAGATTTATCTAAGTATCTTTTTATTAATTTCAATAATGTTTCTCTCTGTGCTTCATTTTTGGTAGATTCTATTGCTATGTGTTCAAGTCCACTGATATTTTATTTTTCACTGTCTTATATGTTGTTAATTCCACCCGGTGAATTTTTCATTTCAGATATTGTATTTTCTACCTTCTTCAGTAATTATTATATATATTTCATATATATTTTTATACATATAGAAACACACATATGTATCAAACAACTACTCAAAAAGTTGGGGAATGGGAGGTAATAGGACTCACTTTTGATTTATCTTCTTTCAGTGATCATAATGTTGTTCATCCTGTCGCTGAATGTCAGAAAATCTTTGGTCTAGTTTTAGAATTTTTAAAACATTGCTACTCACTTAATGCTTTTATAAATGTTCCCTTCAATAATCTACAAATTAGAATAGTAATTAAGTAAATACAGGCAGCTTTTCAGTTTCTATAACCTCTACATGTAAAACAAAATTATGACATATTAATTATACATCATTTATCAAAAATATTCCTTGTATTAAAATTATTTAATTCGCTTTTTTCCATAATTCAAAGTAAAATATCAAATTAATTCATTAAAATTTTTTAAATCCTACTCATTAAATTTGAGAGGACAAGGATTCATCATCTCTATCATACAGAGATAGCTGATTTTAGAACCAGGTATTCTAAAAGAATAACAATGTCATATCACTCTAGGATTTAAAGCTAATCTAATGCTCCCAATTTTTGTTTGTTTTTAACTAGTAATCCCTCTCTTGCTTTCTAATAGTAACAGCAAATAAAAACATAAAAATCATTAACCGAAGATTGTGTGATGCACAGTATGACCTCAAAAAGTAAGAATAGAACACATATTTTATAATTCCTATTTATAAAGGCCATAGTTAAATTTCTCTGAATTCCCTATTGAAAAGTCCATTAATAATTTTGTTTCTAAAGTAATATGTATTTTTTCCAAAAGCGTTAATGTAGAGAAGATAATAAATTATAAATCACATGAACATGACTAACCTTACAAATAAAATGATATTTAATGACTCATAATATCACTGTTAATGTAACACCCATTTGTGATTATTGTTTAATAAATAACCTAATAAATGGTTGTTATATTAACAGTGGTATTATGAAGCATCAAATATTTCCTAGTGTACATTTACTACAGTAGTTCATTAATTTAGCTATAACATCTATCATTAATTACATATTTATCAATAAAAAGGTGTAGACACCTTTGCAACAATTTTGTTTTCTGAACCTGTGTTTGGCTTATAGTCCATGAAATAACAGTAGTATTAGAACCACTTACAACTACTTTCAAACATGTATATAGTTGCCTATCTTATGAATCAATATTGCCATTTTCAATTGCTATTGCTAAGAAAAATGTCAGTGTATTTCCAAATCTATAAATTCTGACTCTGAAAGTCACTACAAAAACTAATGTATTATTTTCCACAAATCTTGTTTCCCAATATAGATTTTATATAAGCAGCCTTTGGAACTCTCTATTTTACAATGATTATTATGAGTGTGATAAATTTTTTGATCTAGAAGGTGTATAGGCTTCTGGTTGTCCAATTTCTTACTAGTCAAAGAAATAAATCGAAACGTTATAACACAAAGTTTGTTCTAGAGGTAGAGTGACAGGAAACAATATTAAACACTTGTGGATTTTTTCTACATGAACTCTGCTGTCTGTGCCTCAGCACGTTTTTTAACCCCCTTTCACAGGAAATGCATCCTCTGAATGTATTTGCTTTAAGCCTCTTACTGAAAATCCAATACAGTTTATATATATCTATATATCGCTATATAGAGACATAGGTAGATATAGGCATATATAATATATATACATACATATATGTAACTCTTTGCATTGGTTTGACTACCTCTCTCTTTACAATCTATTTACCTCTGTACTTTGAACATATTTGTCTCATAACATTATTTGTTACTTTGTTCCAATTATCATACATGTTATGTTTTTAAATAAAGGCCTCTGAGGTGGAATTATTCAATGGATAAGCTGAATTCTGGCACTGGTATTTCCAGATGTGCGCATATTTTTGATACTCTAAATTTTTCTGGAGTTTGTTTTCTCCTAAGGCTGTTCCACTCTTTGTTTTGTTATGACAACCACCAACAGCTTTATGTCAAATGGCTACTCACTCAGCATCTTTAGTAGGAAGACAGATTTCATTCCCCAGAAGTTTTCACTAAAGCCTTGGAATAGAGTCTGAATGGCCTTGTTTTGGCTGCACACTCACTCACATTTGTAGTAAATCAGGTGCAATGAGTAGAAAGGGAAATCAGGGTGCCTGGGTGGCTCAGTTGGTTAAGTATCTGCCTCTTAATCTCAGCTCAGGTAATGATCTCACCATTTATGAGACAGAGCTCCACTTCTGGCTCTGTACTGACAGTGTGGAACCTGTTGGGATTCTCTTTCTCTCCCTCTCTCTCTCTCTCTCTCTGCCCTTCTCCTGCTGGCAATTTCTCTCTCTGTCAAAATAAAGAATAAACTTTAAGGGGGAAAAAAAAGGTAAGGGAAGGAAATATATGGCCTGGCCAAGCCACTAGCACTGTCTGGCACGGTGGGGGGATATTAGCTCCACTTCCAATGCCAAATTGGAAAGAGTGGAGAGTTTAATTTCTCAACAATGAAAACAACAGGTGATCACTACAATATCATAAAGCTTTGAAAAACAGCCTGTAACAGTTAACATGAAAAATTCACATTTCTCTATAGTCCAACCATAATCAACTTAGCTAATACTAACATTAGCTTAATAAATTGTCCAATATTAACTCACAACCCTTTGCCCTTCATTTTTATTCGTTGAAAATATGTAGCCCCCTATCCAAAGCACGGTTGCTATATATATTATTTCATTGAATTTATTTTTTTCATTGTGAACATTTGAGTTATAAAAAGGTGTTTATGCTTTGGATGTGTGGTGGAGAGTTAAAAAATATATTTGTGGTTAATGAAGACCATTAAAATAATATAGAAAATTTATAAACAAGAGTTTCATTAAGAAAAATAAAAGGTAAAGTATTTTTTCTTTCTCTTTGATATAAGTGCATACATATCCATACATAGAAAGAGAGAGAAAAGGAGAAGTTATTAAGAAAGTAAAAGTTAAGGGGTGCCCGGGTGGCTCAGTTGGTTAAGCATCCGACTTCAGTTCAGGTCATGATCTCACAGTTTGTGGGTTCAAGCCCTGCATTGACCTCTTTGCTGACAGCTCAGAGCCTGGACCCTGCTTCAGATTCCGCATCTCCCTTTCTCTCTGCACCTCTCCTGTTTGTGCTCTCTCTATCTCTCAAAAATAAATAAACATTTTTAAAAATAAATAAAGAAAGTAAAAGTTGTATTATACCTATATGTATATATGTGTGTGTGTGTGTGTGTGTATATATATATATATATATATATATTTAAATGTCTTAAAATGTCTTTTTTTAAATTTCTGACTGGGCATATAAAAATGCAAACTAAGCGAAACTCTTATAGAATTCCTGGCTAATATATATATTTATATATATATATATATGAATAAATATTGTAACCACAAGTTGTTCTAAATGGACAAAATTGCTACAAATCAATTATAAAAATGCAGAGATAAAATCCATCATATATAGAAGAATTTTAATTAAGAAGGAGCGATATATTCTTCGCAATTGAAGAGGTTATTATAAAGAAATGTCAAATCAAAATAAGGTAATAGGAAGTAAGAAAGGCAAAATTCAATTTATTTAAAATCAGGAAAAGAGTAGAACAGACTTTTTTAAGATTTGAATTTTAGTTTTCACTTTAGGCCACATAGTCTATCTTAGCATTCACAGAAGTGAGCTAATTTAACAAGTGTGTTCAGTGTATAAAGATGTCTACTCACAAAATGGAACAGGATTCTATCTTCATTGTAGCATTATCTGACCTGACACCCAAGAATGGCCTTTTCTCCAAAGATGTTTAATTTAGAATGACTTTGCATGTCTTCCCACTGAAGGACACATATTAACACATTTCTTGTAAAACTTACCATCTTGAGACTTTCTTTTATCAATAAATTTCAAAACCCTTCATTCTACCTCTGCATCATCGAGAAACATGTCCAGTGTAGCACTGATCATTTTATCAAAAATGACTGTTTACATATCTTTCTCCTTTTTGTGCTATAAACTCTTCAGCACACAGTTATTCCTCACTATTTTTTTGCCAGCATGCATAGTGCCAGGATATAGGAAGTGCTTCATTTTATCTGTTGAATGAATAAATTAATTTGTGGAGGGGAATTCTTGCACAGATGAACTTTTCACATAAGTAAGTTGATTGATTATGAGCTGACCAATGGAAACAATGGTTTGTATTGTTCCAGATGTACTTTTCTTTTTGGGTATTGTTAGCTCGATGTTATAACCTTAATAAACCATCAAGAATGCCTTACATCCCATCTAAATTGTCATTATTTCCCTTTCCAAGGATTACAGAAATAGTGCCTTAAAGGTATAATTTTCTGTTGTTATTTGTGTCTGTAAATAGGCAATAAGCAAAAGTCAGAAATTTTATCTGGTCAGCAATAAATGTATTTTACAAATGTTATCATCACTGGGCTTTGTTGAAGTTTCTAGGAACAAAATCAGGAACAAAGAATATTTTATTGATTAGTGTTCTCCTTTCCTGCTAAGCAACTGCCTCATTTACCTTTTGAAACCACACAATCATCTAGTAAATATTGGAAGGAAGACTCAGTGGTAGGTCATTTCATAAACAAGAAGGCATAGACAGGGCTTGATGTGTGCTACCTGTCTTTGGCAGGAAGTTTAAAGTACAACTTGAAATGTATGGAAAGACCTTGCCCAAGGCTATGGATACAAATGATTGCCTATGTGGAGAAGGTTTTTTAATCAGTAGATTGTATAACAAGATGGTAAAATTCTTGCTTGTTTAGCAGTTTGACAAAGTATCCTGTAGGTTATTTTATTTGCAAAGAGTAAAAATGTCTTTCGAACTTCTCCCTGGCACTGGTCTCATTTATTTTAACCCCTAATCCTATGGTAAATGCATCCTTCACTAAAACAGATAAAATTGCAAATCTCTTAAGTGTTTTTTTCCCCAATTGGGACAATAACCAATAGGGAAGGAGACAGAAGAATTCTAATTTCAGTTTTTATATCCTATTTTAAAATGTTGTATTGCAAGGCATCAATTCCATTTACAATGTTTAATGAAAATATTCTGATAGAATGTGGACAGGAAAAAAAAGTGTTTTATAATTAACGTACATACATAAGATATTTTATCTCTGAGAGAGTCTGTTATGAACTACTGTCTTGTTGCATTTAAGTGCATTAGCTTCATGTAACCAGGCATTTGCAAAAATATTTGGGAATTTTGTGGTATAAACACGTATGATTTCTGCTTTGCACACAGGTGGCTTTCTGTTCAGAAGAAAAAGTCGTGGGGCTAATGCCAGTTTTAATAATCAAATATTTTGTTGAAACCAACAATTATCAAATGTTTCTTTTAGCAAAGATTTTAGAGGAGTTATTACAGTTTTCAGTCAACTATGAAATTGACTCATGATCTCCAATCATGTTGCTGAATTTTTAGATAGCCTTCTCTATTTCACAAATAGCAAAGCACAGGTGATGTATTAACATCTGATGTGATTTTCTGGGAGTGCTGACTTAACATGGTATCGAGGATGGAAATAAAATTATTTTCCATGTAGCCCTGATACTTTTCCTTCCATGTCAACACACCCCAATTTTTTCTAGGGCTAATTTTGTTTACCCTGGGATTAAGAAAAACAAAAATTAAATAAGATAAATCACAGCAAATGCCACTCACAGAAATATTTGAGTGAGAAAGACGTAGGAGCAGGAGAGAAAACTAAACAGAAGAAACTTATTCCCAAAAGAGGAAACGGCTGACAAGAGAAATACAAGTTTTAAACAATCACCATAAAAGGGGGTACAAAAGTAAATGAGGAAGAATATCAAAAAGTGTCTCACCTTTTAATATAATATGATCAAGCAATGAAAATTAACCATAGTTAGTATCTCAGATGCAGTTACCTTTTTTACCAGTTCACTTCTCCGTGTTCTCAGTTCTGTATCCAAAAAATCAGGATAGAAAATACTGAATTCATATAATTGAACTGTGTCTATACTAATCAGAGATTCTTCATTTTGCATCTCAAATGTCTGCCCATGTACAATAACCCCAATTAGAAGAAAAAACCAACTTTGGCCAAAAGTTTTCTATTTCTACAACCAAACATCCTTTGACACAGATTGGCTAAAATATCTCAAGCCTGCGCATCCTAACATTTTCCCGTATGTTTGTTTAGGAATAGGTGATGTCCATTTAATGTAAATTAAAAGGTAAGCAGTAGCTGGCTGTTTTCTATTCAGAGCATCAAGAAACACTATCCACTAATTGATCCATATCTAAATCTTTTAGGACTTTGTGGGCTCTCCAGCGCTGGTGGATACTAGGGTATTCAACATAACTGGGGGGATCATAGGTCATCTGAGTAGTCTTGCCTGAGAAAGTGCTCTTTAGAATCAGAATATAGAGTTAGTGCCATTAATCAGGGATGGCTAAAGAGCCGGATTAGCTTTAGAGAAGGGAACAGAGTGTATTAAGGCTCCAGGGGAAAAGCACACACAGAGGGTAAATAGCAGCCTGCAGGGGCTGGAACAGAGTTTGTAGAAAAATCCCAGAAAGAGGCCAAGATGAGGCTGGAGCACTAAACAGACTACAGGTATTGCAAGGCTTTGTAGACTCGAATCTTTGAAGCAACAGGAACCTACTAGAGAGATTTAAAGAGGATAGCAACATGATAACAGATGGAATGCTTTAGGATACAGACCGCAATAAACAAAATTCATTGAGGTTGGGATAAAAACGAAATGAGACAAGTCAGAAAGGAGCCTATTGAATTTGCCCAGGTGAGAGATTGTGATAGCTTAGAAGGCAGCAATAGCAGAGGACAGATTGAGAAATGTTAAAGAGATAATATTGACAGAACATTTTGGTCCTCTGCAGCTACGGATATCTGCTGATGGAGGCATACTTGCCAGTTCTAATCACTTCAGATCTTAAAGACTCCTTTTTATGTGCTCATATTAAAACATAGTAAAATAGAGGCTTCCTTTTAAAAAATCAATGCACATTCGTTAGTCATTGGTTACGCGGGCATTCCAAGTTGTTCTGAACACTGAGACATTACTTCCAGTTTTCAGATGTGAGTTTACAGTTAACTTTTTTTTGGTCTTGTTTCAATTAGAAGTTTCAACCTTAGACTCAGTTTGCTCATTGTCCTTCTTTTATGACATGGATATCCAAGCACCAAACCAACAAAATGTTTATGTTTTCTGCCTGGCTTGTGCCTGTAATGAGTACCAAGCAAATGAAACCAAGTACTTTAATTGTTCATAAAGCAGGTTCAGAGCTAAAGTTATTCACTTGTGTTGAAGCAATAACTGGTGAAGAAATTGTCTCACTACTGAGGAAGAATGTTAATAAAGTCATTGAGAGACCCTAGTATTCTTCACGATTGCAACAGCACAGAATAGAAACTACTGGATGCTTTCATTTCTGTAGAGAGAACCCTTTGTTTCCAGGAGAACAGTGGGTTTTCAGAGAGAAGTAGCCACTCACCACAAAGAATCTATATAGTTTATAACTATTATCACCTTCTACCTTCTCTGCCAACCTATGAAGAGGTTCTGATATTTTATTCACGTTTGAAACCTGAAGAAAGTGGGTCACAGGAAATTTAAATACTATTTTTGATGGCATGGAGTTAATTTGGATAGTAAAAGTAGAACGTCTGAGAAAGCTACTTGGCATAATGTAATAAAGCCATTACATTTTCATAAAGAGATCTCTAAACCTATCTCAAGAATCCAAATCAATACTATAGAGCGATCTCAGTCATAATTTCCTTATGTTAATTTTCTCTTTCAAAAGTACATGCTCTTCTCCCTCAAGTCCTGCTTCAGTTCTTACTTCCCTGTGCTTAATTGCTAACATGTAAAAGTAATGTAGTTCTGTCTTCAAATTTATCTATATATTTAGTAAACAGTTCATGTTCATTGTAGAATAATAAAAAAAATACATACAACAAGAAAGGTAAAAGCCACCCCATAACGTCGGTACTACAAAATACCCCTTCAAAATATATTTACCCTATGGAATTTATTATAATTATATATATTTTTATACATCAACATGCAAATGTTTCACTTGTTTGTTTTGTGGTATTTAAAGTTTCTGTTTTGTTTTAGAAATGGGACCATGTAATAAACACCGATTCATAACATTTTTCCTGTCCAACCATATAAGTAAACTTTATTTAGGTTAGCAAGATGTATATATTTACATAATTATTTAATAGCTGTGTGGTTCACCCACATTATTTCTGACAATATATTCATATTTACTTTAGGCGAGTTCTTTATCAGTAACTTTATGCAAAGGTATATTATTTTACCACATAAGCTTCAAAAAAATGCCAAACCAAGGGAAGGCATAGATCAATCACGTGAGGAAAATAATGCCATCAAAAATGACCATGCCGCTCTAAAGCCAATTACCCAATACTTGAATTCAGTAACTACTGTCAGTCATGCTTGGCAGGCTAACACTTTAAGCAAACATACTTTTCCTTTCACATTTTACAAGTTGAGGAAGATTTTATTTTCTTCCTCCCTCTAGTCAACTCATACACATGTTCCTTGAGAACAATTTCAAATGTCTATTGCCATGGCCCTACTTTTTAAACTTCTGGGGGATGACTTATTCCTCTCTGTATACATTTAAACAATAAATTAGAGACCTGAATCACGGACTTCATCATCCTCACATGTTAATTTCTTCCAGAAGGTTGCTTGTTCTTTTAAAACCTGACAATGTTGTATTATAGTTGCGTTGGCAACACTCATGCGCTGTTCGGCATAGAACAACAATGAACTACAATGTGTGTCTGAATGCTAAGGGCATTCTGTCATTTACAAGACTGATGTTTAGCCATTACGCCCCAATACCTTGTTTGAGTTGTTACAATATCAAAATGCTTTTCTTCCCTATAGTAAACTGCAATTGTTCTAAGCTCTCTATCTTCTCTCCCAAAATTCTCCTGAAACCCCAGAACTCCCATGTGATCTAGGCACTACATGGTTCATAATGATACAAAAGAAAGATCTTTAGAAACTACCTGTGACATTGCATGCTATAGTCCTTTTTCATGGTTCTATGACTCTTCAACCATTACATTTCCTAGCAGACAGTTAACACACAAACTCAGAATATGGTTAAAGCTTG
Source organism: Cryptoprocta ferox (assembly GCA_028646485.1). Taxonomy (NCBI): domain Eukaryota; kingdom Metazoa; phylum Chordata; class Mammalia; order Carnivora; family Eupleridae; genus Cryptoprocta; species Cryptoprocta ferox. The sequence goes on along the minus strand of CM053567.1, from coordinate 8,857,386 downwards.
GAGAAGACGCATCTCGTGAGGTTTGTTATGGTGGGGTTAGTAGTGGTTTTACTTGGCTTTTGTTTTGGTTTCATTTGTATGTTTTTCTCCTATATTTTAGGAAAACTCATAAAATATTTTTTCTTCTTTTTATTTTTTTTTCTATTCGCTCATCCCCCCACCTTCCCTGTAGTAACTGTCATTTCTCTATACTTAAGAGTCTGGTTTTTTTATTTCTCTTTCTCTCTCTTTCTCCCTTTTGCTACTTATTTTTGTTTATGAAATTCCACATATGATTGAGATCGTATGCTTTGTGTCTTTCTCTGACTGACTTAGTTCACTTAGCGTTATACTCTCTATTCACACCCATGTTGTTGCAAATGGCAAGACTTCACTATTTTTATGGCTGAATAATATTCCATTATTATATAATTATAATGGAATATTTTATATACATACACACATATATATACATTTATATATCACTTCTTCTTTATCAGTTCATCAATCGATAGACACTTGGCTGCTTCCATATATTGGCTATTGTAAATAATGCTTCTATAAATATAGTGGTGCATGTATCCCTTTGAGTTAGTTTTTTTTTTTTAATTGTTTGGGTAAGTAACCAGTAGTGCAATTACTGGATCTTAGGGTAGTTCTATTTGTAACTTTTTGAGGAACCTCCATACTGTTTTCCAGAGGGGCTGCACCAGCTTGCATTCTCTCCCAAAGGTGCAGGAGGGTTCCTTTTCATCCACATCCTTGCAAATACTTGCTATTTCTTGCATTTTTTATTTTAGCCATTCTGACAAGTGTGAGGTGATATCTAATCATAGTTTTGATTTGCATTTTCCTGATGAGTGATGTTGAGCATCTTTTCATGTGTCTATTGGCCAACTGTATGTCTTCTTTGGACAAAATATTTTTTTTAATATTTATTTGTTTTTGAGAAATAGAGCACAAGACACGGAGGGACACAGAGAGAGAGAGGTGGAGAGAGAGTCTGAAGCAGGCTCTGCACTCCCAGTGCAAAGCCCAACATGGGGCTTTAACTCATGAATCGTGAGATCATGATCTGAGCTCAACCTACTGAACCACCCAGATGCCCCAGAGGAAACAAAAAATTTTTAAATGACTTTTTTTCTGTCCAAGTCAACTGCTGAACTGTAACGTCTGTAAATTCTATGCTCACTCAATGCTGAGCAAACCTTGCAAAAGTGACTTAATCTTTTGTTGTGCAGATTCTATTAGATGAGCAAATGGAATGTGAAGCCTCCTTCGGTTCTTTGTTCCTTTTGAACCCCTGGGCTGAATTTACTAGTACATGGTTAATTGGTGTTTAAGATCCAGAAGCAGCAGGATTGTGAATAAGATATGAATCTTTTTAGAGCACTGGACAGTTTTGCAATCCCTTTCCTGTTTAGACTTTAGAATTTTAAATTTTAGAGTTCATTAATATAAAATAAGCTGTGACCATTGCCTTTAATTATTCCTTGACACTGAAAATAATTTTGGGAATCCGTTGTGTATATAAACAACTAGTTTATCCAATCATACAGAACTTTTCAAACTTATGGTAGACTAGTTTTAGTTTATTGATGTTTTTAGAACATTATTATCGCTATTCTCATATATAGTGATTTTAAAAAAGCTTGACTAAACTATTATTGATTCACAAATAATGATACATATTCAATGTGTACAATTTGATGATTTTGGACATATGCAAACACCAGGGATACCATCACAAAAATCTATCCAATATCTCTTAAACTTTTCCTGTCAAAAATCTATCCAATATCTCTTAAACTTTTCCTGTTTTGGGGGGATTTTTTGGTGTTTTGTTTTTGTTTATTATTTTTAGCATAGTGACTTTTAAAACAATGGGATACAGGAATGTTTTCAGTGTGATAATTTTTCCATTAATAAATTGGAAATCTCAATCATCTATACTTTTATACCTACATAGAGAGCTTTATGCCACCTTGAAAATCTGAAGAAGATAAAAGTGTAGTCTTTTGGAATGCATCATAATCTTATTTCCCTTTGAAAATATCTCTGAAGATAGTTTCGTATAATTCACTTACCCAAGCTTGCTATTGAAGTTAAACATCATTTTTCTATTTATTAATCATTTTTATTTTCCCAGATTTAGTTTGGCCCTAGGTATTACTTCGAAAGAAATTAGAATGAGTGCAGAGAAGAGGGAAATGAAAAATAAAGATTGTGAAGTGTGATTGGAAGAACAGAGTGGGGGGACAGGGACAGAGCAGACATAACTCAGACCTTTCTTTGAAGTTATCCCACTTCCTTCCCCTGTGCGAGATTCTATGACCACCTTCCACTCAGTTCTTTTGGGGCCAGATTCATTATTTTAGAGCTTGACAACTTTTAACTCTAACATGATTTTCTCTGAGTAGCATCTCATTTCCTAGTAATCCTAGGAAAGACTAGGATTCCTAGGGAGGCTCAAGTGGACAGAGGGTCATTCTGTACCATGGAGCTTTGTCAAGTGGGGCATTTGATCATGCGGTGTTGATGGAATGACTAATGTATGTCACTTTGAAATAAAATATCACTATATTTTACCATTATTGATAGAAAATTCTTGAAAATAGACTATTATATTTTGCTTCTATATTATAATTATGACTTTCTTCTTTGTGAACTGCCTTTAATCCCTGGTGATAGACATTCATAAAAAATGGTTTTACATCCACAAATGTTAAATATTTAGAATCATCTAAGAAAGGGAAAATATTTCTGGCTGCCGGGAATATTAAAATTCCTAGAAAGTGATGTGGAAGATTAGCAAGTATTAGTTCTCTAGGCTCTCCTAAAGTGCACATAAAATATCAGTTCTCTTTAGAGAAAGAAGCTCGACAATTTTTGAGGTACTAATGTGGTTTTCCTAAGAAAGGTATACTGAGTTCAGAGCATGATTATATCAGTATCAATTAGTGATATTATATCTTTCTACTTTGTGAATAAGTCATGATTTGCATTTCAACTGTTAAACACTAACCCTCTGAAGGCAAAGTACAAATTCTCTTCATCTAGCGTACAATTTGTACATAATAGTTATACGCAATATTTTTAATAGATAAGACTGGTTTCCCAATCAAACTATCTGTAGACTCTCTCCCGATGCACACATTCATCACTATGGCTAAATAAAATTGTTCTTGTGAAAAATCTGACTTGGGGGTTAGAAGGAAATATTGACATGTTCCCCACTATGATTGTACCTGATTGTTATTTGAAGTGTAATATTTTATCTGAATACTTCTGAGAGAGAATTCCAGTCAAAAAAATGTCATATTTATAATCTCAAGTTATTAGCAGAGAAAAGAAATTATAATTGATATTTGAATTTCCTGCTGAGTTTTTCCTTAGATGTTTCTACTTTACAATTGAAGAATAATCTTCAAAATATTTGATAGCTGGATTACAACTATTTAAAGGCATTATTATAAAATACCTCCTGGTAGAAGACATATTTTAAGTCTATTGTTAATAGCCCCCAACATTTCAATAGCTGTCTTCTGGCTATTCATTCTGAGATTGAAAAATCTACAGTTACTTTATGTACTTTTGTGTAATATAGTTTCATAAGCTGCCATTTTCAGTGCCTATTTGTATGATATTTTTATCTCTTTTTTGTTTAATGAAGTATTTTTACAAGCTGTGTTTTGCATTTTATTTTAATGACCTTAAAAACTATCAAACTTTGTTTTTAATTTGCTCTCAAAAATACTCAAATTAGAATTTGCATTTACCAGTTCACTGTGTTGGTGATAATCAGCAGGATAAAATGGTAAATACAAGGAAATGCATCTTTTATGGTTGGATAAACCCATCAATAGGAATAACAACAAAAAAGACTGCCTCTCTTTTTTTAATAAGCTTGAGAAAGCATCTGTCTTACTATAAACAATATACTTCACCAACCATGTAAGAATTTATTTCCATTGTCAGGATTTAGTTAGTTGAAAAAATGGCTTTTACCAGCTTGCAAGTTACTTATTGTTCTTATTAAAGGGAGTTTTTCTTTCTAGAAGTCAATAGACTGCAGGAGATAGTAATTTTATACAGTACAGATTCTAAAACTAGTGCTTCCCTATTTCTTCAGTGCTTAAATATCATCAACTTAAAGCAAGTTAAGAGGACGGACAACTTATAAAAATCCTCTCCATATATGCAGCATGGAAAAAGACTGAGAATTTGAAATCTAGAAATAGGACTTTTTTGTTATTATCAAAGTTGAATCAAAAGCAGAGCTAATTGCATGATGGAAAGGAAGAAGGAAGCTTTTTCTGCCAGCGTGTGGCAAAAAGATATTGTAAGAGTATATATAATTATGTTACCCAAAATGTGGCAGATTTAACTCCAAAAGAATTCTTTTAGTCTACTGTTTAGTAGAGATGTTTTATTGACATTCAAAGGTTAGGAGTTCAACAAACTGGATATCCTTATGAAAAGATTATATATTTTGCCAGACAGGCAAAGATGATTATCAGCATATTGGATATATTTTAATGTATGGGTAGGTTACAAAGTCAGGGACGACTTGGAGATGATGTGAATTTAACTACATTCTGAAGAACAGTCTTTGGATGATTGGACAAGAAAATGTAAGAAATACTAAGTATGACAATGAGAATGAAGGATTACTTGAAATATTAACCATTAAATTGTGGAGGGCTATTGATAAGAGCAAAGAAGAGTACAGTTTAAGTAGTAGTATAAATGTGAGTCATTGGACACTTGACTTACATATAGTCTTAAACACATAATTATGTAAGATATAGTGCAATCATACGTTACTTGGCTAAGTAACGGCATAATTGACTATCACAAAACAGTGGCTTCCAATGAGAGCCATTCTTGTCGTTATGCTTCACAATCCTGTGGCCCTGTAATTTAGGCTGTGCTCAGCTTTTGTTTTGTTTTTTCTTCCTTTTGAGCTTGCCTGGGCTCATTCCCATGGCTATAGTCATGCCTCTCCAGGTTGATCTCAGGGTGTAAGCTGAGCCGTTTGTTTCTGATCCTTGCACTCTTATCCTCCCAGGGTTTCAGCTAAGATTCTTGTGAGGCAGCCGTGCATTCCAAGAGGCCAGTGAACCAGGGCATGGCGGTTCTGAAATCTAGACAGACACAAGATGTAAGATCCCCCACCTATAAGGAGATAGAATGTTCCATAATGAGCATGAACTTCTTATCCTCTGGCATCATTCCTTAATTCCTGTGTGTGTGTGTGTGTGTGTGTGTATTTAACTCTTGACAAAGCATCTGGTTCTTTGCTTTGGACTCTGAGGCTTTTTTTATTATTAATTATAACAAATGGTCTGTATTTATTTAAAGCTAATTAGCCTTCTCAGTCAGTTTCCAGTTCATAGAAGCCTGAAGACCTAACGTCTTCATTTGGGAACTTTCTTGTTCCCTTTTAGTCCAATTTGTAAAACTCCCTTATAAACACTAAGGACATTCTTTGTGTCAGGTCATAATTCATTCATTCCCTTAGGCCAAAGTTAAACTAAGAATTATTTTGGAAATTGGCATCTCTCTACTTTGGGTGATGATCTGGGTACTATGGAAAAACATCCTTATATTCCCAGAACCTACTGAGAATGTCTACCAGGCACCACTTAAATGTTTCTGAGGTCTTGAGTAAAATTTTTTATAGCCACCCCCTGCTTTTGATCTTTATGGAGAAACCATTTACTTTGAAAATGTCTTGCATCCCAGAGTGTCTAGAAATAAGAACAGTGTTATTTTCCAAGGTAGCCAATACTAGGACTGTCCATACTTACTTTTGTTCTATTTAAAAACTGATTTTTTTTTTAGTTTATCACTCACTATACATTATAGTAAATAGTAGCTCCCATTGGCCCATTCCACATTGTGCCTATAGATCTCATTAGCTAGGTTCTTTATGCTATGTTACCACAGAATACAAAACAGATTGTCCGTTCTCTGAATTTCAACAGTCCCTTTGCCACTTTTCATCAAAAATTTGGATGCCATACTAGACTTGTCCAGTGACACCCATTGGCCACCAATGCCAAAGCCCGTGTAACAAATTTTAGATCTTTGTTATGGCAACTCCCGCTTCTGAGCACCAATTCCAATTAAAAAACATTTTAATGTTTATTTATTTTTGAGAGACACACAGAGTATGAGTGGGGGAGGGTCAGAGAGAGAGAGGGAGACACAGAATCTGAAGTAGGTTCCAGGCTCCAAGCTGTCAGCACAGAGCCCGACGCAGGGCTTGAACTCACGAATGGTGAGATTAGGCTTGAGCCAAAGTCAGACGCTTAACATACTGAGCCACCCAGGTGCCCCCTGAGCATGAACTTCAGTATCACTTATATTTCTGTGTAAAAAACTACAATTTTTAGTGTTGTAAAGCAATAACCATTTTATTTGTTCATGATTGTGTGGGATAGAAATTTTTCTGGGTACAGCTAGATGGTTCTTTTGATAGTCTTACCAGGGAACAATCATGCAGCTGCACTGAGATGGTGGTTCACAATGAGGCCAGTTGGTGTAGAAGGCTATGGCTGGGCCAGTCTGTTTCTACTCCGTATGATTTCATGCTACAACAAGCTAGTCTGAACTTCACATAGTAGCATTATGCTCCAAAACAGCAAAAGCAGAAATTGGGAGGTTTGTTGAGATAGAAACTTGGAAGTTGTGATACATACTTCTTTTACCTTCTATAATAAAAATAACTCACAATGTCAGCAGACCCCGTGCAGGCACGGGGGAGTAGAGCCTTGATTTGAGGAGTGGTAAAATCCTATTGCAAAAGGACTCCATACAAGGACGAGATGGATTGTTACAAACATCTTTGCCAGTAGCCTACCAAGAGAAGTAATTATTTTTTAAGATGCAATAGTGGGATATATGGAATTGAAAGAGAATAGAATAGAGGCATGGATGTCAGTGAGAAATGAATGCAATAATTTAGGTGACATATAAACAGAAGCAGAACTAGGATAGCGAGAATTTTAAAGAAAATGACAGCTTGGTTGTTAAATATATATTAAAAATATATAACAGAATTAATTGATTGACTTAAGGGAGGGATTGGCCAGGTTTCCAGATTTGGGAAATGTTTGAATGTTGATGCCAGTAAGGCAAATTTCAATTTTGTTGGTTTTCAGTAGAGGTTATGCAATATATTTAGGACATAAGGAGGTTGAGATATATTCAGTCCCACTGACATTGATTGAGCACTGGATGGTTGCTTCTATTTAGCACCCTTTTCAGAGCACACAGCTAAAGAAAAAGACTTTCCTCTCCAATATCAGAGGACTTGAGTAAACATGACAAATGCATTGTGATAAGATAACATGGGTAACTGGGCACAGAATCAGTAAAACTATATTACGTATCTGGAGGATGAGGAGCTAATTGGCACCATGATATAGCTGGGTGTGAAAAAGTCACACATTCTAAGTTGACAATGTCATTTTGTACAATTCAAAGTTGTTAGAATATTCTTGAAGACGGAAAACTCAAAGTTTAAAGTGTGTGTGTGTGTGTGTGTGTGTGCGTGTGTGTGTTTCGCAAGCCAACAGAGAGATCTAAAATGGGACCCGTGAGCTAGAGGGCTAGCAAACTTTTATATATTTCATAAAGAGAAAGAAATTCAGTATTCAGCACTAGTAGTGATTCTGCTAGATACCATATAACCTTATATTACCATATTTTTGAAAGCATTATTATTTTTCAAGATGAGAAAGCAAAGTATGAACAGTTGACAATAACTTGTTTAGTTCAGTCAGTATCAGAACTGAATTAGAATCTTGGTTTATTCAACTAAATAGCCTGTGTGATGTTCAGTAAATAGAGTGGGCATGGTTACCAGACTCAGCTCAATGGCCACTCTTTTCTTTTAATTTTTTTAATGTTTATTTATTTTTGAAAGAGAGAGAGACTTTGTATGAATGGGGGTGGAGGGATGCAGAGAAAGAGAGACACAGAATCCGAAGCAAGTTCCAGGCTCTGAGCGTCAGCACAGAGCCTGATGTGGGGCTTTAACTCATGAACCATTAGATCATGACCTGAGCCAAAGTCAGAATCTTAACTGCCGGAGTCACCCAAGTGCCTTACCAATGGCCACTCTTAATTTTATAAAATGCAATAAGGAGGAAAAGATATTTGGAGGTTTGCAACCATAGTCTTTACATCAGAGATTCAGTAAGAATTAGATATTGCAAATGTTGAGAGAGAAAAAATCTACTGAAACACACATTATTAAGAGTGAAGGTTGGCTCCCACTTCAAGCCCAAATAATATATGTCACATACCTGACATGAATTTAAATGGCTTTTGAATTGCTATTTTATTCAAATACATTAGAAGCTGTTTGGATGCAGATGTGCCCCCACCATGTCCTCCTCATCACATCTTCACCCTAAGAGCTTTCACAATAAACTTCATTCAACAGCAAAAAGGAAAAAACAAAACAAAAGATCAATTATTATACTAACTAACTAGCTTCTAGAAGGGAGATGAACATTAAATGTTGTCTTATTAATACCTTTGTAAAATTAAATTGCAATTTTAGTCAAATAAACAGAAAAAAAAAGCTTTGTAAGAAATCTGGAGACAAATACCACATTGCTTATTGGGAAAAACAAACAAGCTGAATGACGCTGAATTTCTTGTCAGAAACCATGGAAATCAGAAAGAAGTGGCACAATAGTTTTTAAGCACTGAAATAAAAATCAACATAAACCCACAATCCTAAAGCCCATGAAAATATCAATAAGGTATGACAAGTTAGTAAAGCAAGACAGTTTGTCACCAGCAGACATTTCTTAAAGAATGGCTAAAGATATCTAAACAGAAAGAAGATATTTTATAAAAGAAACTTTGAAATTTCAGAAAGAAAAAAAAGAATATCATAAGAAAAAATATGGGACTATACATTAGGCTTTCATTCTCCTCTTGAGTTTTTAAATTATGTTTGACAGTTCCAGCCACGATTAGAAAATTATCCAGTATAGTTCTAAATGTAGGTAAAGAAGAGCTTCAGAGCAATTGTTATAAATGAAAGAGAGTAAAGGAATTTAAGGGGAGTGAAAGTTTCTATACTTCATTCAAGCTGGTGAAGTGAAGACATCAGTGGACTGTGATAAGGTCTGTATGTATAATGCTACACTTAGAGCAAACAGTAAATAGCTATACCAAAAGCTACAACCAGATACACTACAGATAGATAAAAATGTTCAGGCAACTCATAGAAAGTCAGGGGAAAGCAAGAGAAGTCAAAAGAAAAGAGAAAAAATAAAAAAAATAAACTGGCAGACTTAAGATCTAGCAAATCAATAATTACTTATTACTCAAAGTCAGCAATTGGAAGAATGGATTCGTAACATGCCATCAGCATGCTTTGTACCAGAAACTCACTTCAAATACAGTCATATAACCAGCTTGAGAAAAGGATGGAAGATGATAAATCATGAAAATTTTAATAAGAAAAAACCAAGAGTGGCTATGTTAATATTAGGTATGCCTTAATTTAATAAATATTAGATAGGCCACGGATCAAAGATATTTACCAATGTAAGTGAAGGGCATAATATGATGAGAAAGGGTTAATACAGAAGAAAACTCACTAATCCTAAATGTGCATCAACTAAACACAAGAACTAGAAAATATGTGAGCAAAACTTCTAGAACAAAAAAGGAGAAACCGACAAATCCACATTTACAGAGACCACAACACCTATCTCTCCAGAACTAATGGAAGAACTAGACAGACACTTGGCAAAAACATGAAAGAATTCCATAATACCACCCACCAACAAGATCTACTAATTGGATCAAACTGTACAGTATCCTTCACCCCAACACAGCAGAATACACATCCTTTTCAAGTGCCAAACAAATATATCAAGATAGAATGTGATCTAAACAGTAAGGCAAGCCTCAATACATTTAACAGAAATGAAATCATGCAAAGTATATCCTCCAACTACAGTGAAATCCAACCAGAAATCAATAGCAAAAACATAACAAGAAAATCTCCAGACACCTGGGAACTAAACTACATATATTTCCTAATAACCCGTGAGTCAAAGAAGGAAGTGACAATTCCACTGAACTGAAGGAAAATAGAAACTCCACATATTAAAATTTGTAAAATATGGCTAAAGCTTTGCTGAGAGAAAAGTTATTAGCACTAAAGTCATATATATTAAGAAGAAAAAAATGTCAAATCAGTCATCTGAGATCACACCACAAAAAATAGAAAAATAACTGGATCGAGTTTTAATAATAAAGACCCACTACAAATTGGTGAGATAAAAGCAATGAAGAATTGAGTACACGCATGGGCACAGGTTACAAGTGGATAATTTTCTCTAGATCAGAGTCTAATGACCACGATACAGACAGAAAAATGTTCATCAGCAAAACAGTAATTAAATGCAAATTAAGAGAATATACATTTTGTTAAGCTAATGAAGGAAGATTTCAAAATTGATCTCAATATCCACAGACACGTTGGAAAAGCATATTTATTATTATTCTTTATCTAATGAAATGGACATTAAAATGCTTATTATAAGTTTGTAACTACCTCAAAATTAATTTGACAACCTCTATAAAAATCTAGGAAATACCTGCACTTGTTAGCATAATCTGTGTTCTTCTGGGCATCTTAATAAAATAACTAACTACAGCAGAGGTTTACATGTAACTGTAGGAATCACAGTGTCATTTATAATAACAATAAGAGCTAATATATATTGAGTGTTTAATATGGGCAAAGCTTTACTATAAAACCTTTATATGTTCTGGAAACGACCATTAATGCTCCTCAAAAGCATGTGAACACATGATTTGTGATAACATAGAAGCATTACAAAATGAAGATAATCTGGTTTCAAAGGTAAGAAAGGAAATTTCCAGTGATGCATGTCAGATTTGATGTGAGTGTAGAATACATTTTTCTTCTACTAAGCCACTGCAATTTGGGTGGGTGTGTTACTCTAGGACAATCTTGCTGGACCAATACAGTAAACCAACACATACAGTCTTTGAGAAAACCCTACGGTCATTTCTTCATGTTACCTTTGAGGAAATTAAGATATAGTGTGATTTAAAAAGATGATCAAATAAAATAAATATGGCCCTCAAATAATGGAAAAATCTTATCCAAGGAATTGGCTTAAAGATAGTCTTTCTTCTTTTATTATTTTAGAGAGAGAGCATGCATGCAAGCTGGGAAGAAGGGCAGAGAAAGAGAGTTGGTATGAACTGAGAGATGCCACCAGAGCCAGGAATCTTAAAGGAGTAAATCTTACAGGACCAATAAAACAAAAGAGAACTCATCATTTGGCAAAGGTAGTATAAGTGCCTTTTCCTATCTCAAATCTGACCAACAAAAAAGTTCTCCTAAATATATGAAAGCTTCGACTTGTACTTCACGTGGAAAGTGGTTAGAAATGTATACGATATTGATGTGCTGAAAAATCTCAAGATGCAAAAGTCACACAAGATAAAACAGGTTGGCAAAACCCCTGTAGCTATTAAAAAAAAAAAAAAAAAAAAAAAAACAAAGGCAAATGCTCTGGCAGGAAGTTCCCTCAAGACAGGAGAGGAGGGATTCTTGCTCGGAAATACAACAATAGCTGTAGATTAGGTGAACTTCAGGCTACACATACAAAAGAAAGTACCAGTGACACTTTGATGAGCAAAAATCACCAGATACAGTAAGAAGCAAGACTGTGATCATAATGGTTTTGCATGTTTATAAAAGTCAAGAACAAGATACTATGAGAGAAGAACAGTTTTGAAAAAAATGGAATGAATTCCAGAAATAGAATGAAATAGCCATTGAAGCAAAAAGAAAACTCAAAGACAGTAACTAAACAGCAGATGAGACATTTAACGAGAGAATTAATGGATTTGTAGAATGATAGAAGAAAATAGCTAAGAATGTAGCATAAGGATTGAGGTGTAGAAGAGAAGAGAGTCCAATATGGATCTTACTGGATTTCCAGACATAGACAAAAGGGTTGGACAAAAACATACTAAGATAATGGAAGATTTTTGTTTGGTATGTTGCAGTAAATAATTTCTCAGAGTCAACATGCTCAATATATTCTTAGCAAGAAAAAAAAAGAACACAGACAGCAAGATAAAACATAGTAACATTATGGGCACCTGGGTGGCTCAGTTGGTTAAGACTTTGACTTCAACTCAGGTCATGATCTCATGGTTTTTGAGTTCAAGCCCCACATCGGGCTCTGTGCTGGCAGCTCAGACCCTGGAGCCTGCTTTGGATTCTCTCTCTCTCTCTCTCTCAAAAATAATAAACATTAAAACATAGTAACATAAAATACCAAAGAAGGAATTAAAAGCTTGAGGAAATGCAATTGCACTGATTAACAGATTCCTTAAGAAAACATGCTGAGGAAATTCTGGGGTAAAACATCTCTTAACATACAATTTTATAAACTCATCCAAAACTAAAATTCAAGTAAAAAGGCTTAAGAAAAAGGTGGGAAGAATGAAGAGGATTTGCCATTAATAGAGCCTCATCGGAGAGCTAAGTATAAAATGTGCTTAGAAACAGGGGAGCTGAACCCAGGACCCAGGGGTGGGGGTAGAGGGGGTAGGGACGTGGGGAGTTCAGGGATGCAGGGGAGGATGATTGAACTTAAGAAGCAATTGTGAGTAAAGAAAGGGAGACATCTGAGGACAGATCTAATAAGCTAAAGTGATAAAAACACCACATCCATATCCGTGGTGACTCATTTAGAAGGGCAGATAAACAAGAGGATCATAAAGTACTATATTAAAGTAACGTACAAGAAATGAGAAGAGGGTGACAGATATTGGAGCTTACGAAAGTCTGCAGTGTTTCAAGGAGGATGGACGTACCATCAGCAGTGGGTTTTGTTACCAAGCTAGTTATTGTTTAGAAACAAAATACTGAACGGGATGTCAGTGTGGAGCCTACACTTCAAGCATGTGTCATGGCAAAGGAGCAACGTTTCCCGTGGGTAAAATCAGTGGTGCAGAACGTCATGGCTTCCCCACAGGATAGGGCAAACTCTGGGATGATGGAGAGCACTTCTGTTAAAGATGCTGCAAGCAGCTGGGGATAAGCACAGCTTTCTTTATGTCTTTACCTCTCATGCTTTCTTTATGCGCTCTGATTGGAGGAGTCAGAGAAACAGGGGAAGGAGGTTAAGAAAGGGCCCATGAATAGAATGAACTCCCATCCTCCCGCTGTGGTATCTGAGACAGATGGGTGGAGAAGAATAGGGTTTGACCTGAGATCAAAGCTTTAATTCAGAGGGGCGCCTGGGTGGCTCCATTGGTTAAATATTCAACTTTGACTCAGATCATGATCTCACGGGTCATGGGTTTGAGCCCCGCATAGGGCTGTGTGCTGACAGCTCAGAGCCTGGAACCTGCTTTGGATTCTGTGTCTCCGTCTCTCTGCCTGCCTCTCTCTCTCTCTCTCTCTCTCTCTCTCAAAAAATAAATAAATGTTAAAAAAAATTTAAATGCTTTAATTTAGAGTGAATGGATTCCTAATGCTTGAAAGTGAATAGTAACTGTCTAATAAACATAACTGAAATTCATAAGGAAATTATGTGTTCTTCTCAAATGGCATCTCAGTTGAGAAAAGCACTTGTTACATGGAGTGTTTAAAGGAACACAGAGAGTATTTCCATTCACGTACAACGAGGACATGCTCAGGGGTCTGGAGCCTCCATGAAATGGAGTACTGTAAGAGTTAAAGTATATGCAGTTCAAGGAATAAGGTTTAATTTTGTAAACTAAAAATAATATTTAGCAAAATATTTCTGCAAAAGGATACCTGCAGAAAATCCTTAATATAAAAGCTTAAATACAAGAAAATACAGACACATAAACCCTTAAGTAATTCTTGGTAATACAGACAAATAAACTAGTATGTCTAATATAAAATCAACTCAAAAATTTAGCTATTTATATGGTTTTCTTCAGCATTTTATTAATATTCACAAAAATAAGTAATAATTTAATAAATGCAGTTTCACAGTCCATAGTGCATTGAAATTCTTGATAGTTCTATCTAATGATATTAGAAAATGTCTTAATTCTGCCTACAACACAAGATGCATTTTGCATTCTAATGAATCTTTAATAACACCAGTGCATTCATCTATGGCCCATTCCTTCATGCATAGTAGGAGATGGCAATCGTCATATGCCATTAATTTAAGTATTTATCAATGGAGTGAATGCAATTACCTGAAAACATTACTTATTTACCCTTAACTTTGTTAAAATCAATGTCATATATATTTATAATCTTTTTATCCGAAGGAACTTGTTGGTAATAAAACCCATTCAGGCAAATCACTTAAGGTCCAAAAATGTTTTTCAAAATACTACATTTTTGAGATAAATTTTCAAACTCGATACCTTTCTAAGTTTAATACATTCTGACGTCTAAATTATCAAAGTCTTTAGGTGATGATTTCTTTTCCTTCCATATGGTGGATACTGACTTATTCTTACACCTTAAATTTTTTTTAAATTTTTATTTATTTTTGAAAGAGAGAGAGACAGAACATGAGTGGTGGGGGCAGAGAGAGGAAGACACAGAATCTGAAGCAGGGACCAGGCTCTGATCTGTCAGCACAGAGGCCGACATGGGGCTAGAACCCACAAACCCCAAGATCATGATCTGATCCAAAGTTGGACGCTTAATTAACTGAGCCACCAAGGCACCCCTATTCTTAACTTACACCTTTAGAATGAGCTTCCATCCTTGAGATAGCTTAATACGTGAAGTAGTGTACTTTGTATTTTAATGGTGACAGAGAATCATAAATATTTAAAATTTCAAGAGAATGAAAAATATAATCTAGTTATCTTAAATATAATAGTTTATTCAAGAAGAAAAAGTGATAAATTACTATAAAAATTAACAAGTGTTTTCCTCATAAATTATAGTCTTTATTTATTTCATTGATAATGCATCTGTAGGAAATGAAGATTCTGGAAGCCAACATAAAAAATAGTTTTATGAAATGGATCAGTGACTGACTGCCTTTATCCAAGGTCAAACTTCCATGAAAATTTGAAGACTTGAAATTCTGAAGTTCATAAATTTCAAGATTCATTTACTCCTGACAATATGCCACCTCTTAGTTCAAAGGGAAAAAACTACATATACATTTAAGAACTGAGGAATAAAGCTCGATAGAGTATTTAACTTTATATAGCTTTTTAAAATGAAAATTTTTTATGAGTTAAGAGCAAGCTAGTAAAAAAATCATAAATTAATTTTTTTACCATAGACTTGGAGCTTTAAATGAAAGTTGAAAGTGGTCATAAAATGTCCTTTTGGTTTCATACTTTCCAAAGCACTAAAGGAGAAACTATATATATTGGCAATAGTGCATAAATCCAACTATGGACTTCACTTGGGGAGAAAACAATTGAAGAACATTAAGACTATGTTTGTAGGATAGCAGTCGATCTTTTGAAAGATTGTAATCCTGAAAATTAATCACTTTTCTTATTTTTATTAAAATTATAAATTTGGTTAATGTTTTTTAAAAATATATTTTTACTATTTTATCTTATTGCATTTATAACATAATTCACTTACATCATCCCAGAATCCTTTTCTTCCAATGCTGAGTTGACAGATTGTCTATATTGTTTTGTCTGTGCTGATTTCTTCCTAAGTATTACATTATAGGAGATTCTGCCTGCAGATGCTGGGAAGGATTTGTTGATTTCAAGTGGTTTTATGAGACTATGTGTCAAAATACTTAGCCCTTCCTTTATGGAATTAATCATAACAGATGAGAACAATTTTTTCCCTATAAATTGAACACTTGATAAAATTGGCCTGATGTATTATTTGGGCATTAATTCCAGTCACACAATTTGGTCTCATAAAATTTGAGGACTATAATCTCTTCTTTCCTCTCTCCTGTTTATATCCCTCTGTCTTTCCCTTAGCCTAATAATTTTTTTCCTCAAAAAACAAAATCATGAAACTCCTGGCATACAGAAAAATGATCGACCTCATACAAGTTTTAGTCCAAAAGTCCTAAAATTTTGAGTATCTTTTGACTCCAAAGTTTTACTTTTAGAAAATTAGAATAAGACCTTAGTCATGGAGATAACTAAGAATTTGTTCTCAAGTTTGTTTCATCTAGGAAATTGCCAACAATCAATAAGGAATTACTTAAACAAGTTGTAGTATTCCAGATAATAGAATTCATTGGCTTTGCAACCATTAAACATATCATAGAAGGCTATCTACCAACTTGGGAAGATATTAATGGTATTTTTTAAACTGACCATAATTAAAATTATTATGTACAGCAAAGATGCTCTTCAGTAGGTGAATGGATAAGCACATATCAATGCAATGGAATACTACTCAGCAATTAAAGAAACAAAGCATTGATTCATATAAGAATTAATTTTGAATATGCTTTGTTAGGTGAAGGAAGCCAGAACCAAAAGGTTCTACACTGTGTAATTCCATTTATATAACAGTTTGGAAAAGGTAAGGCATGAAAAAAACCCATGGAAAAAAACCATGCTTGTGTGATGGTTTTTGCCCACATGCATCCTTCCTTTAGCCATGTAAAGAACATGTCTAAGGGCGAATGGGTGGCTCATTTGGTTAAGAGTCCAACTTCAGCTCAGGTCATGTTCTCACAGTTTGTGAGTTCAACCCCCGCATCCAGCCCTCTGTTGTCAGCACAGAGCCTGCTTTAGATCCTTTGTCTCTCTCTCTCTCTCTCTCTCTCTCTCTCTCTCTCTCTCCTCTCTCTCTCTCTCTCTTTCTCTCTCTCTCTCCATCTATCTAAAAAATAAATAAATATTTGAAAAAATAAAATCTTACAAAAATAAAAGATTATGTCTGGTCAATAGTTATAGGAGAATCTTAGTACCTTGTTTAGTTGGATCCAAATTCAGCTTCATTCAGTCTTCATTTGAACTCTGACTACTTACATGATATAAAGGTCTATGGTGACATATTATAGAGCAGTATTGTGGTTATATCAAAATGATAAAGTTTGACTACATAAAAGTGTGGTTAAAATCAATACAAAATACATTAAAAACAAATAAGACATGAGAATATATTTGTGGCAAATATAATATATGGTAGTCTTTCATGTAATATAAAGAAAGACCCTATGTGGGGAATATAATAATTAAAATTGTCAAAATGGACAAAAAACATAAACAATTCATAAAAGAAGATGTACAAAATATAAGAATACATTACAGGGGCTCCTGGGTACCTCAGTTGGTTAGGCCTCCGACTTCGCATCAGGTCATGATCTCATGGTCTATGAGTTCGAGCTCTGCATTGGACTCTGTGCTGACAACTGAGAGCCTAGAGCCTACTTTGGATTCTGTGTCTCCCTCTCTCTCTCTGCCCCTCGCCCGCTCACGCTCTGTCTCTCACTCTCTCTCTTTCAAAAATGAATAAACATTTAAAAATTTTAAAAAACACATTACAGTATTTTTAGTGCTTTAAAGGTAAATTTAGACAATAAGGAAAAACCATTTTTTGCATGTCTCATGATGATTTTATTCTCTTTGTAGAATGAGACTGCTAAGAATATGAATCAGTACAACACTCCCTAAGAATGCTTGACAATATGGACCAAAGTTTAGACACAGTAATTACTCTTCAAGCAATCAATCTGAGGTACATGTCCATCTGTAAATGAAATTACATTTGTCACATAGTACAAATAATCTAATGTACAAACATATAAAATTTGTATAAATACACCTATTATTACACAAGTAAAAACACTACAAGTAGATGTTCAATATCTTCCTTCCAGGACCAGCGCCAAAATCCCATATATCTAAATAAGGTGACTGAAAGGTTTTTAACAGATGCTGCATTTATACATCTATGAAATAATGAGTTAAATTTTTATATATAAATATATGAAGTTATAAGATATATAAATATATGTAAGATATATGTATATAGTAAGATATATATGTAATTATAATTGCAAAGGGCAGTTTGCAAATACACACAAATATATACATACAAACATATTTACACATAATATATGGATATATTTTTCAATGACATATTTCTCAAACAACTCTTTTTCAAAAATTTTTAATGTTTATTTATTTGAGAGAGAGAGAGAGAGAGAGAAGAGCATGGGAAGAGGAGGGCCACAGAGAGGGGGAGACACAGAATCCAAAGCAGGCTCCAGGCTCTGTGCTGACAGCACAGAGCCCAGTGTGGGGCTAAATTCATGAACCCTGAGATCATGACTTGAGCTGAAGTTGGGTGCTTAACAGACTGAGCCACCCAGGTGCCCCAAATGTCAACTATTTAAAAAGATATTTATATACACACACAAAAAAGTCTAGAATGGATTGTGTCAGAATGTAAGAGAATTTCAGTCTCCAGTTATCAAAATTTGTATTGTATGCTTTTAAAAATTATGGAGGATCCTGGGCCCCCTGGCTGGCTCAGTCAATGTAGAATGCGACTCTTGATTTGGGAGTGGTGAGTTCAAGCCCCACATTGGGCATGGAGCCACCTAAAAAAATTACGCAGAATCCGAAAAAGCTTTTGTTTATGTTGAACATAAAAATTCATATTTATTGTATTATAAATTCAAACTGATAACTTTTGGGGACTCCTGGGTGGCTCAGTTAAGCATTCAACTCTTGATTTCTGCTCAGGTCATGATCTCTCAGTTTGTGGGTTCAAGTCCCATGTGAGGTTCTATGCTGACCATGTGGAACCTGCTTAGGATTCTCTATCTCTCCTGCTCTCTACCCCTCCCCTTCCCCTGCTCTAGCTCTCTCTCTCTCTCTCTCTCTCTCTCTCTCAAAATAAACAAATGAACTTAAAAAAATAAAAGATAACTTTTTAAACACAGGAATACCCAGACACACTCACACTTTACCTTATCTGTCAGAACAATGGCCTATATATATTGTAGCCTCTGGGACAGAGTAGTCATGAAAGAATGAGAAAGAATGAGACAAATACAGTCTTACTATTATTATGAAAACATGTCTAACTGACCCTCTGAAACTATTTCGGACATCACAGGCATTCTTGGACCACACTTTATTGATAGTTCAGATAGTGTCAGTGTGATTAATTTTTATTCATATACTTTTTCATTTTAATAATATTACAGTTTAATTGTATATGTATTCTTTTAAAATTGGAATAATTGAACTTGAACTAGTTGTTATAATAACAAAAATTCCTGGAAAAGTAGACTCTCGTCAAGTTTTCTCATATTCTGTATATGATACTAGAATATTTTTTTCTTATGTTTTATTCTTTCTCTCTCTTTCTCCCTCCTGCCCTTTGACAAACTTTCCTTCCTGTTCTCTTCTTCTTTTATATAAAACAAAGGAGTATTACACACTATATTTATTGTAATATGTTTAAAAGAAAGTGACCAATTGCCTAACTCTAGAAGCTCATAATTTAATGAAAAATAATACATAAGTCCTGTAATCATGATTGTCTTTCTTCTAGTCCTACACTAGAGAGACAGATTTGGATTTCTTTCCCCCTATATTCTGTAGATTATCTGGTGCCTCATCTTTCCAAATATTTCCTCACCTCTTTAATGCCCAGGTCTAGCCTTGCACCATGGAGGAGAATTCTCTAAGGTTTCTAGTAAACAAAACTCTGCCCCTTCTTCCCAAGTCATTGGGAGATCTCCATCCGTCACTCATGCTTCTATTCTTTTCCCAGATAAATTTAAAGGAATTAAAGGCAGCAAATGTGTTTTATAGTTGATTTTATTCCCCAGAGTATTATGTCTCTTTCTCAGTATTTACTTGGTGCTCACTAAAGAGCTTATCAATTGCTTATGTGTCTGATACTTTGGAGAAAAGACAAGTGTCGTGCATTGATAAATGATGCCATTACACTCATTGGCAGGAAATAAAAACTTTTATTGTCTTTAAAATGAAATGACAAAGTGTCTTGAATAAAATTTTTTATTAGGATATAAAGTGCAAATTGGTGGTAGGGTAGATACAATCTCAAAGGTTATTCAAATATGATTTCACTAAGAGGTGTGTTTATAAATAATGAATAAAGGTATATGGAAAATTTTAGAAATTGAGCCTGGAAATGTCTTCAGCAGTTACCTTTTCTTCTTTGTCTAGGGCATAAGTCCTTTACTTTTAAAACAAAACATTATGTTTTTACTCATTATCATAGTTTCATCTGCATATTTCTTTCAGAAATATATTATTCATATACTTTAACAGACTGATGTTGCTATAAGGGCGAGAATAAATTCTTACATAAACAAATTAGAATAATGTCAATTTCTTATAAAAACCATGTGTTTTATTTGCATAACTTATTAATTATGGTGAACCATTTAGATGTAAGAATAAATAGCAAGACTCCTTTATAATGTTTTCATGGGCATTACTACTGCTGACGGGTTATTGTATTTCATTCATACATATGTAAATTTATGTATCTCTGGCTATCTCCTCCCTATATATAACTACATATATATATGCGTATGTTTATAGAAAGGGAGAGTGTGTTATAGATATAATTTGAATGTTTTTAAATAATGTCTATAGCATAGCATGGCACTTTTTTAAAATTGGAGAAACAAAATTATATATTTTTCTGGTGATAATTTGAATTCCTTTTTCAATTTTAGTTGGTCATTTATAATATTTTACCTGGTTATTCTTAATTTTTCTCTTGTTCCTTTGTGAATTTTTTGGCCATTTTATGGAAAGACATTTGATACATTGGATTGACAAACAGCTCACATCTACAATGTGTCGTTTTATGTCTGTGCAAGGATTTCCTTGAAATATAAACCCAGGAGCAGAATCACTAGGTCAAAAACATGTGCATATACTTAATTAGACTAACTGGTGTCAAATGCATTCATATTAGCAGTAAAATTTCTCTTGTCAGTATGTGGATAAAAGTAGAAGTAGGTATGTTGTGCAATCTTCGTGAGTTTCAACATTAGTTTCTGATAAAATTTATTTTTCATTGTGTTCTAAATTAGTCAATACGCCATAAAAGAGACAAAACCAATCTAGTCTAAATTAAATGCAGCAGACTTTTATTTTTATAAAACGTTTTCCCAGTGTCTTTGTATATTTATTTTCTGTTTTATTGTATCT
Organism: Cryptoprocta ferox; assembly: GCA_028646485.1. Classification (NCBI taxonomy): domain Eukaryota; kingdom Metazoa; phylum Chordata; class Mammalia; order Carnivora; family Eupleridae; genus Cryptoprocta; species Cryptoprocta ferox. The sequence continues at coordinate 8,836,221 of CM053567.1, read as the reverse complement.
AATATTTTCTGTTTTACTTATTTCTGTTGTCATTTTGACAAATTTCTTCTGCCTTGCTCTGTTTTGTTTAACATGCTTCATTAACAACTTGAGACATAGCTTAGCTCATTTATTTTCATAATTTTATGTTCTAGGCCATTATTTTACATGAAAGACTATCATTTATTAAGTATATTTATAAGATTAAAAGTTCAAATATATGGTATTTCATGTTTACTAATTGTATGATTGATTTTATTGTTATATTAATTTTTCTGTCAGAGAAATGTTAAATTATTCACCATAATTATTCACAGGTTTACCCAGAAGAGTGCTGGTTTAGTGCTGTTTTCCTAGGTAAAATTATTAATAATTTTTTGATTCCTAAAACATCAATTTGGATTATAAATGTGTTCATTCTAACAAAAATGTTTTCTATTGATCTGTTATATTTAATTTTTCTTTATATGAAATAATGTAATAATGCTGTATTATGAAAAATAATAAGCAGTGGGTACTGCTTTGGAAAGTTTCAGGGAGTCTAATACCCACAGACGCCTGAATCAAGAGTTTACAGGTGTACACACACAGTAGACCATCTAAGGCCCTAAGAAGCTATGGTTGAGACTCTTAAAAATTAAAACACTTAAAGGCAGCCATGGAGACGAGAGTTTCAAAAGCCACTCACAGACCCAAATAAGACACATGCTCAGGGATGACTTGAGAAGAACATTTTATTAAACATAATCACTGTGTAGTATATGACATCCTCAGAACATATTCATCTTGTCACTAGATCCTCAGAACTTATTTGTCTTATAACTGGATTTTGCACACTTTGACCAACACCTTCTCGTCCCCCAGCCCCCGCCCCCTTCCCCAACACTCAGTAATCACCATTCGCTCTTCATTTCTAAGAGTACTGCTTTTTCACATTCCACACATAAGTGATACCACACAGTATTTATCCTTCTTGGTCTGTCTGATTTCACTTAGCATAATGCCCTCAATTCAATCCATGTTGTCATAAATGACAGAATTTCCTTCTTTCTCATGATTCTATAATAAAAATATATATTCCTTATCCATCCACCCATTGATGACAGATTATTTCCATATGTTGGCTGTTGTGGGTAATCTTGCAGTGGACATGGAAATGCAGATACATTTTTGATATCCTGATTTCATTTCCTTTGGATTCCAATAAGTGGAATTATTGGATCATATGGTAGTTCTAATTTTTAAGTTTTTGAGGAAACACTGTAGTGCTTTTTTATAATGACTGCACCAGTATACATTCCCATGAACGGTGAACAAGATTTCCCTTTTCTCCACATCCTCAATAACACTTATTATGCCTTGTGTTTTTGATACTAGCTATTCTAATAAATGTGCGGTGATATGTCATTGTGGTGTTCATTTGCATTCCTATGATGGTTGGTGAGGTTCAGCATCTCTTCGTGTATCTATTGGCCTTTTGCATGTCTTCTTTGGAACAATGTCTACTTGGATCCTCTGCCCATTTTTAAACTGCCCAATTTTAAATTGTTGCTTGTTTACTGTTGAGTTGTATGAGTTCTTTTGTATTTTTATTTATGTATTTAATCATTGGTTTCTTTTCCATTTTACACGTACATACCTTTTCTAATATTGAAGATATTCATTTTTTATTCCTGTGTAATTAATGTGTTATGTTAAATTAGTTTCAGGTGTACAATATAGTAATTCAGCAACTCTATACATTACTCAGGCTCATCAAGAGAAGTGTACTCTTAATCCCCTTCACCTATTTTGCCCATCCACCCACCTACCTCTTTTCTGGTAAACACCAGTTCACTGTATTTAAGAGTCTACTTTTTTGTTTGTCTCTTTTTTTCTTTGTTGGTTTATTTTGTTTCTTAAATTCCACAGATGAGTGAAATTATATGGTAAATGTCTTTCTCTGACTGACTTATTTCACTTAGCTATACCTTCTAAATCCATCCATGTTGCTGCAAATGGCAAGATTTCACTCGTTTCATGACTATTATTCCATTGTATATATATGCCACTTCTTTATCCATTAATTTATGCATGAACACTTGAGTTGCTTCCATAATTTGGCTATTGTAAATAAAGCTCCAATAAACACAGCTGCATGTATCTTTTTGAATTAGTGTTTTTATACTCCTTGGGTAAATACCAGTAAAAGAAATGGTGAATATGGTAATAGAATTTTTAATTTTTTTTTGAGGAACCTCCATTCTGTTTTCCACAGTGCTGTAACAGTTTGCATTTCTAGCAACAATGTACCAGGAGTACTTTTTTCTCCACATTCTCACCAACACTTGTGTCTTGTGTGTGTGTTTGGTTTTTTTTTTTAAGCCATTCTGACAGGAGTAAGGTGATACCTCATTGTGGTTTTGCTTTGCATTTCCCTGATGATGAGCTACATTGAGCATCTTTTCATATATCTGTTGACCATCTCTATGTTTTCTTTGGAAAACTGTCTGTTCATGTCTTCTGCCCATTTTTAATCGGATTTTTTTTTTGGTGTTGACTTGTATAAGTTCTTTACGTATTTTGGATACTAATCTTTTATTGGATATGTTATTTACGAATGTCTTCTTCCATCCAATAGGTTGTTTTTTAGTTTTATTTTTTAATTTCTTTGTTGTACAGAAGATTTTTATTTTGATGTAACCCAAATTGTTTATTTTTGCTTTTATTTTTTCTTGCCTCAGAAGACATATGTAGAAAAATGTTGCTACTGCTGATGTCAGAGAAATTACTACCTGTGCTCTTTTCTAGGATGTTTATGGGTTTAAGTCTCACATTTAAGTCTTTAATCCATTTGAGTTTATTTTGGGGTATGATGTGAGAAGGTGGTACAGTTTCATTTCTTTCGTGTAGCTGCCCAGTTTTCCCAGCATCATTTGTTAAAGAGACTATTGTTTTACCATTGCCTAGTCTTGCCTCCTTTGTCATAGATTAATTGACCATATAATCATGGGTTTAATTTTCGATTCTCTATTATGTTCTGTTGATCAATTTGTCTATTTTTGTGCCAGTATCGTACTGTTTTGATTATCACACCTTTGGGGCGCCTGGGTGGTTCAGTTGGTTAAGCAGCCGACTTCAGCTCAGGTCACGATCTCATGGTTTGTGGGTTCGAGCCCCTCGTCGGGCTCTGTGCTGACAGCTCAGAGCCTGGAGTCTGTTTTTGATTCTGTCTCCCTCTCTCTCTGAAGCTCCCCAGCTCACATTCTGTGTCTCTCTCAAAAATAAATAAACGTTAAAAAAATTAAAAAAGAATAAATGATTACCACAGCTTTGTAGTACATGTTGAAATCTGGAATTGGGATACCTCCAGTTTTATTCTTCATTTTCGAGATTGCTTTGCTATTCAAGGTCTTTTGTTGAAGGTTTCATACCTATTTTAGGATTATTTGTTCTAGTTTTGTTTAAAATACTGTTGGCATTTTGATACAGATTGCATTAAATCTGTAAATCGCTGTGGCATCTGGGTGGCTCAGTCACTTAGGCATCCAACTCTTGATTTTGGCTCAAGTCATGATCTCACAGTAGTGGAATTGAGCCTCAAATAGGGCTCTATGCTGAGCACAGAACCTGCTTAAGATTTTCTCTCCCTCTTTCTCTGCCCCTTTACCCTGCTTATGCTCTCTCTCTCAAAATGAATAAATAATCATTTTAAAACAAATGAATAAATCTGTGCATTACTTTGTATAGTATGGACATTTTAGCAATATTCTCCCAATTCATGATTTTCCTATTTAGTTGTGTTATCTTCAATTTTTTCGTCAGTGCTTTATAGTCATCAGAGTACAGGTCCTTCACCTCCTTGGTTAAGTTTATTCCTAGATATTTTATTATTTCTGGTGCAATTATAAATAGGATTATGTTCTTAATTTCTCTTTCTGCTACTTCATTATTAGTGTACAAAAATGCAACATATTTCTGTGTATTTATTTTGTTTCCTGTGACCCTACTGAATTAATTCATTAGTATTAGTAGCTACTCAGTGGAGTCTTTATTGTTTTATATATTTACTATCATGTCATCTGCAAATAGTAAAAATTTTACTTCTTCCTTACCAACTTGGACCTTTTATTTCTTTTTGTTGTCTGATTGCTATGGTTATGACTTCCAGTACTATGTTTAATAAAAGCGGTAAGAGTGGACATCCTTGTCTTATTCCTAATCTTAGGAGGAAAACTCTCGGTTCGGAGTTCTTATATATTTTAAATATTAACCCCTTATTAGATATATACGATTTGCAAATATTTTCTCTCATTCTGTAGACTGTCTTTTATTTTGTTGATTTTCTTTTCTATTCAGAATCTTTTTAGGTTATTGTCAATTTTTATGAGCTCATGTATTACATTGGCATAAATAAAAGGAGATTATTTAATTCAAAGTTGAGTTTAAAAATAACCTAATATGCTTTACAGTGTTTAAAATTATTATTCTCTCAAACTATATATTTCTGCATCATATATATTTAATGTTGCGAACTAAAAATCCTCAATTTGTAATTTTCAGTTATCTCTTTGAAGCTTCTCAAAAAATTCTCTCACACAAATCCTAATTTTAAAATACTTTGAATACTTTCACATCATTTCATGAGATTGTACTTCTGAGTCCAGTTTCCTAAACTATCAAAACTAAGAGTGATTAAATCAATTACCTATATTGTTTCAGCTATTTGTTCAAACAGAGTTCTGATTCTAAGGTCCAAGATTTTTTCAGTGTACCATTATAATTTAGGCACCTTCGTGAAGACATTAAGAAGCACAAAAATATCAGGAGGAAATGAACTAGGGAGAAAGGGAAATACACACATGTGCACACACACACAAACACATTCAAACACACATATACATATACTGACTCTAAAATACAGTGTTGAGTTGTATAAAATAATGCTAGGAAAAGAAAGAAATAGGGAGTGATATGCTAAAAATATTATTTATGAATGTCCTATCCATCTATGGTCTATGAAAATATGAAATTCCTCAAGTTAAACAATACGATTTATTTGTAAACTAAAGAAACTGCCTTTCCAGATTGCTCTTTCAAGGCATCTTCTTATTGTCTTAAGATTTGCAATATAGGTAGAGAATGTAAAACTCTATATACTTTGAAAAGAAAATATTTCACTTGAGCAATGCACATTGCTTGGGCTTCACATTCAACCTAAGTCATCTCAATGTGAATTGGCAGACAGAACAATGTTAATATTCGCCATTGTTGCCATGCTGTGTCTGCTTCCTCATTCACTTAGAACCTCGTTCATCTCCTTGCATGGGAATGGGTTTATGGCCTTTATAATGCATGTATGGATTATTAACATAATTTTCAGTGATAATGTTCAGTGAGTTTTAACATAGTAAGTAATAAAAAACAAGAAAATAAGCAAATGCTATTCATTCATATTCAGATATTGAAGAATGGCTGAGCTCTTGTATTGAGGACTGGAAAAAGAACAATGACTGTAATAGAGACATCTTGCTGTTCCTTTCTATTTTGCTACAAAAACAAAGTACACTTTACTGCCTGGGAGTGGAAATTGATATGATACCAGCGCTTTCATATTGTGGACTTCAAAGACCTTAATAACTATATTAAATATAATTGCAGGTAATCCTTTCAAGCATTCCCTTTTAAAAGTTTTGAAAATAGTTGGTTTATACTTCAAGAAAATATACAGATGAGTACAGATTTTATGCCAAAAGTGTACTTTTAGATTGATGTCAAAAACTGTCCCCCCGGATACCACATCTTCTTTTGTACTTCTACTAATGATTTAGGATACTTTTCAATTGCACATGCTGATTACTTAGATATGGACCTGCCAACCATGCAGTGGTTGGTTGATGGAGATAGATTCAAAAACAAAATTTAAGTGTCAACAAAAAAAATGACACCATGGAATAGAGAAAATATAAGAGCAATAATTAATTTATTATATTCTCTGTGTTTTAGTGATACATTTTAATGGTATATGTTTTATGTAATGAAACAATGTTATAATGCTATATGGCCACCCTCACAATATATGGTTAAATGATAAATTATTAAATACCTATTACAGTTTCAAAGATCTAAATTTATGGACTAAAGATTAGCATACACTCTTTCAAAATATATACCGTTTATATCTGCATTACATGGACAGGCATGATCGTTCTTTATTAATCCTCTATAAATTTTCCAAATTTTATCTTTGACACTCCTTTCACTTTATAAAAATTAGTTAAAATATTGATGTATTGAAATAAGTGTTTCTATTTTCAGTGTTTACTATGTAAGCTTTGAAATATGCTAACAGAAAACTAAAGATGAATATACAATGTCTTTCACAAAAAGAGAATTCTTGTACTTCTATAATTTCTTTTAGGTATGATCTATTTCTAGATTGTTTATAAGAATTAGAAATCATTGGGACGCCTGGATGGCTCAGTTGGCAAAGTGTCCGGCTTCGGCTCAGGTCATGATCTCGCAGTTCGTGGGTTCGAGCCCTGCGTCGGGTTCTGTGCTGACAGCTCAGAGCCTGGAGCCTGCTTCAGATTCTGTGTCTCTCTGTCTCTCCCTCTCCCTCTTCACTGCTCATGCTCTGTCTCTCTCTCTCTCTCTCTCTCTCTCTCTCAAAAATAAATAAACATTAAAAAAATTTTTTAAAGAAATCATTAACTTTCCTGTTCACTTAATATATAGACACATTATATATGTGTGTGTGTGTGTGTGTGTGTGTATGTTTTCTGAACATATAATCAAATCCAAATATTGTCATTTCAAATATTTTAAGCGCTACTCTTCAGAGAAAATTTGTGTATTTTTCATTGTTCAAGAGAATGATTTATAAAAACAACTTCAAGACTATCATGGAAATTTGAACCAAAATTATGACAAAATCAGAACGTACATATTAGTGGAAAATGCAAGATACTAGTTGGTTATAGATCTGATTCCTTTAGAATTTTGTTCTGGGCTGACTTCTAAAATCTAAATTAGCAGTAACAGGCCAATGTGAAGTCCATTTCTCCCTTAATTATATTTCTATTAGATGGATGAGTGATTAGCTGAAGGCTGATTCATGTTTAAGCATCCAACACTTGATTTTGGATCAGGTCATGATCTTGTGGTTCCTTAATTTGAGCCACACATCAGGCGCTGCACTGACAGCATGAATCCTGCTTAGGATTCTCTTTCTCCCTCTCTCTCTGTACCACTGAAAATAAATAAAATACACTTAAAAGAACTCACTGGTGGTATTTCTTTAAAAAATCATAATGTAACACTATAATATGTCATTCAATAATGATCATATACTAAGTTTTAAGAGTATAAAAAATAAGAGTCACCTGGGTGGCTCAGTTGGTTAAGCGTCAGACTCTTGGTTTCATCTCACAACTCATGGATTCAAGTCCCACATCAGGCTCTGCTCTCACAAAGCAGAGCTACTTCGGATTCTCTGTGTCCCTCTCTTTCTGGCTCTCCACCCCCCTCCTCTCTCTCTCTCTCTCTGTCTCAAAAATAAATAAATAAATAGTTTTTAAAAAGTATGATAAATAAACACTGAGCATCTGAGATCAATAGGAAGTATAAGATGCTGAGTAAGCCAAAAGACCTGCAGTGACCAGGCTGGTGGTATTGAAGATAGGGTTTACTTCATTCGTGTTTTGATCTAGATGAACTTAATTTATTCACTGAAGAATGAAATGTTAACCTATGGTTATGTAAGATAAACTATATAGTTTTCTTTTAATCCGCATGATCCTTGCCTCAATGACAATTTACACAATGGTTAAATAACATGAAAATCCAGAACTCAAGATTCTTAGTAATTACATTGTAATTCATAAGACTATTATATGACTAATGATACTCAAACTGTAATATTTCCATTTGATAACATATGAGTGTGTGAACCCACATATACATGTACAGAGACTTGGAATGCATTGTATGTTTTTTTATAAGCAATAGGCAATGATAATGTTAAGTGTCCACGCAGATTTTGAGATATAAAAATCATTTTAGAAAGATATAAAACTTAAAATGCTTGGCCAACATGACCTAATGGGCATTTAGAGTTTTTCTTCCTTCTTTTGGTATATTAGCATTTTTACTGAAAAAAATAAGAGACTCTTAGTGGGCCTCTAGTTTTTATAAAATAAAGCTTAAATCTAGTATATTTGTAAATACCTTTAGATTGTCTTCAAGCAAGGACCTTTCAATGCTGAAGACACCTCTGTACTATTAATTTCACGCCAAATGAATCTAATAATGCCTCTTATTATTTGAGGTTAAGAGAGCTTGAATATTCCCAAGAGGTTGGAATTCTAATGTCCAAGTCTGACTTTAGACACATTTACATACAGTACCTATTTGAATTCAACCAAGCTTTCTTTTATTGATTACATGGAAGCAATATTGCTTCCAGCATTTCTGCCCAATATTTATTTGTAGTTTTTTTTTTTAAAGCCACATATGTTAGGCTTTGCTCACAAGAGTGACTGAATGAGTCCCATCAAAAAAATCTGAGTTGTGGACTCTAAAGGGTATGAAAATACAAGCTTTAAATATTTAAGTTATCTAATCATATATATGGGACCAATTTATTTTTCAGGTTGATATAGTTGCAGTCTATTTTTTGCCTTTAGACTTAAATTATTCTTATTGCTTTTTGTCAGTGTTGTTTCTCAAAAACAAAAGATGAACGTAACAATTGTAAACAGTTTTTAAAAATTCAACAAATTCCATACCTAGTAAAATGACAAATAGTACATCCTTAAAGACGCTATAAAGAACACAATTTTTAAGTTTTACATAATTAAATACCTGTTTTTCAATTGCATTTATAAGGATCTAGAAAGCCATAGCTGATTTAGTATGCCTCCAGAGATTTAGCGAAACGCTAGACACCAGTATTACTTTCATTTTTCACAGTCTCCCTGGCATAAAGGGTAGGAGATAAGGCCTAGGAATTACCCATGATGACTACGTTAACAGTACATCTTCACCAGAAATCTGACACTAAAACAGCATTATTTTCAATAGAAGTGAACTAGAAATAAGTCAAAATGAAAATAAGGAAAACAAGGGTTCCTTCGGTGGCTCACTCAGTTAAGCATCCGATTTCAGCTCAGGTCAGGATCTCATGGTTCGTGCATGTGGGGCTCTGTGCTGACAGGTCAGAGCCTGGAACCTGCTTCAGATTCTGTCTCCCTCTCTCTGCCTTTCCCCCACTCATTCTCTCTATCAAAAATAAATATTTAAGAAAAGAAAATAAGGCAATCAAACTATTTCACATTTTGATCCAGGGAGAAAATATGTCATCTCTAAAATTTTGTAATCATAACATTGCTCGAACAAAGATTTTCATTCTAATCTGTACTCTCTATGATGTATAGAAACTTCAAGTAAGTTTGAGAATTATCTTCAAAATAGGCCTCAAAAAATTCTGACAGTAATGGTTTTATTGGATATGTGTACCATCAAAACTCACAAAGCACACGAGGCCACTAAAGCACAAGCAAGATAAAACAAAAACAATTGTCAGCAAAGTCCTATCAGCAGAGAGTTTAGATATTAGAGTTACTCATAAACTCTAAAGTACTTGGGCTTAATATTTTAAATGTATTTTTAACTTATTTTGAGATACATTTTATTTTTTTAGTGTTTATTTTTGAGAGAGAGAGAGAGAGAGAGAGACAAAGCGCGAGCAGAGGAGGGGCAGAGAGAGAGAGAGACACACACAGGGTCCGAAGCAGGGTCCAGGCTTTGAGCTGTCAGCACAGAGCCTGATGTGGGGCTTGAACCCATGTACCATGAGATCATGACCTAGCCAAAGTTGGCTCCTTAACCTACTGAGCCACCCAGGTGCCTCTTGAGATCCATTTAGATTTATAGACAGTTGCAAACAAAATGAGAGAGTACCCATGTGTCCATCACCCAACGACATTTTAAATAACCATAGTACATTTTCAAAAGTAGTAAATCAGCATTGGTACAATACTATTACCTCAGTTGAGACCTCCTTTCGATTTCACCAATTTTTACATCCATTTTTTTTGATGTATACGTCTGTGAAATTGTGTTACATGTGTTACCACCGCCAGCTGTAACCACCATACGATCAGTATGCAGTATTCCTCTCTCTCCCCAAAGGAGCTTCCTTGCGTTACACCTTTTAGACATACTCTCTCCCAGCTCTAAATCTGGACATCCAGTGATAACTTCTTAAGCACTATAATTTCATCATTCCAAGGATATTATATGAATGAAATTGTAAATATGTGACCTTTTGAGATTACCTTTCTTTTGCTCAGCATACTACTGTTGAGATACATGCAGGCAGAGCCTCTCAGTTTGTTTCTGTGTAACACTGAGTAGCATTCCTGGTGTGAATGAACCACCGATTGCTTATCCATTCACCCACTGAAGAACAAATGAGTTGTTTTTGCCTTGTGACTTCTAAACTTAAAAGTGCTGTGAATATTTGTGTCCAGGTTTCTGTGTACATATATGCTTTATTTCCTCTGGAAGAGTTATGCAGGATTCTGATTGCTGGTTCATATTGTAAGTGTGTGTTTAGTTTTTTTATGAAGCTGTCCAACTATTTGGGAGAGTGGCTGTATCATTTACATGCCCAACAACAATGTATGAAAGATCCAGTGTCCCTTATCTTTATCAACACTTAGTACTACTGGTGTTCATTACTGTAGCCATTCTAAAAGGTGTGTAGTGTTATCTCGTAACTCTAAGTAGTATATCCCTAAAGGCTAACAATGCAGAGTGTCTTTCTCATGTGCTTCTCTGTCGTCATAGATACTCTTTAAGTGTCTATTCAAGTCTTTTGCACTTTTCCTAATTTGATTTGTCATTGTCTTATTGTTGCATTTTGAGAGATCTTTACAATCCGTAAGTTTTAAATATCTCATCTCCTCCTACCTGATTGTATCTTCATTATCAAATATATCTTAGTAAAAGAATAATAAGTCTAACTAAGAGTTGCTTAGAAGATCTAAGTAAAACCAATTTGGGAATGCTTTTCAAGAGTTTAGGGAGAGTGATTATATGACTAATGGGTGAACAGTTTTGCAGATTAGTTGATTTGCAATTTATTTCAATTGAATTTCAATTCTTCCTTCAACTTTGTTAAAAGATTTGTTATCTAGATACATAATATTATTAAGATCATTCTAATTCTCAAGTACAAGGAAGTTCCAATATGCTGCATTTGATTAAATGAATATTAATAATCAAATACCTAAATTAACCACGCGGGTTTTGTTGCTCTTCTGCCATGTTTATGAATTTCCCCTTGGGAAAAAAAATATCTTTGCCTTGGGGATAACATACTAATTACACTAATGTGATCTGCAAAATAAACTTAGAAAACTGGAAATAGGCACAATTTCTACAAAAGTAAGTGTGTTTCTTTTTTTTAATGTTTATTTATTTTTGAGAGACACAGCGACAGAGCAGGAACAGGGGAGGGGCAGAGAGAGAGGGAGACACAGAATCCTAAGCAGGCTCTAGTCCCGAGCTGTCAGCCCAGAGCCTGACACGGGGCTCAAACTCACAGAGTGTGAGATCATGACCTGAGCCCAAGTCAGACGCTCAACCTACTGAGCCACCCAGGTGCCCCCCAAAGTACATGTGTTTCTATGGATAAAATCTGAGATATGTGGAATTATACAAACAGCATATAAAATAAATTGTAAAGTATATATACAAAATAACAGCATCACAGTATTTTCTTCACTTTTTCTTAATGTTGAACAAAACAGATATTTCAATTCATGTGAGTAATCCACTTTGACTCCTTTCTGGATCATGATACTTTTCTAAACTTCCTGCCTAGAAAATTCTCAAATATATTCCACTTATACAAAAGTAGTTTGTGTATCATTATTGGTAAAATTTTTAAAAACAATATTTTTGATATTTTACAATTATATTTAAGAGAAAAAGCTGTTTGTATTCATATATTTCTACACATTTAAAATAAATTTACATTTATACACTCAAATTTAACGTTGTATTTAATGGAATCTGTATTTATGCCATATAATTTGGAAAAAAAGTATAAATATCTAATACTCATTTTTTGCTATTTAGTACAATTTGATTATTTCAACTTCCTAATTTCTAGAAGTACAGATAAAGCTAAATTAATTTCATTCTTCAGAAAAATACATGATACATTATATCAAGCTACTTTATGTTTAATTGTAAATTAAATTACTTCAGTTCTGTTAGACTACATTATCTCTATATGTGCCTTCATGGAAAAAGAGATTTGAATACTTTTATATAATACACATTCATATAGATCCTATCATCAGAAATAAAACTTGGATCACAAAACATTTCAAGATAAGTAGAAACCACAAAAATCCTATCTCTTCAAAGGAAATGACAAATGCAATAGACTCAAATTAAAATTGGAGAAAATTGTAGTCTATTAATCTCCAGTGACTGAAGAAACACAAGTTTTTAAATGGCAGATCCTGTGTGTATTATGACCCATTTTATTTTACCCCTCAGAGAAAATCAACTGCTCTGAACGGTGAATGCATGGAACAAGAGTACACACAATCTGTTGCTTTGTATACTAGCAATTGTATTCTTAATTTTCCAAACTATTTCTCCCATCAATACTTTGATTGTCCTAAAGGATATTAAGCTATAAACCATCCGGTGCTTTTCTAAAGAAAAAATAAAACAAATAGAAGACAAAAACAAAACAAAACAAAACAAAAAACACCAGAGAAATTGTGCGATCAAATGGGAAGAACAAGGGTTGTGTTTATTCATTTTGCTCTCCTGTTGTAGAGGAGAGATGAGGTTTGTTTCCCTCCCTGGAGAAAGCTCATGGTATGAGCTTTGAAATGACAAGTATAATTAAGACAAAGTGTGCTATTTAGCCCAACAAAAGAAATATATCTTTCAAATAACTGTCCCTTGAAGTTAGAGAACACAGTCTATCTCAGTTGAAACGGCTCACGGTGTTAAATCAGTTGTCAAATTCAACTTGGTTCCAACTTGGTATATCATTTAGCCGGGTGCCCCATCACTGCCCAGCATGGCTAGTACTACCATTGATACATTCGCAGCACATTTATAACATTCTGACTGTTCAAACAAAGAGACTCCAGATGCCAACAGCCATAAAACAAAACCAATACAAATTTGCTTCTTGACAGAATCAACTTAAGTTAAAGTAGTAAATTCATGAGTAGTTGGGACAAAATGTGTAGTAAGAAAAGCAGACTAAGCACAGTTTGGCATTTCACTGAAATTTCTCATTTAGCTCTCATGGGTACAAACTGTATTTTAGACATCAGAGAACAGTCATGCAGCACGTTTATATAGAAAATATACAATTCTTTGTGATTTCATGGATGACTTCTCAAAATAGCATGTATATCAATGTAACACAAAAATACGTGTAAACCATACTGTAGGCGACTTTTTCAGGAATGTGCTTATGCTTACTGCCTGGCTGGATACAAATATGTTACTAAAAATGTTTAATATGTCCCATGCATATTTTTTCGAATAAGAAACAAGCCAGTGTGCTTTTTATGAATATATATCTTGTTGTTTTTATTATTTTTTGTTATGAACAGTTAAGGAGAATTCCCCACATAGAGTTGACAGACCGTAGTCTTAGGTTTAGGGATACAATGGTTGCTAGATATAAATGCCATTAACAGATTGTATGGTGTCAGCAAATAGTAAATGAACTCATCATCATAAATATGACTCTATTTGGTGCTGTGGGCTTTATGATTAAATACAAGTTTTTCATTTATTATAATTCCTAAATAATTCTGTGTTCTTGAAATTCTGTGACCTGGAATATATTTTTGAATGCTTGGGGGACAGTTTCCTGATAGAATGTATAGCTGGCCTAACTTAAGCTTCACTTTGCAGTTTTGAGAACTCTGCGTTTTTTCTCATACTATTGCTTCTACTCTATATGGTATTGTCTCATTTTCTCTTCCCGGACAGCCGTAACTATTCTTCAAGGTTGAAGTTAATGTGACCTGATGGGTAGGGTATTCCCTAATACTTGAAGATAGCATTAAAATCCCCATTCTTTTTTTTTTCTGAGACACCCTGCTGTTGTATTAATTATAGTCTTTATTCCAATGAATTATGATAGATCAAATATGTATCTAAATTCTGAGCTATTTGTCAGTTTTCCAATGGCAGAGAATATCTTATTTATTTTTAATACACTAGTTCCTAATAATGAGTAAGAATTGATAAAATATTTGAATTTAATTCAATTTAAATACTCTGCTCACCGTTGTAATAAGTCCATATTATCATAAGCATAAAAGTTAGAGAAGCCAATCTTCAAGAGTTATATCCACTGCTCACAGGTAAAAAACATGAGCAGGACAGATTATAGAAAGACTTCTTCTTATATGCCCCCCTTCCAAAATTAAAAGTCACCAGGCTATTTGTAATAATTGTGAACGTTGTTGAAGACTGCAAGGCGGGAAAATAAGCCCAAAAAGCAATGAAGGGAGAGGGACTTCTCCATTTTTTAACAGACAAATTGGGCCTCAGTGAGTCTCACCTCCTTCACCCATTACCTGATTCATCATTCCCAAGTCTGTACTCATATAGTCACTGATTTCAGCACCATGGATAGATACAAGAAGTGCATATTGTAACTGACCCATTTGTTAATCATTTATTTGGCCAAATATATGCCAAAGAGTATGTTATCTGTTATGTTTTGTCTCATTTCATCTTTATTTAAGTTTTATGAAATGCAGATGATAAAATTGAGCCCTTAACATTTAAGCTCACCATTAAGACTTCATCTTAGGTCTGTGTAATTAGAAACCTGTATTTAAAATACTTTCTGAGGCAGACGCTCAACATCACTCATCATCAGGGAAATACTAATCAAAACCACAATGAAGTACCACCTCACACCTGTCAGAATGGCTAAAAATAACAACTCAGGCAACAACAGATGTTGGTGAGGATGTGGAGAAAGGGGAACTCTTTTGCACTGCTGGTGGGAATGCAACCTGGTGCAGCCGCTCTGGAAAACAATCTGGAAGTTCCTCAAAAAATTAAAAATAGAACTACACTACAACACAGTGAATTGCACTACTAGGTATTTATCCAAAGGACACAAAAATGCTGATTTGAAGGGGCACATGCACCCTAATGTTTATAGCAATACTATCGACAGTAGCCAAATTATGGAAAGAGACCAAATGTCCATCAACTGATGAATGGATAAATAAGTTGTTATACTTACATATATATATATATACATATATATATGTATATATATATATATGAGTATTATTTGGTGATCCAAAAGACTGAAATATTTCCATTTGCAACAACGCGTATGGAACTATAGTGTATTATGCTAAGCTAAATGAGTCTGTCAAAGAAAGACACATATCATATATTTTATTAATATGTGAAATTTAAGAAACAAAATAGATGAACATATGGGAAGAAAAACAAAAACAAAGATAAAAACAGAGAGGGGTGCCTGGGTGACTCAGTCAGTTCTGAGTCTGACCTTGGCTCAGATCATCATCTCACAGTTAATGAGTATAAGCCCTGCTCTCTGCTGTCAGCCTGGTGCCCACTTCAGATCCTCTGTCTCCCTCTCTGCCCCTCCTCGCTCATTCTTTCTCTCTCTCTCTGTTAAAAAAAACTGAAACCTTCTAAGACAAACCGTAAGAGACTCTTAAATATTGAGAACAAACTGAGGGTTCCTGGTGGGGTGCTGGGTGGGGGATGGGCTAAATGAGTGATGAGCATTAAGGAGGGAACTTGTTGGGATGAGCCCTGGGTGTTACATGTAAGTGATGAATCACTACTTTCTATTCCTTTATTTTTTTTTTACTTTATATTCCTTTAATCATTATTATACTATATGCTAACTAACTTGGATTTAAAAATGAAGAATATGAAAAAATAAGCAAATAAATAAAAATTAAAAAATATTTTCTACTGCTTTCTTAAAGGAAACCTCTTGATGATTATTCCGCATTAATGACTGTTATGCTAAAAATGTTTTTCCAGTGTGAGTAATAATTTCCATTTTCCTTCAAAATATATTTTTAAGTATAGATTAGCTAAAAACTGGCTACATTTTCCAACAAAACAGTATGTTGACCTCTAATATTAAAAAGGTACAATCAGCTAAAATAATTACTGTCAGAATACTTCACAAATAAGATAACTGATGAACATTAAAATATTCCCAATGAAAATAATCTGTGATCAGGTGTGGTCCATTTTCTTTTGGCCTTACTTGAGATCTAGTTCCATATAATGAAGACCAGGTGAGTAGTATGGTTGCTGATTCAAATTCTATGTGTAATTTTTCCAGCCTGACCATAGATAGGCAATTTTAAAAACTTTATCTGACAAGCATCAATGAGGAAATCTGTACTTTCCACACCAAATCCAGTGCACAACCAGTACAGCATAGTCTCAGGGGGGAGCTCATAGGGAGTTAAAGGACTTGGCCTCATGTCCTTGGCAGGTCGTGCTCTTTTATATTTATATCCCTAGTCCTGATGCCTTCACTATTAGGTCTCTGTCTCTGAGGCCATGGGCAGAAGTCTTCTTCATACCCCTGTGATAAAACCTCATTATGGAGGAATGAGGATCCTTAAAGACACTTTTTCCCACTCTAAGTACCCAGTACATTTCCACACCTAGAATATCCTTCTCATGCTGCCCTCCACTCCAGTATTGACAAAACTGCCGGAGCCTTTTGCTCAGGGTTATCTCAGCAGTAAGATGACCCCACATCTGCTCTTATCTGCCTGACTCTCCACTAGTAGGCCTTTCCATCCAGAAAACACAACAGGGAGAATTGGGCTCTAGCTTCAGCCTCTTGCTTATCTCATTTATGGCTTGTTGCTTTACTGGGCTATTCTGACACCTGACAGCTCATCTCTCACTCTCCCTGATTAGTTCAGCTCCTGACAGCACGTAATAAAGAGTCTGAGTCCATTTTTTGGATGTTTGATTGCTGACAGCTTTTAAGCCTTATTCCTCTCCGCTTCTGCCTCACATCTGGTCATGCTTATGAGAAGCCCAGATGTTCCATCATTTGGTGCCAGCAAGATATTCAGAGCCTCAAACCTCTGCGTGTGCAGCAACCAACACTGCAGCCCCACTCCCCAACCACACTTAAAACCCTTTCCATCTTTTTCAAGCCATTTTAGGACTGTTTGAGAAGATTGCCGTCCTCTCTCCAGAAAGTCTCATTATATAGGTGGTCATTTTTTTCATACTGTTTCAGTGAGTGTGTATGTGTGTGTGTATCAGTCTTTTATCTAAATAAAACTTTGGGTGGAGGTGCATCCTCTTTTTGAAAAGTGACTGTAACAGTAGACTATAATAGGATGACTAAATGATGAAGATGGTCAACATTAATAAGTTCAGTCTAGAGATTCATGGAGTTCTTTACAGAATGTATTGTATCATAGTTGAGGCATGAAGGATGAAGTTGAATTATCCAAGTACTGAGGCAAAAGTATTGCAGGTGGAATAAATATATTTGAAAAAATAGAGACAAGACTTCAGTATCCAAAAATACTCGAAATGCACTTTCTATAAAATGAGAATTGTTGAGTATTTTGAATTATATGAGTTTATTGAGGATAAAAAGGAGGGAAAGAAGAAACCCAGAATTCTGGCTTGGATAACTTGTTGCTGGTGATTCACATATATGGGATATGAAGTACTTTAGGTAATTTAATGTAAGATGGTTGTGGAGCATAGAGCTGGATTGTCT
Organism: Cryptoprocta ferox; assembly: GCA_028646485.1. NCBI lineage: Eukaryota > Metazoa > Chordata > Mammalia > Carnivora > Eupleridae > Cryptoprocta > Cryptoprocta ferox. The sequence goes on along the minus strand of CM053567.1, from coordinate 8,818,424 downwards.
AATATGCCCCTGAATGAATTTGACACCCAGGGGAGATAACAGGCTAGAGATAAAGACTCAACAGTGTGTGGGATATAAATAGTGATTGAACTATAGGAGGGGAAAGTCATTCAGAGAGTGAAAACAAATGGTCCAAGGAAAAAAACTAAAAAACAAACAAACAAAAAACAACTAACTCCAAATACATGGAAATTGGAGAGGCAGAATGGTAAGAGGAAACTAAGTAATTTGATCTCAGATATGTTAAGAGATGTTGTCATGGACTAAACTGTGTTTGCACAACATTCATATATTAAAACTGTAACCCCCAATGTAACTGCAGTTGGAGAAAGGGCCTGTAGAAGGTAAATAAGGTTAAATGAGGTCATTAGTGTGGCATCGTAATGCAGTCAGACTGGTATCTTCCTATAAGAAGGAGAGAGACACCAGTGCTCTCTCTTTGCATGCACAGAGAAAAGCCATGATCAGAATCTGTGAGAAAACAGCTCTTTGGCAAGCCAGGAAGAGAGATCTCATCGGAACTCAAGCTTGGTGGCATCTTGATCTCTATCTTCCAGAACTTAGAAAATATAAGTTTCTGTTATCTTAGCCACCAAGTCTGTGATATTTTCTTAGGACACCCCAAACAGAATAATGTCAATGCACTTGGTTCAAGAAATAGTGGGGAGGAGGAGTTTGATAAGAACTGTGTACCACAGAAATGTCAAGTAAATTAAGAATCAAAATATTCATTTGCCTCAGAAAGAAGTATTTACCATGTAACTTAGGTAGGAGCAGTTATAGGACATGGGTTAGAAGTGATAGTCAGTGGACATCTGGGTGGCTCAGTTGGTTAAGTGGTGGACACTTGATTTTAGCTCAGGTCACGATCTCATTGTTCTATAAGGGTTCTGTGCTGACAGTGTGTAGCCTACTTAGGATTCTCTCCTGCTGTCTCTGCTCCTCCTCCACTCTGTCTCTAAAAAAAGAAATGGAAGTCATATTAGAATGGGAGGAACAATGACAGGAATGTGTAAGTTATGACAACAGAGGAATATGCTACTGAGCATAGAAATAAGGCTGGAGGTCATGGGAGGTAGACTTGACAGAAGAAACCTTCTTTTTAATGTGATTGATTTGAGTATATTATATGCTAATGAGAATTAGCCCCATATGAAGGATAATGTTGAGAATATAGGTGAGAGAATGCATAATCAATAGAAAGAAGCTCAGATGAGGGATTGATCTGCATTATTTTTATATGATTTTGGAGATGGGCCCAGCCTCAGCTCCTATGTTGTCTGAAAGCTGACTCAGATTCTAGTTTCTAGAGTACCTAGAAATGTCTATAGGGATGATCTGTAAACTGAGCCCCATTTAGCCTTTACCCTTTTGTCTTGTACTTGTAAGTATATAATATTCAAAAGTACTATGTAAAACTTTATCATTATTTCCCTATAACTTAACATTGTTTCAGGCAAGAACAAATCTAAATGTAAGCTTTATACCTAAGAAGAAGAGACTATATACTTGAGAACATTGAAAATAGATGAATCCTAGGGCTTTCAAGTCAAATGTCTATTACTTTATTGTGGATTACCCCAATACTTAGCTCCTTTACAGTACAACTATCAGTTATTTGGTACAAAAACTGTAATCTGGGCAGGGCTTGGTGGGACAATGAACCATTCCCCAACTGGCATCAGCTAGGTTGGCTTAACCATGAATTGGAAACTCCACTTTTAAGATAGCTCATTTAAATGACTGGCAAGTTGATGATGACTGTCATTTGGCAGCTCAGGCTAGGTGATAAGCTATGGTACTTTGATTCTCTCCACATGGCTATCTTCGTGATCAGCTTGAATTTCCCCGAGGTATGATGGCTAGATTTAATAATGAGCCTCAAAAATGACAGAACTGAAATCTGCCAATTTATTATGGATGGCTACTGGAAACTGTATGGTGTAATTTCCACTGTACTCTATTGCTCCAGCAGTTACAGAGTTCAGATCCAACCTCTCCTTTCAATGAGAGGAGTGCAAAAACGAAGTTTTCAGAAATGTCTTAAAACTGCCACAATTCACAAAAGTCAGCACTAAAGCTTAAATCATTTGTCATTTTAACCTATATTTGGAAAGATAACTTTGGATAACATTGGAAAGAATAATGTTCTCTAAAAGAGCATTTAGGGTAAATATTAAATTGAAGGGAGAAGTATATATTTGCTACTATAAATGTAAGCATCCATGTGTAGGTATGTTCATCTGTATCCATGTATGTGTAGATATATACACATATGTATGTATATACATGTTTGTGTGTGTATCCATTTATTTCCTTTAAATGATATTTTTATTGCTTGTTAGAATAGTTATAGTTTACCCTTAGTTACTAATTTTAAAAGGTGGAATGAATTATAGAATATAAATAATAAACACTATTTCTCCAGTTGCCAATCTTTTGTAGTTTCATGTCCATGCATAAATTTAGAATATACTATTATAAAGAAAAGTTTTATTTATTATATCCTTGGTAAGCAATGGGAATACTTCATCAAAATCCAAAAGCAATCTTGATTTTCACTCACATTAAAATGGAAATAATTAGGTAAAATAAAGTATTATAGATGTAGAATAACTATAAGTATATCCTACTTTGTTTTCTCTTTGAGAACAAATAGTGAAAAAAGTTCTTAATCAAACCCATCCTGAAGGGCTACCTTAGGTCTTTAAATTAATTCCTTAACAAATAGGGAAAATTGCCATTTATTTGATCAATTTAATTCATGGAGATTTATAAACTGCAGAAGTAAGGACTTCAAATTACAAATGACAATCTATTGAAACTGCTCACAAAATGATGTTAGACATAATTAATACATGTGATTTTAAAATATTCTTGTTTTGAAGTTTCCCATGCTGTGTATATATTTATACTAGAGACTAGAGAGTCTATAATATAAATATTTACTTAAAAGTATTTTATGGTTTTAGCAACTAGAGCAACAAAAACATTAAAACATGTAAATAATTAAGGGCATGATGTGGATTACCAAGGGCATTAATGGAAATTCATCTAAATACCATTTTTTTACAGAAACCAATACCCTTCACTGCTTCTACCCATCATTATCTCCTATTATTAGGAAATATACACTGTCATATATTTCTTATGATTGTTTTTTATAGATTTTTGGAAGCCAATTTAACAATACATCTTTGTAGCTTTAGAGATGCCATTTCTAGAAATGTATCATGAAAAAATAATTTTAAGTGTCTGAAGAATTAACCACATAGACATTCAATATTTATGATGATGAAAAATTTTGAAACACTTTAACAGTCCCAAAATAGTGAAATAATTAAATATATCACATCTTTAAGAAGAAATACTATGGAGACATTAAAAACAATAATGTTAGAAAATATTTAGTGGAAGATGAATACTCAATGAAATGTATGTAACAACATACAGATGAGTGAAAATAGCATATTACAATGCCATATCTCTAGTAATATCTTACTTCTTTGTAAATATATTTATAAAAATAAGTAATACACTACGATGGTAGCAATTTTCTCTGCATGTTGTCATTTAAGGAGCTTATGTGCATTCCCCAAATTTTCTTAGCTTAACATACACTAGGTTATATTGGGATAAGGAATGTCAAAAATATGAATATTATGATGTGCAAAATTATATTTCCACACATGTCAATCTGTTTTGTTGTGTTTGTGATAATCAGCATCCTCCCTTTTGGAATCAAGTGGTGAATGCAGAAACCTATTTATTTAAAATTTGCTTAACTGAAATCTTAGATATTTTTCTCACCTGTCCATTTGTTTTTCTACTTTGTATTGTAATAAAATGTCTAATTTCCTCTTTTTGACTATATGTTTAAAAGATAAAGACCACAGTTTATATCGTTCATCCTTTCATATCAATAACTTGAGGATTACATAAGGCATGCTGTAGCAGATCTGTGAATAGCAAAAGAAAGCCATTCTTGTCTGCTTAGCATTACAACTTTTAATGATGACTTAAATGGAATTTATTGTATCAGAGTTAAAGTTGGAATAATTTTCAAACATATATTACTACCTTGTCCCTTTGAAGTTCTTTTAATTAAGTATTTAATTTATTTATATATATCAATATATTCATCCCTTATCTCTCTCCTGAGGCCTGCTCTTCAAACAAGTCAAGATTAAAGCTTCCACATCCAAATTCAATATCTTCATCCTCTTAATCTCTCTAAACATCACTCACATTCTATATTGTTACTATAATTAACATAATAGTGTTATTTCCAACTGGGTGTCAGTTAATCTCTTTTGGGTCTCATTTTTCTCATTATAAAATTATATGGTTAATTTTGATTGATTTCAGCCATTCCACAGTTTATTACAAGTCTGAGACAGGAAATGCACTAGATGAACTTGAACATCTTGTCACCTTGGAAAGCCAAGAAAGTATTAACAGTTACCAGGGTAGGATCAAAACGACACAGGTGCCAACTTTGAAGATGCCCCCTCTGGCCAGCGATGGGAAAACTTGAACATTACTAAAGAAAGGAGCAGCAACAAATTAATAAAGTTTCTAAATAATTCTAAAATATTATGTATGGAGGATGTTAGGGAAGCAAGTCTTTATTTTGAAACTGGTAAATGAAAGAAAAGAATTGCATTCTCAGTAGTATCCCAAACAATAAACAAGGAAATAATTTAAAAATTCAGATATAATATCATTAGAATATCACTTTTTCAAACTCTATTAATCAAGAATTAATTAGTAACTGATAGCATTACAAAAAGAAAGGACAAAAGAAAATTCTATGCCTCCAGATATAACTATTCCACAGCATCTATTATGTATTCCTACAAAAATAATTTGAACTTGAATCTGCCTAATCTTCTAGATTTAACAACAGAATTATAAGAAATGAAGGAATCTATAAAGCATGTTAAACAATATTATGGTAATACAATAAGAAAAATGCAGTCTATGGAAAGCCTATGGGCAAACAACCTGCTTATCCAGTTATTTTCAAAGTTGAACAAGAAAAAAAGAAGAAAAAATAGAGGAGGACCCTAGATAAAAATAGACTAAAGAAACATAAACACTAATTGAAAACAAAGAGGATGGGCCTATGATATTACTGGATTAAATATATGATCCATGCATGTGATACACCATTTTCATAATTCCATTTATCTATAATATCTAACTAAAAGAAGTGCTGTGTTTGTGGACCATTTGACTTATTTTTTAATGCTCTTATTGAAGTGAATTGAATTTACTTTTGAATGGAGTCATGTTAAAAGAAAGCTTTTTAAAACAATCAAATTAGTCAACTGTTTGACAATTATGAGATGGCAGACAATTTAAAGAACAAATTGAAGATGTCACAATAAAAATACTCTTCTTGACTGCTAGAAATTCCTTGGAAATGTTGAGCATGTTATGATTACCATATTTTTAGCTTACATGATAGTCTCAAAAAATAACCATGGTCAGGCTGACAAAAAAATGTTACAGCAAATGCCATTTTAATTCTAATGACCAGGATCCACAAATGAGGCTTGAAAAGGTATTTTGCCTCAATTCAAAAATTAATCCTCTTCAAGAGGGTGATGATGATAAATGTCCAAATAAAAATCTGGAAGTACTTTGTAAAGCTGAGAAGGTGACTAGATTCTGGGTGGATATGGCAGGCACTATTTTCTTTCTCAGTACAAGAACCCTAATTTCGTTCAGCTCAGAAAAGTTCTCAGCTAAAAATATTTGACATTCAGACACCCTTGAAGCTGTAAGTGTTAATACGTTACAGATACATACATGACTTACTGGCCCAGGTCCTTGGGGAAGATCTACATGCCTAACCAAGAGATAAAACTCCATGAGGAGAAACAGTTGCTTTCTTCAGCATTCTCTCTAAGGACAGGATATCATTTCTTGGGCTATGGCAACCATCTTTTAACCACAAAAACAACAGATTAAGAAGGGTGGAGCAAAAGTAAAAATCAAAAGGGTTTAGACAAATTAAAATGAGTGCAGAAGTCTGGCTTTTTGATGAACTCAGTGAACAAGTACACAGAGCTTAGAATGCCAACATCCAGACTTCTCAGGCCATGAGAAAAGAACGAAAGCTGTGTTAACTAAGGGAGATATGGGTCTTGTACAAGCATTCCATCCAGTTAACAAAGTACTACCAGTGAAAGTAAGGAAGCATTTGGTATATCTCTGCTTTCTGCTCCTGACTTGTACCCTACTCTCCCCAGTAGTGGGTGAGAAAGATGCAGGGTAGATCAGATTCTTTCTTTAAGCAGATGATTAAATTAACAAAACAACACAACAACAACAACAAAAACAGTGATAACCTCTTTTTCTTTTCTTCTTGGTCTTTCACAGAGGCAACAAACTCCTATCGTATCTTCCTTTCAAGGACAGCATACAGAGTAATTACTGACTTGGAAATATGTATTTGAACACTAGCAGCTAGGAACATCTAATTCCTTCTGGTTGGCAATGGGGGAGATATTTGAGACTGTTGGGTGTCTATTTGCTGTGTCAGCCAGCTGTGGCCAGGGTTATGCTGAAAACTGAATGATGAACAGATGTACCACATTTCTAGGCAGTAGATAGTGTGATAAATATATGAGATTATGGGAGCGGGAGACTGGTATTGCCCATTCCTAATATAGAAGGGATATAAGTCAGGAATGGCTTGCTTTTTCTATGAGGGGTCAGATCGCAAATACTTTAGTCTTTGAGAGTCAAGAGGCAAGACCAAGAATATTTTGTAGGCATTTATATAGCAAAAAAGAAAACATATTTCCACGTAATTATTATTGGCAAAGTTCAAAATATAATAATAGATAAGTATAACTTCATTATTTTACAGGTCTGTAATAGAAATAGAATCTATTCATGGACATTCAATTTTGAATTTTCTACAGTTTTGTGTGTCACAAAATACTATTCTTTCAATATTTCCTAACCAGTTAACAATATGAAAATAATCTTTAGCCCATATGCTGAGCATTCTTACTATAGTAGTTTGTCATTTTACTGAAGTTTTTAAGTCTACATTATTTATATTACCATTTTGCAAATATTATTTGATTTTACACTTCATTTTTGGAAGCAATGGGCTCAAAAAGACAAAAATCACGTTTAATGAGAAAGTAAAGAGTGGTAACACTGCTTGAAAACCGGAAGGCACAAATCAATTGAAGAATTAAAAATTAGGATCCAGTTCAAAAATGAGTAGTTACTTCAGGAAACTATTCCCAAAGCAATTTTTTTAACATTTTGTGCTATGGAGCATAACTTCTCTTCTAAATTAATTTCACTTTTGAAAAAAAAGTGTTTTTGTGTATGTATAAAATGTTAGCATAGCTCTTGGATGCTATTCCAGAAGAACTGCACAGTTAGATACTAAAGTGTCATTAGATGCATATTAAATATATACGTGTATATATATATATACATATATATATTTGATGTTTCCAGAAATACCCTTTTAAATATGTCACGAAATTAAAGCTTTTGGAAGTTTATTCTATGACAGTAAAACACTTGACAATGTTGTAAATGGTATTATGTATTCATTAAAATAGATGTTTCCTTCTACAGTGAACTACAGATTAAAAAATTAGACGGAAAAAGCATTCTGATAAAAGTGATATTCTTTATAAACAACTTAAGTGTCCTAAAAGGGTACTAGAATATTTTTGTCATGACTGTTAAATGATTTTTAGCCTTTCATTCAGAAATAGTTTTGGAGTCACAGAAAATTACAAAAAAAATACGCCAAAACAAAAAACAAAACAAACAAACAAAAAGCAATGTATGGGGATATCCTGTGTATTCTTCACTAGGTCTTACCCAATGTTAACATCTTGCATACATATAGAATATTGATTGATGTCAACAATATCAAAGTCAGGAAACTCACATTAATACAATCAGCAGTTTATTCAGACTCCTCTGTGTGTGTGTGTGTGTGTGTGTGTGTGTGTGCACGCATATGTAGTGTGTACAACATCATCACATGAGTACCTTCTTGTAGTTTCAACCACAATGAAGATACCTACCTGCTTGTTCCTGGTACTCCTTGATAGTTACCCTCACCCTTCACCCTATTCCCAACCTCTGGTAACCATTCTCACATGTGTGTAGTGATATCACATTGTGGTTTTAATATGCATTTTCCTAATGACTAATGATATTGAACATACTTGTCAGCAGACATACTTTTGATAAAGTATCTATGTAAGTCTTTTGTTCATTTTTACTGTTAAGTTTTGAGACTTCTTTCATATTCCAGGTACAAATCCTCTGTCAGGTATGTGGATGTGGTGAACAAAGACAGCAGAAAAATTAAAATTTTATTACAACTTATAGCCCATTGACAAGTCCTTGAGAATGACCTTTCTCTAGGAACTCAACTGCCTCAATGTTAATACTCTGAAAAATATTTTGCCATCTTAGCTTAACATTATCCCAATGTCCAGGATTCTTTCTATAAGTCTTCTTTGACATATGAAAATTCCTTTGGAAACTTCCTTTATCTCTACATCCCCAAGATAAATGATGACAATCATCCTCCAAGCATATGATCCACTGATTGCATCTGAAGGGTTTGGTCTAGTGTTAGGCCCTGAAGGTTCTCTCCCTTTTACTTTTCTTTTTGAAGTTATATTTTTGGTTTAATATTTAAGTCAATGGGATGACCCATTTAGAGTTTTGATAGTTTTTTTCTCCCTTTTGCCCAGAGCTGCCCCATTGCTCCAGAGGCATTTGTTGAAAAGGCAATCTCTCCTCCATTACATTGTTTCACTTCTTTGTTACAAATCAACTGGATGTGTTTGTATGTGTCTATGTCTAAGTTCTCCATCTGTTCCACTGCTCTTTATGTCCATCTCTCAGCCAGTGCCCTGCTGTGTCTATTACTGTAACTATATAGCAACTCTTAACTTGGTGGGATAGTCTTTCCTCCCACTTTATTCTTATTTTCCAAAATTGTTTTGACTATTCTAAAGGCCTTTCTCTTTTCCTGTAAATTTTGGGATAAGGGTAGTAGATGTGTTTCATAAATAACTCCACCACCTTATGGTTGTATTTTGTTCAAAATGGTTAGAAGGCTTTTATCAGAGCTTTCAGTCTGTGAAGTCCCCAAACATCAGCTTTCGACTACCTTAGCAGATCATAGTTTTTCAGACTATAACTTGGATGTAGAAAGACATTGATATATATTCCTATGGGACCATGAAAGACACTATAGAAATTATAAAATGAGAGCTCAAAAGATATGTAAGTTTTTTTTTTTTAAGTTTTTTAACATGTATTTTTAAGAGACACAGAGAGACAGTGTGAGCAAGGGAGGGGTAGAGAGAAAGGGAGACACAGAATCTGAAGCAGGTTCCAGGCTCTGAGCTGTCAGCCCAGAGCCCTGCATGGGGCTCGAACTCACGAACCATGAGATCATGACCTGAGCTGAAGTCAGATGCTTAACCAACTAAGCCACCCAGGCGCCCCAGGTGTGTAACTTTTGTTTTGAAATTTTTAAATCGCAATGTGTAGTGTTGAAATGTGAGAAGAATCTCTTGATCAAAAGCATGTTTAGGGGTACCTGGGTGTTTCCATCGGTTAAGTGTCAGACTCTTGATTTCAACTCAGCTCATGATCTCATGATTTGTGGGTTTGAGCCCCATATTGGGCTCTACACTGACGGAGAAACCTGATTGGGATTCTCTCTCTCTCCCTCTCTCCTGCCCCTTCCTCCTCTCTTAAATAAATAAACAAACTTAATAAATAAATAAAAAACAAACTTTAAAGAATCATGTTGAATTGAAAAATGCATTGCATACTGTAATTGAATAAAATTAAGAAAGCCCACAGTTTGCAACATCTAAATGTAGTAAAACGTTCAAAGGATACTATATATATATATTTTTTTGATGAGTATGTTCATAGAACATATTTATCAAATACAGGCAGTTGGAATTAAAACATGATACGGGGCGCCTGGGTGGCTCAGTCGGTTGAATGTCCAACTTCGGCTCAGATCATGTTCTCGCAGTTCGTGGGTTCAAGCCCCGCATTGGGCTCTGTGCTGACAGCTCAGACCCTGGAGCCTGTCTTCAGATTCTGTCTCTCCCTCTCTCTCTGTCCCTCCCCTGCTCACTGTCTCTCTCAAAAAATATAAATAAATAAATAAGTAAATAAAAACTTAAAACATGATAGTACCTGTGAAATGCTGTAGGTTAGAATCTATTCACCGTGTAATATTAAATATTTGAATTTAAAATTGCTTCCATTTATCAGAATTGATGTAGTTTGAAGTGTTGGGATTTGGAGCTGACAGCCAAGACTTAATTCTTGAGATGTCTTTTGGGCAAAAAGGTACCTGCCCAGGGGACAGGATATATGGGCAGAAAGAGCTGCACTGGGGTTGTGAAGAGTGACTGATTCTAAATCTTCAGGTTGGGAGGGGGTTAGAGATAGCAAAAGTCTCTAAGGAATTTTGAAAACAAGATTTCCAGGACCTTGAGGAGCTAACTGCTCTTAGGAAAAGGTCATTAATTATCATTTAGTAAAACTCAAGTCATGAGACCCTTCAGATGTAGTTCAGTGGGCCATAAGCTTGGAGTATCATTGCTGACATATATTTGGAGGGTAGAGATAAAGGAAGTTTCCAAAGGAATTTTTATATGTTAAAGTACACCTACAGGCTCCTTGAGGTTAGGACAATGTTAAGCTAAGATCACCTTTTGCCCTGAGTAAAGTGTCATCATGGAGGCAGGTGAGCTCCCAGAGGAAGGTCAATCTGTGTCTCAAGGACTTGTCAATGGGCTGTAGGCAGTAAGGAAATTTAACTTTTTTTTCTTCTGCCTTTGTTTCCCACATTAGAATCATCTCTTAGTTTCCTGTAAGAATGATTTCTGAAATAAAAATGTTATGACATGATAGAGATAAGTCATTTAAGGGTCCAAATTTCAAGTTAGTAACAAAAAAATAGAACTTTGAAAGAGATTGCAACCTAATGAAAAAATAATAAGACTATGTTAAAAAAATTTTCTTTGAAAAATACTAAAAACATAATATTAATGACCAAATGACCAAAATAAATGAATATGTATCCCAAATTATCACTCATATTACACAATTTAAACATTAAATTAATTAATATAAAGTTTAATTTTCAATGTATATGGGTATATATTAATTTTATTTTAGAACAAAAATTAATATTAAAAATCAGTATAATAAGACCGATTATGAATCAATAAATAATTATTCAATTATTATTTGGATATATATATATCCAAAACTACTATAGGAACATTATCAGTAATTTTTGCTGAGCACATTTTTCCTACATAGTCTTGACATCTACGAAATACCTGCTATAATTGAATTGCTACATGTCTTAATTATTTTTACTAGAAACTTATAGATCTTCATAGTATATATGGTCTTTGAAGATAAGGAACTTAGCACCATTGTTAAGATCCTAGTTTCTGAAGACAGAAGCTTAATTTACTACTAACTTACTCTACTAATTTACTAACATCTCCACTCCTCAATTTATCCATAAGAAAAAGGAGTCTTGGAAGACTATCCACCCAATAAGACTCTTTCGGAAATGTAACAAGAAAATGTCTCTAAAGCACTTACCTTGGATATTAGCACATAGTTAATGAGGGAGCAGAAGGCAAGCAGAAGGCAAAGCACAAGCTCACATCCCAGCCCCCAACACCAACCCCAACCCCTGCCAGGCGGTATGTATGTGATATTCCTCAGGCATTCCTGGCTGCCTAAGAACAAATGAAAGGACAGAAAACAAATGGTTAAACTGATAGAATCCATCAGTTTACAAATATCTTAGTAGTATTACAAGAAAAGGACAATCTTATCAATAACCTAATCTCCAGAAACCTGTAGACTCTGTTTCCTGATATCACCCTTATCAAATTATAAGGGGGTTTAAGTGTTTGCCGTGGTGCTGTGGGAAACAAAGGCAAATGAAAAATTAAATGCTCTCACTGCCTACAGCCCATTGGCAAGTCGAGGAAACAGGCAGAGTACCTCCCTCTAGGAGCTCAGCTGCCTCAATGATGACACTTCGCTGGGGGCAAAAGGGAATCTTGGCTTAACATTATTCTGACCCCCACCCCCAGGGTCCTGTGAGTTTCCTTAAATACATAAAAATTCCTTTACAAACCTCTTTATCTTTAACCCTCAAGTATATGTTGGCAATTATACTCCAAGCATATGACCCCTTTATATACACCTGCAGGGCCTCATGACTGAGTTTTACTAAACAGTAATAAATGACGTTTTCCTAACAGCAGCTGGCCCCTCAAGGTCCTGGAAACCTTGCTTCCAAAATTCCTTAGAGATTTACTCTGTCCCTAACCCTCTCTCAACCTGAAGGTATATAATCAGTCACTCTTCACAACCTCTGTGCAGCTATTTCTGCCCACGGGTCCTGTCCCTGTGCTTTAATAAAATCATCTTTTTTTTGCACCAAAGATGTCCTCAAGAATTCTTTCTTGGCCATCGGCTCCGCACCCCCACCATCACCCCAAAACTTCATCACAGTGAGCACTCAACAGGTCTTATTATTTTTACTGGTAGTGTTCTGTTTAAAATGGATTAAGTTCAGATGGCCCTGATACAGCATTTACCAAATTGTAATTTAAATAATCATAAGAATAATCAAAAAACATGAACACTCATGGATTATTAAAAGCTTAATTGGAAAACTACATAGTGTCAGGTTTTTAAAGATCTCCACACTCTATAATGCAGATGAACTTAATATATACTGTAGGGGAGGATAAATAATTTTCTCTCTCCTATTCTACATTTCTTGGCTAAGCTAGGTTCTTGGCTGAGAACCCCTATATTAAAAGACAGATTAAAAGACAGATTAACAAGAGAAAAACAAACACAAGTTTACATAGGAGAGACCTAGGAAAACTGAGTAAAACCTGAGTAACACCTCCAAAATGCCCAAGCCACCAGCATATCATCTCAGGGTAAAGACAAAAAAAAGATGGTGGGGGAAGGGAGGCAGTTATGGGAAAGTACCAAGAAAATCAGTAAACAGGGGTGCCAGGGTGGCTCAGTCAGTTAAGCGTTGGCTTTGGCTCAGATCATGATCTCACGGTTCGTGGGTTTGAGCCCCGCATCGGGTTCTGTGCTGACAGCTCCGAGCCTGGAGCCTGCTTCGGATTCTGTGTCTCCCTCTCTCTGACCCTCCCTGCTCGAGCTGTCTCTCTCTCTCAAAAATAAAAAATAAAAAAATAAAATAGAAAAAAAAAAGAAAAACAGTAAACAATGGTAAGTTTGTTATGCAGATTTAGGTGGCTATCTTCTCCATTGATGAGTTTTTAGAGGTTTAATTAACCCTGCCTTCTTCATACAGAAAGAGAAATACCCTTGCAAATGGAGATTTCTCTTACAAATGCAAATTTCTCTTACAAAAATGTAACTTCTTAGTTTTCAGAGCTTTTCCTGTGTCTACTGTTTCTTAAAAATAATCAGCCTAAAATAATCCTCACACCAAAGAGATTACACTTGGGAGTGGCAAAGTCTGCCTCCCTTTAAGACACACACACATACACACAATTTGCTCATTGGCTTGTCTGTGATCTATTTCTTGCAAAAGAGACTTCCTGAAAAGAGGTTAATGATTCTTTGCACCTATTTTGTAGATGCTAAACCTTAATTCAATCAAAAACCACATACCTCCTTCTCTTTTTTTTTTTTTTTTTAGCGCTTAGACCCATGCCCCAGTGTCGCCATTTTTCTGCATTCCTTCAGAGGTTGAACATTCTATAAAATGGAAATCTACTTGTGGGAACTTCATAGTATCTTAGGAAGTGCAGGGTTTATTCCAAGTAAAATAAGCAAGATTGGAGCAAGGTAGTTATGCTAGTTTTGATTCATGCTAGAAGGAATATTTAATTTAATATATATTTAAATTATATGCAAACTAGGCCATGAAGGAAACACTACATCTCTAAATTGGAGATACAATAATAGACATGGTTCTTTTATGAGGTGAGCGCTTGATAGGAGCCATATACTTTAAGCAATTGAGAATTTACAGAACTGAAGAAGAATTGGGGCCACCCCCCAACTATAGAGTGCAGACAAGGCTACAGGTTAATATATCATTGAGAGAAATCTTAGATGTCCAAGGAAAATACTTTAAGAATAAAATAAAACAATAGGTGTCATTGGTAAATGCATGGCAGAACCAGATTTTAAAGTGTAGTATATAAATATTTAGAAGCAGTATCTATTTCTAGGAATTACCTGTTGCAGAGTCCAGGAGACAATTTTAATTTCTTTGTCATTTTTTAATGCTAAGCTCACAGACATAGCTCCTATAATAAGAGTCCCAAGATCCCACTGAGAAAATCAAGTTGAGTTGAGAATTGGTTTCCATACAACACCCAGTGCTCATCCCAACAAGTGCCCTCCTCAATGCCCATCACAGATTTTCCCCTCTCCCGCACCCCCCATCAACCCTGTTTGTTCTCAGTATTGAAGAGTCTCTTATGGTTTGCCTCCCTCCATCTCTGTAACTTTTTTTTCGCCTTCCCCTCCCCCATGGTCTTCTCAAGATCCGCATATGAGTGAAAACATATGGTATCTATCTTTCTCTGCCTGACTTTTTTCACATAGCAAAATGCCCTCCAGTTCCAGCCACGTTGCTGCAAATGGCCAGATTTCATTCTTTCTCATTGCCATGTAGTATTCCATTGTATATATAAACCACATCTTGATCCATTCGTCACTTGATGGACATTTAGGCTCTTTCCATGATTTGACTATTGCTGAAAGTGCTGATATGAACATTGGGGTACATGTGCCCCTATGCATCAGCACTCCTGTACCCCTTGGGTAAATTCCTAGCAGTGCTATTACTGGGTCATAGAGGAGTTCTATTGTTAATTTTTTTGAGGAACCTCCACACTGTTTTCCAGAGCAGCTGCACCCGTTTGCATTCCCACCAAGAGTGTAAGAGGGTGCCCGTTTCTCCACATCCTTGCCAGCATCTATAGTCTCCTGATTTGTTCCTTTTAGCCACTCTGACCAGGATGAGGTGGTATCTCAGTGTGGTTTTGATTTGTATTTCCCTGATGATGAGTGATGTTGAGCATCGTTTCATGGGTCTGTTGGCCATATGGATGTCTTCTTTGGAGAAGTGTCTATTCATGTCTTCTGCCCATTTCTTCACTAAATTATTTGTTTTTCAGGTGTGGTTTTGAGTTTAGTGAGTTCCTTATAGATGTTGGATACTAACCCTTTATCCACTATGTCAGCTGCAACTATCTTTTTCCATTCAGCTGGTTGTCTATTAGTTTTGTTGATTGTTTCCTGTGCCATGCAGAAGCTTTTTATCTTGATGAGGTCCCAATAACATTTTTGCTTTTGATTGCCTTGCCTTTGGAGATGTGTTAAGAAATTGCTGTGGTTGAGATCAAACAGGTTGTTTCCTGCTTTCTCCTTTAGGGTTTTGATGGTTTCCTGTCTCACATTCAGGTCCTTCATCCATTTTGAGTTTATTTTTGTGTATGATGTCGAAAGTGGTCTAGTTTCATTCTTCTACATGTTGCTGTCCAGTTCTCCCAGCACCATTTGTTAAAGAGACTATCCTTTTTCCATTGCATACTTTTTCCTGCTTTGTCAAAGATTAGTTGGCCATACATTTGTGGGTCCAGTTCTGGGTTCTCTATTCTATTCCATTGGTCTATGTGTCTGTTTTTGTGCCAATACCATACTGTCTTGATGGCAGTAGTAAAGGGATTGTGATGCCTCCCATTTTGGTTTTCTCCTTCAATATTACGTTAGCTAGTCAGAGTCTTCTGTGGTACCATACAAATTTTAGAATAGTTTGTTCTAGCTTTGAGAAGAATGCTGGTGCAATTTTGATTGGGATTGCATTGAATGTGTAGATTGCTTTGGGTAGTATTGACATTTTAACAATATTTATTCTCCCAATCCATGAGCATGGAATGTTCTCCCATTTCTTTGTGTCCTCTTCAATTTCCTTCATAAATTTTCTATAGTTTTCAGCATACAGATCTTTTACATCTTTGGTTAGGTTTATTCATAGGTACTTTTTGTGTGTGTGCAATTGTGAATGGGATCAGTTTCTTGATTTCTCTTTCTGTTGCTTTATTATTGGTGTATAAAAATGCAACCGATTTATGTACATTGATTTTGTACCCTGAGACTTTGCTGAATTCATGGATCAGTTCTAGCAGACTTTTGGTGGAGTCTGTTGGGTTTTCCATGTAGAGTATCATGTCTTTTGCAAAAAGTGAAAGTTTGACTTCATCTTTGCCAATTCTGATGCCTTTTGTTTTCTCATTGCTGATGCTAAGACCTCCAACGCTGTGTTAAATAATAGTGGTGAGAGTGGACATCCCTGTCGTGTTTCCGATCTCAGGGGGAAAGCTCTCAGTTTTTCCCCATTGACAGGATCATATGGTTCTTTTCTTTTGTTAATGTGATGTATCACATTGATTTATTTGCAAATAACCCAGGAATGAATCCCAGCTGATCATGGTGAATAATTCTTTTTATATGCTATTGAATTCAATTTGCTAGTATCTTGTTGAGTATTTTTGCATCCATATTCATCAAGAATATTGGCCTATAGTTCTCTTTTTCTGCTGGGTCTCTGCCTAGTTTGGGAATCAAAGTGATGCTGGTTTCATAGAATGAGCCTGGAACTTTTCCTTCCGTTTCTATTTTTTGGAACAGCTTGAGAAGGATAGGTATTAACTCTGTTTTAGATGTCCGGTGGAATTTCCCAGGGAAGTCATCTGGTCCAGGACTCCTATTTGTTGGGAGATTTTTGATAACTGATTCAATTTCTTCACTAGTTATAGGTGTGTTCAAATGTTCTATTTCTTCCCGTCAAAGCTCAGTTCTGATGAGAGCTTGAGCTGACATGGGCAAGTCCCCCCTCACAATACAAACACAGTGAAATATATACATGGTTAAGCTTCAAAAAGAATGGGAAATTCTGTTTGGGAATGGAAACAAGGAGAGAAATCAAAGTCAGTAAGTAGGAGCTGATGCCACATCAGTGTGATGGGGTATGTATCTGGTTTTGGACCCAGTGTTGGGGGAGTGCATCCTAACACCATGCACAGCTGGAGATGACACATGTTGTTATAAGAGGCTCCATACCATAATTCCAGAGCCTCGAAATGCAACTAGGTATGTAAAAAGGAGGCTAGATTTGATGTTTCTTCCCAGAATGGCAGCTTCAGTGATTTGGCCCAGTCTCTTGGTTGAAGTTAAGTAGAAGAGCTGAAAGATATTATAAAACATTTTGAAGGGACCCAAGAGCTAACCAGGAAGTGAAGAATTATACCATTAAGGTCCAAAAGAGGTTAACCTAGAGATATGAGCATGGTATTTGTGACTTTTTTTGTTTGTTTGTTTGTTTGTTTGTTTGTTTTTGCCTAGGCACATCCATTGATTTGAATATAAAGCTTAGAGGAAATAATAGATAATCCGAGAAAGATGGTGGATTTAACTGCATTTGGGGAAAAAAATGGAGGGTGGTGGAATTTAAACATGGAATGGGCTGTAGTATGCACAGGAGGACCTGGAACAGAGGTAATACAATCAGTGTGTAATCACTTGAGTCTGATGTGTATTATATGTTGAGTTTGATTTGTGTTTTTAACTTATTCAGGCTATGTATTATTAATTTGGTTAATTTGTCAATGAATAAATAAATTTAAAATAAAGGAGTGGGAAAAAAAGAAAGAGATACCCAAACAAAAATAATAGCTATGGAAAACCTAAAACATAAATAAAGAGCTCACTTGATGGTATTTTTCAGCTCTGCTTAGATTGTATAGAATGATGTTGAAATAGTTTTCGTATGCTTAGTAATCTTAGTATTATAAAACAGAGGGTCTGTTAAAAACTAATTACTTTTATCTTTAGTTTACTTTCTAAAATCTATTAATTTAATCCCTCAATGTTTAATATATATTGAAGTATACACAAACATGCACGATATAACACCTATACATATTTTTCTGGAGAGATAGATATGCAACAAGATATGAGCACATCCTCCTGTCTCTCTTTCTCCTCCCCTACACATACATACACAAAATCAAGATTATAGACCTCCTGAACAGATGGCCTTTGGCTTGGAGAAAATTGGATCCTGGGATAACTTTCTGAATTTATTTTAGATTCAAACAATCTTTAGTATGCACAAATCATTAAAGCACCAGTCTGGGCCTGAAGAGGTTTTTCCTTCAATATTTTATAGGAAGGATTTTGATCTATGATTTATCAGTCAACTGACAGCACTAAGGGCATAGAGGTTTTCTTTCTTTTTTTTTCTTTCCATTAAGAATCAATTCTTCTGGTAGATAGATTTTTATTTCTATCCTCATTCTGCCTATTGGAAAAAAAATCTGCTTTTGTATATGTCTGTCAATTTGAGTGACTAGACACATAAGTGGTATAAAATGTAGGAATTTTTAAATTGTAAGAAGTACTGCAATGTTGCAAACTACATAAACAATGAATAGATAAAAACTATCAAGCACCTTTTATGATTTGTAGGTGCTTTGAATGCAGGAAACATTAAAGAGGGATGCATTTTATTTATCCAAAGGTCACCATTAGATTTTATGTCTTTATACATCTTGTCAGCTCATATATAGATAAAGAAATTTGATGGACAAATGCAGCTATATATTTCTGCGAGATCTGTCGTTCTTGTCTTTGCAAGATTTTGTTTAGTGTCATTTATTTTGTTATAGTTTGTGATTTATTGCAAGTCATGTTAACCGGTCTATTTTTCATTCCTTAGCTATGTGTGCCTGAATTTCCAGTAAATTTTTCAGTCGGTTTACATTGGCTTAAAAAGTTAATATTATGGAAAAAAACTATCAAGTTTTATAATAAGATATATTGTGCTCCTATTTATTTCTGCATATAAGTCTGACTACAAAAAGCTGGCAGGGGAGAGCTAGGGGGCAGATGCCAGGCTTCTGATGAATATCAAATAATTTGGAAATGGTTTTC
The DNA here is from genome assembly GCA_028646485.1 of Cryptoprocta ferox. Lineage (NCBI taxonomy): Eukaryota > Metazoa > Chordata > Mammalia > Carnivora > Eupleridae > Cryptoprocta > Cryptoprocta ferox. The sequence goes on along the minus strand of CM053567.1, from coordinate 8,799,344 downwards.
TTAATGTTCTCTTCTCTTAAGAAATCATAAGCTTTAGAAGCTCTTTAGTCTTTCAACTACTTCCATGAGAAGTTGCTAGGTTTTCAAGGAGGTTCTGTTGTCATGATGAATTGGAATTACAGTGGAGCTCCACCACTAGTGTCTAAAGAAATTGCAATAGTTTATTTTATCGGGATCTTCCTGTTGATTAAATAAAGCATTTCCATGTCTTTATTCATGTGTCTTTGTTCCTCCTAAAACTATAATAAATACAGCACTTACATTTATCAAAATTATGATGTCCCTACATAGTTCATTTAAAGAAAGAATATCTACCTACCTACCTACCTACCTATCATCTATCTATCTGTCTATTTATCATCTATCTATTTAGTATGATACACTGTGGTCCTAGGTTATGAGCCCTCCTCCCACCCCATCATGATCTTCTTAAAACAGGTTTTTGCTGTTTCCGTTTATTATAATCTTGACATAGATGAATCTTTTGGAATTGAAGCTACTTGGAAGTATTCATTTCATCATTTTATTGTTAGGACCATTAATTGGAATGTACATACATACATATGAGCTCAATACCTTTAGCGAAAACTCTACTCCAGCTTTTAGATAGCTATTTTTCCAAATGCATCTGTCTCATGGCAGGGTAGATTGTGTTACCACTCCAGTTTCCTCCCAGGGGGCACAGAGGTAAAACAGTGTATTGTTTCCTGTATCTTTGAACTGCCACTTTGTGGCAAATCCCCATGTGGAGGATTACATGTGGTACATGTGGCTGCCTGTGTTTGTATCAGAGAGTGAGAAATATTAATATTTAATGTGTATGAATGGCTGGCTCTGTGTTTCCCCCAGGAGATATCAGTTGGCTCCAAGTTGAGAAAAGAATGCTCAAACACATCCTAAGTAGAGGCAGAATCCAAGTGTTAGACAAAGAAGATCATACTTAAAAATGTAGACTATCTTGTGGTCTCCCAGGAATACCCTTCTCAAGTAACCATGGGGATTTGGCTCAGCTGGGGCTATTTTGAAAGAAAAAAAAAGTAAGGATAAACAACTAGGAAAATAGGGGAATAAATCTGGATAAAATATAAGATGATTTGATAACATTCATCCTGTTGTTGGAACTCATTTAAAAGGTCTTTTAAGATTGACTCAGCTCTTTAGATATTTTTAATTTCTTCCTGGTGAACCATTCTTAGTGTTAAATACTTCTATTGTGAAAAAAGATGTTATGGTACTAAGAAAACACTCCCACACACCACTGGATTATGAATTGGTTGCATTTGTGAGAGGAATCACTGCAAATTAAGGAGATTATATTTCTGAGATATAAACTGTAAGAGACCTACATTCCTTGCAAAAGTGGCACATTTTGCCAGGCCCATACTTTCCCAAAATATACTGGTCCTGTCATTAATCTTTAGAATAATCGTTTAATTTTCAAATATTCCCCATTGCCTTCGAAACAAAATTTATATGTCTTTGTGTGAGAAGTAAGGGAGATGATTCATTTTCAGAAATACCAAATAAAACCTATGCTATCCAGTTAACAGTAGACTTACAACCTACTGGAAATATGTACAACCCCCCCACCCCCCACCCCACCACCACCACAATGGAGTCCCAAACTCTTAGACACTTCATTTCCTGGTTCTTCTTCCCCTGTCCATTTGTCAAGCTTAGTTTTGCGTGCTTTGCAATGAGCATGCGCCATAGAATAAAGGGAGGAGGGGTTAAAAGTCTCTGTGTCACCTTAGGGAATTAACGTTTGCTCCATCAGATTACTTTTTGTCTTACGTGGACATAGGTGACCTGGGTAGGGCTGTAACCTCTGTACTACTCAGTCAATGAGTAACCAGGGGAGGGACTTGCACACTTGTCACTGTCCTGAGTGTGCCTGTCCATCAGACACCTGTTCTTACAAGAATGATGATTCAAGCCTTGCTTCATTGTGCTTCACTGTGCTCCAAGTCTCTGTGTCCCTCCTTTGACTGAATCAATGGGCTTATTTTTCACACTGTGTAATGTGATTCTATCTACATTTAATTTCTCAAATCTCATCATTCTGGTCATCCCAGTGCTCATTTAGTCATATAACAGAATGCAGAACACAGAACAAATCGTATTATTTTGGGTTCTCTTGTCTTTTCATCTGCTGCCCTTTTGATGTGCACTGCATGTTCCCTTGCCCCTTGATGTTAAGTTCCTAGTAAAATAGGGTTTAGCTGCCAGTGCTCTCTGAGGCTTTCCTCAAATACCAAATACACCGGGGTACATTTTCTGTGCTGCATAGTGATGTGTACCTGCTTGTTTCATAGAGTCTGATGCACTTGTGAGTTCCTTTAAATTCACCCCTATGACTTTAAGCTTCCTGAAGTCAAAGACAGCTTCTATTTTTCTGTGTTTCTTTAGTGACCATCCATATGCCTAGGGCATAGTGAAAGCCAGTCACTTGAGAAGGGAGGAAGGGAAGGAGAGAGGGAAACAGGAAAGGAAAGAGGGATAGGAAGTAATGAAAATAATAATATGTATTGTAAGGAAGAAAATTGTATTTCCAAGAAGGAGCTTAATTTTAGTATGAGAAAAGAATACTCATGTTAAGGAAAGAACACGGGTGAAGATTGCATACATATAAAGTCTTCCCTTCTAGTTCTTATTGCCCATGCAAATGTACACACTGTAATCTTTATGAGCCTCAGGTTCTCACTCTGGAAAGCTGAAATAACAACATATATTCATCCTCCTATCCCTGGGTACAGCAGCAGTCACATTTAAGTTTATTTGTCCATGTGCTTCATTTTTTTTTAATTTTTTAAGTTTATTTATGTTTGAGAGAGACAGAAAGACAGAGTGTGAGCAGGGGAGGGGCAGAGAGAGAGGGAGACGTAGACTCCGAAGCAGGCTCCAGGCTCTGAGGTGTCAGCACAGAGCCCCATGCAGGGCTTGAACTCATGAACCATGAGATCATGACGTAAGCCAAAGTCAAGTTAAATGCTCAACTGACTGAGCCACCCAGGTGCCCTGATATGCTTCATATTTTTAAAATACAGAGCAATTATAAGGCCTTTTTATTTCAAAACATACCACAGATAAAAATAAGATGAGAAAAATATAAATATTTAATGTATATGTAGCATATGTATAAATTTTTTAAAATGATGAGTGATTTTCTAATTAAAAGCAATCTTAAATGGAAGTTATAAATATTCTGTAATTAAATATTTTTATATGTTCTTAAGCACTTCGGGAATTACAGAACAGTATCGGGAAGACTGGCTTAGTACCTAGCTGCATTTGTATCTCCCCATCATATCCTTCAATTTCTGCTTTATTAAGCATTACTAGTTTTTGTCTGGGACTCCAAACAAATATTTGAGAAATGTATCCATTAATTATAAGATGAAAAGCCTGGCCAAGAGTTATATGTATAGACCATAAGCAGTTTTTCTTTTAAGATTTTATTTTCAAGTAATCTCTACACCCAACATGGGGCTTGAACTCACAACTCTGAGATCAAGAGTCATATGTTCTACCAGTGGAGCCAGTCAGGTGCCCCAGGATTTATTTTTCATGTGTAGATTTTAGTATCACAGATCTTGAAGTTTTATTTGTCTAGAATATTCTATCCATTCACAGTCATCCATCTAAAATATTTCTATTCCTGGGTCTATCTGGAAGCCTAGAAATTCAAATTGAAAAACTAATTTTTCTTATATAACTTAACAGTGTGTAAAAAAGCTAGCAATTTAGTTTGTCACACTGTCTTGTCATTTTTGCTGCAGAAACAAATGACCAAAAAAACTCCAAAGATGTATTTCTTGATCTCATTACATATGAGTTTTAAGTCTGTGATAGTTCCACATTTCTTTTTTATTTCAAGACCCAGGCTTGAGAAGCTACCTACCCATACGGGATATGGTATTTTTCTGGAGGAGAAAAAAAGAGCAGGAGATCTGGCAAAATCACAAGATAATTTAGTCCTTAAGCACTACATCATGACTGATAAAGCTGCCTTGAGGAGCTGGCCTCTTGGCCCTTCTGCTCACATATTTATGACCCAAGTAAGTCAAGCGGCCAAGTTCATGTCAGTAGGGTGGAGAAGTACATTTCTTCCACAGGAAGGCATTGCAGTTGCTTGGCGACACAGTGATATATAATCAACTCAGTGAAAAGAGGAAAACAAGAGTAATAATGCAAAGAACAATGGCCATTCTTTTACACAGACATATCACCAGCCCTTCCCCAAGGAAGATGTCACAAATATTCAGTCCAGTCATGGTAATTAGATTCAAATTTCAAAATGTATTGATAATCTCTATCTCAGATCCAGGTCTGGTTTTTTTTGTTTGTTTGTTTGTTTTTTGGGTCTGGTGGCATATGGGCAAATGTGTGCACACACACAGACACACACTGCGATCTGATGCCTCCAACTCAATGAAATTGTAGAATAGGGTCAGATATCCACACTCGACAGTATTCTTTAGAAATGGGATAAATGAGTGGTGGATAGTCATCACTGGCCGTAGTAATTCTGGATTTTTGTTGTCATATTTTTCAAGGAACATAAAAAGACTTCTTGATTATGACCTAAATTTGTTTCCTGGAAACTCCCCAATCTGTTCTTCTCAGTGGCTCTTATTTCTTCCTTCTGGACACTTCATCTTTACTCATCATATAATTAAACCTGCTCATATCTGAAGAGGGCATTGGATACTGTGTCTTCCGTTGTAGCTTACTTACTGGTTGTAGAAATGTTCAATCCCAGAAACTACTTTATATCTCAAATGGTCACTATCTCTTTAATTCATCTTGGCAGTTCTTTTGAGAGTGCAGCTCTGTTAATAACTTTATTTTTCATCTATTTGATTCCAATCATTGCCATTTGCAAACTAGCATACTCACAGTGCTTTCTAGGGCAGTCCTCCACCTTTCTCCCCCAATCTATCCTTACTTAAAGTTGCTTTGAGTTTATCAGACATCACTGGGAAGACACCCTTGGTCTGTTTTCTGTGACACATTTTGTTCAACTGGAGTGACTTGCTGAGAGCTATCTTCATCTATTTGGATTTGCAAAAGCAAGACGACAATGATCTTAATTTGGTCTTTGCTATAGGTTAATTATTAATAAGTCTGAGTTGTGTAGAGTATTTCCAAGTTTTATTGCTCATTCGTTGCCTAACAGTTGATTTCTTTCAACCCTGCGAGACCTTAATTGTCTGGATTATCTCATTCCACTTCTTGTTAACTAGTGAGTTCTCTTCTGATCTCATCTGTTTTGACAAATTCAGCTAATGACAAAGGTGCATTTTATAAATTCTGTTTTACCCCTTTTCCCAAAAGTCAAAGTTAATTAGGTATATGATATGGCTTAAGTGTTATTGTAGAAACATTGTTAATCAATTTCATTAATACAGAAAATTTCACCAGTTCATAAAATGGGCTGCCAGTTTCCATTGTCCAATTATAATTTATTTGATGCTCATAGCACAGCCCTGAAGCCAATGCTGTGTACGCTGAGTTAATTGTTTGTTGGTTTTTTATGTTGTCATGCTTCACTTCTTGTACAATTTCTGAACTACTCACCTGTGCAATGTAAACAAACTACCCCAAAGTATCAGTGGTTTATACCAGCAAATGTTTGTTCCTCTAATGTGGAGGGATGTTTTTGACAGCTCTGCAGGATCTCCACTTTTGTCTTCAGGTCAGGATGAGAAGGAATTACACCCTATTGTGACACAATCCTTGGTGGCAGAGTAACAACCAAAAACAAAATAGTCAAGTTGGGTAAAATCTCAAAACTTCTGTTTGGAACTGACATACTGCCACAACATTTACTGGGAGAAAGCACATGGTCGACTCAATGGTTTCACTAAGGGTGTCCCTCTATCTCCTCCCACAGGAAGGCCCTGGAGATCCATGGCAAGCAATTGATTCATTACCGTCTTCCAGGGAATGGGGTAGCAAATGATTGGGAATAATGATAATCATGACAACACAAATGGGTTCACACTTATTTATACCTTGATGCTATAAATGCTCATTAATTTTTTAAAGTTTTCTGTCCCTGTTCTGTATCAGACAACCTATAGTCAGCTGTGTGTTTGTCCTTGACGTCTTCATTTCCATCCGGTCGTATGTCCTTCCAACTTTCTATATATGGGCTCAGCTTTGTCTAATTACATCAGCCTGGCAGCATATCAGGAACCAAATTTAGTACATTTCAACTGGAATTGGCTTTGATGTCCTAGTCTCATATTTAGTGGAAGTGAGTTCCTGTCATTTCAGTGAAAATGAAGTCTGCTTCTGAATTCCTGGAGGTTTTAGTTAAAGTTCCAATTTCCTGACTAACATTTGCCATCTGTCTCCCATGGAGGCTGGATCCTATTCATTTCCCTTGTGGATGTCTTAGTTTTTTGAATCGACAGGGCACTTGCAGTAGTAACACTACTCAAATACATACCAATGTCTCTGCAAAGTTCCTTCCCAAGCCCCAAGAGTTTATCTTCATTTAATCCCGTTATTTTACAAAACAGGGATAGACCAAGTTGAGACTATGTTTTCCATTCCCCTTAAACATTGTTACTTAAACTCTGATCAGCCCAATAAAGGCAACCTTTATTCTAAAACAACATATTCCCAGTTTACTCTAAACTTCTTGTTATCTCACTTAGCATATGCTTTAGCCAAAACTGTATAGATTTTAAAGTTTGATGCAAAACGAATATACACTGATTTCAGTCTGACCACCTACAGCAGCTGGAATACTTGTAAAATATTGAGTGTTCAATAAATGGCTATAAAAATAGCTATGTATATGATATAGATAGAGTGGATGTATACTTATTTTTTCTTTTTCTTTTTACTAGCATAATTTTAAGGAACTAATGATGATATATAACATATCTGAGAATTTACAAGGGATCTCTAAAATGGATAGGATACAAAATTGTGTGTTTAGGTGTGCATCAGTTGGGCCCCAGGTGGTTTTAATAATTATTGGACAACTAGCAAGCTACACTTTGGTAATAACATGAATTAAAAATTTGTATATCATGGAGCTGGTGAGAGAGAGTATAGTAATCATTTTTGATATTCTGTAAATGATGAGTTGGTGTCTGAGATCCTGGGCCACACTGAATGCTCACATCCACAGTGCTCACATCCATACCACCTGTGTCTGAGGGCAGGTGAGAATCCTATTCTAACCTCCAACCACAAACCAGTATTTGTGTTCCACTTCCTGCGCAATAGGGAACATCCTTCCCTAACAACTCCTCACTCCCACCTAAATAGCTCTCACCACTGTTTTTCGGCCATTCCTTCTGCCTCCTGATCGACCCTGGTGCTTCCCCATGTGGCCCTACATGGCGTGGCATGACCCCACTCCTCTTGGGAACTGCGTATAATAAACTACTCTGTCAGTGGCATTGACCTCTCCATGTCATCACTCAGTCATGCCTATAAATTAAATCCTGGATACTTTTGAAAACTGAGGATTATGTTACTAGTGAATACATTTAGGTAGCCATATTTAGCTGACAAGAATAAATAAATGTAGCTGACATAATTTATATATCTATCTGACTTTGTGGGTCTCTATTCATCCTAAATTCTAATACATCTCATGAACCAATTGAACATTTAGTTTTCAAATAAACATGGGTGCAAAAAGGCATGCGTTTTATAATGATGTACATAGGAAGTATATGGATCTCAAAGAGGTAGTAATTAGAAATAAATAACTGGAATAAATAAAATGAGATAAAATTGAAGGTAAATAACCTATGCAAGCATTCCCATACTTGAAATTTGGAGAACTGCAAATATTGGAAGTGTACACTCCTCACAGATCCTTAATGTCTTTTGCATGTTATTAGTAGTATTGGTGCCTAGAAGTTTAACAACACAAAAGTAACAACACAAAAGTAAAGTAACACAAAACAGCATTAAAAATGGTCTCTACAAGTGGCTATTGGGTGTTTTGCATGACATCACTCGAAACATTTATAAATGTTTAATTTTCTGTCCAAAGTCTTAAAGCCATATCCACAGATTTATAATACTCAAAATTCCAAATGTTGACCTAAATGTTTTACTCTTGCTGCAGTTTCAACATTAAAAGTGCATGCATGGGGGACCCTGGTGGGCTCAGTCAATAGAGCATGCGGCTCTTGATCTCAAGGTCCTGGGTTGAAGCCTTATATTGGGCCAGAGGTCACTTAATAAAATAAATAAATAAAAATTTTTTAAAAACTGCCTATGAGTAAAACTAAAATGCTGTCATGTTGAAAATATAATCTATCTTTTAGGAAATCTTTAGTTCCTCAAGTGTGTGTTTTGTGTGTTTCTTGTGGATCATGAATCTGCTTGTATGCCCAAAGTAAAAACTTCCTCTTAGGAAGCTGCATTTGGGAAGTTTGATGATGTGGTTGTGTCTCTCTATGTGATTTCCATATTTCTGGACAGATGAAAAGATGTTTGTTTAGATTAGAAATATTTAACTTCTGTGTTAGCACTCCATGTCTTTTCCCTCAGTCACCTGAGATTCCCAACAAATGAGTTATTCTCACTTGCCCTCATGTAATTGGGAGATCTCTTCTGCGAAATTGACATATACTTTCCTAATGAAAAGAATAACGCTACAAACTTCGCCCTCCTTGCAGGAAAATGCTAAAAAGAAATCATAGGTTAATAATTTATCATTTCTGAATATATTTGTTTTAATTTACTGTCTTCATGTTAATCTTAGAAACGGCTGTCATATTCATTATGTAAAGTACAACCTGAGGTGACAGTTCGTGTACGAAAATATTGTCATAGGTGGATCCACTAAGGACCCAAGACAGAAACGTGTGCCCCACTCATGAGTGCAGCCCTCGCTTTTCATTAAGCTCTCTTTTCCTCTCCTTCTGGGGTTTCACCACCAAGCTGCTTGAAAGAGGCTCCGTGTTTCCACTTCCTCAGCTCCCACTCATCTTTTAAATTATTAATACTCAGTTTCGCACAGCGCTCTTGGGATTCTCATCAATGATCATCCAGGATCTGGATGATGAATTGAAAGGCACAGTTCATTTTACCTGACATTGTATCCTTTGTGTTTTTGAAATTACCCTCGTATCTATCCATGCTGTCACCTCAGCTATTTACAGACCTCTAGACCCATCCTCCGCCTGCACGAACAAGCCTGTCTGTACGTCCAGCACCTACAGTTCCCCAAGTGAGGGCAGAAAGTATTATTGCCTCCACAGTCCTCTTCTGCTTTTCCGTATGTTCTGTATCACTAACTGGCATAACCATCTGCTTATTTTTTTTAAGTAAATATTCTGGGCTGAATTTCACTCTTTTTCATTCCCAACAATAAATTTAGTCTTCAGTTCAGGTTTAGTTGTCTGAGCATTTCTGTGTAATGGTGTCTCCTATCCCTGGCTGCTGACTGTGTCTTGGTTCTTATCCTGTCTCATTTCGATGATTCCAGTAGCCACCCTGACATTAGGATCTTCTCACACATAGCCATCAAATTTACTATTTTAAGAAGCAAAACTGCTTCAATTTTTTAGCAGCCATTTTCTATCCCACAGATAAAAATCCAAGCTCCTTAGCCTTTCACAGTTTGACACTTGTTTTCTATTTAAATAGCCAGACACTAACCTTGTAACCCTTTTACTCTTCTGCTCCATTGAGCTTCTTTGAAACCCTCTTCTTTTGCATGTTTTCTTCTTTGGCACTTTGCTTTTAATTACACTGAACCCCCTTCTCAAACTTATCTGCCACCCAATTTAAATATCTCTTCATCAGGTGAAATCTTGCCTGATCTCCTTGAAGAATTTAACTACCTGACATCTCTTCCTCCCATAGCCCATTGCTCACAGGTCATTTATGCCCTGAGCCCAGATTTGATCTGCTGAAGGAAGGAGTTCCCTAGGCTAGCCTAAGCTGTAAGTTCTTTGAGGACATGGGAATTGCTGATTCACATTTGCTTCTTCAGCTCCAAGTACTTCAAATGAGGTGATTAAAATCCTCAGTGACCACACCGCCTTCCAAGCAATGTCTGAACCCAAGTTCTCAGATCTCTGTGGCGTTTTCTCCACTGCATCCTTCTTACTCTCATCAACTCGAAGTACTTTCTTATCCCTGCCTCTAAGTCTTTGCTCATGTTCAAGTGGTTGCCAACTTGAAGGCGCTCTTCATTATACAGCACACCTACTTCTTCCTCAGAACTCTCACATCCAGAGCTGATAGTTGACTGATGACACCTGAATAACATTACATGAATGTTGGCCTGTGCCAAACGCATATAATTTAATATTCCAATTAACAATCCTATTCAAATCACGTTACGTGTAACTTTCTTAGAACATCTATGTCTGGCCTTATAATCATTCTTTATCATACAGGAGTCCCAGAGGTGTGCTGGAGCCAACTCCTAATGGCTCCTGAGAGCCCGTTGTTAAGTCTTCAGGAATTTTGTAAATAAGTTGTAAAAATATAGACATTCTTTAAAAACTAAATTATGTAAAATTACAATTAAGTTATATTAAAAACGGAAGTAATAAATACTTAAAGCTCATTATTTCATAATCATTTTTAAATTTATTTTTATTTATTTTTTATTTTAGAGAGAACACATGAGTGGGGGAGAGGGGAAGAGGGATAAAGAGAGAATCCTGAGCAAGGTCCACACTCAGCACAAAGCTTGATGTGGGGCTCAATCCCATGACCCTGGGATCACAACCTGAGCCAAAATCAAGAATCAGATGCTCAACTGACTGAGCCACCCAGGCACTCTCATAATCATTTTACTAATACATGCTTCTGAGGTATTCAATCTATTGTGGGAATACTATATAATATACTACTGTTCATCTATTCTAAACATTGCCTTCAGTGAAATCTGGAGCTTGAAATCGGCCACAATGGGAATATTTACATCATAGTAGTCTGAAAACTCTGCAAATCAGGCTTTGAATTGTTTCAACAAAACAGGGAATTATCTAAACTTCAGAAAATTATGTAGAAATTGTCAATAATGCAGTTTAAGTGTAAAAGTGTGTTGTGTCTTGAGCCATTGCATTGAGAATAACGAAAATTTTAGAAAAAAATTCTTCAAATTTTTAAAAACTGTTACCTGACTCAGGAGAGAAGATATTCTTTTCATTGTGGGAAGGGTATATTTTCAACATACATCTTCTTTGTTTTGTTTTGTTTGTTTGTTTTTTGCACTCATTCATTTAAATGAAAATATCAAATGGCATTCATGTTAGAATGACAGTTGTTCATCAATGGGAACCATAGCTGGTTGGCAAAGATTCAGCAAAATCAATGAAAGCATTCTGTGAAAGTCTATTAGCTATAGGGAAATGGGAATAAAGAACATTGCATATTGTATTAATTTTTGAAAAACTGTGTGCTCCAAAGGTTTTCCCTCTTTGTCTGCAGTTTCTCTACCTCAGTTATTCATACACAATCATGGCCACTCTCAAAGGACTCCCATTGCCTTAAATCAACACCCCATAATCTAATAGTTGCCATAAACGGACCCAATTTTCTAGTGTACAATTTAAAACTTCCTTTGAGAAAGATATTTATTGGCTCCGTTTGAATAAAGAATACCCTCTTGGTTCAATTAGTTACAGTCATGAGACCAAGGCTGCAATTGACGGGGGGCCAGGTCCACTCAGGGAGTCCTCATAAAAGAAAATAAGGACTCAGTAGATATCTAGAGATTTTTCTAACCAAATTTATACTTTTTTTAGGTTTATTTATTTTGAGAGAGAGAGAGAGAGAGAGAGAGCATGGAGGAGGGGCAGAGGAGAAGGGGGAGAGGGAATCCTAAGCAGGCTCCATGCTGTCAGTGCAGAGCCCAACGCAAGGCTCAAACTCACAAACCGTGAGATCATGACCCAAGCCAAATCAAAAGTCTGATTCTTAACCAACTGAGCCACCCGGGCACCCACCCCCCTTTAAAAGTTTATTTATTTATTTTGAGAGAAAGAGAGAAAATGAATTTCTACTTATTTTTAAGCAGCTTTGTTATTTAGTTTAGAATGTGTTTCATGCTTCTTTGATTAGAAGCATAGCTTTAATAATATAGTATCTTTGAAGAATATTCTTTCTCTGGATACTTTGTAGTAAATTTCTATTTCATAACAATTTATACTTCAAAATTATTTGTTCTTTAATCCTAACATTTTTAACTAGATCCATTTATGAAAGCATGACCATTACAGTGAAGGAAAGCAGGAAGAAATACCCCAGAATGTGCCACTTTGGTGTAAAGATTATTTTGACTTAAAAGTAATCAAAGCAAATGCAGGAAAAGCTCTCTGCCTCCCCATCAAATGCCTAAATTTAGTTTGGAAAGGAAAACCTGTACCAAGAAGGGAGCTTTGAAGGGAAACTCCCCTTTGCCTAAGAAAAGTATCTGCATAATAGGGCAACTTTTGTTTTTTAAATCATCTCCTATCACCTTCCAGCTAATGGTGTTCTCCCCTGTGTATCCCCAGACCCTTTGCCTCTCTGTAGCTCATGTAAGGTTCAGGTTGCCTCCTTGTCTTTGCTCTGGGTGGAAACCCTGTAAGTATACCTGTTTGATTTTCTCCTGTTAATTGTCTCATGTCAATTTGAATCTAAATCTAGCTAGAAGGACAACAGGGCAGAGGAAGGTCTTCCTCCCCAACAACAGACTCTGTACTTCCATTGCATTTTACTCATAAACCAAATAAGATATAAAATTTAAGGGGCTCCTGGGTGGTTCAGCTTCAGCTCAGGTCATATTCAGGTCATGATCTCACAGTTTGTGAGTTTGAGCCCTGCATCTGGCTGTGTGCTGACAACTCAGAGCCAGAAGCCAGTTTCAGATGTGTCTCCCTCTCACTGCCCCCCCCCCCTCGCTTGCCCTCTGTGTCTCTTTCTCTCTTTCTCAAAAATACACATTAAAAAATTTTTGTAATAAATTAAACAAAAATTAAAACCACTATTATACGTTATAATTTTTCTATAACTTGAGGCAATATCTAAATGGAAATTATCACAATGAAATAGTCAACTAATAGTTTATGTGGTTAATGAAATCAGAAAAATGTTGGTAATTAGTTTTCATAATTAATGACAAAATTATTAAAATCATTTATCATTTCTCTAAATAAGCATGAAAAATAATGCTTTAATGTCTCAGAGGTCATCAAGACATGAGAACTTCAAAACAAATAGAACCACCAAGACTAAGTGATGATTTATGGTCATGAGTATACATATGAATCGTGGGTGTATATTTATATATATTCCTAATAATATATAATATATATATTCCTAATTATATTTGAAATCAATATGCACTGCTGATATTGATATAAAATACAATTCACTATTTTTTAAATATTGGTATGCAAGAAATAAAATAGTATTTTCGGGAAGAGGGGCGGGACAGTTGATTTCCTAACAATTCTCCTTGTGGCAAAAAAAAAGAAATAGAGACACTTTTAATATCTCTGCCTCTTTAAAATAAATTTTAACCACACTGAAATGCTACAGATTTGTTCTAACAGAGCAAAGTATGTGGATCAGGTGCCTGGTTTTCTAATAAATACTTACATACTGTCAGATATGCTTGTCAAGATGCCACATTTGTAAGTAAAAACCATATCCTTCAGATAAATAGTTGGTATCTATAATGAATACTCAGGGACAGCAATAGTTACTGTCTACTAAAATTATAACCCAACTGCTATTTTACAATTTCAGGAAGCACCATATCTCATAATAGCAGTAATTTACATGCAGCCAGACACAACTGTGTTATTTTACTACCAATTATAATCTTATATGTATTTCCATGTCACTGTCTACATCTGAAAATGCAATTAATTTAAAGGTTCAAAGAATACAAACTAGTTTACCCCCAAGAAAACATGCTAACAAATGTCGGATTTCTAAAATAAGGAATCATGGGGCACCTGGATGGCTCAGTCGGTTGAGCATCTGACGTCGGCTCAGGTCATGATCTCACAGTTTGTGGGTTCGAGCCCCTCTTCGGGCTCTGTGCTGACAGCTCAGAGCCTGGAGCCTGCTTCCAGATTCTGTGTGTCCCTCTTTCTCTCTGCCCCTCCCCTGCTCGTGATCTGTCTCTTTCTGTCTCTCAAAAAAAAAAATAAATAAATAAAAATGTTAAAAAAATAAAATTAAAAAATAAAATAAGGAATCAATACATATTTTTTAAACTCATATTAATTATAAGTAAAACCACAATCAAGTGTGGAGAGGATACAGCTTGCCTTACCAATATCTGGCACCCTTGAGAGAAGAACAATCTTAAGAGAAACAAAAAGAAACACTCAGTGGCATATAACATATAACATTAGAGCTCTTAGGTTTTTGAAGATCTCAGTTTTTTGTTTCCTGGCTTTTATGGGAAAAGCATTCATTCAATGAACATTAGGCTGCTAGCCAGTCTAGAGGATACATAGAAGAATCATTATTTTTTTTTCTCAATGAGCTCACAGTTAACCACCAGAGGAAGGATACACTCACGCAGAATACACATATCAAAAGAAAAAAAATAGTGTAAACACTGATTATGACCATCTTTCTTAAAGAGGCATGTGATGGCAATAAAGTGAATCTCATGAGGTTGATTTTGTGACCATGTACCCATTACTTTTCACTAACTTAGGTAACATAATCACAAAACAACTTTAAAAGATTATGTGTAAAAATTGACTGCATATCTGAGGAGTGATATTTGGGGTGGTAATTTCAGCAATTTCCAGTTGTCCCCCCCCCACACCTTTGCCTTTTGGAAGGGCATGACAAGAGGAGGCTCAGAATTGGGGTGGGGACAGGGAGGGGAGGTCGGGGCACAGCTAATTTACAGGACCCAGAGCAAACTCTTCTCTTGCCAGAGTTTAAGGGAGGGCTTAATATGGAGAATAGTGTGAAACTGCTAGCTATTGCGATTGTTACTTGCTATATGGCATAATGTCAACACTGTGTATTGTTTAGTTTGGACCTATTTTGGAGCAATGCATTAAGTATAAAATATGCATTTTTAATGAAACATCATCCTGAATTTTGTTTCATCAACAAAGTTGATATTGAACATAAAATTTGCACAAAATTATTTTTAACATTTACAATCCAACATAGAGGTCCTAGGGATATTACTAAGCATGTGAAAATTAGAAGAGAAAAAAAATTACTGAAGAAGGATCAGCATCTACTTCAAAAATTAATGCTTGGATGCATATTGCTCTGTGAAGCATACATTTTTATATAGATCAAATGATTTCTTATAATTAATTGAACTCATCTGCAATTCTAAGTTTTGTTGTGTATTCATGAAAGTTTAGATAAAAGCTTTTAAGGTTTTAGCTCCATTAGCAATAGAAGAGTTTAAGAATTCAATAACAAAAAAAATTCAATAACAGAATTCCAGAAATCTAGTTAATTTCAATAACGTTCGACATTTTTCGGTTCAACTCATAGAATCAAAGTAAATCTTTGGAAAGTTTATCCACCTAAGGTGACATATCTTATATTTTATAAATGCTACTTAAAGTTAGTTAAAAATTAAATGATGAAGATAAAACTATTTCAAGATGATAACACAAAGAACATTTTCCATGAATTCTTATATAATAGATAAGAACATTCTCATCAAATTAAAAAATTTTATAATAAAACCAGAAAATGAAATTAAAAGACATACAGATTGTAACCCACAACTATCTGGTCAATTAATCTTCAACAAAGCAGGAAAGGACATCCAATGGGAAAGACAGTCTCTTCAACAAATGGTGTTGGGAAAACTGGACAGCTACATGCAGAAGAATGAAACTGTGTCACTTTCCTACACCATACACAAAAATAAATTCAAAATGGATGAAAGAGCTAAATGTGAGACTTGAAATCATAAAAATCCTATAGGCGAACACAGGCAGTAACCTCTTTTGTTCCTCAAAAAGTTTAAAATCCAACTACACTAGGATCCAGCAATTGTACTACTAGGTATTTACCCAAAGAATACAAAAATAATAACTCAAAGGGGTATATGTACCCTATTTTTATAGCAGCATTATCTACAAGAGTCAAATTTTGGAAATGGCCCAAGGATCCATCAACTGATAAATGGATAAAGAAGTAGTATATTATAGAATAATGGAATATTATTCACTCATAAAATGAATGAAATCTTGCCATTTGCAAATGACATGGATGGAGCTAGGGAGTATTATGCTAAGTGAAATAAGTCAGAGAAAGACAAATACCATATGATTTCACTCATATGTGGAATTTCAGGAACAAAGCAAATGAGCATAGAGGAAAAATGAGGGAGGGAAGCAAACCAAGAAACGGACCTTTTTTTAAATTTTTTAAAAAATATATTTACTTATTTTTGAGAAAGTGTGTGAATGAGGGAGGGGCAGAGAGAGGGAGACACCGAATCTGAGGCAGATTCCAGGCTCTGAGTCAGATGCTTAACCAACTGAGCCACCCAGATGCCCCAGAAACAGGCTTTTAACTCTAGAGAACAGAGAGGAGGTGGAGGGGGATGAGTGAATTAAATGATGCGTATTATGGAGTGCACTTTCTCTGACGAGCACCTGGTGATTTATGGAAGTGTTGAATCATTATATTATATCCTGAAACTAATATTACACTGTATTTTAACCAACTGGAATTTAAATTAAAACTTAAAAAAAAGATGTACAGTTTGTCAAAGAAGAGATTTTTGAAACAATCCTATTCTCAGACTTGATTATCTACATGTCAAATTCCATAGGATCTGCTGAGAAGCCACTATAACAAATCAGTGGGTTTAAAAAAGCCTCCAGAACACAAGGTAAATATGAAAAAAACAACAATAGTATTTCTATACCCTAGAAATAAAAAATATAGAAGTTGAATATTACCATTTACAATGATATCACAAAAATTAAACACATAAGTATAAATCCTGCAAAATATGGGTAAGATTTGTCTGCCGCAAAGTATAACGATATTCACACATATATGGTTAATTGATTTTCTGCAAAGGTCCACAGGAAAAATGCCTAGAAACTGAAAAGTACTTGGAATTGATTTTGTTGCAGACGTAATTCATAAATACTTCCAAATAAGCTACACTCTTCACTGAACTAATTGAATTAGAAGCCATAGTTTTCAAAATGTATAGATTCTTGGTACAGTTTGTTGTTACTAATTTCAGTGAAGAATGTCCTATTGAACACAAAAAGATGCTTTACTATGTAATTTATTTCCTGCTTCTCATTATCAATTGAATATTTAAAAGATAAGGATTGCAAAATCAACTAAATGTCCTACAAATGTTTTCATTTTTATTTTAATGAGTCCCCTGGTTTTGTCTTTTTTGCTCACAACTGTTCTAACTTATTTAATTTAATTAGTTAATGATTTTTACCTCCAAAATTTTATAGTTTTTAAGATTGTATCGAAATATAAGTATTGAAATAAAAATTTAGGACTATAAATATTGAAATTTGTCGCCTTACTCTCAAGGGAATAACTAAAAATATGAAATAATGAGTTTTAAACTGAGCACAAGATGTTTCATTTGGCAACGATACATGGACAAAAAGAGCCATGTTAAGCTAAGGCCAAATGCCTAATCATGTTATTTTAGAACAACAAAAAAAAGTGCAAGCTTCAATTTTTATAATTTTTAATATTTATTTATTTGAGAGAGAGAGACAGAGAGAGACAGAGAGAGAGAGGGAGGGAGAATCTCAAGCAGGCTCCAGGCTCTGAGCAGTTAGCACAGAGCCAGACGCAGGGCTTGGGCTTATGAACCATAAGATCACCACCTGAGCTGAAATCAGACACTTAACCAACTGAGCCACTCAGGTGCCCTAAGATTCAATTTTTAAGCGTCATAACTGGGGAAAAGTCTTTCAAAGGAGCCTCTACTTGAAATGGGATGAAATTATGTTTTATAGCATCATGGAATTAAATTGAGCCCTACACTCTTTGTAACATCTGAGTTTGGCAAAATATCCAAAATAGTCATCTAATTTAGCAGGTTTTTAATTGAAATACTATTTGTAAATAAAATATAATCCAATGAAGGTAACATAGTCTATACCTGTGAAACATTTGGATAATATTTATACATTTAAAAAATTAAAAAATGTATCTATATACTTAGATTTCCCTCTGACTTTACCAGGTAAGCTGTAAAGACAGTGTTTTCTTAATTAAAAAACTAAGGTTAACAGTAAAGAATAAATAAAAAGCATAAGCTATTTAAAATTTGCTAACCATAAAATGCAATTTTGAAGACTATTGCAGGCAGTTTTATAAGAAATAAACAATTCACAATTTAAAAACATCATTTTTACAAAGTACTAGTTGCAGAGTATTAAGTATTATTAGGATAAATTATAAAGCATGGAAATACAGCTCAGATAATAATTTTATTTATGCCCTCTTTAAAGCTCATGTAGTTCATAAAACATTCATGTAATCTCAATTGAATAAATGTAGATAAATGTTAATTTATAGAATAAATCCATTTTTAGTGATATTTTTAAATATGACTATTTCTGTAATGAACAGTATAGTAAGTCCAACATTTTGTTCAATAAATATTTCACTAAAGTTTATAAATATAGAGAGGTTCTATTTCTGAACTTTCTTCCATTCTTTCAAGCATCCACTTTTGGATGCTACTTTTTCTTTTCTTTTTTAATATTTCCTTCACAACTCTAATATTGTAGTAGCGTCCAGCAGAGACTTCTAGGATAAATGCTTATACTATTTTTTTTTCTCTTTTGGTTCCCTGCTACTTAATATATATTCTTTCCATTTGAACAAGACTTTACTTGATAAATAGAATGAAGGGGTAGTTATTTTCATCATCCCTTAAAGAAATAGTCCAGAAGTTTACTATATAGTTGGCCGTATTCCTGGAAGTGGGATGAGATAGTAGGCCAGCAAACATTGAATTTCCTTCTTTATTTTCCTTCATCATCTACAGGAGAGAGGTAGTTTAAATACCCCCATTCCCCACACGCACTAAACCTACCACCAGGACTACATGACAACAGTACTGAATTAAGGCTAGTGTTCTCTTGAACATTTCTAATACAGAGGTTTGACGTATTAGTAAGGATTACTAAATATAAAAAGGATAGGAAACATGGGTGCCTGGGTGGTTCAGTTGGTTGAGCATCGACTCTTGATTTTGGCTCAGGTCATGATCTCACCATTCTGGAGTGGAGCCCTGGGTGGAGATCTGCGCTGACAGTGCAGAGCCTGCTTGATGTTCTCTCTCTCTCTCTCTCTCTCTCTCTCACTCTATTCCTCTCCCCAGCTCAATCACTCTTTTTCTCAAAAAATAAATAAACCTTTTTTTTAAAAAAGAGTAGGAAACAGTGGCAAAAGCAGAGGTGGGATAGGTTGGGATAGGGTGAGTAGGAGGGGCTTGGCGGCAGTGAGAATAAACTGTAAAATGAGCCCCATTAGAAGGGAAGGCCAAACAGCACAAGCTCTGTGTCACAGGTTAAGGATTTTAACATTAATTGATCACAAGCAGGGAAGAGTAGGCTCAAATCCACATTTTGAAAGGACAAATGTGTGTATGTGCAATTTGTGTGTGTGTGTGTGTGTGTGTGTGTGTAGTATTTGGTGTGTGTGTGTGTCTGTCTTAGAAAAGGAAAGAGAAGTGATGTCTATAAATACTAACTATGGTTAATGGAGAGTTAGATACAAGAGGTATGTTGTGTTACAACGAATAGAACCATATAATGAACTATAAATGACAATTGGGAAATATGAGAAACACAGCTCCATCCATTTCTGAATGTTCAATTTTTTTAAAAATATGTTTTAATTTTTAAAAATAAAAAACATTTTGAGGTGTGACTGATATATAATGTTATATTAGTTTTAGGTGTACAACATAATGATTCAACATTTGTTTATACTGTAAAATCATTACCATAATAAGTCTACTTACCATCCATCACTATACAAAGTTACAACATTTTTTTTTCCTGTGATGAGAACTTTGAAGATTTACTCTCTTGACAGCTTTCAAATATGCACTACAATATTATAGACTGTCTTCCCCATGCTGTACTTACATCTCCATGACTTATTTATTTTATAACTGGAAGTTTGTAGCTCTTAGCCTCCTTCATCCCTTTTACCCACCTCCCCAAACCCCTGCCTCCTGGCAACCACCATTCTGCTCTCTGTTATCTGTGAGTTTTGTTTTGTTTTGTTTGTTCACTTGTTATGATTTTTAGATTCCATGTATAAGTTATATCATATATATGTCTTTCTCTGTCTTATTTCACTTAGCATTAATACCCTCTATGTTCATCCATATTATCATACACGGCAGGATTTCATTCTTTTTTATGGCTTTTTTATGGTATACATACATATACCATATCTTCTTCATTCATCTATCTGTTTATGGGCACTTAGATTGTTTCCACACCGTGGCTATTATAAACTACAGTGCTGCAATGAACACAGGAGTGCGTATGTCTTTCTAATTAGTGTTTTCATTTTCTTTAGATAAATAGTCAGAAGTAGAATTGCTGGATAACATGGTAGTTTTACTTTTAATTTTTTAAGGAACCACCACACCATTTTTCATAATGGCTGCACCAATTTACATTCCCACCAACAGTGCACAAGGGTTTCATTTCTCCACATTTCTGCCTGCACCTGTTATCTTTTACCTTCTCAATAATAATCATTCTATCAAGTGTTAAAGTGATATCTCACTGTGGTTTTGATCTGTATTTCCCTAATAATTCGTGATGTTGAGCACCTTTTCATGAACCTGTTGATCATTTGTGTGTTTTTTTTGAAAAATGTCTATTCAAGTCATTTGTCCAATGTAAAATTGGATTATTTGGGTTTTGTGTGTGTTTTTTTGCTATTGAGTTTTAGAAGGTTTTGGATATTTTGGGTTTTTTTTGTTTTTCTTTTTATATGTTTATTTATTCATTTTAAGAGGGAGAGAGTGTGGGGAGTAAAATAGGGGAGGGGCAGGGAGAGAGGGAGAGAGAGATTCCCAAGCAGGCTCCGTGCTGTCTGAGCAGAGCCTGAAACTAGCCTCAATCTCAGACTATGAGATCATGACCTGAGTCAAAATCAACAAGTGGGTGCTTCCCTGACTGGAGCCACTCAGTCATTCCTGTATATTTTGGATGCAAATTACCTATCAGACATATGATTTGCAAATATTTTCCCCTCTTCTGTAGGTTGCCTTCTCATTGTGTTGTTTCTTTTGCTGTGAAGAAAGTTTGTGGTTTGATGTAGTCCACTCCAAATGTTTATTTTTGCTCTTTTGCCTCTGCTTTTGGTGTCATATTTAACAACTTATCGCCATAACCAGTATCAAGGAAATGTCACCCTATTCTGTCTTCTAGGTGTATTAAATGAGCTTCATGTCTTACGTTTTGTCTCTATAACTTTCAAGTTAATTTTGGTGGATGGTGTAAGTTTGGGCTCTAGATTATTTCTTCGTATTTTTTTTCTCAACACCATTTGTTGAAAAGATGATCTTTTCCTCTTTGAGTATTCTTGGCTTTCTTGTCAAATATTAGTTGACTGTGGATACGTGAATTTATTTCTGGGCTCTTGATTCTGCCTCATTGGTTTTATGTGTCTGTTTTTACACCAGCAGCATAATTTTTTTGATGGTTATAGTTTTGTCACATGGTTTTAAATCAATATGTGTGATGTGTGATGCCTCCAGTTTTTATTTTTAGCAAAATCGGTTTAGCCATTTGGGATTTGTGTGTTTCCCTTTGAATTTCAGGTTTTGTATCTTCTGTAAAAAAAAAAAAAAACCATTGGAATTTTGATAGGGATAGCACTCAATCTATAGATGGCTTGTTTAGTATGAACACTTTAATAATATTAGCCCTTCCTATCCATGACCATGGGATATTTTTCCATTTATTTGTGTCTCCTTCTATATTATGTCTTAAGATATAGTTTTCAGTGTACAGATCTTTCACTGCTGCCTCAGTTACTATAGTAAATTATCCAGAGAGGCTCTCACAGACATACTGTGAGCAAGAGGCCCAGGCTAAATCAGTATATGATATAGGATTCCATTTAGACCAAATTTAAAAATTGCCAAAAATAAATCTATGCTTCCCTTTGGAAGAGACAGGGTAGGAGAATCAAAGGTTTGCTCTGGAAAGCTATTCTATATCTTGAAGAGCATGGTGGTATCTTACCTGGAGAATAGGAGGATGGATAATCGTTTTTAGAAAGACAGGAGGTGAAAAACTCAAAGCCTGACTATTTGAAAATTAGCATAGTTCATGGTAGCCTACGGGATTGGCAATTTGGGTGAGAATGGTGGATGCATGTGGTGAGGTTTGAGGAACCTGGAAATTGAATATAGCAATTGTAGTCAAAGGTCTTAAAAAACTAATTCAAGAACATCTGAAGTATTATGATTTTGGGGTAAAGAGATGTTATAGGTTGAGACAGCTCAAAATATCTTGCTACCTACATGAAATACAAATAACATATGTTAGACATGTCGTATTTTATATATCTGCTTACAAATGTGGTTTATTTCATTATTTTCCTTAAACCCAAGTGTGCTTGTCCTATATTTCTGATACTTCAAGGAATGGTTACAGGAAAGGGAGATATGTTATTTGGTGCAATTACACAAAATAATCACCTGAGGAAATTTTATGAAAAACATTATAAGGTGCTACACTCATAAATTAAAAAAAATTATTTTAAAAAAGACTCATGCTTGTAGCTTTGGTTACACAGTGTAGACTTTTAAAATATTGTTTTTACTTGCAGTTTTATCTCAAAATATTTTAGAAAGATAAACTACGGTGTACTTGTTATAACAGAGATGGCCTGCGTATGTAGTGTTAAAGTCATTTAACAGTAGTGGCTCTTTGCATTAGAGAGTGACAAATCTACTGATCACTACAGTGTTTTCTGATCAATCAGTTCCCCATATACAGGCACACTCTTGATAGAATATTGAATGTATTAAAATTGTCTTCCATCTATGGAAGTTAAGGAAGTAACACAAAAGTACATGTTGAAAAGTATGCATTCACACATACACACAAAGAAAACACTAAAATGCTGATGAACTAAAGTATAATTCTTGAACTAAAATATTGCCATTTGCACATGAAAATTCATGTGAATAATATTTATTGGTCTTATTTTTAGACACCTATTACAATATTACAGCAAAATGCAAAAAAAAAAAAAACCCAGAGTAACAAATATTTTGGTTTACTATATTTATCTAGAACATATGGGATAGAGTAATCTTTAAAAAACATGGCTTGGATTGTTAGATTAAGAATTAATAGAAGGGGCACCTGGGTGGCTCAGTCGGTTAAGCGCCCAACTTCAGCTCAGGTCATGATCTCTCAGTTCGTGGGTTCGAGCCCCGCATCAGGCTCTGTGCTGACCGCTCAGAGCCTGGAGCCTGCTTCCAATTCTGTGTGTCCCTCTCTCTCTGCCCCTCCCCTGCTCATGATCTGTCTCTCTCTGTCTTTCAAAAATAAATAAATGTTAAAAAAATTTTTAAAAAAGAATTAATAGAAGGGAGAGGCTTGCTCTGAGATTTGACCATCGCTGTCTTTACTTAGATAATTGTGACTCACATAATTATGTGTGTGGTAGTTGATAGACACACTCATACGTCTAAGGGTTGAAACACAGTTAATAAATTTTGTGATTGATTTTCAATTCATTCATAGTCTCAAAACCACATGGAGTTGGTTTCATACATTTTTAAGGAAACAATAAAATTATTCTTTGGCCTCTTTCTTAGTGTATTTTAGCTATATAGAAATTACAGTGCTTCCTACTCTATTGACTGGATCTGACATTATTTACACATATATTATGCTATAAATTGGCTTATGTCATGCATAATTTATTATCTATGATTCTGAGATATCCAGAAAAAAATTCTCCTTCACTATCCTAAATCATTACAAATTACTCTATCATATATGATCAGAAACCTACGAAATCACATTCAATATTTTAATAATGATCAATTTCAGAACATGTTGTTATGTAAGAGTAAAATGTTTTCTTTGTTGTCTTCAACTAAATTGTTTCTTTATCTTATTTTGTGTAGAAAACTAATATTTAACAGGATAAATAGCCTATAGAGTAAAAATGGATTAAGTGGAAATGTTTATTATATATTATTCTATTTTGTCTAAAAAAGAAGTACAAATTAGGATGGATTGGCTAATAATCACCTTCCAAATGTTATTTATTTAAAATGCATATTGGATGATATTTTAAAATTTGTTTTGGGGATTGGCTATGGTATGTTAGACCTACTCAAAAACAAAGCAACATTATAGAAAGTGATATGATGATTACTCATGGTCATTTTAAACTCCAGTTTATGTAAACATCCACAAAAAGAATGCCCAAGGGAATCATCACAAAGGAATAAATGGCTTCTCTCTAAGAAGTAAACTCAAAGCTCAGGTCTGTATTTTTATTAGAGAAAATAAAAATCAATATTGCCTTGTGTGTGTCTGTGTGACTATAATAGAGATTCATTGTTGTACATGGACTGTGTTTAATAATGCTAACTTTGGTTACGGCTCTTTAATGCCAATCATTTCATATAAACTTTTTTGAAAACTTCTGCTTTTGGGTTCTTAGTATTTATTTGATAATATCAAGGAGAAAGCCCCCAGAAGAATATTCAAGCAGCGTAATTCCTGTGCTTTAGCTCTGGCCGGTGTGGGAGAGGGGCCTAGGTTTGCCTGGTCTCAGTGAGACCTTAGTGTGGTCAGGAGAGGATGGTTCATCTCCTGTCTGAGGCTTCAAGGAAATCAGTGGCAAATTATAGTAATTTGGGCAAAATTGAAGTACTTCATGGGTCTGTAGTATGACTAGTCATTGTGGTTCATAATGAAAATCGACATCTGTCAGCAGATGGTCCATTAGGCTGTGACCATCTAGTTCTAACTGGTATTATTTTCGTATTCTATGGCCTTTATTATAAGGAATGATAATCCTGCTATTCCCAGGGGTATGTTTGCAGTTTGCTTTTCCATTCACATGTCCATTTTGTGAATAATAAGTATCTTAAACTAAGCACAGAATATATTACAGGCACCAGGCATTCTGGGCAGCCCACTGCAATATGGTCACTCTGGTCTTCCCTCTGATTCCTCAACACACCGTATTTAAGCCCACGTTCGGGGCCTTTGTATTTGATGTTCTGTCTCCCTGGAGGACTACACACTCTAATCTCCTCCTGGGTGGATCCTTCCTTTCATTCAGGCATCACCTTCAGGGCAGGCTTTTCCTGGCATTCTGAAGTAGCTACAAGTTCACTTTCAATCCCATCACCTTAATTTATTACTATGACTTGTTTTACTGTTTGTTTACTTTTTGTTATCTGTGTTCTCTCACTATAGTGAATACTGCAAGAGTTTCCTAGGTAATTGATTGAAATGGGTCTCTTACCTTTGCCTTCTCATAGATAAGGACATGGGCCAGACCAGAGTAGGTGTTGTTGGCAAGTCTGGACCATTTCTATGTTCCTCTGTCTGTCTTCACATACCATTGATTTGGCCAGTGAATCCAGATCACCTTTCTTTTTCCTTTCTTAGGGACAGACCAATGGGTAATGCCTTTATTGCTCCAAGGAAAGACTCTTTATCCTTCATGTACTCCTTTCCTATCACACTTTCTTTTGCTCCATCCCCAACCTCATTCTCCACTTCTGGCCAGTCACCGCTGACACTTTCTTTCTCATTCAATGAGTTTAGTTAGATATATTATAATGATTGCATCCTTCTCTGGGTGAAAGAAACATATTCATTTTTATGTATGAAATATTGGTAAGAAATGTTTATTAAAATATATTTTGCTCTGGGTTTAAATATCCTTGTTAGTTGATGAAATTCAGAGTAATTTTTACAGAATAAATAAAATGGCCTAGAGAGTTTCTCAATTTTCTCAGTCTCCCTGACACATTTTCCTCCCAGGATAATCATAGGTTAAATTCTTACAAAGTGGTTATATGTGATAGCTCAGTAGAAGATTCCAGTATCCTTAAATTTGATAATTCAGGGCAATATAATAAATTAGAGAGAACTGTTAAATCTTAATTAACAATAAGTAGGGAGTACCCTCCTTTCTCAGCTGAACTAGCTTCTATATTATCTTAAACAATTGTGTGTTTTGAAAACATTATCAGCTAAAGACTATACTTGAATATCTTTGGAATTAATGGGTAATGTTAATAACTAACACAGTAGTAGAACTCATCGGTTTGATCCTTGGATACTTGTTTCCCAGCTAAAACAACATTGTCTTTTCTCCAACAACAAATGTTAAAACAAAACAAAGCAAGCAAACAAATGAAGAAAAAAACCCACAAAATTGAGGATGTCTAGTGAGTCACCAAAAGTAGATGGTCAGGCTTCTTACGCCTAAAACCACCAGAATAAGACAACCCTGATACCAGAAGCCATGAGTTGCAGTATGTTTATGTGCAAGTTTTGTTCTTTATCCTCTACACTATTTTCTTTCCTCCTGTTGGTGTAAAGGTCTAAATTGTTAGTAGACATACTTCTCCTTAAATAGTGGTATTCCCAGGACTCTTATCATTAATAATCACTAGGTTATATATATATGATGTCATTGTCATAACAGATGGTTTAAAAAAGATTATTTTTAAAAGCACATGAAAGAATTCTTACAGAGGTCAAACCACTATTATAAACATGATATAAGATCATTACCCAATGAATGAACAGTAGTGCCAGTTTGGGTAGATGATAACCCCACGGGATGATGGTCCATCCTTTAGCTTAGGTTAAAAACCCACCAGAAGAAGGGACTAATAAAAAAAAAATATGGTCTCTGGGGAGAGCTGGGCTGTGTGTGCATGTTTGGAGTGAGTGGTAGTCATGGTAGGAGGTGAGACTTTGCATGGAAACTGCAACTTGCAAGACAGATTGATCTATTACTCACAAAATAGATACATCCAGCAAGCAAAAATGTGATCTAAATCACACACGCTCTGCAATTAGACTCCTTTAATATCAGCTTGATCACACTTATATGTTCCAGGAGAAAAAAGAACAGTACAGAAAAACGTTCCTATATTTCTACATGGACTCATGTGCTCTGAGATCAATGACCATTCTAGCACTATAACTGTTTAATATACCCTGACCAATCCTTGCAAAGACAAACGTATGACCAACTTCACTTATGAAATCCTAAAACTATCCTTCCCTTGTTGTGTATATCATCTCTTGCTGCAAATTGAATAAACTCACATTTAAAAAAAATTTTTTTTACTTATTTAATTTGAGAGCTGCATGCAAGAGATTGTGTGCATGTGTGCACGTGTGTACACGAGGGGGGGGGAGGGCTTAACTCCACAAACCATACATGACCTGAGCCGAAATCAAGAGTCAGTTGCTTAAATGACTGAGCAACCCAGGTGCCCCTAAACCTACATTTAAAAAACAAACAAACAAACAAACAACTATATTCTTGGTGGTCTTTAGTTGCTGACTTCTATCATTATTTAACAAAGGCAAAATTCAGTACAATTGGAGAATTGCTGTGAAATGCACATAAATAAACTTCAACATTGCAGTTTCCGAGTTTATTTAAGTAGCCACAAAATCCTGTACTAACTTATTTAAAATCATTTCCTCTCTATTGCTTTTAATTAAATCTTGAACCTGGTGAGTGGTAGGAAAATTAGATAATTTTAAAGAGTGACTAAAAGGAAAATATTTACAAGAAAATACATTTTTCATTCCCACCTCTTTTTAAAAGTTTCAGCAACCACAAGAATTAATGAAAGTTTCTGCTCATTCAACAAGTCTTGTTTATTTTTCTGAACCTATATAACTGTTTTTACAGCACTAATTTTTTTAAGAAGCAAATCTAATATCCAAATGATCAATTATTCTATTTCTTATAATAAAGCATGGATAAAAAGGTGTAATGTAATACAGAGGGCTTTTTTCTCCCCAAATAAATTCTTTTAAACTTCCAGAAAACTCTAATTTCCCTGACACTCTCTGAATGCCGGCTTCATAATAATACATGATACCCCAGATATCTATTGTCTTTGAATCCTGCTTAGGAAAAAACAGAGAAATTATGAGCTCAGACTAACCAAAGTAGAGCAATTATGTGAATTATCTGATATTGAAAATGTGTGTAATTTAGGCTATTATAATTATACATAAAATGATAAAAGTTACCTTTTTCTTCTTAGGGACATATAACATGTATAAAACTAAGCTTAGGTAGCAATTACAAATTATTAGGAACTGAATAAATTGTAGTCCTGCTTTCTTGCATTATTATTGTGATTATTTTATTAAATATTCTTACCAAAATTTCTAACTGCATTTTATTCAGTACAAATAATGATGAATTACAGAGAGTTAATGGTCAAGCCTTATTTCAAAATTTTTAAAATATAAGCTCTGACCTGTAAACAACATATTTTAGGAAGTTTGGGAAGGCATAGGTGATGTTATATGGATTAACATGTTTAACAAAAAGGATTAAGGTTTTCAACCTTTAGGCTCCATCTGATACAACACAAAATCTATTAGTTATATGAGTAATCATGTTATCCATTTCATTTCCCCAAAATAAATAACTTGAGTGAAAAAGTGTGACAATGCCCCATTTGCAAATAAATTCTTATTTCTATTTTGAGCTCATTGGTCCTTTTATTAAGTTTATTTATTTATTTTGAGAGAGAGAGAAAGGGAGGGGCAAGGAGAGAAGGAGAGAGAACCACAAGCAGGCTCCCCACTTTCACTGAAGACCTGGATGTGGGGCTCAAACTCACAAACCACAAGATCATGCCCTGAGCCTAAATCAAGAGTCAGATGCTCAACCAACCAAGCCACCCAGGTGCCCCCTCATTGGTCCTTTTGATGCAAACAAATTAAATCAAGGAAAGAAAGTTTCAATCAACATTGCCCGTTAGTATACATAACATCATATACAAGGAGAGTTCAGTGAGTGTTTGCCCCTATTTTAAACTGCTACATTTGTTAAATTAATTCTTGGTGGATCTTTGTGGATGGTTTATATGGTAAGAGGGGAAATGCCCTTATTTTGAGCATTCATTGTGTCACGTTAAATTTCCCAAATTGCTTTCTTTCTTGGAATGAAGCTAAAGATGGGAACCATTTAAAATGAGGAGTTCCCTGAACTCCTTTATTATTTGAAGATTAGGTCACAACAGGATTCAGTTATTGTACCTTAATAATGTAGTTGCAATTATGTGTATGAACCATGTGGCTAATTATGTATCCCTATGTATCTATAGTAATTATTAGGCTTCAAATTCTCATTTTGTGTAGTGCTGCGTAACTCAAACAGTTGAGGTATAACGTTGAGTTATTTGATGTGTTGAAATTAGTTTTGGCATGTTGTAATGTGCAGCACGCTCAGAAAATAGCTTATTAAATCAGCATTCACTAACCAGAACTGCTCAGCCCACACAGATAGAAATTCCTTTCCTTAAGTAATTTTTTCTGGTAATACATATAATACATATTAATTGTAAAAATTTTTGAAAACTTATTAGGGAAAAAAACAACCCCAAATTAGGCATGATTCCACTACCCAGAAGTAAGTGTTGTTAACATATATTTCTAAAAAATCAAAATTAGAATTAGCCCATATATACTGAAATGGTATATTACATTATATTTTATAGCAGATTGTTTTCCCATATTCCTTAATATCCTTGCATTTGCCATAATGCTAATTTAACCCATAATGTCAGAAAAGCATGCAGGTGAATTCTAACCTAAAAATGACCCATTGTTGTGCAGAGTTGATCAGGAGTACATCTGAAGTCCGATGATGGACCCAATTCTTCACAGTTGTCCTTCAGTCCTTTTTAAACAGTGACAAAGTAGACTCATTAAGGTTTAGAAGCTCCCCATCTCCTCTGGTCTTTTCCCCTCTTAGCTTTTCTGCTTCTTTTACATAATTAGCAGCTCAGCTACACCCTGTTATTCCTTTAGCCCATATACCGCCAACCATATATTTTTCAGAGAGGACTACCTACCTAAAAGAAAAAAAATCTATAATATTTTTGATATCTAAACGTTGATCTGTTGTTGCATTAATGATACTTTCTCAAAAAGGAGTAAGGATGGTAGGGCACAAAGGGGTGATGGAGGCACACCCCCCCCCGCACCTATACCATGATTGCAATGGCTACATATTACTTCGCCATATGCATCTATCACAACTTATTTAGCCAATCAGTGATTTGAAAAAATTAATCTATTTCTTTATTTTCCAGTTATAAATAACAATGCAGTGATGATCATATTTTCCTCCAATAGTTTCCTAAAATAAATTCCTAGAGACAAATTATTAAATCAAGAATATGAACATTTTCATGAAACTTAACATGCCACATGTCTAGTAGAGAGATATAATTTATACCCTATGGTAGTTGATTATTTTCTTTGTACTTTCCTTCCTCCAACCTCCCCTTCCTTTCTGACCCCTAAGGTCCATTCTTTGCCCCTTTCTGCTCTGTTTTCTGTCCTGGGAAGTTCACTGTCAAAGAACTTGATTATGTGACCTGGACTTCCTTGCCTTTTGGTTCTAGTTGGGGTAAGAGAAATGAAGACACCAGCAGGAGATGGAAAGGGAGAGATAGATCAGGGCACTTACCCTTCTCTTCTTCAACTTCATTGATTCCCTTCTTGGTGATGGCAGGGTGTAAATGTAGAGCTTCTATAGGGAATCTTCACTTCTACAGCCCTGACCTACCCATGCTCTTTGAATCCTATTTGCTACCCTTTTAGGCTTTAGTTCGCTAATAGCTTTCTGCTGCTCATAGTTCTTGTGTGCTTTACCATTCCTTATGATCTCTTATGGTTCCTTAACTGTGACCACACCTCAATAAATAGAACCTCACTGAATTTTTCTCAATTAAAATTTTTGAACATGCCCTCTGTTTGCCACTAGGACCCTGACTACTACTTCTAGCACTGTCTCAGGATGCTGGCTTCAAAATATCTTTGATTATAAAACAACGACTATAAAAGAATATTTGAGAATCTGAAAAATTGTAAGAGAAAAGGATATCTCATTTTTATTTAATTTCTTTGATTACCAGTGAGGCTGAGTATTATAATAAATATTTTTTCTTCAAAACATTGTTTAAATTCTAGTTAGTTAACATGTAGTGTAATTCTGATTTCAAGAATGCAATTTAGTGGTTCATCACTTAAATGTAACACCCAGTGCTCATCCCAACAAACACCGTTCTTAATACCCATCACCCATTTAGCCCATCTTCCACCCACTTGCCTCCATCAACCCTGTTTGTTCTCTATCATTAAAAGTCTCTTATGGTTTGCATCCCTCTCTCTTTCAATTTACACTTTTGAGGAGATAGACATCCTAACTATTGCTTGTTCACTTTTTTAAAGAACAGTTTGTCTGTCTCTTACAGGTTTGAAAATCATCTTTTATGTAACAGAAATGTCAAAATTGATACTTAATTTTGTTTAGAGTTTAAAAAAATAGATCGTTTGTCATTTCTACCATTGCCTTGGCTTTTAATTTTCTCTTCGCAGTGTCAGCCACATTTGATGCATACATGAAAGGTGTAGTCTCATTGTAGCTAATAGCTACACTTGATTGCAAATATAAGAACCTTCTCAGGTGTTCTTGAGTCCTCGGCTGCTGGTCTCAAACTTGATCAGACATACCTGCAGCACTGTGGTCAGTACTTGCCAATGGATAAGACTCAAAATTCATGAACAAAACCACACATCTTCCATGATGTTGCCCAGCAACCTGATCCCAGCTGCTGACAAACCAACATTGCTTTTCTTTTGTTCTGCTTTCCTAATCTTGCACAGTGCCTGTCTGTGAAAGAATATAACCAGAACCTTGCTGTGAAAAGAATCTGGGGAGTGCTGGGAGAGCTTTGAAGGATGGGAATGCTTCTGAAATTCCACAAACTGTATGTGGCAAGTCCACCCCCTTATATAATTAGTTTGTATTCATCTCTTCATACTTAAATGTCCCACTCCTCAATGGCAACGGTATAGTTTGCCTAACATGGTGTTGGGAAGATGTGCTTATTATAAACTCAAAAATGAGAGACTAAAACTTCCTATAAGTCTCTGTACTTTCCTGTGATGTATGTCATCTTTTAGCCCAACCATCATCCCCTTTCGATATCCTATAACACAATGACTGGAACCACCAATTTATCACATCTAAAATATTAGTGGAAGGGGATGAGCTTCTGCAACTTGTCACTAGGTTGCAGTTGGCATTTATAAATTCTTTCTTCTGATACCAATTTCTTTCTGCCTTTGCCCTCACCTGGAGGCTCATATAGTTAACCGTTCTTAACTTCATACATTGAATGAAATCATCATTGAGATTTTGGGTCAATAGCGATCTTACTGATTTCGAGGTGTTGTAGTCATTACCTTGTAGTAGTGGACAAGGGCATTACTAAGAGGTAATACCAGAAATTCTTCTCATTGACCCCATTTTGCAGCAGCAATTCCATTCTCCCTTGAGAAATAGGCCCAGTCAACTGTGATCCCCATTTGTTGCAGATTGCTAAACTGCAAGTGAAAATTGGCAGCCTCAACCTGCAATTCAGAACTTTTGTTGTGCTCTCTGGTGGAATCATATCTTCTTTGGATCTAAGACCTATAAACTGGCAATGCCCAAGATATGGGGGAAAGGAAGTATCATATAATAAAGAGCTTGAGGGCCTATGTAGCTGTTCCCACAGTTTTGCAGCCTCATCCCTCCTTTCGGGCTTCAGCACCACACCTGGGCAAGCTGAAAACAAAGCTGGATGCTCCTTCCTTAGATACACTGGCAGGAGGTGCAAACCACATGAGCTCCTGCCAGTGTGTGGGAACCCTCACTCAGCTTCCACTGCTAAACACACCGAAAACACCCACACAGTCTCTTCATCTCCCAGCTCATGTTTGGACCTGTTTAAAAGACTAGTCCAATGATGAATAAGAGTAATGAAGGCAGGCATCTTTATTTTGTTCCTGAACTCAAGGGGAAAAAAAGAACAATGTTCACCATTAAATGTTCCTAATTTTTTTTCTGCAGATTTTCTGAGAACATCAGTTAGATTTGTCTATGTATCAAACCACATTACAACTTACTACTTGAAAACAATATCATTTATTTAGATGATGATTCTGTGGAAGAAGCTTGGACTGGGATAGGCTAGCCATTTCTTTGCTAGTCATGATAGTTATTTCTGATTAACTAAACTCTATCTCATTATAAGGTGACCTACTTATTTCTAGTGTTGCATTTCGCTTTAAAGTTTATCCTATATTAAAAGAGGCACATCAATTTTCTTTGATTATTATTTATATGGTATACCTTTTACCATCCTTTTATTTTACATTTTCTGCAGGCTTATATTTCAGATGTATCTCTTATAAGCAAGTACAAATTGCTTGTCCATTTTTCATTTAGACTATCATTGTCCTTTTTTAAAAATCTTTTTTGAGTTTTATTGAGGTATAACTGATAAAAATCATATATGTTCAAGGTGTACAATATGATGGTTTGATATGCATATACATTACAAAATGATTCCTATAATCAAGCTAATAAACATATATTACCTCACAAGTTACCATTTTTTTTGTATTGAGAATACGTAAAAACTCTCTTAGCAAATTTAAAGTATGCAATGCAGTATTATTAACTGTATATACACCATGCTGTATATTAGATTTCCAGAACTTATTTATCTTATGTCTGAGAGTTTGTACTAACAACCAACTTCTATCCATTTCTAAGAGCTCCCAACTCCTGCAAAGCTCCATTCTCTGCTCAGATTTTCTGAGTTCTAATTTTTATGGATGAATGATATCCCATTATATAAATAGATAGGTGTTTATCTAGAATGAAATACGACTCAGTCGAGCATTTTCTTTCACATGGTTTATTGCCCATTTATTTATTTATTGGGCTTTGTTTATATGATACCATTATGTTATTCCTATTTGTCTGCAATATTTTATTATTTATTTCTCTTCTTATTTATTGGTTGAGATATGCTCATCATTTCATTTTTTTCCCTGTTGCTATGCTAGTTTTATGGTGTGGTACTCTTCTATTAGTGTTAACCTAAACATTTTTATGCTCTCTTCATTTATTTAATTCTACATATACTTTCAAACACCACAGTATGTAATTTTCTATTTATTTTTTAAAAATTTTGTTTTTAAGTAATCTCTACACCTAACACAGGGCTCAAACTTAAAACCCTGAAATCAACAGTCACATGTTTCACCAACTGAGCCAGCCCAGTACCCCTGTAATTTTCTGTTTAGATAGTGATACCTACCCATATATTACACTTTTCCTTTGCTTTTATATTTAGACATATTATATCTTCTAATGTTTCCTCACCAACTCATCCTCTCTTCTGCGGGTTTTATTCTTTCGTCCTACTGTCTTCATTCCTGAGAGTTCTCTCATTTATGTCTCAGTTCACTAATGTTCTCTTCAGTTAAATCTCATTTCCTGTTATATTTGGTTCCTAAGTCCTTAATTTTAGTAATTACATCTTCAGTGGAAAGATTTTAGTTGTTTCTTTTTCAAACTTGGAGTAGCAGGTTTTTTGTTGTTGTTGTTGTTTTTAAGTCTTTGAGTTCTTTGCTGAAATGTTTACAATTATCTATTATCTCCACAATAAGCATAGTTATTTTACAAACTGTATGTATTAATTCTACTATCTGGAGTACCAGTGGACCTCTTTGATTCTTCAAGAAACTTAATTGTTGTATTCGTAATTAAATGTTTTGAATAAAGCTTTCTTTTTTCAACTATCCTGTTTGATATTAGTATAATCAGTACTCCCCCTTTCCACTGTTTTATTTAGAACATTTCTCTCTCTTCTCTGTCTCTCTCTCTCTCTCTGATGGGGAAAACTGTCAGTACTCTGAATCTCATAGACGTAGGGCAACTTCCATAATTATTGTATTATAAAAGTTCTTAAAAGTTCTCATCACAAGAAAAAATAATTGAAAATGAATTCTCTTAAGAAAAAAAACAAACAAACAAAGGAAAAAAGAAGAGAGAGAGACAGAGAGAGGGACAAACCAGAACTTAACCATGGAGAACAAACTGATGGTTACCAGAGGGGAAATGTGTGGGGGACAGGTGGAAGAGGGGATGGGGATTAAAGAGGACATGGGGATAAAGAGGAGCACTGGGTGATGTATGGAATTGTTGAATCACCATATTGTACACCTGAAAGAAATATAACACTGTAGGTTAACTGTACTGAAATTAAAATAAAATTTAAAAAATGAATTCCCTGATCATAGGCAATGCTGAGTAAAATTTTATGATAATAAATAAGGTATTTAATAAATATATGGATGTGGTGTGGTAGAATTAATATTGGTAGAGAATGCAGTTACATGTTAAGAATAAGTGGCTATTTTACTGTGAATAGATGACTGCTCCTGCCATGATGGAAGAATTCCAATGTAATCAATCTTAATTTGCCACCAGTTGGCTGTTCTTTCCCTCCAGAGAATGATGCCATGTCAAAGAATCAACAGTATTTTCTGTTGTTGACATATTAGATATGCAATAGTAGTGTTAGCCAAATCAACCTTGATAAGACAAACACTGAGCAATCATTTTTTTCTCTGCTGCCCTGGCTCTATTTTTTGTGTTCCTTTAATGAGAACCAGGTCTATTGGGAAAGAAGGCAGACTAACCTCTACTGAATGGGTCATTTTTGTCTATCTGATCACTGAGAACTTGATCTGTAGAAGATGTACTTTGATGATCAATCTTAATGCAATTAAAGATTTTTACACTCAGTTATGATACTGGGCATCAGTTCATATATTTTGTACTCATTTCTACATTGTTATGCCTTCCAAGTCTGTGACCATGAGCTAAGCTGTTAGCCAACATATCAGTGTCGCTCCAAAATTTTAGTCCTCTTTTCTTGTAGGCAAAATAGACAAACAGATTTATAGCTCAAGTCTCTCCACTGGGAGTATTTCCTTACTCGTTGTCATTCAGGGACATCCATTTGAGAGGCTCTGTGAGCAACCAGTGTCATTTTAGGCCGAGTCAGAATATTATGTAAAACAATCATAAATAAAGCCCTAAGTATTTATTTTCTCATTTTACTGGTCATAGGGAAATCTACATACATCCATTGGTTTGGGTTGAGGTGAAGGTGGTCATAGAACCATAGTAGAGGGGCGCTTGGGTGACTCAGTTAGTTATGTGCCTGAACCTCGATTTCTAATCAGGTCATGAACTCATGGTTCATGAGATCGAGTCCTGCATCAGGCTTTGTGCTGACAGCATAGATCCTGCTTGGGATTGTCTCTCTCCTCTCTCTGTTCCTTCCTGGCTCTCTTATACTTGCTCTCTCGCTCTCTCAAAATAAATACAGGTGCCTGGGTGGTTCAGTCTGTTAAGTGTCCAATTCAGCTCAGGTTATGATCTCACAGGTTTCTGGGTTGGAGCCCTACCTTGGGCTCTGTGTTTACCGCTCAAGCCTGGAGGCTGCTTGGGATTCTCTATGTGTGTGTGTCTCTCTCTCTGCCCCTCCCCTACTCATGTTCTCTCTCTGTCTCTCAAAAAGAAATAAAAGTTAAAAATAAATAAAAGTTAAAAATAAATAAATGAATAAATAAATAAATAAATAAATAATAAATAAATAAACCAAAAAAAAAAAAAAAGGAATAGTAGATTCTGGAGTCTGAACCATTGTTTATGAGATTTTTATGCTTTTAGAAAGGATTTAGGCATGATAGTTGCATTACCCTCAAACTTGGTAATGGAATATTTAATTTTAGGTCCTCATAGATCAGGTTATATCTTGTTTCTGATAGGCAGGTCAGACCACAAGCTCACCAAGTGACTCAGGGTCAAGCATTCTGCATCTACCAGTGTGCACCATTAAGCCAGCAGTTCTTGTCAAAGGAGAATATTTGTTGGTTGAGGAGAACACGTTTTCCCCAATCCGCAGGGCTTGTCTTATCAGATCTTGCCAGAGGTGCCACATGCCAACCATATCTGTCACAGGCACTTGGAGCATCACTGATCTGGTTAATAAACCTCAAGTGGTTCAGTAGTTTGCAGTGTCCTCATTTTGCTCTTGTTCTTGGCCCACAGAAATTGGCAGCCTTATGGTTCATTTTGTAAATGGGTCAAATTAGTCTACTGTGCTGTGTTACGTAACTTTCACAATCCGAAGAATTACTAAATAGAATAAGACAGTCAGTACTTCCTGATCAACAGATCTAATCAGTATGTGACCAAAACGATAAAATAGTGCCATGTCCAAACTGACATTAAGATGGTCAAGATTAGTCTGTGACAGTGATAAGGATGACATAATGATAAGACTGAGAATGTATACTTCTATTCATACCAAGTGAAAGAAAACTACATCTTTCTTGCTTCATATAAACAACAATGCATTTTTCAGATAGCTTTATCTCAGAGATTGTGTTAATTTGCACCTGCAAAGAGAAGACAGGAGTGTAATTGGAGTCCTCACCTGACTACTTGACCTTGACTATCATTCTTTAGGATACATTTGCTTTATGCAAAGGCTAAAAGGAAAGTTACGTAGAGATATAATAGAAATCATACCGTTTTTTTTCAAATCTTTGTTGCTTTAAAATTGATATTTCCTGGGAAATGTGGTTTTCAATTCAGCTGACTATTTTGAAAAGAGAGGAAGTTTCACTGGTTCTGTCTGAACTTTTAAATCCTAACCATAATAAGTTCGGTGGGTTGTGGAACTGATACTACATTTCTTCAAGCTACGTGTATTTCTATTATAAATATATGCTCAGGACTCACCTGTGCCAAAACTCTATTTATTACTTTTCATAAGCTTCCATTTCAGTATAGACCACAGAGGTACTTTTTCTTTCCAGGGATTAGGATAGGGTCAGGCATGCTTCTGTGGTACAGACTCTTACCTGAAGAACTCCATTTAACAGTCCTAACAATGAAAAATGTTGGCACTGAATTCTTTCAACTTTAGTTTGCCTGAAAAGTCTTAATTTACCTTAATTTTGGTCAACTGTTTCTTTTTCTCAGCAGTTGAAAATCTTTTTCTCTTGTTCTGGCTTTCATGGATTCTGATGAGAAGCCTACTCTAATTTCTCATCTTTGTTTCTCTGTGTTTAGCGCTCATGTTTCTTTTGCTTCCCTCAGGATTTTTTCTCTATCTTTGTTTTCAGTAGATTGACTCATCTCTATCTAGGTGTATTTTTTGAATTTTCATACTTTTTAAAATCCTGCTTGGAGTTCTCTAAGAATTTGGAATATGTACTTTGTTATCTTATTAATTTTGGGGGATTCTTGACCATTATCCTTCCAAACATTTCTTATGCATCATTCTCTTTTCCTTTTGAGATTACAGTTTCACTTACTTGTAAGTTGGATCATTTGATTGACTTGGGTTCTGTGTGTTGTTTTGTTTTTAACTTTCTATCTACATGAAACTGAAAGTGTAGATAATTTCTTTTGACATATATTCAAGTTCACTGTTTTCTTTTTCCCATTAGCTGTGTTTAGTTAGTTGATAATCTTGTTGAAGGCATTCAGGATTTATATTGTGATTTTTATTTTTAATATTTCTTTTTCCTTTTTATTTTTCTCTTTTAATTCTCCTGTGGAATTTCCCACCTGTCCATGCATCCTATGTATCTTTTCCACTAAATTTAAAAACATTTAACATAGTGGGGCCTGGGTGGCTCAGTCAGTTAAGTGTCCAACTTCAGCTACAGTCCTGATCTCACAGTTGGTGAGTTTGAGCCCCACATCAGGCTCAGTGCTGACGGCTCAGAGCCTGGAGCTTGCTTGGGATTCTGTGTCTCCCTCTCTCTGTCCCCCCACCCCCACCCCCGGCTTGTACTCTGTGTCCCTTTCCCTCAAAAATAAATAAAGATTAAAATTAAAAAAAAAAAAACATTTAACATAGTTCCTTTTACTTCCTATCTAAAATCTGCGTTTGGGTCATTTTTAAAGCTGGTTCTAATGACTAATTTATTTCTTGGCAATGCCCCCCACCTCACCCCTCCTAACTGTATTTTGTGGCTTATAATTTTTTATTGAATGCCAAGAATCTTGTATAAAAATAGTAGAAAATGAGGTAATTAGTATTTATGACTAGAAATTATGGATCCACTTGTCAAACTGGTGGTGTGATGAGTCAGTCTAATCAGTTACATGGGCTGGGTTTGGGTTTTGTTGTCGATAGAAAACCCTTACTGCACCGCATGCTCTTCCAGTGTTGGCTCATTGTCATCTTGCCCTTAGCGAGCTTACGTGCTAGAGTTTTTCCCACTGTTCCTGATTCACCTTCAACTTTGATCAGCTCCTGTATGTTGGCATCATAGAGGCCATTTCGCTAATGCCCTTGGTCTCTTCTCCTGCGGTGGAGTGCTATACTTTGTTACTTAGTGGTAAGCTGATGGTGGAGGCGGGAGAGTTTCTTGTCCAGTTTCTATCTTAGGTAGGACTTTCTTACCAAACTTAAGGGGTGAGATCTTCTCAGCATTGATGCCTTTTCCTCATCTGTCAAACTGTTGTTAAATTCTGCCATGTATCTGCTACTAGTCTTAAGCAAGAGAGGGTTTTCTGTTCCTCCATGGATTTTAGCTGAACTTTTCTTTGTACTATTGCAGGATCTTGGGTGTTTGCTTGTGTTCGTTCATTTTTAGTTTTGATTTTCTTTGGTTTTGCTTCTACCTTTCCAACAGTACCAGTGGATCTTTGCCCTGTTCCTAAAGGTAGGTATCTATCATCCCCCAATGATAGATAAGTTTTGCTTTTTTTTAACAGCTTTTTCTTTAAGTTTATTCATTTATTTTGAACATGAGCAGGGGAGAGGCAGAGAAAGAGGGAGAGAGAGAGAGAAGCTGAAGCAGGCTCTGCACTGTCAGCACAGAGCCCGATACAGGGCTTGAACCTATAAACCATGAGATCATGACTTGAGTGGAAGTCAGACACTTAACCAACTGAGCCAAGCAGACACCACTAATTTTTGCTTTTAATACTCACCCAACAGTGCTCCTAGGGTTGAGAGAGCTTGCTGTGGTCCTCTATCCTAAACCAAAATCTTTTAAGTAAGCAAACGATATAGAATCATGAAGAAGAAATTTCCATGAGAAATCTTTTTTATTTGTAGGACTCCCAGGTGAGATTCTAAACGAGTATGCTTAGAATATTCATCCTTTTACAATTTTAGCTGATATCTTCTTACCCATTTCCATGGGAGCAACCATTTCCTCTCCAATGGTAGAAGTTTCTTTTTCTGCCTCTTCTACAGGGCCTTGTCACTCTTTGGTTTTCAGTTGTCTTGATGATGTTAAGACCAATAGCTACTCCATGAGTTAAAGGAAAGCTAAGCTTTTGCAGATTATCTTTATTTTTCCTTTAGATGTTAGGATGCTGTTAACTTTGCTGCTTTCTATTAACAGTAATATTTTCAATGCAGGAAATGAGAGACTAA
Organism: Cryptoprocta ferox; assembly: GCA_028646485.1. NCBI lineage: Eukaryota > Metazoa > Chordata > Mammalia > Carnivora > Eupleridae > Cryptoprocta > Cryptoprocta ferox. Next base: position 8,758,780 of record CM053567.1, on the reverse strand, counting down.
CAAAATCATGGAAAAAAATTGAGAAGTGAAAAAATATGGAGGCTTAAAGAGTATAGGGAACTCACTCTCTGTGGTCTTAAATGATTTTACTTAAGTAGTGCAATTTCACCAGGGCATCCAAAATCCACAGGCAGAATCCCAACTCAGGAAGTTGCTGACACCCATGCACCTGCCTGCAGTTGCCCCTTGAGAATAATCGCTTCTATCTTCCTAAAGCAACACTCTCTGTCCACAATCTTCCTGGCAAGAAAGCCTTGCAAGTGAAGGTTTTAGGATTGATGGATTGATGCCTTGCACACAGCAGAGAGTAGAATGGTGTGAAATATGCTGAGTATCAACAAATAGTATCAGGCACATTTCAACCCATTAAATTGTCGTTTCCAGCATAAGCAGATGATTAAATATCTGAATATGTATTTACACAACTGATCTTTGAATAAATGTTACATGTTTTATCATCCCTAAATTATATTTAGAGTGTACTGCAATGGCCCTGCAAATATCATAGGCTACACCATTTTAATCTTATTTTAAAAGCAGCAAATGAAAACATCAAAGGAAACTCAAGCTAATCAATTGTTAAAACTATCCTTTGCTTGACAGGAGTCCTATTACTATATAGAATTCTATAACATACAATTAAAAAGCTTACACATTTTCTTTTGAGAGAAAGAGAAAGCGTGCAACTATGGAAGAGGGAGAGATGGAAAGAAAGACAGAATCTTAAGCAGGCTCCATCCCACAACCATGAGATCATGACCTGAGCCAAAATCAAGAGCTGGACACTCAACCGACTAACCCACCCAGGTGCTATGGAGCTTATGCATTTTTAATAAAATAAATATCTAGATGACAATATGCTCTATGTAAACATAATTTTTTGCTAGATTCTATGGGTAAAATATTGTAAGTTTATAGCAAGCTTTTTTTTTTCTTCAGAGCCAATGCTCTGAAGCCCAGTATATCCTTCACATCAATGTACTCTAAGTTCTTAAAAACACAACTATGGACTACTATGACTCAGCACTACAAATGAATTAATTACTGAAGAATGCCACAACACCGATGTCAAAAAACGATAAACTGAGTCAAAGAAACCAGGCATAAAAGTGTATGTACTATACGATTCTATTCACATTAAACTCAAGAAAAGCCTCATATAATCTACTGTGACAGAAAACAGATGAGCGCTGCCTAGGACTAGGGCTGGAGGAGGATTGACTGGGAAGGTGCAGGAAGGAATTTTTGAAGTGATGGACATATTCTGTATCTTGACTTGGGTGGTGCTCCCATGGGTGTATACCTTTACCAAGACTTATTGAGGGACACCTGAGGGGCTCAGTGCTCCATGCTGGATGTGGAGCCTACTTAAAAACAAAAAACAAAGCAAAAGACTTCCTGAAATGTACTCTTCAGTGGAAGTCCTTTATATAAATTGTATTCAATGAAGCGTGTTAAAATAATCAAAAAAGTAAACAAACAACAGAAAGAACTAGCAGAGTCACATAGGGTAGCAAAGGCAGTTTCACAGAGGTGGGGACTTAAAGACACTAAAAGGTCAAAGTCATCAGTGACAGGAGACAAGATTTTTCAGGAAAAACCTGTTAGAGAATGCTCCTGAGTGAGAAGTTCACCTGGATGATTGTTGTCTTCAAACCTTCTAGAAGAAGCAAACAGGTTTTTCCTTTGAGACTCAAAGCAATAAAGGAGGAAGAGTCAGGTGGAGTGAGATCTTTCCCTTCCTCAACGACTATGTTTCCCCACAGCCTGAGTGGCAGATGGGCTGGGGCAGGAGCACAGGTGTCCTGAGTGGAGCGCTGTGCTGCTCCTCCCACGGTCCCTCAGGTGCCCCAATAAGACTGGGAGTCCTAGCCTGCTGCCCACTAGCTTTATGACTTTGGCCAAATTATTTAACCTCTGTGTGGTTCAATTTATTCTGTCACTGAGAACTCCCCAGGGAGTGTCAAACGAGGTGACATTTATCAAGTGCCTAATACGGTGGTTGGCATATGGAAAGCGTTACACAAATGTATGTAGAGATTTCTAACTGTGACGATAAAAGCAAGCTCTTTAGTTCCTTTCTTCTTAATCACTGTTCTCTCTCTCTCATGTTTTATGAGAAAATGTACAAATCAAACAGGCTCTGCCACCTCTCCACTTCAGCTGCTGTTCGGAGTTACCAGAAGGTCTCCGTGTCCCGCCTTTCTTGGGTAAACCCCGAGTTGATTTCAAGCAAACAAATCCCACTAAGTGTAACTTTGTGATGAGAATCCCGGTAGGCATAACAATGCCCCCCAAATCCCAGGATCTGTGAATACACCCCACAGTAAAGAGAAGCGGGCAGATGTGGTTCAGTTAAGGATCTTCAGATGGTGAGATTGGCCTAGATTGTCCCGGTGGGGCAACGTAATCCCAGGCCCTTATAAAAGGGAGGCAGACCGCTCAGAGCGGTAGTCTGTGGCCTGATGCTAGAATTGGGAGTTTCCGGTGATTTGAAGAGAGGGTCGCAAACCAAGAAATGCAGGCAGTCTCTAGATGCTGGGGAAGACTAGAAAAAAAATTCTCCCATGGAGCTTTCATGGGGGAATGCGACCCTGTCAAACATCTTTACTGTAGACTTCTGGCAGTAAGTTAACTCCCTTTTTGTTGTCTTAAGGGACTTGTGTTTGTGGAAGTTTGTGGCTGCAGCCATAGGAATCCCGCAAGGTGTATGTTGGATGACAGTTGGATCCACAACTTCTCTGAGAAGTCCCTAGAGTTACCTTGAACCTGAGACTGTAATAGGTTAACTTATGGAATGTAATGGGTTAACTTACTTATGGAATGTAATAGATAACTTGTTGCAAACCACTCCCCACCCCTTTTCTATGGTTGCTAACATCCGACCAAGGCCAAGCCCACAGAAAATTCGCTTAGTCATTGCCTAACC